>CM077676.1:439363378-440575878 GCA_039707655.1 Elymus sibiricus
TCCAGTCACTTGCACTTGTGATAGTTATTGTTCCCACTGCAGAGCTAGTTATTGATGTTTTTCTTTTGTCAATTGCATGTTCTGCTAGGGGATTTCTTGGGTTGGCAATTCCTTTTTAATGCTTACTGTTGATCTTTCATCCCCAAAATTCTGACATTTGTTATTGGCTGGGTGCTCGCTCCAGTATTTCTATGCACATGAATATTTTCCTGTCCTTCTGTTTAGCCTTTTGAACCAGAGTAATTAATTACATTTCCCTACAATAGAATTGTTCCCATAAGCCATGCCTTTGATATGGTCCATGCGCCAGAAGTTTAACATGGAAAAGATGATCCCCAATCTGAATTTGCAATTCTCATCTCAGGATCCAATAATGGAGGGTAGCAGTGCAATGTCTCCTCTAGTAGAGCTCTCAATTCCAATGATCGCAGCATGTGCACCAGCACTATCAGGTGACAATAGCGATACGAGAAAGTCAAGATATCCTGATGTATCTAACGTTATGTTAATACCGCGTGTGATGTTGGTTGCTAAAAAATGTTTGCAGCCGTGGAATCGGTGAACAGTGTTCAAAATCAAGATTTCAGCGATGCAACGTCATTTGCAGAAATTAATTTCCCAATGCTTCTCATTGATGATTCCAGTACACCGGAAAAAAAAGAATCATTCTCTCAAGAGGTACACGCAGTTTTGTATTTTAATGTAATGCAACTTCTTATTTTTTGTCCATGTTAAACTCCATGAATACACTCCATGAATACAGTTATCATATGTCATGTCCATGTCAAACCTTAGGTGGGAAACAAATATGCTAAAACTAAACAACGGAGATATGTACGGTAGAAACTAGACGGCCCTATTGTGTTATAACACTTGTCACAGCCTGTAATACTCGCGTTAAATGGACATTCCATATGGGGAGTAGTAATTGAATTTAGTTTGATTAAAACTATATTTTTGGCAGTGACAAAATGAGATCTCATAACTGAATACCATGTAGTCTTTACAAGTGAGATGGTATTGTCACGTGAGGGTAATGTTACTAAACTTGCAATTAATGTTGCAGGGTTCTTTGTATAAACCCCAGTGTGACGAGGACTTGAAGCCAAAAGTAGGGATGATATTTGATGACATTGGCTCGGTACTGGAATTTTACAGGACATATGCACACAATGTCGGATTTGGTGTTCGTCTTGGACACCAAAGGATCGTAGATAATGTGCTTCAATGGAAACGCTTCCTGTGTGCAAAAGAAGGCTTTCGTCCCGAGAAAGGTATGGTTGTTGTTGAGGCTTCAAAGAAAAGGAGAAAGGTTAAATTGACTAGATGTGGATGTGAAGCTTATATATATGTCACTCGGGAAAGTAATGGAAAATACAAGATAGCTTCACTCACTGAATATCACAATCACCCTTTTGTGCCACCTAGCCAGCAAAACTTGATTAGATCCAATCGTCAAGTTAGTGAGAGAGTGAAGACAACACTTCACGATTGCCAGAAAGCTAGCATTGGCACTGCCTTAGCATATAGGCTGCTTAATGTTCGTGCTGGTGGTTTTGAGCATGTTGGGTGCACCCAGAAAGACCTACAGAATCACTACGGTGGACTGAAAAATAAAATAAGAAATTGTGATGCTCAAATGTTGGTGGACCAATTTGGTAGATTGAAGGATCTGAACCCTGCTTTTTTCTTTGAATATGAAGTTGATAAGGTCGGTACATTGATTCGTTTATTCTGGACGGATGCATCAAGTAGAAAAAACTATGGTCATTTCAGCGATGTCGTATCTTTTGATTCGACATACAGCACTAACCAATATGAATACACCTTTGCGCCCTTCACTGGAGTAAACCATCATATGCAAAGTGTCTTTTTTGGGGCGGGGTTTCTACTTCATGAGACAGAAGAATCCTATATTTGGTTGTTCAGGTCATTTCTTAGAGCAATGGGTGGGATTGCGCGCCTAGAGTGATCATAACTGATGAATGCGTTAGGATGAAAAATGCAATTGGAAAAACTCTACCGAACACGACACATCGATTGTGCATGTGGCACATTATGGAAAAGGTTCCAGGGAAGGTACGTCTGGAACTGAGGAATGACCTTGTGTTCTATGATAGGCTGAAATATTGTGTGTGGAATTCTGAAACACCTGCTGAATTTGAGGATAGATGGCAGTCTTTCATCATAGAGTTTCAGTTGGAGGACCACGAGTGGTTCGCCAAAAGGTATAGGCTTCGTGCGACATGGATACCAGCTTACTTCATGGACATTCACCTAGCTGGTCTACTCAGGACAACTTCTATTTCAGAGAGTGCAAATTCATTTTTTAAACGTTTCATCCGTCGCAAGCTTACCTTTGTTGAGTTTTGGCTGAGGTTTGACACTGCTTTGAAATGTCAGAGGCAAAGTGAGCTGATTGCTGATAACACAAGTGAATACACAACAAGTGAGTTGTTGACATCATGGGAAATAGAGAGACAAGGCAGGGCGGTATTCACACATGAGGTTTTTGAATTGTTTCAGGCTGAGGTGCTTGCTGCTAGAGATGATTGTGATGTTCAGCAGACAGAAAATCGTGAGGGGATTAAAATCATGTTTGTCAGCGATCAATACAAGAAGATTAGAGAAGTGTGTTATGACACAACATCCATGACCGCTAAATGTTCTTGCAAGCTTTTTGAGTCCAAGGGAATTGTATGCCGTCACATTATCCGGGTATTGAGGGGTGTGAAAAAAATTGAATTGCCAAGCCTTTATATTCTTAAGCGATGGCAAAAAAATTGCAAAAGGTATATTTCTTATCATGTAGATGTAGACACATTAATAGTTATCTACCTTGACCCACATGATGATGATGATGTGATATTTTTTCTATTCCTAGGGACATTGTCTATGATGGGGAAGGGAATGTGCTTGCAGAAAATTTAATAGATCCGGTTGACATTGCTGTGAAAAGGAAGATAGTTGCTATCAGGGACAAGCTAGAAGATCTCATACGAAATTCCAAAGGCTCCATGGAAGGAATTGAATTCCTGCACAGTTGTTTGTGTAGCATTGAGTTGGGTTTAGCCCAACTAGTTTTGGCCATACCATGCAATACACAAGAAAATGAGGAGTCATGTATTGGGAGCGTCATTCCAAAGCATGTTACCATCCTCACACCTAAGGTATCAATGCAAGGGGCACATGCTCTAGAATAAAGGGCCATAGGGATGGTGTGAGGAGTGTATCTGGTGAGAAGAGAAGGCCTGGAATTCATCAAAAAGTCGCGCGCAAATGTAGCATTTGTAAGGAAATGGTGTTCCATGATGCAAGAACATGTTCTAAGAAATAAACGACAAAACAGTAGAGGTTTGTGCTTCTTCTTGCTTCGAAGACTACCACTAATTTGTCTTGCTATGACCACTCAACTAGGTTGATTGAAACGATTAGGCATACATAGATCATTTACCAAAGATATGTGCGCCTTCAACTTTTTTACTGACCTCTGGTATCGCTACAGCAAGGATGTGTGTATGTGATTTTAGTACTAATCCTTCGTCCATGACATGAGCCTATCTGGCATCTAGTTTATTTATTTTTTCCCTTGCTGTTGTGGTTTTCTTATTATTACAAGGTATAATATAATGCATGCCATCAAATTTGTTGTTTATAGCTATCAAATTTGAATAATAATTTGCATCTGCAGGGCAGTCATAAAACTCCCTTTAAATTGCTCAATGTCACTTATTTGTCGTTCTCATTTGTGCTTTTAACTAATCCTGGAATTGTAATCCATTTGTCATACGTCTATAATGCAAATAATGAACTATGCTGCAACAAAATATTTGTACTCTCTGTTAGACATATCCAACTATCACATGCCATTTTATTTGATTTGAAAACTCCCCTATAGAAGCTGGAAAGCCAGCTTGACCTACAAAGTTATCCTGATTGGTTACATATGTATTAATATGTTTGAGGAATTTCATCCTAAGTTTGATATATAGGTTATGTATCCTATGTTGGAGTGCTGAATGAAGCTGGACATATATAATGACTGTCTCTCTTCTTAAGATATGCTATTTGGTATATGTTTCAAACTGACACCTATTTACTTGGTGTGTTTAGCTAGGTAGATCGAACTGATCAAGTGTATAGGAGTCCATGGAGGTTGTCATCTCTCCCAGCAGGAAGCTCGATTACCAGGAAGCACTAACACGAGGCAAAGTGGTAGATATTTTCGGTCTTGTACCATCAAGATGCTTGTTGGGCGGTGATAATTTTAGTCCTTACCACTTGGTCTTGTTGGCCATATACTAAAAATGATATGTATGCCTCATGTACTCAAGTACTCAAATGCTTGCTGACCACTGATAATTTCAGTCCTTAATTTGCTCTACTCCCGGTTTGACATGTACGTGTGGTTCTACAAGCCTCTTGTGCTGTGTTCTCATGTATTCAAGTACTGAAATGCTTGCTGAGCAGCGATAATTGTAATCCTTAAATTGCTATACTTCCAGTTTGACATGTAGCGTGTGGTTCTACTTGATCCAGGATGGCTTATTATCGCTCGTGCTAAAATATTTGTGATATATATTGACATTTGTTAGTGACCAAGATGTTCAGCTCTCTTGAAAAATTAGTGCTTTCACGTAAATGTGTATGGATTTCATGCAGTAAATAATTGCTCAGATTTTAGATGAGACCAGTTGTTTCCGAGTAAGAGATGAGCATTAGCACTGTTCATATCTGAAAATGGTTGTATTTCACGAAGACTTGAGGTGCATAATGCAAACTTCCTATTTCACGTCTAACTATTAGTAGGGGGGTTTCTGCAAAATGTACATTAAGTGGGCTGAGATCCCTCCACCTAAATCTGTACGATTCATCTCCAATCCAGTGGTCCAGAATGTTTTTTTCTATTTTTGTACAGCAAGCTCAGATTCTACACAAGTCGTTCCCGGGTCATGCGTTGCTGTGTCCCTGCACTGAGCCTGGTTGCGCACGCTCTTCCACAGCCTCGCACTAGCACCGTCTCTCTTCCCCCGTTTCCTGAAGTTGCCACCCTGGCCATCATCTCTGTCTCTGTCCTCATCGCTACGTCGGCCACCGTGGAAGGAGGTTGCCGAGGTCGCAACTCTAGCTCTGCCTTCGCCATCTTTGATGCCCATCCGCCACCCCTTGTGACGGTAGATTCGCGGCCACTCGTGCACGTCGCCATCCACCGGGCTAGCGGCCGGCGAGAGGGGCGTGTAATCCTTGACGACGTCGAGGTGGATGAGCACCGGAAAGTGCGGCCCCTCCTTCCCTTCTTCCACCGGTGTGCCCTCAGGGAGCGACTCGCGCGACCTTGCAACATCGGCGCGCTGCAGCACATTGAAATCTGAGGCCCTTGGGATCAGATCAGGGTTCCACGCCCAGCACCAAGCAAACAGTGCGGAGCGGTTTCTCTTGGTCGTTGACTGACGCTCAATGAGATCCAGCCTGCAATCCTTGCCAATCACCTCTTGCACGTTGTCCCAGTCCCACGCATTGAGCGGGAGCCTGTCAATGACCACACGGCAGTAGTAGCGCCACACCTTGTTGCCGCCCGGTGGTGGAAACCAGGAACGGAGCTGAAACCGCACACCGGCGACCTCGATGACGCGCCCTTCAAAGACCAGGTCACGCTGGACCCGCTGGGACAAGGTGAGGATGAAATCCTCCGGGAAGCAGGGCGCGACGTGGATATCCAACGATGGGAAGCGGTGCTCACGCTCAACCACCCTGGCCACCATGTCAGGGGTGACGGCCGAGCAGTCCGTCGTGGCCGTGAGCAGGAGCGCCGTGGTCCGGAGGCGGTATGCTTCCTCCTCCATCGCCGGGGTGCTCACCACGGTGCAGCTGGACGAGGCCGGACCCTGCAGGGGCGCCCCTGGAACGTACTCCATGGCAGCCACGGCCAAGTCCCCTGAAGGAAGCAGAGCCCGAGGCGGGTGGAGCGTGGGCGACGGCGGTGGGCACGGGGTGGGCGGCAGCTGAGGGGTGTGCAGGCCAAGCGGAGGCGATGAAGTGGTGGAATGCTGGGCGGGCAGGGCGGAAGAGCTAGCAGTCGGGGATTTGCCCTTGGCAAGGCGAGAAGGGCATGCGCGCTCAATGTGGCCAGGACGCTTGCAGGTGTAGCAGATTTGCGGATCACGGCATTCAAAGAAGCGGTGGCGAGGCGCGAGGCAGCGATAGCAGCAATTGCCGAAACGCAGTTTGAAGGCCTGGGCAGCCAGAGAAACAGCGATCTTCTTGCCTGGCGCCGAGCCTGCCGTCGGGCACGCCGAGAGCACGCGGCAGTCCACTCCCGTTCCCCGCCATTAACAGGAGTAATGGCGGGATCAGAGTGAGCAGCCACCAGAGGGCTGCCCCCATGGCAGTGCGCAGGCGCGCATGCCCGTCCATGCTCAGTCGTCGACTTGGGGAGGCTCTCCGCAGCAGGAGCCACAATGATGGATCTGAGCCTAGGCCTGCCCGGATCGGCCACCTCCGCCCAAGATGGGAGGAGGAGCTCTGCAGACGGCGGCTGCGCATGGAGAAGCAAGCCAGGAATGGACGGGGGAGGAGCAGCAGAGCTTACCCGGTTGGCCGCATCCTCACCAAGGGCCTCCAACGCCACACATGGGAAGATTCGCCCGGAGATACGGTCCACGAACTCCACATGCGAGTCACCCACCGCGTCCCGCAGCGCCACGCAGGGCAGCACGCGGCCGGAGACCACATCAACGAAGGCAGAGGCCGCCGCAGAGGCGCCAAAGAGGGTCACCGGCGTACTAATGGCGGTAGGCAGGGCAGCTGGGTGGGTGCGCTCCGGGGGAGCGCGGTGGAGAAGAGCCATCTTTCCCACGCTGTGTCGCTTCCTTACTGCACCGGTGCTCTCCTGGGTGGCGGCTTGCAACGTGATTATTGTTTTTGGAGCGCCGCGTATCATGGGTGGCTCTCGTGCATCACCTTCTGAAAAGAATCTTAGCTAGCTACGGTTTATAGGCCGGATGTGACAATACAACTTAACCGGACAGCAAATTTTGACTGAGAAAAGCGTGGGGGTGCGGACCTGCATGGAATCTTACTCAGGCAGCAATATTTTTTAATTTGCAGCAGGGCACTCGTAGGAGGACGGTAGATGAGCGGCGAACAGTGAATGCACAGTACAAGTACCGGGTAAATGCCCGCTACGGTACATGTACCGGGTGCATGTTCACGTGAATCTCTACTACCTCAAAATGGTTTTTTGTTCTGGTAATGAGAAAGATGGCCGACAGATGTACCTAGCTCAAAATGCATCTCGTACCATTGCTACTGGAGGCTATCATGTGTGACTCACGTACCAGGCTCACTTGTTCATGGCTCAACTTTAGCACATTACACTACATGTGCGGCCGGTCATATAAACCCTGCTGTTCATGTGCCTAGTACATGTTTCATAATATGTCGGTATATCAGTGCGTTAAGAAATGGTAATGCTATCTTTGCATGTATGCATGTCGTTCATATGATAGACCGACTGTCATTGACAATCTGTGTGACTAAACTTTTCAAAAACAAGAACTATGGGGCGCATCTAGCTACAATCTGTGACTAAACTTTTCAAAAACAAGAACTATGGGGCGCATCTAACTTACACTGATCCAGTTCTGAAACATAGATCAAACAAAACATGTACCTTGTACATTTAGCCTGGTACATACAGCGTACCATACATGGACCTGGTACGTTGACCCGCCGTAAGCTTGACTGTACCAGGTACAAACAGTGGACCCGTGCATACTTGTACCAGGTTCCCCATTCAGACCTTGGTGCCCAACACTGATGAAGGAAGAAGGTAAAATCTTGATATAAAAACTGCAGCTGATGTGAAACCCCTACATCCCGCATGCACTGCCTATGTGCTGTCCTTTCACCTACACCCCGCCTGACCTCCTGCCAGGGCTACCACCCTGCTGTCCGCGACATCCTGCCATACCTACTGGGTCTGCTGCAGCCTAGGACCGGCCTCTGCTTGACTCTGCAAATTGACTGCTTAATTCACATGACAACGCAAGTGGCCTGCTGCTGTCTAGGCCTCGGCACGAATCTTTAGAGCACTGAACGCACCGGATAAGGGGGTGTCGGGACACCCGAGTGCTATGGCACCTTTTCGGGTCTCTATGGTGGTTATAGCCGGCCAAACGGGCCGACCCGGAACGGCACGGCCCGGCCCGTTGTAAACGTGCCTGGCACGGCACGGCCCGCCAGGGCACGATTAATAGCCGGGCCGTGCCGTGCCGGCCCACGTGCTGCAGGCAGCAGCCCAAGCACGGCACGGGAGGTAAGTGGGCCGGCCCATGGCACGCTTAGGCACGCCGGCCCGTGTCGGATTGATTTTTTTTCCGCGAAATACCTTCGAAAAACGGGGGGGAAAGCCAAAAAAATATTGAAAATTTAAAATATTCGGTGAAGTATTATGTGGGATAAATCTAGAGTTTTATTATCACCTACATCATTAAAACCTTCCATCTCAAAGAAGTAAAAGAATACAAGACATGCTCTAAAACTACAAAAAGATTAAAAAAATACAAAGACTACACTATAACAGTACAACTACTCAGATCCAAGCACTACAAAAATACGCATGCACTACAAAAATATTGAACATATTAGAGTATTAGGTATTTATATAGAACATATATATTTATATATTTCAAAAAAATAAACGGGCCGTGCCATGCCGGCCCACGTGCCCAGCCTCCAGGCCCAGGCACGGCCCATGGCGTGCCGCGTGCCGGGCCTGGCCCGTTTAGCCCGTGCCGTGCCTGGGCCGTGCCATGCCTGCGTGCTACCGGGCCGGCCCAGTTAGCACGGCTTGTGCTGTTGCTGTTGTTGCTGTAGCCGCCGCTGCTGCTGCCTGTCAAGAAACCGTCAACCGGTGGCACGAACATTGCAACAGGCATCTTGGCGGGGAGGCTGGGCAGTGGCGCCTCGGACCGCCTGCCTGATGGACGGCCTCATGCTGCTATCCGGGTGTGCACACCAGAGCGCGGCGACCATCACATGCTCCATCTCCCCGCTGTCGAATTCGCCGTCCAGCCGCTCGTCGGCGGCGTCCAGAATATGTCCGTCGCTGAACAATTCCCAGACCCATTGCACCAGGTGCATGGCAGATTCATCTCCGTTTTCCTTGGGGATGATCACGAGCAGGCGTCGGCCAGTGGCGATCTCAAGGACCACTACGCCGAAGCTGTAGACGTCGGATTCGGTGCTCACCCTGCCGGTAACCATGCTTTCCGGGTCCATGTACCCCCTGGTGCCAGCGAGCACCGTCGTGTGTGATCCTCTGCCATGGTCAACAAGCCTCGCGAGGCCGAAGTCGCCAAGCTTTGCGTTGAAAGACGCGTCCAGCATTATGTTGCTCGGCTTGATGTCTCGATGCAGAACGCATTGCTCCCAATCCTGATGCAGGTACAGAAGCGCGGACCCTATACCGAGCACAATCTCATGCCTAGAGATAGAGAGAGATAAGTAGCAGAGTCGAGTGAGTAGATAACACAGTAGCACGCAAGCAAATTGACGTCGAAATCCGAGTACCTAACCTGAGTGGCCATGAGAGCATGCTCTTTTCATTGTGAATATGAGTGTCGAGGCTTCCATTCGGCATGAGATCGTACACGAGCAACAACTCGCCGCCGCCGTGGCACCAGCCGACAAGCTGCACCAGGTTTCGGTGCCTCAGCCGGCTTATGATCTTAACCTCTGAAGCATACTCCTTCTTCCCGTGCTTGGAGGTCTTGGAGACCCTTTTGATTGCGACGTGAAGGTTCATATCTTTCAAGTACCCGTGGTAGACCGACCCCAAGCCCCCTTCCACAAGCTTCTCCTCGTCGGAGAAGTACCTAGTGGCGACAGCGAGCTCGGTGTAGCCGAATAGCTTGGGCCCTTGCTCGAAATCCTCTTCCATTGGCTGCTCGTCGAATACGTCTAACTCTTCTTGTAGCCTCGCCATGTCCTTTCGTCTCCGGCGGCGGCGCCAAAGAAATAACCATACGGACAGGCTCGCGCAGATGACAAACACCACGGAACCTGTAGAGATGCCCGCTACTAACGCGGTTCTGCTTCTGCCCGTCGGCGGCGGATTGGGTGGAGCTTCAGATCGAGTGAAAACACCTCGGATCAGAGAAAAATATATTATATATTCACGGCGGACTGAATTTCCTATTAGCTAGCTATAGTAGTATATGGTACCTGAAGGGAGCGGAGTCGGCGGCGGCGGCGGCGGCACCGGCGGTTCTGTTCGTCGAGGCGGGATGGTGATGCCGAGGTCATTGTCGACGCTGTATGCCACGTAGCAGCTGTACCCCTTGAGGGTAGGGGTACCATACGTGTTGTTGGGTCTCAAACTCGAGAAATGCTACTCGTACGGACGTTTACTTAAGTTTACAGGCTGATTCTTGAGTTGGCATGTTTTAATTGGATTAAGGGTGAGGGCCAGGCCCCACCCGGGTGAAAATCAGGGGGGCAGTGAAAAGAAGTTAAGGAAGGTCCGTAGCTGTCCTGTAAACAGTCCGTATGTGTAGCATTTTTGCTCGAACTCGACAGCTCCGGGAGGAACGACGAGAGGCACCTCGTGCACTCGCTCGCGTTCAGATCCCTCGTGCACTGCGCCAGCCCGTACATCACATGCGAGTCGCCTCGCGAGTCAGTGTACTGCTGGCTACCGTTCGCCAGTATCAGGGGTGTCCGGCGGCCGCCTCTGCCATGAGCCGGCTCATCAGCTCCCACCGCGTGCCGTTCATGCTGGCCATGTCAGCGACGAAGTCATCTGTCCACACGTAGAAAGCGACTCTGGGATCGGCGACGGAGAAGGACTCGTTGGAGTATCGCAGGACGCACGCGTCGTAGCAGGCGCTCGCCTGGCGGCTGAACGGGCACGTCTGCACGATCCCGGCGGCTGCCGCTCTGAGGCAGTTCTGGCACATGATGAGGCCGAAGACCGTGTCGGGCGCCTCGCCGGCTGTGCTGGTGTTGAAGCCCCGGTTGCTGATGGCGCCCGACTGGAGGCCGTCCAGGACGGCGACGAGGTTCGTCTGGTACGGGCTGCCGTTAGTGTAGTTGCCCGTGGTCGAGCAGTTAGGCCCCAACGGCACGTACACCTGGCAAACTACCATGCCGAACCAAAAAACTGCGGCGAGGAGGAGGAGGAGGCGCCGTGGAGGTGGAGCCATGGCACGTAATGGCGATTGGCCACCGTGGACGTCCGTGGAGTATATGAAGTTTTTTTTTTTTGAGGGAAAGCCTATTGGCACTTTATTCCATGTTTGATAAGGTTACATCATCAAGTACATGCGGTAGAAGAAAAACAGGAGGTTCATCATCCCACGAAATTGACAATTGGGAATCATATGCATGTCTTGCTAAACGATGTGCCAATCTATTTGCTTCCCTAAAGCAATGCTGAAACCTTAGGAGTGATATTCCGTGAGCTAGTTCAAAACAATCCGCCATGATCGCAGAATAGGGAGCTCGGATATCACTTTCCCCGGTGCACGCTTGAATTATCTCAAAGCAATCTGACTCCATTACTACTCGAGAGCATCCGATGTCATGAATAAGTTGCAGTCCCCGACGTACAGCAAGAGCTTCTGCCGAGGCAGCATCATGTACTTGGGAGATTGGTTCTGCAACTCCCGCCACAGCTTGTCCTCTTGAGTTACGTACTATTGCAGCCACCGCACCTGAGCCATCATTGAAAAAAGCAGCGTCTGTATTCACTTTGTATGTTCCCGCTGGTGGCTTCTCCCATTTCACAGTTTCTGTCGAGTCATCAGGAATATTTCCCGCATGGTTTGCTGTAATTGCTTGTATGGAGAAAGCTGAGCATACAGGTGGCTTGATGTTCATACCTTTCTTGGCTTCTCTTCTCTCCCACCAAATATACCACGCACCGACCGCCACCGTTTCTTGCAGACCTAGCTGACCGATCACTGGCGATTTTTGTTTTGGCCATCTCAAAATCTCTTCAAGCACTACGGATCCCGAACGGTCGACAGCAAGGGCCTGATCAATTAGGTGAACGATTCCAAGTGCCTTCCATACGGTGCGCGCTCTTGTACAGGTGAACAGCAAATGTCTAATATCCTCCGCACCATCCTTGCATATAGGACATTGGGGCGACACCTTAATATGTCGATTTGCCAGGACCCCCATTCCCGGGATCACACCACGTAATGCTCTCCAGATGTAAATTTTGACTTTGCTAGGGACATTGAGTTTCCAAACTGCTGCCCAAACAGGGTTAACCGATGAAGGCCCCTCAGTACTAACCACCCTAGAGCCAAATTGGTGATCCCACTCGGTGTAGTATGCAGACCGGACTGTGAAGACAAAAGATTTCGTCTTATGCCATGCCACAAAATCATCGGTTAGGTGTTCAGATAATGGGATTCTCAAAATTCTTTCCGAGTCCACTGGCAAGAAAATGCTCCTGATCAACTCTTCGTCCCATGTTCTTGTGTTTGGGTCAATAAGCTCATCCACTGTCCTCAACAGAATATTACCCTTCCTTGTGTAAATCATTCTTGTGGGGCTGGTGGGTATCCAATGATCCTCCCAAATATTTATCTTTTCTCCACTTCCTACTCTCCAAATATACCCCCTTCTAAAAGTTTGCAAACCCGCCACAATGCTTTGCCATGTATAAGAGGATCCTTTTTTTGGTCCTGCTTTCAATAAATTTCCATCAGGAAAATATTTTGCTCTCAGAACCTTTGCACACAAAGTGTCAGGGTGAGTGATCATTCTCCAACTCTGTTTGGCCAACATTGCTAGATTAAAAGCATGCAAATCTCTAAAGCCCATACCACCTTTATCTTTGGGAAGACACATTCGCCACCAAGCAAGCCAATGCATTTTTTTCTCTTCCTCGGAATCGCCCCACCAAAAACCTGCCATTGCATCTGTAATCTCTTTACAAACTTTCTTTGGAATATTAAACACTGCCATAGCAAACACCGGAATAGACTGGATTACAGCTTTCAGTAAAATTTCCTTGCCACCCAAAGACAATATTTTCTCCTTCCATCCTTTCAACCTGTTCACAATCCTCTCAACAAGGTGGGTGAAACTATCGCTCCTATCTAAACCAACCATAGCTGGAAGGCCTAGATAAGTATCTGACACAGCTTCAGTCATAATATTTAGCTCTGCACACATATCAGCCTTGGTATCAACATGAACATTGGGGCTGAAAAAAATACCGCTTTTGCCCACACTCACCAACTGCCCAGAACTCGCACAATACTCATCCAGTACCTGTCTCAACGAGGTTGCATTAGTCATATCTGCCTTCATAAGGATTAGTGAATCATCAGCAAATAGTAAGTGTGATACTGATGGTGCATTTCTGCACACCCGAACTCCTTCAATGCCACGAACCTCCTCTTTATGAGCTAGAGCACTAGATAGTCCTTCTGCACACATGAGAAATAAATAGGGTGATAAGGGGTCTCCCTGACGGAGTCCCCTTGTGGGAATAAATCCTTCTGTCTCTTGATCATTGTATCTCACCTTATATTTAACCGACCTCACACACGCCATCAAGAGATCCACAACCTCTCTATGAAAGCCAAGTTTCAGCATCATTTTCTCCAAGAAATTCCATTCCACTCTATCATAAGCTTTATGCATGTCCAGTTTTACTGCACAATAGCCCACTTTTCCTTTCTTTTTATTCTTTATGGTGTGAATGCATTCATAAGCCAAAAGAATATTATCCGTGATAAGACGGCCTGGAACAAAGGCGCTCTGTACTGGCGAAATAATTTCATCAAGGCAAGCTTTTAACCTGAACGCAATCATTTTAGATATTACCTTATACAACACATTGCATAAACTTATTGGTCTGTACTGAGAGATTCTTTCTGGCGTCTCCACCTTTGGTATAAGGACGATAACAGTATCATTCCAACCCTCCGGAATAGTTTTATTATTAATTGCAGAAAGAACTTCAGTTGTTAAAGCATCGCCTAAGATGTGCCAACATTTTTTAAAGAAAATGGCGTGAAGACCATCAGTACCTGGGGCCTTGAGATCGCCTATTGAGAACAAGGCCTTCTTTACCTCCTCTGCCGAGTATGGTTTCATAATAGCTTCATTCATCTCAACAGAAACCCGAGTCTGTACCTTTTCCAGAAGTGTTGGGTCCGGCTCATCTATCTCAGATGTAAATAGGCCCGCAAAGTAATCAGAAATAAGTGGGTTTAGGTAGGCCGTGCCTTCCTGCCAAGCTCCTTGATCATTCAACAATCTATTTATCCTGTTTCTTTTTTTGCGCGCCGAGGCATAGTTCTGGAAGTATGATGTATTTTTATCTCCGAACTTTAACCAGTCCAATCCACAACGCTGACCCCAATGGATCTCTTCCAGCTCTAACAATCTTTCAATCTCCCGCGTGAGTTCCTTCTGTCTCATAACATTTTCAGCAGATAACTCACTTCTAGCAACCTTTTCCAACTCGATCTGGGCCTTCTTCATATTTTTTGTACGTTTCTTCAGCACAGTTCTATCCCACCGATGTAGATGGTCATGCACTCGGGCCAGCCGTGTTGCCAGATCACTCCCGTCGGTCTCTGGCCCCTCTGCCAGCCACGCTTCCTGTACCACTTCCCTGAATTTTGTCTCTCTAAGCCATCTTGCCTCAAACCTCAGTACTGCTGGTCCCCTATGCTCTTGCATCTCCTCTTGGATCAGATTCATCAGTAACGGTCGGTGATCCGATCGATAGTATTCCAAGTGTTCCAACTTTGCCTGTGGGAACATCAAGCTCCACCCTTCATTCACTAGGGCACGGTCTAGTCGCTCCCTAATCATCCCCCTATGCCATGTGAATTTGTCACCCGTGTAAACATGATCAGACAAGTTACATTCCTCTAGAGTCTCTCTAAACGCCTGCATGAAGCGTTCAGGACGCTCATTACCTCCCTCCTTTTCAAAGGAGTATAATATTTCATTCATATCTCCAATTATCATCCATGGCATGTCACAAACTTTTTTTAGATCTCTCAGCCGCTGCCAAGTAAGATGTTTATCTTTCCACTTCGGTTCTCCATACAACCCTGTTAATCTCCAAAAATTCTCTGGACCACTGCCCACAAAGACATCTATATAATTTTCATCTTTATGCCTTAGGGAGACCGCAATTTCCTTCTTCCAATAAAGAATTAGACCGCCACTACGGCCATCGCTACCAACAACTATCTTATGATCCATCTTTAGGCGACGTCGGAGACACTCAGCTGGGTAGTCATCTAAATGTGTCTCCAACAGAAACATGATATCTGGACTTCTACGCTTCTGCACAGCCAGAAGCGCTCTTATTGCCGCTGCTTGCTGCAAACCGCGGCAATTTCCGTGGAGTATATGAAGTTTGCTGTTCCACTCTCCACCAAATCGTACTCCACTTTTAAAAGGAACTAGTAAGCAGGGTTGAAACCGGTACTCAGTGGAAGCGTGGAAACTCATACATTTGTCGTTGGATCTGAAACCTGCGGACTGGATCTCCCACGTACCTGTACCAAGCTTTTTGCAAAACAACGCCCACTGCTGTGCTTGTTTCTTTACACAAAACCCCCTAATTTTTCTCTCTATCAAAGCAAGGTCCTTGCCTCTTCGGTACAACACACATGGGATTCCCCTCCTGTTCGTCCAGATCTTAGAGCGGCGGCGCCGCCGTTTATTTCGGGAGCCACGGCGATGTCTATTTGTGGAGTTGTGCCGCGGATAGCAGCATCCCTCTGGTCCTGCTCGCCCTCGACTCCCACCCCACATCTCTGTCGAGGTGCAGCGTATCGTGCGTCGTCGCCGAGGTGGACGTGGTCCATGTAGCAGCTCGTCTGCAAGGATGACCAGAGGCCATGGTGCAGCAACTCAGTGTTCCGGCGGGCGTCACAGACTTTTCCTGATTTACTCAGGCGATCCATTAGTGGCTATTATCTGCATCTGTTCGGCATCAACGACTACTTGGACAGAACTGGAAACATATGTTCTTCCGTCCTTATGCAGGAGTGCTGACTTTCTCAGTCTACAGTTCCATAGTAGTGTTAGATCCATGCCAATGCTTGATAATTTGTATTTGTGCTTGCACGCAACAGCATAGGATGTAATTTTTGCAACATTATTCAACAAGCACTGATGTGCTTCAACTTGTACACTTATACTATTACAAACCATTGGAGTTTCAACTTTATGAAGCATCCAACCATATCTTTGTAATTACTGAACTGATGCATTCGTGAACAAAGTTCAGTGAAGATGATATGAATGCCATCGTAATATTATGCATGCAATCTGTTGAAACAAATCTGAGCCCTGCCAGAACAGTCAAGGGTACATGTACGAATGAGCCTGATAACTCATGTGTAATAAGACAAAACCTTAACAGATTTCTAGACAAAACTCAAGTGGTTCCTTGTACTAACTGAGAACAGATAGTTTCAGACCAAGGAAACATTCAGTACGCGGGGTTTCCTGAGCACAACTAGTTTCAGCTTGCTGAGTTTACATGAATATTGACTGACATAACTCAAGTGGTTCCCTGTACTCAAGTAGTAACTGAGCAATGCTGAAAATCAGATTATATCAATCAAGAAAAAGGAAAATACAGATGAGATTATGATCTCAGAAAAATTAAATACTAAACATCATATCCTAAATTGTAGCTGGCTAGCTTCCCTGCACTAATAATCTGAAAGTAGTAGAACCATTGGAGTTCTATTTGTATGAACTTGAGCTGTTACCTCGGGGCAGATTTGGGGCTGGGACAGGTTGTGAGAAAGAAGGGATACAAAGGGTGCTTTTTGCAAAAGATCACAGAGCAATCTGGTGGGCCGAAGTTGATTGATCTGGACCGCAGATTTCGGATCGGACGCCAGTTTCCATGTTTCTCATGGAAGGAGAACCTGGCTAGGTTCTGAAGCAACTGACCACATCAAACTTTTTCTCCTTTTGACTAGGTAGTAGGAGCTCTGCTTCTGCATTAAGGTAGAAAGCAATAAAGCTACAAACGTAAGCAGCCGTGTAAATTTGAGATTTACTCACGTCAGTCAGTTCCCTGTCATGTGTGATGTGTCCTGACTGAGACAGAGCAGAGAAGGTTGAATTGTACTAATCATGCAGCTGACCTCCTTCCATTGATCCAAAAATTAATGCGCAACGCTATCTGTGGTTAGAAAAAAGAGGCGACGGCCGCGACATCAGCTAGAGAAGTCACCATGCGCGTTGTCGGAGAATTGGATAGAATTTTCAAATAGGGGACTGCTAAAACTGATTTTTTTTAAAATATTATTATTTTTATAACAAATTCCGATAATATATGACCTAAATCAGAAATATCACTTATATGACCCATCGGCCTTCGATAGGCCGAAGAGGTACTTTTCGGTCTAGCCGAAGCCGAAGTGTGCTTTTCGTCCTCCCATGGACCAAAGAGTAGTGTTTCTAGGCCGAAGAGTACTCTTCTGTCTACCGTAGGCCGAAGAGTGCCTTGGGTCCGCTAACTAATGGCCCAAGAGTGTCTTAGGTACACTAAGCTAGCAAATGATGTACGAAAACAAGGACCGGACAGCAGCGCGTACTAAGCTAGCAACTAATTATTTTATTTTATTTGTGCTACCACGTTCTTATAGCAACAAATGTATCACTTCTAATTAATGTACTCATGTTATGTCTTATACCAATATTTCTAAAACTTTTCTTTTGGCAAATCACAAGAAATCTATATTAAATTATAGGTTGTGAAAGTTGAAACCAACAGATTGCATGACAACAACACATCTCCTTATAATCACGACTGTCAAGAACTTGGCCAGCTTCAATTAAATTAAGCATTCTTTTGTAAAAAATAATTGTTATTTAGTGAAAAAGGTAATACTGAAAAAGTATAGAATAATATTTTAGTATGATAGTTATTTCTTATACATCTCGCAATGTGGTTTGTGTGACCTAAAATTCATTTTACTAGTCATCAACCCGTGCTACTGCACGGGCTAGTACTATATGACCAGAAAATTTGTAGTATCATCCTCATTTTCAATAAGAATAATATATGGTACTTCATACATAAAGGTTAGACGATTGGAAAATTTGTTTGGTTACACTTTAGGAAAATAATTATATAGATATGAGCAATACAATTTTGTTGAACTGTAATCGTGTTTTCCTATAATAGTAAAATTTCCCTTCCAGTGTCCTTTCACAACCCAGAATTTAGTATAGATTTCTTGTGCTTTGCCAAAAGAAAAGTTTTAGAAATATTGGTATAAGACATAACATGAGTACGTTAATTAGAAGTGATACATTTGTTGCTATAAGAATGTGGTAGCACAAATAAAACAAAATAATTAGTTGCTAGCTTAGTACGCGCCGTTGTCCGGTCCTTGTTTTCGGCCATTAGTTGCTAGCTTAGTACGCGTTACGTTAACTAGAAGGGGTACATTTGTTTTCGGGCATTAGTTAATGGACCCAAGACACTCTTCGGCCTACGGTAGACAGAAGAGTGCTCTTCGGCCCAGAAACTCTACTCTTTGGTCCACGGGAGGACGAAAAGCATCGGCTTCGGCTAGACCGAAAAGTACATCTTCGGCCTACGGGAGGTTCGGGGTCATATAAGTGATATTTCTGATTTAGGTCATATATTAACGGAATTTGTTATAAAAATAATAATATTTAAAAAAAATCGCTAAAACTCAGTCGACTAATTTTTAAGGAAGTCTCAGTCGATGCCCTTGACCTTTGGATCGTTTTTAGTTTTAAGATTCGTGATCGTTGTTTTTCTGTATGTGTACCGGCCTGTTTAGTGGTGTGACCGGCCCATTGTCTCGTTCTTTTTGTTTGCCTTTTCTTCTGTCTGTATTAGACAGGGATGCGCCATAGGCTGGCCATGAGGGTGGTGTGGCTTTTTTTTTCTTTTCCCTTTTTTGGGCTTTCTTCTAGTCTGGGATTTCTTTTCTCAGTGCTCGTGTTGCCCAGGGGACAGGAGTGATACTAACAGGACTATTCCCCTACTTTGCTCCCATTTTCTTTTTTATTTTTCCCTTTTCCTTTTCCTGTTTTCTATTATTATGTTTTTTTTTAAATATTGCAACATGTTTGCACATATATCGATCCCACACAATTGCATGTACATTGAATCACACACAATTACATGTCTACTGCCATGTGCAACTTTTGTTCTTTTCAAAAATATTGTCATCGGCCACACGCGTCGATCGCACGCAGTTGCATGTACATCGGCCACACATAATTGTATGTATTTCTTCTGTGTGCAACTTATTTTTTTTTCAAAAATATTTGTCATCGGCCAACTGCAACTGTCGCCTCCGACTGCAACTATGTGGTGTTTTAGTCTGAGAAGGGGGGGGGAGGGCAGTTGCATGTCTGCTACTAGCCATGCAACTGCAAGTGTTG
Organism: Elymus sibiricus; assembly: GCA_039707655.1. Taxonomy (NCBI): domain Eukaryota; kingdom Viridiplantae; phylum Streptophyta; class Magnoliopsida; order Poales; family Poaceae; genus Elymus; species Elymus sibiricus. The sequence goes on from CM077676.1 coordinate 439,382,822, forward strand.
CCCCCTGACTTCAACTCTGTGGTGTTTGTCGGGGAGAGGGCAGTTACATGTCTGCCACTAGTCACGCAAATGCAAGTGGTGCCCCCAAATGAAACTGCATGTCTTCAATGCGACTTAGACTATGTGGTGTTTTATCGGGGGAGGGGGCAGTTGCATGTCTGCTACTAGGCATGCAACTGCAAGTGTCGCCTCCGGCTACAACTATGTGGTGTTTGACGATGTGGGAAGGGGAGCGGTTGCATGTCTGTCACTAGGCATGCAATTGCAAGTGTCGCCCCGAATGCAACTACACATCTTCAACGCGACTCCAACTATGCGGTGTTTTTGTCGGAGGAGGGGCAGTTGCATGGTTGCCACTACGCGCACGCAAACTGCAAGTGTCTCCCCCGACTGCAACTTACTGGTGTTTTATTGGGGGTGGGAAATTGCATGTCTGGCATTAGGCACGCAACCGCAAGTGCCCCCCCCCCCCCCCGACTGCAACTACATGTCTCCAATGTGACTGCAACTCTGTGGTGGTGTTGTCAGAGGAGGCGGCAGTTGCATGTCTGTCACTAGGCACACAACTACAAGTGTCGGCCCCCGACTCCAACTGCATGTGTTCAACGCGACTGCAACTTACTGGTGTTTTCTCGAAGGGAGGGAAGTCGCATGTCTGACACTAGGCACGCAACTGCAAGTGTCGCCCCCCGACTGCAACTGCATGTGTTCAACCCGATTGCAACTTAGTGGTGTTTTTCAGTTTAGGAGAAAGTTGCATGTCTTCAACTAGGCACGCAACTGCAAGTGTCGTCCCCGGCTACAAGTGCATGTCTTCAACGCGATTGCAACTCTGTGGTGTTTTTTGTCAGGGAAGGAGGCAATTGCATGTCTACCACTAGGCACGCAATTGCAAGTAGCACCCCTGACTGCAACTGCATGTCTTCAACGTGACTACAACTCTGTGGTGTTTTTGTCAGGGAAGGATGCAGTTGCATGTCTGCCACTAGGCACGCAACTGCAAGTGACGCCCCTGACTGCAACTGCATGTCTTCAACACGACTGCAACTTACTGGTGTTTTGTTGGGGGAGGGAAGTTGCATGTCTGACACTAGGCATGAAACTGCAAGTGTCTCCCCCGACAACAACTGCATGTGTTCAACGCGATTGCAACTTAGTGGCATTTTTTCAGGGGAGAGGAAAGTTGCATGTCTTCAACTAGACACGCAACTGCAAGTGTCGTCCCCGACTACAATTGCATGTCTTCAACGCGACTGCAACTCTGTGATGTTTTTTGTCGGGGAAGGAAGCAATTGCATGTCTACCACTAGGCACGCAACTGCAAGTGGCACCCCTGACTGCAACTGCATGTCTTCAACGTGACTGCAACTCTGTGGTGTTTTTGTCGGGGAAGGAGGCATTTGCATGTCCGCCACTAGGCATGCAACTGCAAGTGACGCCCCTGACTGCAACTTACTAGTGTTTTGTTGGGGGGAGGGGGATGGAGGGAAGTTGCATTTTTGGCACTAGGACACGCAACTGCAAGTGTCACGCGCGACTGCAATTGCATGTCTTCAAGCCGATTATAACTTAGTGGTCTTTTGGCAGGGGAGGGGGACAATTGCATGTCTTCAACTAGGCAGGCAACTACAAGTGTCACCCCGACTGCAACTCGAGCTTGGGGAGTGGAGCACAACATGCTTGCTAACTAGAGAGGAGGGGGGTGGACAACGTGATTTTTCCATGCTTTTGTTTATGTGCTGTCAGTAGCGGAGGGCGGCGACAAGGGTGTCTTTATTTCTCTTTTTTTATTTTGTTGGAGGTTTGAATGTCCAACCATACCCCCCGCGATTGCACACGTTGTAGCCCGACTGAGACTGCTCTCTCTAACACACACACACACACACACACACACACACACACACACACACACACACACACAAAGTGCAAGGGAGTGGGAGTACAATGTGCCTACAACTAGAGAAGAGGTGGGCGAGGAGCGATATTTTTTGCATGCTTTTGTTTGCGTGGCATCGGCAGCGACGGGTGGCGACAAGGGCATCTCATTTCCCCCTTTTTCCCTTTGTCCTTTTTTTCACCACATCAAAAGTCCAAGCATTTTTCATCTATATCGAATTTATGTAGTAGAATGGCGAATAGAGGCATCATTTAAGGAATCAAGGCCTAATGCAATATAATATTTTCTTGCTTTTATCCAATATTTTATTTTTATTAAGTTGAAAGTAGCATACTATGTCGATTTTTGAACAAATGTAGAGTTTCATCATTTTTTAATTAGTTCTTTTTTACCAATTTACCCCTTTCTCTCTATAATTTTTTTAATCTTCCTCTTTGTTTTCTTATATCGCTAGAATGTGGTCCCACTCTCTATGTCTTCTAGTGTTCTTCCCCCAAGCTAGACGTCACTGTTTTCGAACATAGACATGCAAGGAGGGAGCGCATCACCGAAGCGCACTTTCGGCGCACGGCGTCAGCGGCGCACGGTATCTCAGCCGTGTTTTGCATGCGTGGAGATGGAAACAATGCGTTCCAGCGTGTCATATTGGAGATATACAAAAGCATATACGCTTCTTTCTGGTACGTAAGATGGACATGTTGCGGTCCAAGTCTATTTCTTTGTACGCCTCTGCGTCCTAACGTACCGGCACAAGTGTGGTTCGCCAGAAAAGTTGCAACCTGTTCCGGGCTGGCCTAGTTGTTGCAACATGTTCCATCCACCTGGCATATCGGCATGACGTTTAGCTTGCCCCCACCTAGTACGAGAAGGCTCATATTTACCGTGCTCGGCCTGTAGACACGCCATGTTATTGTCCACTTCGACAATAATCATCGGAGGAAGCAGGGCGGCGGGGCGGAGGCATTCTTCAGTTATACGACCTTCTGGAGTGATGGAGTTCATTGACATGGACGGCCAGTTAAGGTTTGTTGCAATCCTATTTTTTCTGTCTTTAGTATTTTACTAGCAAAAGGGCCCGTGCGTTGCAACGGGAGAAAAAATAAATCATAATCTCCAATAGCCATGACCACATTTTGCTGCATCATCGAGACACACTATCACTCTCAATTTAGTAAAAAAAATGAACAATTTTTGAAATCATGAACATTTTTTTAAACTCATGCACATATTTCAAATCACAAACATTTTTCAAATTCGTGAACATTTATACAAATTTTCAAACATTTTCTAAAATCAATAACATTTTCTGAATTTATGATCATTGTATACTATTTGCAATCATTTTTTTAAAATTGTGAACATTTTTTTAAACAATTTTTTGAGTCGGTGAACATTTCTAGAATCGACGAACATTTTATTGAAAATTGGTGGGACAATTTTTGAAATTCACAAAAAAAATTATTTAATGAACTTTTTTTTAATTGAACGCACATTTTTTGAAATGCATGATCATTTTTTTGAAACAGCGAACATTTTGTGAATAAATAAACTATTTTGTAAGTCACGATCAGTTTTTGAATTTTTAGGATATTTTACCATTCATGAACATTTTTTGAATTGGCGAAATTTTGTTCAGTTTCATAAACATTTTTTAATAGATGAACTTATTAAAAAATCATGAACTTTTGATTTCCCGAACATTTGTTTTCAATATTTCGAACATTTTTTAAATAAGCAAACATACTTTTACAAAATTATGAACATTTTTTGAATCCACAAACATTTTATGATTTATTATATGTTTTATTTCGAAATTCTCATTTTTGTTAAATTTTGAGAACTTTTTGAAGTCCCAAATTATTTAAAGTAGAAAAAAAGGAAAACGGAAAGAAAAAGGGAAATAAAAATGAAATTTAATAAACAGGTCGTCCGGACATGGGCCCGCCCAAACGGATGCGCTGTGTCTTCTCCCAGCGCGCAGAGCGCAGTATAGGAGTTCCCTACTGCATGGGCCGGCCCAGGCGGGGGAGTCCCCTCTGTGAAACTTTTTTTATCACTTATTATGGCATTGGTGAGTAATATTTTGTAACTTTGGGGGCAATTTCTGTGACGTACCGCCAGAAGAAATAGCCCCTTCATTATTATAGCAAAACATGCTCATGTGTTGCAACGGGAGAAACAAATATCACACACACCTAGTATAACCCATGTAAGTGCACGTCCTTCGTTTCAACATGGCGTCTCACCTCTGTTGGTCATTGCTATAGAACACCAAATGTTTTTCATGCCAGAGCGGCTACCCAACTGATCAAGCAACATGACGAGCATGAAGCAAACATTTACTCATTTTAATGTTCTTTTCACCCAAGAAACAATTTTTTATTTTATATACAGAAGGAACAAACAAAGAATAGTAAGAAGAGATCTCACATGGTGATTGGCCAGCATGAAGTAGTAGATGCCATGGACGGAGACCTTGATTATGCCCTCCACTCACTCGATTGACCAGCATCCACCGTCGCTATCACCCTCCACGATAACCCCGCATGCCAATTCCCTTTTGCTGTTGTGGCCCTCCCCTATGGCGCTTCGTCTAGCGGCTCGTCCGCTGTTCTTCGCCTCCTCCAGGGCGATGCATTTATGGGAGGGGTTAGGGAAGATTCGACACCGAGCAAGAGTCCTGATTGTGAGGGAGAATGTATGGAAGGATTGGTTTCCTAGAATACGACTTGGACATAGATATGAACGTCGGGCGACGAATGTGATTATGTAATTCAGTGGAAGGGTAAATCCGTCTTTTGCACATGACGGAAGAGAAGAATATCACCTCCCATTATCAGTAGGTATAGCAAAACAGTCTGTGCGTTCCAACGGATACAAAATCAATAAATACGTGCTTATAATTGTTTAAAAAACCATCAAACTACTTTGCAAGTAGCAAAACAGTATTAGGAGTACTCAAAAGTATGTTTTCTATGCCATATTGAAGGACCAATCTCATAACTAACAAAATCTGTTATTTCTAATTATTAGCTCATACTGAAACACATAACAAAATCTGTTAATTTTCTACATAAAACAAAAGGCAGTGTGGCTATAAAGTTGCAGGTTGAGGATCACCATCATATTCTGAAGTTGTTGATGGAACATCATGTGTCGGGATGTCGCTGAGGTAGAGTATCACTATGTCAGCCATAATATTTCTAGGTTCATATAGAGGCAAGGATAAGAGCAGTAGTATGATTAGAGAGGAAAGAAAAGGCTTCCATGAAAATATAATGTAATGCATATTCATCAAGAAGTAACATAATTAAAATCACTACATTAGATCATAGTATGATGAACCATTTATGCCGAGATACACGCGGAGCAACACATAGATTAAAGTCAAATCTAACAATATAGGAATGATCAGATCTCCACTCAAAGCAGGATTTGACATTTGGTCCCGAAGGAAATCCCAGATTAACCAGTGTGGTGTGGTAGATAGTTGTTTACGTGAACTGACAGAAGTAAACCAAGTAACAAAGCTAGTTGTTTACAGACAAAGTTCAATGCCTCCAAACCAAAGCTTAACTCCTAACAGGAAATGTCTCCAAATATTGTGGCCAAGCCCTGGAACCTGAAAAAATGGAGAGAGAAAAACGAAATCAGGAAATGCAAGAGAAATTAAGAAAGTCACATAGGATAAAACTATCTCATTGCACCTGACATATACAGTACTGGCAAGAAATTTCATTATCAGTTATTTTGTAGATTTTTTTTATAGAATTAGCTCACTGATGAGAGCCAACTGAAACTTTGCTGAAATACAATTTGATGTAATAAACTTTTTTACAATAGTTAAAGTTGAATGTGCATATATACTTAAGCATGTACTGTGTCAAATATATATCTTCAGAACCGGAGAGTCAGCATGCATATCATCTGCTACTTTTTTAATAAAAATGTTTCCTTGCCATCCATCGTCTCAACCTTCTGAATCCAACTAATCCAAGCTCGCCATCGCCGTCAATGGCACATCCTCATGAAAGGATAAATAGCAATAAAACATTTATGCACCACTCGTGTGTGTGTGTGTGTGTGTGTGTACATAACAATGGAGTAGAAAACAATGAAAATGTCTCATTCATCTGCTTCCTACTGAACCAAAGTGTGCTACCTCCGAGAAACAATCACCAAAAAAACATTTAAAATTAGTAAAGGATAATGCTACAATTTTCAGATTGTCGGCACAGAGGTTAGAGCTATCATCGTGACAATCTATTGCCAGATAAATCAACTACTTAAGTGCAATTATATAACTTCTATTGCATCACCCAAAAAAATAGTATAGCAAAAAGGCATGGATTGAAAAACTTCTCCAAAATCATCTACTGGAAAAATAAATCAGAAAGACAATGTCTGTCATATATACACACACAGGGGGATCTAGAAGAAGAAAAATCGGATCATCTGTAGGTGATATACCTTTGCAGAAGGACAACCTTAGAGGTACACTAAGTAAACTTCAAAGTGTGTAAACTGATCTAATAGGTGAAAGTTTAATTCAACAAATATGGCAATCACTAACTGCCCTATAGTCAAGAGATTGTATCACTAAGCTGCCCCTTCTAAGCAATAATGGTAGCAGTTGCGTGCAAGGTTAGAAAGGTTAACTTTCCGATAAGCAGACATGCTTGATTATGAAAACAATAGTCTTGTTATATTACCTGACGATATTGGGTGACTGAAACTTAAAGTCCACTATGAAGTAAACGTCATAGGTTGCAGAACAGGACCAGGCTTGAATTTCCAAACGTTTATCAAATGATCGAAAAGTCCACTTTGAGACGCTATCGTCTGCAGCAGAGCAGTATAGTCAGAAGGAAAAAAAAATGCAACTAAGCAATCATGGAGGAAAAAAACCAGAGTACTACAGAGAACTACCAATATCACTAATAAATACTGAAGCCAAAGAAGCACCCTCTAGATTGACTGTAATCAGATTAACCAAGTTGATAAGTAGACTTTCATCGACTAACCATATACGGTATTTGTTAGAACAAAGCTAAAGAAGCTACCACGCTTGTTATAGAAGGATAGAAGTTCTCACATTACTTGAAAACAAAGAGGCAGATCTACACTGCTTATTATGGTGGTGCAGAAGTGCCAGTTAATCAGATAAAAAAATATGTATCAAAACTGTTATAGCTTTATAAGACGAAATTGTATGACACTTCCATCGATATTTACTCTGCCAAAATATTTACTCTGACCTCTAATGACACTCACGAAGAAATCTTGAACTATGAAACAATGTGAGCACGGTCTATGTTACCGTAAAGGACAAAGAAGAAAAAATATACAAAAAGGAGATGACCTTTGTACAGTAAGGAAAACTAACCATGAATAGATCAACCTTAAGGCACACAACGGGAATAAGACAGGAGTTTGTTCAGTAGATTTACCATTGGGCAAAAATGTTATTAGTTGGCTTAAGACACACGCATGAGGCATAACAGAGAATGAATGCCAGAACATGGCATCATAAAAAAATGCATAGAATAGGCCGAACCCTGACTCAGGTAACAAAGAACATGGGATATATTATTCTCTCTCTTTATGCCAGATTGGTATTCCAGCATCCAGTACCGCTGCTAGCTTTGGAAAAGTGAACTCAAGAAAACTTTCTGAGTACAAAGCAGAAGATCTTGCAGCAGCTCCAGTCAACTCTTTCACGTACAACATTGGATTGGTACTTTCTCCAGACATTGGAACTACCATGCGCCACTATGAAGTACTCTCTAGTGTGCATATATTTCTTCTCGAGATAGCCTACTTTGTGGCTAATTTATCAGGCCTAAAGAGTGCAGACTGGCCGTATATCGGCAAGGTGATGATGATAGCAGTTGTGGTTGCAGACACACATGAAAGATATGTCTTTTTCAAAATGACAGAACCGAATTTAGATGTGCATGAGATCAGGCATACCTCACATGGAGCACGGGCGGTCTATTGATGTTGGTAGAACGGCGAGATTGTACGACGGCTTATGGAGTACGGGCAGCCTGCGGAGTTGGTAGAACGGTGAGACTGTATAGAGCTATGTCGGAAACTTGCGGCATGACGATGAGCCAAATAACTACAGATTATCCCAGAGAGTTAGAACACACACAAAATTATTTAACCTTGCAATTAGAATCCAAAGGGTTCAGTGATGTCTTTTCCCTTGATGACAGATGCAAATTATCTGGATATAAATTGGGTACTATTTATTATTAGATATAGATTGATTGATGAGACTGTAGCAATAACAACAACAATCAGTAGCAAGCTACATCTCTGTTCTCTATCTAAATGTGCATCAATTAGTAGCATCATACATCATACAAGAAGCACCATACATCTATCTAAACGTGCAGCAATCAGTGTGCCTCCCTTCCTCCCTCTCTATCATCTTTCTGCTTTCTCTCTCTTCCTCACCTATCTCTCTTATTTTTCTCCACAAGAGCAGATCAACATCGAACCCTGTCTCTCTTCTGTTCTCTCTCTATATATATCAGCAACGGCCAGCAGCAGATCCAGCAAGCCCTCAATCTAAATATGTGGCAATTAGCGTCTCTCTCTGCTCTTTATCTCTCATCTCTCTGCTCTCTCTCTTCCTCACCCATCTCCATCTCTCAAGCAGCAGCGCCCAGCATGCCCTCTGCTCTCTCCCTAAAGCAGAAGCTCATCCCTTCAAGTGCCTCCCCACCTTCAGCCACGGCGTCGCTGCCGCCGCCCCTGTATCCACTCGCCGGCGGCACCATCTCTCCCTCCCCTAGATTCTCTAATTGCTTGGATGTGAAAGAAAATGGAGGGAGGAATGAACCTGCGCTGGTCGCTGGCTCCAGGACAGCACCTCCTCCGCGTCACCCGTCAAACCACCGCCCCGGCCCTGGCACCACCGGCAACGGCCCGACGCCGTGCTGCCGCGCCCTAGCCCCGGCGAGGCGGCCTCCATCCTCCCAAGCAAGCACGCCGGCAGCCATATCGTCCTCTGCCGCGACGCCTCGCCCCATTCCCCATTCCTGGGCTCCGGCGGCGCGAACACCAACGCCCGCCGCGACGCCTCGCCCCATCCTGGGCTCGGGCGGCGCGTACGCGCGCCCGCGTGCTCGCCCTCGTGCCAGCCAAGGCCACCTTCGGCGATTTCCTGTCCGCCGCGCTCTCCCTGGCCCACCTCACCGCGCCCCCGCTCACAGCCGAGTCGCTCCAGCTTGCCGAGGCCCGGCCGCCGCCGGATCAGCGAGGGGGCTTTGCCCAGAGGACGCAAACGGGCGGCCGCGAGGGGAGGACGAGAGGGGGGGGGGGGGGGGGGGGCGGCGGCTGCTGCGCAGGCGAGATGCGCCGGAGTGGCAGAGCTTTGTGACGGGAGGGGCGCAGCCCGACGCTGCCTAGGGTCCTTTTTTAAAAAAGGAAACATTTTTTTCTCAGAATAGCCACTTGAAATAGGACTGCGGGTTGAATACCAAAAAACACATGGACTTTTTTGCAAAATCGCTGACGACGTACAACAGAAGCGATCAGTGTTTTATTATATATACATATATATATATATATATATATATATATATATATATATATATATATATATATATATATATAGGGAAAATGCATCCTACTACCGGGTGTAGTTACACCCATATCTCATATACTACCATGTGGTAGTATATATACTACTTTATCATTTTTAGTATGTTCATATACTATATCTAAGATACTCCAAAACGAGTTATGTGAAAAAATTGCATGTAAGCCCATGTTTTTATCATATTTGTGAAATACGTACATATTTGTACGTAAAAAGGAGTATGCTCAAAATATGGTACATACTACCTATAAATAGTATATATACTATCAAAACATTCTTACATACTACATACTACACGTACGTACTCTCCAATATAATAGATACTACCTACAACATACGAAACCAAAATGGGAGTAACTACACCCGGTAGTAGGAAAAATTTGTCATATATATAGGTAGAGATAAGTTTGTATCGTCCCCTGAACCGGTTTTCTGCCGTAGATCCACTCAAAGCCTCATCCCTCCCCCTTCGTCGACATCAATGCAGGAAGCCCAACGATTACTGTGTTCAAGTTACTTGTTCGTCTGGATCATCTAGAGCTTGCCCAATGCAAGTTGGGCAGGAGGGAGCTTGTGTCTCCTACAGAAGCTGTAGTAGGGGATGTAAGGGATGGCCGTATAGGGATTGGAGATGCAATAATGGAAGATGGCAATAACGTCGAGGGATCGGATTCATGTGGATTGGGGTCTCGGAATGTCGAAGCAATGGTTGATGATTCGGGTGGGCTGGATGCATGTGGAGAAGCAACATTAGCCTGGAAATGAAGGTGCGTGCTTAATTATTTTTTCATGTGGGCTGGATCTATTTTTTTCGTATACTACAATTACTAATACAAGTCAACTGTGATTACAAACAAATAAACAGTGTTTAGAGTACTTCAGAGAAAAAAAAGTCACTTAGATCAGTGTGATAAATTAGAGGTTACTAGTGTTATGGGAGATTGGGCCAAACATTATATTAGGCAAATGGGATGTTAGCACGGTCCGTAGCAAGCATGGGCCTGATTTGAATACTCATGTTAATACTATAAATATGGTTTTTAAGATGAAATGTAATGGGCTTGTGACAGGTGGGCTGGTTTGTGGCTGTCCAGCTAGATCTTTTATTTTCACATGCATGTTATGTTATATTGTTTGGAACTAATAAATTACAAAACGTTGATATAAAGTGAAAATAACATTATTGCTACGTGATTCACGTATATTTATTTCATGCTCTGTGCAGTCTTATACTTTTATATTTAAAATATTATGGTTGGTTCACATTGTTTTTACATATTTGGTTGGTTTACATTTTATAATTTGCATTATTTTTTTAGGGTTCGGTTAACAAATGAAATTGTAGAGAGGGAATGGAGCCCGGACAGGAAGAGCGCATTGGAATTGTCCATTCGAGGTTTTGCTGAAAAGAAGAAAGGGGTCGTGATAAACCCAAGGGTTGGTTTATCATTCGATTCCTTGAATGAAGCATACGAATTTTATAATCTTTATTCTTGGGAAATTGGGTTCGGAATTAGGTTTGCCAGAAGCCACCTAAACGTGAAACGGGCAAAGTGCATGCAGGAGATTGTTTGTGGCTGTGCGGTAAGATTAATATATTGTAACAATGCATTTGCCAAAAGTTCTTTGGCAATATGTTTTATTAAGTATTAATGTATTTTTTTTGCAGGGGGTGCCAGAAAAGGACAATAGCCGTTCAACACGTTCTGGGTGCGATGCAATGATACGGCTTTTATGGTCAGCTGATAATGGATGGTACATTAGCCAGCATAGGAGTGCCCACAACCATTCCCTGTCGACTACTTGTGGGCAGAAGCTGCATTGGAAGTCACATAGGTATATTGATATCCACGCTAGAGACCTAGTGAAACAGTTGAGGGAGAACAATGTTAGTCTTAGCAAAATTTATAGTATTGTGGGAAATTTCTTTGGTACAATGGAAAATGCACCGTTTACAAAAAGGTCTCTAAGAACTCTGCGCGGTAAACTAAGTAGAGAGCAGTCATACCACGATGCAACTAAAACAGTACAATTGCTTCAAGACCTAAAAGCTGCCGAACCAGATTTTACTTATAATGTTCAGGTGGACGATGAAGCAAGGGTGAAAACATTGATGTGGGTGACAGGACGTGGGATAGATCAGTACAGATTTTTTGGAGATGCTATTACGTTCTACACGACCTATAGAACAAACCTATACGGCATGCCTTTTGGTTTGTTTGTCGGTGTGAATAACCATTTCCAGAGCATAATATTTGGCGGAGTGCTGATGAGGGATGAAACAGTGGAAAGTTTCCGATGGGTTTTCAAGGAGTTTGTACGTATGGTTGGAGGTAAAACTCCATTGACAATATTAACAGGTTAGTACTATGGTATGATAAATTATATTCAATAAAAAATTTACATTAGAAAAAAAGTTGCTTAACTAGATGATTTGGAATTTATATGTTACAGACCAGGCGTGTGCAATGGAGTTGGCAATTATAGATGAATTGCCTAACACAACACATCGCTGGTGCAAGTGGCATGTGCTTAAAAAGGTGAAGGAATGCCATGGAGTTCTTTATGGGAAGAAATCTGAATTCAAAAAAGATTTCCAAATGTTGGTTTCTTTGCTGATTTCAAGCTGTGCCTTGCCAATCTATTATATTGTTTTAGTGATCCAAACGTGCTGGTGCAGCAGTCTTTCGGTTGTGGTTTCTTTCAGTGGGTTGACGACGAAACCAGCCCGTTCCTGACTCAGTTGCTGCTGGACCCGAGGAATGCTGTGTGGGCGCTGGAGGCTCATAACAGAATCCTAGATCGCAACGTCCATGGATGGCGCAGCCCAGATCTGGAGCAGCTTGTTGCAGACGATGGATCGCCTGTTCAACGCTCAGATGACCTGGGTGCACGTCTGGTGGCTCAGGCTAGCCAGGCGGAGGAGATGTGCCTTTTGATCGCTAAGCTGGAGTACCAGCTCCGGATGCTAGTTTGTGCATGGGTGGCATGCCTCCTGGTGGGCGCAAGCGTCTTCATTCATCGTGGAATTACTAGAGGAGAAAGCGTAATGGTGGTCCTTGGGATCTGGCTTTGCTATCTAATGTTAATGTATCAAGTATTGTTCGTCAGGGGCTATGGTTTGTGGTGTGCTAGTTTGAAGTTTGTGTGAAAGTTGTGGTCTGCTACTAGTTTGTAATTTGTGCTCGTATTTGCTTATGAATTATTGTAGAGAGAAGTGCATATTTCAACCCTCAACTCTTGCCCTAGTCTAATATACACCCCTCAACTTCAAAACCGTCTAATCTACAACCCCCAACTCTCAAAACCGTCTAAGATTCAACACTGAGACCGGTTTTGAACCCGTTGACCGTCCAGTCAGCGCGCCACGTAGTGGTACTGTTCATAAATTCATTTTCTGCAAAAAAGTTCCAAAAACTCTGAAAAATTCATTTTCTGGGGGAAAAAAATTCCTGCGTGAACAGTAAATTCTGAAAAATTCAAAACTATTTTTAAAGCTTTTTCCGAATTCACTGTTCACGCGGCGAAAAAATCATTTAGGAAAAATACTGTTCAAATGGCGAAAAACTGAAATTTTAAGCTTTTCCTGAATTTACTGTTCACTCGGTGAAAAAAATCATTTAGAAAAAAGTTTGAAAATTTCCTTTTTCGCCGCGCGAACAGTAAATTCGGGAAAAGTTCGAAGTTCCCATTTTTTTCACCGCGTGAACAGTGCATCCAGGAATTTTCGTTTTCCGAACTTACTGTTCACGGGTGAAAACTGGGGTTTTCCGAAAATCCGTACTCTTTTTTTGAATTTTTTTTTGAGTTACTGTTCACTTGGTGAAAAAATGATTTTTCCCGAAAAATTGTTAGTTCTTTTAAAAAAAATATTTGAATTTACTGTTCACGCGGGATTTTTTCCACAGAAAATGAATTTTCCAGTTTTTTGGATTTTTTTTGCAGAAAATGAATTTTGTGAACAGTGTTTTGTGAACAGTGCGCTGCGTGGCGCGCTGACTGGGCGGTCAACGGGTTCAAAACTGGTCAACAGGGTCAAAACCGGTCTCAGGGTTGAATCTTAGACGGTTTTGAGAGTTGGGGGTTGTAGTTTAGACGGTTTTGAAGTTGAGGGATGTATATTAGACTAGGGCAAGAGTTGGGGGTTGAAATATGCACTTCTCTCATTATTGTATATGTGTGAACAATCAAGTTTAATGTAATCGCTGTGATGTTTGTGTTCACAATAAAATTACCTGTGTTTTTACATATGGCAGCAAAACAGATTATAGAATTTTGCTGAGTTTGGTCTTCATTAATAAACTTGGTACATTACATGAAGTTTGTCAACAGATAAAAGAGGGTACATTGGGGAAATAGTTTTGACAGCCGACTAGGTTACAACTCTCATCTCATTACTACCATTGTGGAAAACTGAACAAACTAAAAATTGTTTAAAGATGCTCTTATGGACTGCATCGCCATCGCTGGGACGCCAGAGCGGTTATCCTGAAGCTTCATCACTTCGTGGAGACATGTCCATCGGTATGACCGTATGTTTTCCTGAATATTGTGAGTTAGATCAAATTTCAAAAGGGGTGTGGGATTTGGCGTTATGATAAAAAATTCTAACCTTGGTGGTTGGTGTGACAAGTTTGTCGCCATCATAGTTCCTTGCCATGAAAAGTGCACAAATACCTGATTCATCTCTGATAAACAGAAATAAATAAAGAAAAACAATTACATTACATATTTATTTGCTTTCAAATGGTTGTTGTTTGGTGTAGGTAATGTGCTCCGGAATTATACCTTGTAAATTTTTCTACCATTAGAGTAGGGAATGCTCTCGTCCATCCATTCGATGAGCATGGCCAGTGAGAGTAGAATGCTTCAACGCATCTGAAGAAGGCATCGAGAATCCTAGCACTGATGTGTTCATGGAATTTGATACGATCAGTGCTGAAGCCAAATGGGCCTGCTTGTGGGTCCAGTACGACAACCCTTTTTCTCATCATATCTAATGTATAACAGCACCAGCCGTCATGGAGAATTGCTGGAAAAATGAACTGTAATGGTATTGACAATGTTAGTAAAGAGTATGAGAATTATTTGAAATCATTAAGGAAGATGTATGTGTTTGTTGTGGCGTACCAGTCTGCACTGCTCTATGTGTCTCTCCCTGAAGAATTCTTGTTGTACTGAAACAACGAATCTGGAATCTATGTTGCGAAAGACGGGTGTCTACAGGGAAAAAAGGAAATTGAAAATGAACTTTGGAACAATGCAATTTGCCAAGGGAAATTGACATCCACGAGAAGTTACCGTAAAGTTTGGCTCCATAAATTTGCGCCAAATCGCACCATCTTCTTGTGCTATGGTGGACCATTCGATTTGTGCTATACGGCGGACTATGATGGCACAGCAGTCGTGGCTCATCATTTGTGTGCCGATTATCTCTTTGCGTAATACATTTTCCTGCAAAATTATCAACCGTGGTAGTTCGGTGTGGTCGAACTAGGGCCTGTGTTTTGAAAATGTAATTATTAATTGATTTGAGAAACAAATGTCAAGAGATATGGTCGAAATGAAGTTGAGAATAATTACCTAGACATGTTCTGCTCGGAATCATTTGAGATACAAACTGCTAAGAATTGTATTAATGCTGACGGAGTAGAGGGCGGAAGGTTCCCGGAAGACCATGGGTCTGGTGCAAACCAAGTAAAAAATACTTGAACACGAGAGGGGGGCGTGTCCGTGCACTGGGCAAAAACAACTTCCGTGCGATCTTGGTATGCAAGTGATATACTGGATGCTATTTGGTCGTGAAAAGACACAAGACTCATTAGATCATCTGATGTCTCGGGAGGCATTACTGCTAGACCTGATGCCAATGAGTCATGGTTGAGGTCCTCGCGGTAGGCAGAACTACCAAATTCAATTGTGTGCTGCTTATTGTTTTGACCTGAGGGGTTAAGTAGTCAATTAATATGTGAAATGATTCGCACTAGTTAATTTAGGCAGAGGAATATAGTTTTTTTTACAAGCAATTACCAATATTTGATTCGACGCAATTTGCATCACTGCTTTGTCCATAGACTCTTTTCCGCGCATGATGTACGTGTCCTGTGGAGCTGCCTGCTGGAATTGGATTGGTAGTCAAATATCCGCACAAATAAAAACAGAAGAACATTTTAAATACTACTACATAAATGGAACATTGTGTGCAAAAAAATACCTTCACTTTCAGCACGAGCGGCAATGGCACAATTGAAATGGTTCTCGCCATCGGGGTTGAGGATTTGCCCTGATATGCGTGTTTAAATAATTAAATAAAATGATGTGAGGAATGCATTTCCTATCAGGGAGAAAAAAAAAACAAAGGATAAGAAACATTTACGTGATGGGTGGTTATCTTTCAGACGACAAATACTACGACCGGACAACTGGCAACATATGCATCGGTTGGCCAAGCATTCAGCTAAATCGTCTAAAAATGTTAACATAGCCATTTGTGTTATATGCCTTATCTCGCTCATGTTGTCCATCAACCTGGTGTTGTGCTCTTTTAGTAGTATTCCAAGGAAATCATCTGCCTGCGAATAACGTCGCACCAGGAACCACAATGATTATAATCTGAAACATGAAGTGTGGACCGCATGGTTGTTTCTCTAATATGACTTACCATGTTTGGGTACTTCCTGCGCATTATATTTGCAAACTCGACGGGGCCAATCATGTTGGATGCCTTAATCTTCTTCGAACCACGAGGAGAAACCCTCGAAGGACCAGTGCCAACCAACTTGTTAGGAGTGCCATTCGGTGTTGTTTTCATGTGTTCTTGACACATTGTTCGGTGATTGCGCAAACGTCTTGAGTAAACACTACAAAGAAATTAATAAAAAGGATTAATGGATAATATAAATAAAAACTGAGTTGACTGCCGGACAATGTTCGATTGGTGCAGCTCTGTGCTTACATCTGGCCCAGCAAAAGAAAACATCATGCCCTGCATGGGAATTAATAGAGTCGATCGCCTTTTTTACTGATTCGTGATCAAAAACTTTCACGCGAAGAAGGATGTTTTGCGCGATGTGTTTGCTTGAGATTTCAATCTAGTCCAAAGCAATTACCTGGAGGAGATGGTTTAGAAAGTTAAGTTCTGGAAAATATGGATGTTTGTGAATTGCTTGTTGACAAATGTGAAAACTGTTAATTACCTGCAGAAGAAGGTGGCATCCAACTATGTGAATCGTGCTGTTCCCGTTGGCGATATCAGACTTGATCTTTCTGACACCTTTCATCAAATTATCTCTTACAAGCCTGCACCAATTGAATGAGTTTATCTTTGACGGCACAACAAAGGCTGCCCAGTAATCGACGCTGGTGTAGTCATGCTTGGCGCAAGGATTCAGAACGTGACCGGCTGAAAAAATTACAAAAGCTTTCTTGAAACAGTCACATCCCACTTTGGTGGAATTCTGATCTATTGGCTTTGATACTATAAATTCGGCGGCCTTCAGACTATGGATGCCTTAGGTGCTAGCTTGAAGCCAATCTGCTGAACTGTATGCATACTTCAGACAGGTCTGCATGTCCTGGAGGGATAATTCTACTTCCTTGTGGCAATCCGAAAGCGTCGCTGACTTCTTGGTCGGTGATTGGTATCTTCCTTGCTTGGTCCAGGACTAAAATACTTTCATCTGGATCTACTCTAAGCATCAAGGATGAACTGAATTTCAGATTCAACTTGTGTGTGATTTTAAGGTGCATCAGCCCTCCAAATCCAGTCTTGGTAACAAGACCACGCTTGAAATTACTAAACTGGGAAACCACGCAACAAAACTTCTGGATTGAAATCCAGGATGTGAGCGTTGCATCTGACAGCGAGTTGCTGACAGTATCTTCAACATTATCGCTCACTGGTTGTTGTCCTAATTGAGCGTTGGGCGCTTCCAGAGAGTGCACGCGGCAAGGCATCTTGCTTGCTGCTGTACTGATTTATCTGCGAAAAGATGTGGATGCGAATTTAAATGTTAGAAATAAAATTTCTAAAAGGAAACACAGTTTAGAGGTAAATGTCAACAGTTAAAGCATGGAGTTGGGGAGGAGCAGGCTGGTTATGTGGGGCGACCTGAGCAATAATGGATATTTGATACTAGATGCTGCTAGGAAAATAAGTATGGATCGGAAATGGGGATCTACGAGAATAAGTTGGGGGACTGCTGGTGATCTTCAGATTTGCGTACCTGGGTGGATACTTGGAGGACTTCGGCTCCTTGTGAAGTTGGCAAGCATCGACTGCGTGTAGGCGAACGGCGGTGTGTCGGCCTAGCGGCGTGGCGGCTGGTTACTCCGGTTAGGGCATGTACATCAGTTCAGACGCCTGTTATCCGCAACGATCCTCCACGTCACCTGTAGACAGCGGTAAAAACACCTCATACAATAGACCGTCCTTTCTTACTATCCGCAACACCCTAAAATTAGGAAATACTTTTTTTTTTGCGGGGTAAAATTAGGAAATACTTAATTAGTCTACGAAGTTAAATCTCATCCACCTCCGGCCGACCCTACCGGCTACCGCTCCTAGCCTCCTACTGTCTACAAAAGTGGCAGTTGCCGTTTTTGCAGACGCACTCGATACAACGCTAGAAAGGCCGTCCGTAGCGAGCGATTTTCAAGCGCTGCAGATCGTCGTTAATTCTATCGACGGGCTCTTTCTCTCTCCTCAATTTCTCTCCTCCACGTCATCTAAAATCCTAGCTGTAACCCCTTCTAGACGGCTGACTATACATCGTTGTACATGCCCTTAGAGCATGGTTAATAGTATAGCCAACTGCTGACTATATGATGTTGCCATGTCACTTATAATCATCATTTATAGTCACTCATACAATAAGGTTAGCTATAAGGTTGGCTATAAGAGTACTATTTTTTTTCATCTTCTCTCTATCTCTTTCTTCATATTTATTATTTTTGTCTAGGAGTACACATATAGCTAGGCTCTTGCATGAGAGCCCACCCTCCCTACTTTTTCATGTCTCTCTACTCCACATAGTCAAAATTGCCATGTAAGCAAGCTATAAGCCCACTATTGTACTTGCTCTTATTGTTCTTCCCCGCGGGGAGTGCTGTTTCGGTGGGTGAGGACGTCGCAGGGAAGAACAGTAAATGCTTGAGCGGTGAGGATAATATCACGGGGTGGGGCGACGTGTGGGGTGATCTGGTCAATACCGGGGCGGAAACAACAGTCTAAACGATTGCCAGTGCTCCGGCTCGGTGGTATAAATGTTTCATGTGTATGTAGGTGTGGGTGGGCCACGGCGTGTTATTATTTTTTACTTTTTTGGAACCACGACGTGTTATTATTGATTGAAGCAGTTGATCGGCTGTGTAAACGTGCCGTGCTAATGGTGATTAGCACTGGTGTCTGGCTTTATAATACGTGCGTAATGGACAGGGAAAAATTTGAGAAAAATATGAAATGGCTATATCGACTATCATCGAGAAAAATGAACTCGAAATAACTATCTTGGTTAAATGACAAATAGGGTATATTATATGAAAGTTAGGAAGTTTCATTACAAACATATATCTAATCATGAGGCGCCGTAATTTAAAACAAAAATAAAAAACTGATATGTGTGTGAAATGCTAGAGGGCCCGCCTGGATGACTCAACATGGGCCGACCATTACCTGTACCAAGTCTGGTACTGCATGCAACCAGGGCCAGATTGCTAGCCGGTGAGGTACTGGAAGGGCGAGCGACTCGACGGGCAAATGAAAAAAAAATCCAGAACCAGACTTGTTACAATACGCAAGCACTTGTGTGGAATACTTCCTGGTGTATCTGAGACAGAAATTCCCTATACAAGATGACATAAATGCAGTTTGTTGATCCATAGATAGATGGTGTGGATAAGCATACCAGTGGACGCCGTGCACTGAAGGAGCTTTTCACGTCTGGATCCTATTTCCAGCTTTAATTTGTGCAAGAACGACGTACGTGTTCCACAGCACTCCAAGACCGTCACCATATAATATGGTTTGCTTTCATTCATTTAATTAATTATGACTTATGTGTCGGCTCAAAATCATCCTTTTTATCATCTTATTACAAGTTTCTTTTGCATATATAGCTGTGGTTGACAAGTACCACCACATCGTATGATTTGATTTTCTCCCATAAACTATATCACCTCGTTTGTACACTACTGGAATCGAGTGGTTTGCCGAGTGCCCTGGGCACCCTCGGCAAATTCTTTCTCATTTCTTCTTTGTGTGTGAACATACACAATATTTCAACGGTTATTTGGCATAAATATTCACCAAATTTTGCAATGTTAATCATCACACAATTCGACATAATTGGAAATAAGTAATTTCATATTTAGAATTTAAAATTGAAACCCAGTTCACATATAGATAAGCCAGAATTTACAAGATAAAATGTCGACACGCGCCAGTTAGATAGTTAAACTAAGCTACACACGACATTTACATTTTAAACTAAACTTTGGGTTCGGCTTCGACGCAGGCGGCAGCGACGTGGGCGACGGCCACTGCCACAACGCCATCCTCCTGTGCTGCTTTGGCTTTGGCTCGGGCGACAGCCTCGATGCGGGCGTCATACCGGTGCGCCGGTGGCGTGGACGGATGCCACAGCGCACGCCTCCTCCTTGACCGCCAGGAGGGCGGCCTCCGCGCGGGCTACTGTCGCGGCTCGCTCCTCCTCTGCCCAGGCCGCGAAGGCGGCGCCACGCTCCGCCCAGGCCGCCGTCCTATCGAAGTGATGGGGAGTGACTGCGCAGGCCGGCGCGGCATGGCGGAGATGAGGGCGGCGGAGGAGATGTGAGGCGGGAGAGGATAGGTGAGGCAGCGAAGGAAAGAACTACAAGGAATATGCTAACTTGCGACCATCAATATTGGTCACTGAATGGTCACTGTTTTCCATTTATGACCTTTTTGTGACAAAAAACAATTGGTCAAAAGCTGACCGTCTTTAATGAAACTTAACGACCTTTTTTGTGAAATGGTCGTAGACAGTTACGACCAAAAAAAAGGTCGTACAAGCTTAAGGTGAGGCGAGAACGGCCACACCGGCGGTGGGAATCGGGAGCGGCGTCGCGG
Source organism: Elymus sibiricus (assembly GCA_039707655.1). Lineage (NCBI taxonomy): Eukaryota > Viridiplantae > Streptophyta > Magnoliopsida > Poales > Poaceae > Elymus > Elymus sibiricus. The sequence goes on from CM077676.1 coordinate 439,403,441, forward strand.
GAATCGGGCCACGGGAGGTGTATAGGAGGTGTCATTAACCGGTGACCGGAAGCTAAAATAGAGGCAGCCAGTTATTGGGGGGGGGGATTTACCAGTGACGTGCGGCCCCAGAGAGCTCGTCACTAGTAAATAAGGCCCTCCGTATAACATACCAGTGACATACACTTTTTCGGGCCCGTCACTGATATGTCTCACAGCCGCCAGCTAACACCTTACCTGTGATGGGCTCTCACCTGCTCGTCACTGGTAAGTGTTGCCAGTAACGAGCCACCCGCTGCCCGTCACTGGTAGGGTGGTGGCTATAGATTTTTTGCAGTATTGGCAAACCTCATTTCCTCTGCTTGGAAAATACCCCAAAAATTTCCAAAGGCTACATACTGTCTATAGAGTAAACTTATGCAAAAATATTGCCATGTCCGGTGCAGTATTTTCAAATGGAAATTAATTCCATTTCTGGCCATTAATAGCCCATAAATGCAAACCTATATTCCACACTTAAAAAAATCATGAAAAATTGAGGCAAAGCTCGTCCTACCAATATTTGCCTCTGGTAAATAAATTGGGTCAAGTTGAATAGGGAATCATCCCAATCCATACATCAAACCCATTGGGCCCATTTGGCAAGTAAAACCAAGTCCACATTAAACCACACCCAAACTTTATGAAATTTTGCCTCATCACTCATCTACCACATATCTACCTCTGGTAGCAAGTTCTGGTCCAATGGAATAATGGAAGAACATATGCCAACTATCAAACACCTCTGCATTTATTTGGATATTGGATGAATTGCATTTCAATTGGTTTGCTTCCTATGATCTAGCCCATCTAGCAAGCTAGGCATAGTTATTGGCGTAAATATGCAAAAGGATTTGGCCAAAGTCCTTCTGTGCGATGGGAATGTGAGGTGCGTGCCAAAACAAAGCTTTGTGCGTGTAAAGCACGCGTGTGCGGCACTCACCGCGCTATGCATCGGCCCCGTGCTCGGCACTGTCGCATTGTCGGCTAATTCCCACTGCACCATATCGCTTGGATGTCCCTCGCGCTAGCCCTCGACCATGTGACGCGGTCCCATCCATGGCCCAAACCTCTTAATTGCCCAGTACCATCTGAGCTTGCCACCAAGTGCCATTGACCTCCCACTCTACCTTGTCATCGCCTCAGAGTTTATTTTGTGTCAACTTCGAGTGCCAGAGCTCCAGCTGCTTCCCTGTGACCACATTACGCTTTGTTCCCCTTGTATCCTTGCTCTTCAAGCCACCCAGCCGAGACCCATGTGGCATTCTTATCCCTTCCCCCCAAGGCCCCTATAAGAGCCCTCGAGACCCAGTGCCCATTCGCAGCTCCTCCTCTTTGCTTCAATGTGCTCCCGACCGAAGGAATTGGGCAGAAGTGGTCATCTCACTCGACTTCCATGAAGGAGGCTACCGCCGGTCTCCCGAGGATGCCGAGCTCCCCATCCCACTTCTGTCCAATTCTTCTCGTCAGCACTCCCCTAGACACCTATTTCCTCGATCCCCGACTGCAATTTGTGTCAAGCTAGCCCGTAGGCAAAGATCTCATGAGCTCGCCGGAGTAGCCCACCATGAAGAGAAGCCATCGTTGATGCCGAGCTTTCCAGAAGCCAGGGACTTGTCTATGAGGTGCGGCACACTTCCTTGGGCATGTGCATGTGCTCGACGACGATAATGGTGCCGCCATTCATCGGCGAAGTCTCACTGGAGACAACCCTATCATCGGCGTGTGCACGAAGGATGCCATTCAACCCTGCCAGTGGGTTCTTTCTGTCAGCCAGAGAAGAAGAGAGAGAAAGAACCGGTTCGATTCGTGTGTCGCTGACATCTGTGGCCCACCCGCCAGATTAAGTGGAGGTGTATTCGCTAGAAGCCGTGTTCCTGAAGTGAAGACAGCTTTTCTGAAGTGTGCTTTGAACGTCATCCCGGTGCAGCCCCCCCCCCCAACCACCCCACACACACACACAACGCCATTTCTGTAAGTTACGGGTGTTCACCTGATAAGCCAAAAAGTGGATGCTTTTCACTAATATAGCTTAACAAACGAACACCCATAACTTTCAAACGGTTTATCCAATTAAGGTGATTCAAATTGCTAAATTATTATTTTGAAAAGCTCTACCCAGTGGTACCACTTTCATAAACATTTGAATTTATGAATTTGGCACTTATATTATACATGTATTTAGGTATTTCTTTAAAAGGGTGATTTTGTTAAATCCATACGAGTGAACCGTGGCCTGGTCGAGACCCTATGTGACCCTCCAAACCAAGGCAAGCTGACCTTCTAACTTTAGACCCCATTCCATGCTTATTTGCTTGATAGTAAGTGTGCTATGTGATATATGGTTTTATGCCATGTATAAATATGCTGCTTGCCATATCTTTACCAAAGTTTTACTATGATAATACACTCGATCATGCCATGTGTTGCTTACTTAATGAGATGTTCATAGGGTATTAGGTTTGATTATTATGCTACTAAACTCATGCCATAGTTGCTTGAATACTTGATGATCATGCCATGCCATATGTCATTATACTTGCCATGTTTTTGTTACGTCATTGGCCTAGTAATGCTCTTGTTGATATCACATATGAATATGCCTTGCTATGGATCAGAGAATACTCGCTGCTATTATCAAGCTAATAAACCCATGCTATATGTGATTCCATGCTCCATATGACACATAAAATGATGATGTCACTTATTCTTTAGATGCATACTTTTAATATGATGAGAATTATGACTTGAATATAATGGTGATAATCATGATGGAGGCTTGATAATGATAAAGAATGCAACTTGATGATAACTTCCTTCATCGTCTAGATCAAGTCATAGTGCCACCGAACCGAACTACTTTTCGCGCAACCACACTTTGTTTGTGGGAAGGTCCTAACTTAGTATATTGTCATGCCTCTTATGTACTACAACCCCTAGAGCAGGTTAAATGGATGTGCTGACCGACGGGTGGCAATCGTTTAACTTGTGAGAGCCTAGAGATAAGTAGAGTATTGATCGATCAAATGGTTCCTTGCTGGGAAGTGCCACAAGGTGATAGGTCCAGTATCTCTCTCTCAAAGTAGACCCGCGGGTTTACTGGTGCGGTTGTAAGAGTGTAGTGCCAGTAGAACAGTCTTGTTGAAGTAACCATGGCTCACCGACGAGGGTAAATGTACCGCGGTATGGGGCATAATGGGAAGCTTCATCGTGGGGGTAAAGTGTGCAACCTCTGCAGAATGTAAATCTATTCGAGTAACCACGTCCTCGGTTATGAACAGAGACCGGTATGGTCAAACTATTTGATATGTGTCGAGTCTAGAGGTATGAAATGCTTTAATGATATTGCTGACAATTAAACTTGGAAAGATGAGGTATAAGATGATATAAACCCTACATGGATAACTTATAATGATATGAACTTGAGAATGTTAGCCTTGGAACGGCTATGGACATGCTAGCCTTGGAACGGCCATGAGAATGAGGGTCTTGGATGACCGAGAGAATGTTCTGTCTTGGAACGACCATGGTGATTTTAGAACAATCACGAGAATGATTCAGAAATGATACAAAAATCTTTATACTACTTTATCTTCGTCATAACGCCCCAGTGACATGTATGTACTTATGTTGTTTATCTTTCTAGATAAAGCATGTCATTGAACTATGCCATGATAGTTACGTTGCCCATGAAATTGAATATGTGCTATATGGATTGCATTGCTTGGGATATATGTTATTTGGTTGTCTTGCGAGTACATTGTACTCACCTGCCTTTTTGACTTGGCCAGATCCAGGAGAGGATCTGTCTTCCATTTAGCGTGGAGGCGGAATGTTCATGTGCTAGAGAGTAACCCAGCCAGATCCCTGTGGAGTGGAGCCATGCCCAGTCCGTGTTTGCCCCCCAGTCGTTGCCTTCCAATGCCTTTATCTCTGTATAGTGCCACTAGTGGCAATGCTATATTAATCAAGCCACCATGCCTATGTAGACCTCTTTTATTTTAGTTATGCTTGGATGCGATGCTATGTTTTCCGTACCCACCAGTGTGATATCTTGGCTGGTATGGATGGCGGATGCCCGGTAACTGTGCGCTCGGGTGTCGCGCTATACCGAGCACCAGCTCCAGATGTGAGAAAACTGAGCGATGTTGCTGAGAAATGAGACCAACACTTCTCCCACCAGGCCCAAGTCGCAAATTCGAACCGCCATTAATCGCCACCTCCGAACTGTAGCACCCGGTTGCCCCACCTATCGCCGATGAGGTGCCACCGTAGGCATGACCGCTATGACCCGACCCTCTGCCGCAATGCCACTGGAGACCCGGCGATCCCTCTGAAACTCGAATCCCCAACTGCAGGGAGCGATCGTGAAGCCCCAGGTCTCCCCGTAGCGGCCTCTGATCCTAACGCACCACCGGTGCCGCGGAGGCCGCCGATCACCGCCCGGTGGCAGGCAAACTCCACCTCATCCCCAATAGCAAAGGGCTCTCCATCGCGGAGCAACCGCGAGTCAAATCGTCGATCAACGCGAGGCGCCCAAAGCGGAAGAGGACCAACTCGCCCGCATGGAAGGGCGGACGTGCGTGCGAGATCGTATGACGCCGACCCTCTCCACGCTCTCCTGCTATCGCTCTCCATTCTCCCGTAACGACCGAGTTTTTTTTTTGTTTACATATTTATAGTAATAGTCACAATCAGAGTTACTCCATACTATCGGATGAACCATCCAACCATATATGTATTTGTTGAAAGAGATGGTCTATTAATAGTATTGTTGTTGCGGAGAGGGCAGGTTATATGGGTAAAGGTAGTCAAGATAGTAAATGCGCAAGGGAGCAAGTTAGTCCATTATCGATAGTTCATGCACTCGTCTCGCCTATAAAATCCCCATGAGCGGCCATTAGTCTTGCCACTCTCTCTCAAAAGTACTATCGTCGCGTGAAGTTCGTCAAGATATGGCGTACAAGCTTGTCGTGAATAACTTTGTTCCTGTGCTCGCGGTCGCCGTACCTGCCGCTTTGTTTCTAGCAGCACCGGACGAGCTCACCGGCGGCTGGCTGCGCCCCTTGCCGCCGTTTTATGTTCTCGCCACGGCGACCGTCCTAGCGGCGGCCGTGTCGTCCAAGTTGAGGCACATGTGCATGCCGCAGGAGGTGTACCTCCTGGAGTACGGCTGCTTCCGGCCCAGACCCTGCTACCGCGCGCCGCTGGCGACGTGCCGCGAGCACGCGCATCTCATGCCGTACCTGTTCGACGAGGAGACCGTGAACTTCATGATGCGGCTGGTCGAGCGGTCGGGGCTCGGCGAGGAGACCTGCGTGCCGGTGGCGTACCACTGCATACCCCCGGACCGGAGCCTAGAGGCGTCACGCGAGGAGGCCGAGCTGGTCATCTTCTCCGCCATCGACGAGGCGTTCGCCAAGACCACGAGCTTCTTGAAGCCCGCGGACGTGGACGTGCTCATCCTAAACTGCAGCATCGTGACGCCGACCCCCGAGTTCGCCGACATGGTCGTCAACAGGTACAAGCTCCGCGCCGACGTGCGGAGCGTGAACCTGTCCGGGATGGGGTGCGGCGCCGCGCTCGTGTCGGTGGGTCTCGTCAGGAACATCCTCCGGGTGGCGCGGCCAGGCACGCACGCTCTGATCGTGTCCACGGAGATCCTGTCATCGCAGTACTACGTGGGCACGGACCGTGCGATGCTGCTCCCCAACTGCCTCTTCCGCATGGGCGCCGCCGCCATGATCCTCTCCAACTCCCCGGACCACGCGCGGTTCCGGCTCGGCCCCGTGGTCCGCACCGTCACCGCCGCGCGGGACACGGACTACCGGTGCGTGTACATGGACGAGGACGATAAGGGCAACACAGGGATCCGCCTCTCCAGGCATCTCCCCGTGACCGCCGGCCGCGCGCTGAAGGACAACGTCGTCACCTTCGCCTCACTCGTCCTGCCGGCCTCCGAGCGTCTCTGCGTGGCGCTGTCCCTCCTCAAGAAGAAGCTACTCTCCTTGCTCAGCCGACGCGCCAAGGTGAGGCTCTACAGGCCGGACTTCCGCACGGCGTTCGAGCACTTCTGCATCCACGCGGGCGGGCGCAGCGTGATCAATGAGGTGCAGGACGGACTCGGGCTCTCCGACGACGACGTGGAGGCGTCGCGCATGACACTGCACAGGTTCGGCAACACGTCGAGCAGCTCGGTGCTGTACGAGCTGGCGTACACGGAGGCCAAGGGCCGTATGAAGAAGGGTGACCGAGTGTGGATGATCTCATTCGGCGCTGGGTTCGAGTGCAACAGCGTCGCGTGGGTATGCATCAAGCCCGCCGCCGGCGACGCCGGCGGGCCGTGGGCCGACTGTATCCACCGCTACCCGGTGAAGCTCCCCGATATCGTCTAGAACACACATGTGAGGCTGCATGCATGCATGCATGCTTGAAGGGCGTCGAGTATCGTATCTATGCAGTATATAGTTTAAAATCTATACATGTATGTATATGTACGTCCGCTATCGAAAGACAGTGGAACCCGTCAGCGAGAGTAGTAATACGTAAATAAAAATGCAAGTATGTACGTGCATGTATATGCAGCACACTGGACACATATGTACAACCCACATATTGTAAGACAGAAGATGCATCTATTAGACTATTACTTCTCTGGTGATTAAGAGAAATAAAAATATAAATTCTGTGCCGATAGTGGTAATGGGCCAAATTTATAATCCAATTTGAATGTACTACGATTCACAGCGATTTTTTTTTTCTTTTTTGTTTCTCAAGATGCGAATCGAATTTAAATCTGAAATTTTATGTCATGGTAGATACATATTCTACATATGTGCTGATTTGTTTCATTTTTTTGGGAACTTTATAGGGTGATTTTGAGATTGGGAGCAGTGACGGTGACAAACCCCGGGCACGCCGGGCCGTGGCCCAAGGCGTGACGAACTGACGACCACGCGCAGGCTTCCGATAGCACTGTACCGCATCCTGTAGCTACAGCGCAATGAAGCAGGCCCGGGCCTGTCCCAATCCTGCCTCAGCCCTTGACTGGGAGTACTGGGGAGCACCCCAAGGCTAGGAGCGCACCCGATACGTTCTCAGGGAAGGGTACGCCTCCTAGGATGAGAGAGCATGGTAAGGGGAGAGCTATCAGTGGCGGTGCCAGGATGAAAACCTTGTGATGTCAAGCTTTTCAAATGACAATTTCCGTAGACAATTAAACAAGAAGAGAAAATACAATACTTTATTGTGGACATATATATGGTAGCAGCCCTTTGCGATCATGCATATTTTGATCTGTACACATGATGGCATGGTACTGGAGTGGAATACACCGGTTTCAACATAAGTAATTAATGAGACAATGATACAAAAATTTGTCGCATGTTCAGTTCCGCAGATCAGACTTATATATTTCATCATGAAGAATGCAATCCTTATTTCTAAATAAAAACAATATCTTACTCCCTAATACTGCTACAGAGAGAAAAACATTGAAACATAAGGAAGAGTATTGGAGTGTTGGCAGATACAACTTACAAATAAAACTGGAAAAGTGGAGGGCATTTCCCTGGTGTTGGATCGGATACAGAGTGCTGACTAGTACATGAATATTGATCAACACGACGGATAATACATGTGCAGCTGCGGGTGGGTTGCTCGCGGCTGGCCGGACGGCCAGAGGTGGCGGTGCCTCACGTCTCACGGTCAGATCAGAGATCTCCAGCGCCGGGCGAGGCGAAGGACGGGAAAACACTGCGGCGCGGCGGTTGTCCGCGGCCATACGAGAGCATGCAGTAGTTGGAGAAGTTGAAGGAGATCACGTGATTTGGGGATCAACCGATCCGGTTCGTTCAGGTAAGTGTTTTTGGACTTCTATATGGCCCAGCAGTGGCCCAACCAGTTGTTACCCAAACAGATAGTAGATGATATATGGGTCTGTTTCACATGAAAAAAAAAGGTTGATAGATGGATTCATGTAGACGTGTAGTCAAATTCCTTTTTTGTTCGTTCACCAGCGTGGTATGCGTACCTGGGGTTCAACGACCTACGAAAATCCTGTGTTGTCAACCGACAGCACAGGTATAACGTGGCTTCGCCACTGAGAGCTATGCAGCTCAGGAGAATTGGAATGGAAAAATGAGGCTGCCCAGCAGCACAAAAATCAAGTACTGCATACTTAATGTAAATATTGTTGGAAATCACAGATGATCTCAGGATCATCTTGCACAAGTTTTGAACCACAAATAATAAGGAAACAGAACAATCACACCTTAGATCAAAAATCACATCATCTCTGCCTCTTGTAGATGCTGGAAATGATGCTGGGGCTTCATCCATAAAGCCCCATCTTTTCTTCTTCATTTTTCCCTTTCTCGGTTTGCTCCTGGAGGCAGTGGAAGGAGCTGGAAGGCCCTTCCCATGACTTGCTGTTCGTTGCTGGATTGGGCAGCTAGGGGAATTATCTTCATGTGTATGGATAGCTTCTCCCGAAGGGAGTGTGTCCCCTTTTATATACTTAAGTGAACAATGCCATGGGGGGGCCCACCTGTCAGTTGTATATGTGTGTGTGTGCTGCCAATCAGGGCATACATAGTCAAGTTGATTTTGCCAACTTGCTGCTGCTGTAGCTGGCCTTTTGGTTTGGCCTTTTAGATCAACCAACATTCTTCCCCTTGATCATAAGGCTAAACTTATAAGCCCATTTCTTGATAAAATGGCATACGAGACAACAGGATTGCAACGGCTAGTTAGTACCGCAGAACCCAGTTACTACAATATACCACCTCATCTCGAAATGTAACTTCTTTAACTTAGGAGCTCCATAAACTTAATACTTATTTAAAAAACTTATGAGCTCATTCCTTTGTTGGAACTTATACAGGGCCAATAAAATACAATGGTCAATTAAGTACCATTGATCTAATTGACCATAGTACATCATTCCATCGAAGAAACAAACCCATCTTAGGTTTATGGGGAGATGGTGTTGCAATGGTCCCAAGAGTGCAGTTTCTCTTCATATATTCTTGTGCATATTCTTATGCGCGCGCTTTGAAAAGAAGAGAAATATGTTTTGTTTCCAGAATCATAATTTGTCCCTTAATAATAGGCTGCCATTTAATCTTTATGCCGGCAACATTAGAAGGCAAGCCTCTTTAAATATGATTCTTAGCTTTAATATCTTAGCATAACACTTATGAACTGATCTTCAAGACATTAAACTTAAGTGATGCTCAACACTTATGCCTTAGATTTAATACTTATTCGTTGAGCCCTAAAACTTAATTCATCAAGTCCTTGAATCATGTTTGATTCTGGAATTAATCTTTCACGATGTCTTAGGTCTGACAGGTACCTATAGACACGTTACTTGAATAAACTGCACTCTTACATAATGAGTTCCGGGATAAATTTCTTAGGGAAATGAAATTCCTTATTCTTAAATTCATATGGACCAGGGACATGAATCCATATCTTAAAAGCTTAGGGATCAAAAACATGCCATAACTTTAGTTTGCATCTTTAACGATGCCTTAAGGAAATTGGGTAGAGCCATTCCACAATATGGCTCCCCCGCAAGGGTGAAACTTTTGTGGATAAAACTTTTGTAAATTCACACCTTGCCAAGTGCCTTTGGCGGTCCACAACTTGGTGGTCACCTTATATCTTAAAACATAAGCATGCAATCCCTTAGTGTGATATATAACACACCATCACTTTAGCGCTTATGCCAACAAGGCAAAGCTTTTCTCAATAACAATTTTACAGGGGTCCAGTCCTGGATTTATGTCTGCAAGTTATCCTGGTCTCAAAACTTAAGGGCGCATAATAACTTAAGTATTAGTAACAACATAAAAAAATGTATCGCCCTTGAGGGAGTAAACATAAACCTTTAGGATAAACTTAATACTCCCCTTCATGGACCAATCTTAGTGAATCTTCAAAACATAAAGATCATCACCAATATTAACTTAGTATCCCGAGGAAAAGACCTCGGGTTTTATGCAATATCCCTATTGCTTATAGTCAACATAATATTGACCAATCATAAATTCCTTATTGAGCTTCGTACCACTGTCAGATACTGATTGCCTCAAAAATAATTAATCATCATAATTGATTTCTTTATTATGCAAAAGGAAAAACTTTATGAAATTTCCATCTCTAAAATCTTAAGTTTGGTGGCCATATGTCACCTTTTAACAATACATTTCCTCAAACTCCCATTCACATTAAATCTTTTCCAACAAGTCTTTTAGGAAGACGTGTTGTTTAAGCTTAAGAGGAACTTTGCCCAGGATTACCTTGGCTATTTGGGAGTTAGGAACAACTCCTTTTAATGATATCAATTATGGAGCTCTTAATTACCATAAAGCCCTCATAATTTAACTGCTCTCCTTTTAGCTTTTCATCAGAGTATCATGATTTTCATCTAGAGGATCATTATGGAGAGCATAATTAAATGATACACTTATGTGGGATTTATCACTTAATATGGTACAAACATTAGAGAGAATACAATGGCCAATTATGCACCATTAACATTAAAGGGCAATTTAATTGTTCTTAATCATCTTTACCTTAAAGCAACTGAATAAATTAACATTATCTAAAATTCAACTCAGTAATGCACTAAGGTAATAATGATAATACCCTTAGGAGATGGAACTTAAGAAGTCTGACTAAAAGTGGTACTTAACACAAGCTCAACCTTCATTCATAAACTTACATTCATAAACTTAGCTGGAAGATTAAAGGAGGAAGTTCAACTCTCCCCCTCGAAATGTGGACGAAGCTATAGCTCAACATTTCGACGAACTTCCATAATGAATATTCCACTTTTAGAGGAGAAGTCAATAAAATCAGTAACATGAATCACATTATAGGAATGGAGGATGAATTTTTTTATTTAGTGCTAATGGAAAACTTCTAGTAGCCTTAACATTAACGTCCAGTCCAGTTTTAAAACATCACCTCAAAAACCTCCTTATTCATGAGGCCATAATAATATCATGCTTATAACATCCAAATTTCCTTATGGATATAAATTCTTTTGAGCTTAATCCCAGTCCACTTTATGCACTTTATTGCAAATAACATAATAAAATGAACTCAAAAGCTCCGGAAATTCATCATGTCTCAAACCTTAAATCTTAAGTATTCTTATGATCGATATGATCTCATAAGATTTTATGAAGCTTTTCAAGCTACTTCATTAATGCCAGAAACAACTTCATTATGACCTAACTAGGGAATTACTCCCCCAGATCCTTACTGGGTTTTGCTCCCAACTTATATTAATACACAAGAAATTTATTGGATTCTTGTCAATGCCTTAGTAGTCAAAGCTTCTTTAATGGGAGCTCATTAGATTTTCATTATGTATGACCTCATGAAACAATGATATGCTCATAAACTTGAATCATTTCTTATGAAAAGCATTAAATTAGCCATAGAATTTATGGCTGAATTGGAAAATATTAGCAATAGGGATAAAAGTGTTTGATCAAAAACTTTTATGGTGATCATGCAAGACATAATTCCTCATATAAACATTAACCCTTTGGGAATGGCACATGTATCCAATCAACTTTGGTCAGAATGAATTCATGTGCCACAACTTACCCCAAAATAACATTAATCTCCAACTAAAATTTCTCTTTGGTTCCATCTTAATCGAAGATGACTCAACGATCATGATAATGATCACATAAGCTTAAAGCTTCATTAGTTAATTGATCTGGGAGTTAATTAAATGTCTTATGGCTATAATTAAAAACTTAATGAATTTATATAGCCATGAATCACAATATTAATTAGAGACACTTAATTGCAGAAGCATACAAGTTAACTATAAGTATAGACTTGCAACAACTTAATAATCAATTGATTTATGTCCTTTAGTTCAATTCCCCAAAAGTACCATAATATTTATGACCTATTTCAAAAATTGTCCAAAAGCCTTATGAATGAGAATTCTTTCCCAGATCATAAACTTCTTTTGTTGGTCTGATCCACATCAGCTTTGGCCAGAAGTGTACCAGAACAACAAAAATTTGTGATCAAGTATTCATTAATCAGCTTTGGCCAGAAGTGAGCAAGAGCAGCAAAATTTTGTAGTCAGATATTCATCAACCACACTTAATTGAAAAAATGTCTCTTTATGCTTCTTTTATTGAACTAGTCCACATCAACTTTGGTTAGAAGTGGACAAGAACAATAAAATTCTACAGTCGTGTACCCACCAATCAGCTTTGGCCAGAATGGTAAATACAGACCACACTTAATTAATTAGAGACATTTAATAAAACAACTTCATTGCATATGCATGGCTTAAGGACAGAAAATACTTCTTTAGTGGGCAATTGATTATGACAATCCATGGTTTAGTTAGAATATAACCATGAAAAGTCAATTAGGTATATCTTATGCCCAAAGCTTAATTATAGCTCAAATCAAAGACCACTTAATTTCTTTAAATAAATCAATCATTGATTGAACCTTGGGGAACATCATTATCATAAATACCTTATTCAAAGAATAATACATTATTTGAGCAACAAACCTTAATTATCTTAGGGCCATTTCATAATTGGCATAATTGCTCATAAAGAGCATAAAGCCCGAGCTTAATTTAGTTGCTCAAAACATTATTTAATTGAGGACACGTTAAAATTAAAACTCAAAGCTCTCTAATAAGAAAATAATTAGAGAAGCACATTTTAAACTTAAGTGGAATTACATTACTCTAGTGCCAAAACATAATAAAATGCATTAAATTAATCAGTTATAACAAAAAAATTGCCTTAGGAAAAGTACGCATAATGCAAAAGGCATAAAAAGTAAATAGGGCGTAAAAAATATCACTTAATAATTAAAGAACATAATGAAAATTGTATTAAAAAAATAGCTAAGCATGGCACATAAATACATGAGGGGAAACAAAATGCTAGAAAATATCTAGCATAAATGAGCATTATATACCATGCTTAATTTAGCCCTAAAACTCACTTATTTTAGCCCAAAGAATTAATTCTTAAAAGGAAAATTAGTAAATAATTTTCCTGCATCAAAATTGGCCCAGTAGCAAAATTCCCTTAAATAAGAAAAATGGCAGTGGGCAACTTAATTTGAGCCTGAGCCCATAGCCAAAAAACGGCCCGTTAACAACTGCTAGCCCATGGTGGTGACTGATACGTCTCCAACGTATTTATAATTTTTGATTGTTTCATGCTATTATATTATCAATCTTGGATACTTTTTATGCAATTTTATATCATTTTTGGGAACTAACCTATTAACTCAGTGCCCAGTGCCAGTTCCTGTTTTCTGCATGTTTTTTGTTTTTCAGAAAATCAATACCAAACAAAGTCCAAACACGATGAAACTTTACTGTGATTTTTTCTGGACCAGAAGGGACCCTAGAAGGTTCGGGAGGAGGCCAGAAGACGTACGGGAGAGCTACGAGCTCACAGGGCGCGCCCTAGGGGGGTAGGCGTGCCCCCTGAGCTAGTGACTCCCACGCAACTCCGTTTGACCTAATTCCACCTCTATAAATTCCCAAATATTCCCAAACCAACAGAGAGCCACCCGAAACAACTTTTCCACCGCCGCAAGCCTCTCTTCTTCTGCGATCCCATCTGGTGGCCTTTTCCGGTAATCTGCCGGAGGGGTAGTCGATCACAGAGGGCCTCTACATCAACCTTGCTGCCCTTCCGATGATGTGTAAGTAGTCTACCACAGACCTACGGATCCATAGTTATTAGCTAGATGGCTTCTTCTCTCTCTCTGATCTTCAATACAATGTTCTCTTCGGAGATCAATCCGATTGTTCCGATGTAATCTTCTTTTGCGGTGTGTTTGTTGGGATTCGATGAATAGTGGATTTATGATCAGATTATTCATTGAAAGTAATTGAGTCACTTCTGAACTTTATTATGCATGATTGTTATAGCTTTGTATTTCTCTCTGATCTATCTGTTTGGTTTGGCCAACTAGATTGATTTATCTTCAGCGAGAGAGGTGCTTTGTAGTGGGTTCAATCTTGCGGTGTCCTCACCTCGTGACAGAAGGGGTAGCGAGGCACGTATTTGTATTGTTGCCACTAAGGGTAAAACGACGGGGTTCAATCATATTGCTTGGTTTTATTCTGTCTACATTATGTCAACATACCTCATGCATTACTCTGTTTGTCATGAACTTAATACGTAGAGAGGTAAGCATAGAAGCGCTCTCGAAGTGGAGTAATAGTAGTAGATGCAGAATCGTTTTGGTCTACTGTGTCGCCCCCGACTTAATCGTGCACTAATCATACATGCAAATGCACACGATCAAGCCTAAGGACTCACTTGAAGATATCACAACACAACTCTAAACACAAATAAAAGACATACAAGCTTTATATTACAAGCCAGGGGCCTCGAGGGCTCGAATACATAAGCTTGACTCATACAAGCATCAGCGGAAGCATTAGATATCTGAGTACAGACATAAAGTAAAACAGATAGGCCTTTAGAAGGCGGGGCAAAACAACGACAAAGATCAAAAAGGCACAGGCCTCCTGCCTGGGTGCCTCCTATCTACTCCTGGTCGTCGGCGGTCTCCACGTAGTAGTACTCTCCACCGGACGGGTAGTAGTAGTAGTAGTCGTCGGCTGGAGCAGCAAGCTCCGGGGCTCCATCATCTGGTCGCAGCAATCGGGTATGGGAAAAAGGGATGCAAAGCAACCGTGAGTACTCATCCAAAGTACTCGCAAGACTTACATCAGATCTATTCTAAATATGCATCGGTATCAAGGAAGGGCTGTATCAGTGGACTGAACTGCAGCAATGCCAGAATAAGGGGAAAAGGCCTAGCCTATCGAAGACTAGCATCTTCAGCGTCTTGCAGCATAAGAAGAGTGCAGATTAGTACATAAGTATAGTAGTAGCATCAAGTAGCAACGACGCCCAGAGATCCTTTCTCGACTCCCTGCGAGAAAGCGATCCCGGAGCCACATATTAACCATTTCTAGTTGTAGAAGATCGGGATAATTTCCGAGCGTCCTGTTACCATGGACACGGCTATTCGAATAGATATACTTCCCTGCAGGGGTGCACCAACTTACCCAACACGCTCGATTAACTCTGGCCGGACACACTTGCTCGGGTCGTGCCCGGCCTTGGTCTATCGACATGTCGTAACCCTACCTAGGCTCAACAGAGAGGCCAGCATGCCGGTCTACATCCTAAGCGCTCAGGGGTCTTGGGCCCATCGCCCTTT
Organism: Elymus sibiricus; assembly: GCA_039707655.1. NCBI lineage: Eukaryota > Viridiplantae > Streptophyta > Magnoliopsida > Poales > Poaceae > Elymus > Elymus sibiricus. Next base: position 439,418,723 of record CM077676.1, read on the forward strand.
GCACTCCTGCGCGTTGCGAGGACGGCCGGGAGCAGACCTAGCCCCCTTAATACAAGCACAGGCTTTCGCGGTCCAACCCGGGCGCGTGCCGCTCAACCGCTGACATCTGAAGAGCTTCGGCTGATACATACGACGCCGAGTGCCCATACTTATTCCCGCGTGGTGGTTAGTACGATAAGGCCAGAGGCCTACTCAGATTACATATCCTAACCCATTAGTGCGTTGGGAGCTCGCGGTGACAAGGAGAGACTCACGATCATGTGACCACGTCGCCCCGTCTCGTGGACTTACGGCAAGGGCTAAGAATGCCCGGCCGTGCCACGTAATTATCTCGCGGGTACCCTCATGGTCAACCCGACTCCACATCACTCGCGGGTACCCCTCGGGGCCGACCCGACTTATCCAGTATCAGTAGTAAGTCAAGGTAACCATGTGTCCAAAACATCAAGAAGGAATCCGAGGAATCACCCTTGTTGGATTCCCACTAGATGTATTCGTCAAGGTGAATCCGGAGGAATCACCCTCGATGGCATTCACACTTGCGGGGTTGCACGACAGAAGCTTCATCGGAGGTGGTGAAAGAGGAATCACCCTCGGTAACCCACAGTCGACTAGCTGTACTACAGAGACAACATCGGGAGTGAGATAGGAGGTATCACCCTCGGCACTCGTTGCTAGCTCTGTAGAGTCATACAACTTAGGGGGTGTGCGGTGATATGCTGGACTCGGCCCATCAATCACATCGAACGGGGCACTGGTAACTAAGCGGGGCAACAAGGACAAGGTAGAGGGGCCACAGATGGTTTCCATCCAACCTATACTAAGCATTTAGGATATTGGGTAAGTATCAATAGCAGTTTACAAAAACAGGCTATGCATCAGAATAGGATCAATCAAAAGCAGTAGCAAATTCTAATGCAAGTAGGAGGGAGAAAGAATAGGTGATATAGGCATGCGTCAAGGGGGGTTGCTTGCCTGGAAGCTCTGCGGCAAAGGAGGGGTCGTCAACAGTGTAGTCGGACTCCGGAGCTGCGTCGGTCTCGGGGTCTACCGGATAAGAAGAGGGGGAAGAAACAATAAATAAAAGCAAACAGATGCAACACTATGCATGGTATGGCAAAATGCAGTGTTGGTGGTGACCTAATGCAGTGCTACATGTCGCAGACGAAGCGGGAAAATATCTGGGATATTTTCCCGGCGTTTAGGCGGATGTCGGTATACTGAACCGGAGGGGAAGGTTCCATGTTCAGATAGTTAGGAGTGATGGTCAAGCATTTTGACCACATATTCGGATTCGTCTCGTTTTTCTGATCAACTTTCATGTTGAAAACTTTTCGATCTGAGCTACGGTTGAATTTCTACGAATTTTCAAAGATTTAAACCTTTTTCTGAAATTCTGGTATTTAAATCTAATTATTTAATTCGCATTATCCAGAACAGTAGCAGATGACATCATCATGACGCCAGCATGACGTCATCAGGTCAAACCCAGCTGTTCCAGGTCAAACCTGACAGCTGGGTCCCACGAGTCAGTGACACAGGGCTAATTAGAATTAATTTAAACGAAACAGAAACTAATTAGAGGGTGGGCCCCACATGTCAGTGTCTAACTAATTAGCATTTTAATTTTAAAAACCTGATTAGTTAAATAAACGCAGGGGGCCCACTGGTCAGCGTCACTGTGCTGCCACATCAGCACAGTTGACCGGTCAGCGCGGTCAACTGGGGCCCCTGGGCCCACTGGTCAGTGACCCAGGGTGCCCCACGTGGCAGCTACGTCGGCGTTGGCTGGCGGCAAGCCGCCGGCAACGTCAAAACGCGGCAGCGAGCCACGGGTCTCGCCGGAAAACGGCCTCAGGCGGCCATTTGGCACGCGGCCTAGCGCGTTGGAACGAGTACTCGACCGCACGTCGAACGGTGGCAGTGGCGTCGCCGGAGTCGGCCGGAATAGACGCCGGCGACGAGGTCAGTTGTGGAGCGGTTTCGGGCTATGACAAAAATGGCGATGCAGCGCGCTACGACTCGAACTAAATGGGCAGGCGTGCTCTACGCGCGCGCGTGAGGTCGATGGACATGGTCCCATGACCGTTTAGTCGCCGGAGTCACTTCGGCGATGAGCTAGGCGGCGACGAGCTCGGCCATGGCGGAGCAGCTAGCTAGCGAGCGCGCGCGGGCAAACGGAGAAGGGAAGAAGGGGGAGGAGCTCACCGTGAGGCACACGGTGGCCGGCGACAGCTTAGGAACAGCAGGGAAGGTCGCAGACGCCGGTGATCGCCGGTGACCGAGAAGAAGGGGGCGGCTCTATCCGCGTGATGTAGGGCTCCCCGAGCTCGAAGTAGAGGTGCAGGAGGTGTGGTCGAGCTCGGCGGAGCCTCCTGACACGTCGGAGCGGAACGAGGACGGCGGTCGCCGTGGCGGAGACGGACGATGGCGATGGCGACGTACTGAATCAAGGAGGAGGAGGAGAGCGAGCGAGGCAGAGAGAGGGGAGAGTGGTGAGGGCGTCTAGGGGGAGTGGTGAGGGCTCGGCCTTATCCTCCCCGAGCCCTGTGGCGTCGCGGTGTCGCCCGCTCGCCGGCGAGCGCGCGCTCGGCCACGGCGCGGCTGACACGGCGAGGGAGAGAGAGAGAGAGGAGGGAGAAGGGCCGGTTGGGCTGGGCCGAGTGCACTATGCACTTAGGCCCTGCCGGTTACGCCTTTTTGTTTTCTTTTTCTGCTTTTCTTTTTACAGAAAGATTAACGAAATAAATGAGCTGTCAAATGCTTTTGCAAAAATGTGAAACTAGTCCACATAAATACATTGCATTATTCTGCACAGCCGCAAAAAGATTGGGCAATTTTAGTATCCATTTGAATTTTTCAAAAATGGAAATGGCATTAAAGTTGATGTTTTTGCACTGTTTTAATGATGTAGCCCATTTTAGGAAAATAGGTGATGTTGTTTTCCTGAACATTAATTTTTTTTGGAATTTTTGCTACAACATGAACTATTTTCCAGCAATTTTTGAGCAACTTCAAATTTCACTTTGAATTTGAATTGAGTTCAGTGGAGGAATTTGAAATGAGATGTTAATCCAACATGATCAAGCATTGCAAATCACAGTGTCTTGGCATAATCATCATGGATTACTGTAGCTCATTACAGAGGGGTGTTACAATTCTCCTCCTCTAAAAGAAATTCTCGTCCCGAGAATTTAGGAGGTAGAAGGAAAAAGGTCGGGGTATTCTTCCCGAAGACGATCCTCGCGTTCCCAAGTGGCTTCATCTTCAGTATGATTCGACCACTGCACTTTAAGGAACTTAGTAGTCTTCTGGCGGGTCCGACGTTCAGCTTGATCGAGAATGCGGATCGGATGCTCTTTATAAGATAGATCATCTTGCAAATCAAGCAATTCATGATCCACTGCTCGGTGCGGAGATTCCTTGAAGCAACGGCGAAGTTGCGACACATGGAAGACATCGTGGATGTGAGAGAATTGCGGCAGCAATTCCAATTTATATGCCACATGACCACGTCTGGCGAGAATGCGGAAAGGACCAATGTAGCGAGGAGCTAACTTGCCCTTGATTCCAAAGCGGTGAGTGCCCTTCATAGGAGTGACACGCAGATAAGCTTGCTCACCAGGTTGATAGATCGATCCCCAGTGTTTACGATCATAATTGCTTTTCTGGCGAGACTGGGCCGCTTTGAGATTTTCCCGGACAATACGGACTTGCTCTTCAGCGTGTTGGTTAATATCCGGACCAATGAGCGGCCGTTCCCCAGTTTTTGACCAGTTCAGAGGGGTTCGGCACTTACGTCCATATAGTACCTCGAAGGGTGCCATTTTCAAGCTGGCTTGATAGCTGTTGTTGTAAGAGAATTCGGCATACGGGAGAGATTCCTCCCACTTCTTGCCAAATGAGATGACACAAGGTCGCAGCATATCTTCAAGCACTTGATTCACCCGCTCGACTTGGCCTTGGGATTGGGGGTGATAAGCAGAGCTCCAGGTTATATGAGTTCCCATAGCTTCTTGGAAACTAGCCTAGAACTTAGAAGTGAAGAGGCTGCCACGGTCTGAACTGATCTCCTTCGGAATACCGTGGAGTGATACAATTCTGGATACATACAGATCTGCCAACTGACTAGCAGTGATCGTCTCCTTGACTGGCAGAAAGTGTGCAACTTTAGAGAGTTGGTCAATGACGACAAGAATAGCATCATGACCCTTTTGTGACCTGGGAAGACCAGTGATAAGATCTATTTGCACTTTGTCCCATTTCCATTCAGGGATTGGAAGCGGTTGCAGAATTCCAGCAGGCTTCTGATGTTCTGCCTTAACACGACGGCAAATGTCACATTCAGCAACATATCGAGCAATATCCTGCTTCATCTTAGACCACCAGTACCTTTGTCGGAGATCACGATACATCTTGGTGCTACCCGGATGAATAGACAGTGGTGTATCATGTGCCTCCTTCATAACTTTGTCGGTCATAAGCTCGAACCGAGGTACCACAATGCGGTTTCTGAAATACAAAGTTCCATCTTCAGCAAGCGAGAAATCTCTGTACTTTTCAAGGTTAAGATCTCTTTTCATCTGATCAACTTCAGCATCCTTAGCTTGCGCACGCTTAATAGCTTTCTCAAGATCTGGCTGTATACTAAGGGTATTAAGAGAACCCTGTGGAACAATGTGGAGGTTCAGCTTGCGTAGTTCTTCATACAAATGAGGTTGAGCTCGCTGAACCATGAGCTTGTTGCAATAGGACTTGCGGCTCAAGGCATCGGCCATCACATTAGCCTTGCCAGGGGTATAAGAAATACCGCAGTCATAGTCTGTAATAGTTTCCAACCATCGCTGTTGGCGGAGATTGAGATCCGGCTGAGTAAATAAATACTTCAGACTTTGATGATCAGTATATATCTCACATCGGTTACCGAGAAGGTAATGTCGCCACAGCTTCAATGCATAAATCACTGCAGCAAGTTCAAGATCATGCACTGGGTAATTCTCTTCATGAGGACGCAACTGTCGCGAGGCATAAGCAATTACTCTGCGCTCTTGCATCAGGACACAGCCTAATCCCTGACGAGATGCGTCGCAATAGATCACGAAGTCCTTGCGAGAATCCGGAGGAGCAAGTACTGGAGCAGAGGTCAGCTTGTCCTTGAGGGTCTGGAAACTTTCCTGACATTTATCTGTCCACTCAAACTTAACGCCTTTGTGAAGCAGATTAGTCAGAGGCTTGGCAATCTTAGAAAAGTTCTCGACAAAACGGCGGCAATAGCTTGCGAGTCCGAGAAAACTTCTCACTTGCTTGACATTCTTCTGAGGAGTCCAGTCAAGAATAGCCTGAACTCGTTCTGGGTTGACAGCAATGCCATCCTTGGAAATCACATGACCAAGGTCGGTTACTTCTGATAACCAGAATTCACACTTGGAATACTTGGCATATAGCTGGTGCACTCGAAGTTTTTCCAAAACAAGACGAAGATGTTCAGCATGTTCTTCTTTATTCTTGGAAAACACCAGGATATCATCCAGATAAACCACGATGAATTTGTCGAGGTAATCCATGAAGATATAATTCATCAGGCGGGAGAACATTGCTGGAGCATTAGTTAAGCCAAAAGACATAACAGTGTACTCATAAGAGCCATAGCGAGTTACAAAGGCAGTCTTGGGAATATCCTCTTCGCGGACACGGATCTGATGATAACCCAACCTCAAGTCGAGTTTAGAGAACACTGATGATCCAACCAGTTGGTCATACAGGTCATTGATCCAAGGATGCGGATACTTGTTCTGAATTGTTGCCTGGTTGATGGGTCAGTAATCTTGGACCAATCGGTTTGTACCATCTTTCTTCTTGACAAAGAGAGAAGGTGCTCCCCAGTCAGAGGAACTTGGGCGAATGAAACCCTTGCGGAGTGATTTATCGAGTTCCTCCTTAAGCTCAAGGAGTTCATTGATGTCAAATAACAGTGTGAGAAGCATATGATAGCATTGGAAGGAAATATTTGCAGACAATCAAGCTCTCCGGGTGAATGTGAATATGAGACCCTAATGTCAGAGTTAGCAAAATCATTTAACCCGAAAAGAAGAGAGATCAGAGTCCTAGAGTATGGAAGAGAAATAAGAGATCCTAATACCACCCGTTGGCGACGTGGGCCCGTAAGCCACACTGCCATGTTAGTAAAACAGTTTTGCAAAGACTAGACTCAACTTTGGCGAAGGAGTTGGAAAGGGGGTTCCTACAGGCAGTCGGCTCTGATACCAACTTGTGACACCCCCGACTTAATCGTGCACTAATCATACACGCAAATGCACACGATCAAGCCTAAGGACTCACTTGAAGATATCACAACACAACTCTAAACACAAATAAAAGACATACAAGCTTTATATTACAAGCCAGGGGCCTCGAGGGCTCGAATACATAAGCTTGACTCATACAAGCATCAGCGAAAGCATCAGATATCTGAGTACAGACATAAAGTAAAACAGATAGGCCTTTAGAAGGCGGGGCAAAACAACGACAAAGATCGAAAAGGCGCAGGCCTCCTGCCTGGGTGCCTCCTATCTACTCCTGGTCGTCGGTGGTCTCCACGTAGTAGTACTGTCCATCGGAGGGGCAGTAGTAGTCGTCGGCTGGAGCAGCTGGCTCCGGGGCTTCATCATCTGGTCGCAGCAATCGGGTATGGGAAAAAAGGATGCAAAGCAACCATGAGTACTCATCCAAAGTACTCGCAAGACTTACATCAGATCTATTCTAAATATGCATCGGTATCAAGGAAGGGTTGTATCAGTGGACTGAACTGCAGCAATGCCAGAATAAGGGGAAAAGGCCTAGCCTATCGAAGACTAGCATCTTCAGCGTCTTGCAGCATATGAAGAGTGCAGATTAGTACATAAGTATAGTAGTAGCATCAAGTAGCAACGACGCCCAGAGATCCTTTCTCGACTCCCTGCGAGAAAGCGATCCCGGAGCCACATATTAACCATTTCTAGTTGTAGAAGATCGGGATAATTTCCGAGCATCCTGTTACCGTGGACACGGCTATTCGAATCGATATACTTCCCTGCAGGGGTGCACCAACTTACCCAACACGCTCGATTAACTCTGGCCGGACACACTTGCTCGGGTCGTGCCCAGCCTCGGTCTATCGACATGTCATAGCCCTACCTAGGCTCAACAGAGAGGCCAGCACGCCGGTCTACATCCTAAGCGCTCAGTGGTCTTGGGCCCATCGCCCTTTGCACTCCTGCGCGTTGCGAGGACGGCCGGGAGCAGACCTAGCCCCCTTAATACAAGAGCAGGCTTTCGCGGTCCAACCCGGGCGCGTGCCACTCAACCGCCGACATCTGAAGAGCTTCGGCTGATACATACGACACCGAGTGCCCATACTTATTCCCGCGTGGTGGTTAGTGCGATAAGGATAGAGGCCTACTCAAATTACATATCCTAACCCATTAGTGCGTTGGGAGCTCGCGGTGACAAGCAGAGGCTCACGATCATGTGACCCCGTCGCCCCGTCTCGTGGACTTACGGCAAGGGCTAAGAATGCCCAGTCGTGCCACGTAATTATCTCGCGAGTACCCTCATGGTCAACCCGACTCCACATCACTCGCGGGTACCCCTCGGGGCCGACCCGACTTATCCAGTATCAGTAGTAAGTCAAGGTAACCGTGTGTCCAAAACATCAAGAAGGAATCCGAGGAATCACCCTCGTTGGATTCCCACTAGATATATCCGTCAAGGTGAATCCGGAGGAATCACCCTCGATGGCATTCACACTTGCGGGGTTGCATGACAGAAGCTTCATCAGAGGTGGTGAAAGAGGAATCACCCTCGGTAACCCACAGTCGACTAGCTGTACTACAGAGACAACATCGGGAGTGAGATAGGAGGTATCACCCTCGGCACTCGTTGGTAGCTCTGTAGAGTCGTACAACTTAGGGGGTGTGCGGTGATGTGCTGGACTCAGCCCGTCGATCACATCGAACGGGGCACTGGTAACTAAGCGGGGCAACTAGGACAAGGTAGAGGGGCCACAGATGGTTTCCATCCAACCTATACTAAGCATTTAGGATATCGGGTAAGTATCAATAGCAGTTTACAAAAACAGGCTATGCATCAGAATAGGATCAATCAAAAGCAGTAGCAAATTCTAATGCAAGCAGGAGTGTCGTGGTTTTGTCACGGCAGATGTCCGAGTTAACGGACTTAAGGTGTGGGGTCATCGCACGTAACTGGTAGCTTGAGAGGGGTTGAGCGGGACGAGAGACGCGGAGTTTTTACCCAGGTTCGGCCCCTCCGATGGAGGTAAAAGCCTACGTCCTGCTTTGTGTCTTATATTCATGACGATGACGATCTCGGTTACAAGGGTGCGGAGTCAGCACCTCTAGCCTCGAGACCCTCTAATATGACTATCTTTCTGACCTGTCTCTGAGACCTGTCTATGAGACCTGTCTATGAGACGTCTAACCTGACCCTCTTGGGGTGACCCGCCCCTCCTTATAAAGGCTGAAGGGGCGGTTTACATATAGAGTCTAAGTCGGATTGATGTCTTCCCATCGCGGGCTTCTCTTCATGGGCTTCCGAGTCCTGGGCTTGTAACCCGTCCCGGGCGGCTTACACCGGGCGGGTTACAACCAGGGCTTATCCACTGAGACTCGTCTCCGTGACTGTCTGATAACACTGTTCACCTCCTGGCACTGTAGCATCCGGGTTAGCCTCCTGACACTGTAGCCCGGGTTAGCCTCCTGACACTGTAGCCGGGTTACCATCCTGACACTGTAGCTGCCGGGTTACACCCTGACACTGTAGCTGCCGGGTTACACCCTGTCAATGTAACTGCCGGGTTACACCCTGACACTGTAGCTGCCGGGTTACACCCTGACACTGTAGCTGCCGGGTTACACCCTGTCACTGTAGCTGCCGGGTTACCGTTGTCTGCCGGGTTAGAACTGTAACCAGGTCTGTACTGTTTGCCGGGTCAGCATGTCTGCCGGGTCAGTACTGTTCTCCGGGTCAGTACTGTTTGCCGGGTCAGCATGTCTGCCGGGTTATACCGTGGGGTAATATCCCCGTCATTAGCCCCCAGGTTAGCTTGAATTTATTCATGGTAAGCTCCATCGTCTTGCAGGTATATGTCCTTTGAAATAAAATATTGGGATACAACACACATATGTCGTTGAGTCGGCTTTCAACGCTCTTGGCGGGTCTCCTCCGCCGGGTTATAATCATTGATGGTGCCGGTTTATGATTGTTGGTGACGCCGGGTCAAATAACTGAACTCCCGCTGAAATTGATATCTTGAAAACTTCTCCAATTTTTTGATATATTCATATTACCTGTAGCCCCCAAGCTCCAAGTTGATCCATGATGACTTGGCGCTTTGCAACAATATCTTTGATTGTGTAGCCCCCAAGGGCCGGCTCATCAATATGTGATGTGCCGGGTCTTCAATTTGTACCTTATAATCTGTTTTGAACAACTGAATACTGTAGCCCCCAAGTGCCGGGTCGCACGCCTGCGGCGACTTGGGACTTTAGAAAAATTTGATCTGAGCGGTGTAGCCCCCAAGTGCCAGGTCAGTAAGAAGTACTGGGCTGGGACTTAGAAAAATATTGAAAGGCTGGCTCATCTCCTTGAGACAACAAGATCTGTTGACCATGTAATAATTTGAAAACCAGCTTGCATTAGCCCCCAAGTGCCGTGGTGCATGCTTGCAGCGACATGGGACTTTGCATACTTGATATAAACTTGACTTGAATAATGTAGCCCCCAAGTGCCGGGTCGTCTGCCTGCGGCGACTCGGGACTATTGTGATAATAATATGACTCATCATAATTTGTTGGATGAATCCTTGGCCGTGGTTGTAATATAACCCGGAATGAATATCCTGGAATAATTCCTTTGTCTTTGATATGAAATCCCTGCTCGTAGTTGCGGTGCAACCCGGCGAGTATGTGAGAAATCCATGATGAAGATCCAGCCATGTTGGCTTATTAAAGATCTATTTGTTCTGGCGGCTTATCTTATAAGATAAGACCTGCAAAAATAAACAAAACAGAGTATATTCTGCATTGTTGTAAGGGCGGCTTGAAAAAGCACAACCCGGAGATGTTAAAATCTCGTATAGCCTTGCTTCCTCTTTCACAATCTTGCTCTGACCCAGTTTGGCAAACCGGCATGATATGTAAATATGATGAAATGCATGATGTAATGTATGATGTATGATGCAATGTATGATGTTCTTGCCTTGCCTTTTATTCTCAAAACTTCATATGATGGTTCTTCTGGGTGGACTCGATGCTTGAACTCATACCAGTACAGGGTCTCTAACGAGAGTGGCCGTCAACTCCTTTGAACGGCTCAGGGTCTCTAGGCGAGATTAACTGATAAGAGCGCAACGAACCAGAGAGAGACACATCAGATGGGAGAGTTTACCTCGCCGCTGTAAGAGGCCCTTGCAGGGGGTAAGTTTTAGAACTCGCTGCACCCCTGACAAAGCGGCATCAACTTACAGGCAGGTATAACTCGGATTTGCGGATGTAAGGGTTTGCCTCGCCGCTGTAAGAGGCCTTTGCAGAGGGTAAGTTTTAGAACTCGCTGCACCCCTGACAAAGCGCATCTACTTACAGGCAGGTATAACCCGGCCTTGCAGATCGAAAAGGAGGTAAGTTTTAGAACTCGCTGCACCCCTAGTGATCTTTGTTGACGGAGTCAACATTTGGGTCCACGACCCATCTTATATTGGCTGAAGAGCCTGACCGAGAGGGTTGAAGCTTAACCCGGCGGATTGAAAGCCCCCAAACGACCTTGTTGAAGTATCAACATTGTGGCAGCGTCTTGTAAGCCGCCATCTTGTATGAAGAAATAGCAGAAGCCCCCAAGATGAACGGCGCATCATGGCAGCTAGTCCTCTTTGGCAACCTTTTATTTCTCTTGAGAACTCGGACTTGCGAGAGATAAACTTCTTTTGAACCGGATGTGAGCCGGAAATTTTCACCAGTGTGGTAATTGTCAATTCTACCGAGTCATGTCGGTGTAGCCCCCAAGTCTTGAGTCGACTCGAGGAGTTGGCTTAAGATTCTTCATACTTGGCCGTAGCATGAGCCGGCACATAGTTGATAGCGGAACGCCGGAAAGTGTTGAAGATCGACAGTTGGCGCCCACCGTGGGGCTGCCGCACGGTGGTGTTGAGTTCTTGGAGGGATCTTTTCTATGGTTTCGAGAGGTTTGCAGTTTTTAGATGAAGAAAAGCTGATACAAGTTTGAGATCAAGAATCTTAAGCCAACTCCTCGAGTCGACTCAAGACTTGGGGGCTACACCGACATGACTCGGTAGAATTGACAATTACCACACTGGTGAAAATTTCCGGCTCACATCCGGTTCAAAAGAAGTTTATCTCTCGCAAGTCCGAGTTCTCAAGAGAAATCAAAGGTTGCCAAAGAGGACTAGCTGCCATGATGCGCCGTTCATCTTGGGGGCTTCTGCTATTTCTTCATACAAGATGGCGGCTTACAAGACGCTGCCACAATGTTGATACTTCAACAAGGTCGTTTGGGGGCTTTCAATCCGCCGGGTTAAGCTTCAACCCTCTCGGTCAGGCTCTTCAGCCAATATAAGATGGGTCGTGGACCCAAATGTTGACTCCGTCAACAAAGATCACTAGGGGTGCAGCGAGTTCTAAAACTTACCTCCTTTTCGATCTGCAAGGCCGGGTTATACCTGCCTGTAAGTAGATGCGCTTTGTCAGGGGTGCAGCGAGTTCTAAAACTTACCCTCTGCAAAGGCCTCTTACAGCGGCGAGGCAAACCCTTACATCCGCAAATCCGAGTTATACCTGCCTGTAAGTTGATGCCGCTTTGTCAGGGGTGCAGCGAGTTCTAAAACTTACCCCCTGCAAGGGCCTCTTACAGCGGCGAGGTAAACTCTCCCATCTGATGTGTCTCTCTCTGGTTCGTTGCGCTCTTATCAGTTAATCTCGCCTAGAGACCCTGAGCCGTTCAAAGGAGTTGACGGCCACTCTCGTTAGAGACCCTGTACTGGTATGAGTTCAAGCATCGAGTCCACCCAGAAGAACCATCATATGAAGTTTTGAGAATAAAAGGCAAGGCAAGAACATCATACATTGCATCATACATCATACATTACATCATGCATTTCATCATATTTACATATCATGCCGGTTTGCCAAACTGGGTCAGAGCAAGATTGTGAAAGAGGAAGCAAGGCTATACGAGATTTTAACATCTCCGGGTTGTGCTTTTTCAAGCCGCCCTTACAACAATGCAGAATATACTCTGTTTTGTTTATTTTTGCAGGTCTTATCTTATAAGATAAGCCGCCAGAACAAATAGATCTTTAATAAGCCAACATGGCTGGATCTTCATCATGGATTTCTCACATACTCGCCGGGTTGCACCGCAACTACGAGCAGGGATTTCATATCAAAGACAAAGGAATTATTCCAGGATATTCATTCCGGGTTATATTACAACCACGGCCAAGGATTCATCCAACAAATTATGATGAGTCATATTATTATCACAATAGTCCCGAGTCGCCGCAGGCAGACGACCCGGCACTTGGGGGCTACATTATTCAAGTCAAGTTTATATCAAGTATGCAAAGTCCCATGTCGCTGCAAGCATGCACCACGGCACTTGGGGGCTAATGCAAGCTGGTTTTCAAATTATTACATGGTCAACAGATCTTGTTGTCTCAAGGAGATGAGCCAGCCTTTCAATATTTTTCTAAGTCCCAGCCCAGTACTTCTTACTGACCTGGCACTTGGGGGCTACACCGCTCAGATCAAATTTTTCTAAAGTCCCAAGTCGCCGCAGGCGTGCGACCCGGCACTTGGGGGCTACAGTATTCAGTTGTTCAAAACAGATTATAAGGTACAAATTGAAGACCCGACGCATCACATATTGATGAGCCGGCCCTTGGGGGCTACACAATCAAAGATATTGTTGCAAAGCGCCAAGTCATCATGGATCAACTTGGAGCTTGGGGGCTACAGGTAATATGAATATATCAAAAAATTGGAGAAGTTTTCAAGATATCAATTTCAGCGGGAGTTCAGTTATTTGACCCGGCGTCACCAACAATCATAAACCGGCACCATCAATGATTATAACCCGGCGGAGGAGACCCGCCAAGAGCGTTGAAAGCCGACTCAACGACATATGTGTGTTGTATCCCAATATTTTATTTCAAAGGACATATACCTGCAAGACGATGAAGCTTACCATGAATAAATTCAAGCTAACCTGGGGGCTAATGACGGGGATATTACCCCACGGTATAACCCGGCAGACATGCTGACCCGGCAAACAGTACTGACCCGGAGAACAGTACTGACCCGGCAGACATGCTGACCCGGCAAACAGTACAGACCTGGTTACAGTTCTAACCCGGCAGACAACGGTAACCCGGCAGCTACAGTGACAGGGTGTAACCCGGCAGCTACAGTGTCAGGGTCTAACCCGGCAGCTACAGTGTCAGGGTGTAACCCGGCAGTTACATTGACAGGGTGTAACCCGGCAGCTACAGTGTCAGGGTGTAACCCGGCAGCTACAGTGTCAGGATGGTAACCCGGCTACAGTGTCAGGAGGCTAACCCGGCTACAGTGTCAGGAGGCTAACCCGGATGCTACAGTGCCAGGAGGTGAACAGTGTTATCAGACAGTCACGGAGACGAGTCTCAGTGGATAAGCCCTGGTTGTAACCCGCCCGGTGTAAGCCGCCCGGGACGGGTTACAAGCCCAGGACTCGGAAGCCCATGAAGAGAAGCCCGCGATGGGAAGACATCAATCCGACTTAGACTCTATATGTAAACCGCCCCTTCAGCCTTTATAAGGAGGGGCGGGTCACCCCAAGAGGGTCAGGTTAGACGTCTCATAGACAGGTCTCATAGACAGGTCTCAGAGACAGGTCAGAAAGATAGTCATATTAGAGGGTCTCGAGGCTAGAGGTGCTGACTCCGCACCCTTGTAACCGAGATCGTCATCGTCATGAATATAAGACACAAAGCAGGACGTAGGCTTTTACCTCCATCGGAGGGGCCGAACCTGGGTAAAAACTCCGCGTCTCTCGTCCCGCTCAACCCCTCTCAAGCTACCAGTTACGTGCGATGACCCCACACCTTAAGTCCGTTAACCCGGACATCTGCCGTGACAAAACCACGACAAGGAGGGAGAAAGAATAGGTGATATAGGCATGCGTCAAGGGGGGTTGCTTGCCTGAAAGTCAAGGGGGGTTGCTTGCCTGGAAGCTCTGCGGCAAAGGAGGGGTCGTCAACAGTGTAGTCGGACTCCGGAGCTGCGTCGGTCTCGGGGTCTACCGGATAAGAAGAGGGGGAAGAAACAATAAATAAAAGCAAACAGATGCAACACTATGCTTGGTATGGCAAAATGCAGTGTTGGTGGTGACCTAATGCAGTGCTACATGTCGCAGACGAAGCGGGAAAATATCTGGGATATTTTCCCGGCGTTTAGGCGGATGTCGGTATACTGAACCGGAGGGGAAGGTTCCATGTTCAGATAGTTAGGAGTGATGGTCAAGCATTTAACCACATATTCGGATTCGTCTCGTTTTTCTGATCAACTTTCATGTTGAAAACTTTTCGATCTGAGCTACGGTTGAATTTCTACGAATTTTCAAAGATTTAAACCTTTTTCTGAAATTCTGGTATTTAAATCTAATTATTTAATTCGCATTATCCAGAACAGTAGCAGATGACATCATCATGACGCCAGCATGACGTCATCAGGTCAAACCCAGCTGTTCCAGGTCAAACCTGACAGCTGGGTCCCACGAGTCAGTGACACAGGGCTAATTAGAGTTAATTTAAACTAAACAGAAACTAATTAGAGGGTGGGCCCCACATGTCAGTGTCTAACTAATTAGCAGATTAATTTTAAAAACCTGATTAGTTAAATAAACGCAGGGGGCCCACTGGTCAGCGTCACTGTGCTGCCACATCAGCACAGTTGACCGGTCAGCGCGGTCAACTAGGGCCCCTGGGCCCACTGGTCAGTGACCCAAGGTGCCCCACGTGGCAGCAACGTCTGCGTTGGCCGGCGGCAAGCCGCCGGCGACGTCAAAACACGGCGGCGAGCCACGGGTCTCGCCGGAAAACGGCCTCAGGCGGCCATTTGGCACGCGGCCTAGCGCGTTGGAATGAGTACTCGACCGCGCGTCCAACGGTGGCGGTGGCGTCGCCGGAGTCGGCCGGAATCGACGCCGGCGACGAGGTCAGCGGCGGAGCGGTTTCGGGCTACGGTGATGCAGCGTGCTACGGCTCGAACTAAATGGGCAGGCGTGCTCTACGCGCGCGCGTGAGGTCGATGGACACGGTCCCGTTACCGTTTGGTCGCCGGAGTCACGTCGGTGACGAGCTAGGCGGCGACGAGCTCGGCCATGGCGAAGCAGCTAGCTAGCGAGCGCGGGCGGGCGAACGGAGAGGGGAAGAAGGGGGAGGAGCTCACCGTGAGGCACACGGTGGCCGGCGACAGCTTAGGAGCAGCAGGGAAGGTCACAGACGCCGGTGATCGCCGGTGACCGAGAAGAAGGGGGCGGCTCGATCCGCGCGATGTAGGGCTCCCCGAGCTTGAAGTAGAGGTGTAGGAGGTGTGGTCGAGCTCGGCGGAGCCTCCTGACACGTCGGAGCGGAACGAGGACGGCGGTCGCCGCGGCGGAGATGGACGATGGCGACGGCGACGTACTGGATCGAGGAGGAAGAGGAGAGCGAGCGAGGCAGGGAGAGGGGAGAGTGGCGAGGGCGTCCAGGGGGAGTGGATAGCGCTCGACCTTATCCTCCCCGAGCCCTGTGGTGTCGCGGTGTCGCCCGCTGGCCGGCGAGCGCGCGCTCGGCCATGCCGCGGCTGACACGGCGAGGGAGAGAGAAAGAGAGAGGAGGGAGAAGGGCCGGTTGGGCTGGGCCGAGTGCACTGTGCACTTAGGCCCAGCCGGTTAGGCCTTTTTGTTTTCTTTTTCTGCTTTTCTTTTTACAGAAAGATTAACAAAATAAATGAGCTGTCAAATGCTTTTGCAAAAATGTGAAACTAGTCCACATAAATACATTGCGTTATTCTGCACAGCCGCAAAAAGATTAGGCAATTTTAGAATCCATTTGAATTTTTCAAAAATGGAAATGGCATTAAAGTTGTTGTTTTTGCACTGTTTTAATGCTCTAGCCCATTTTAGGAAAATAGGTGATGTTGTTTTCTTGAACATTAATTTGTTTTGGAATTTTTGCTACAACATGAACTATTTTCCAGCAATTTTTGAGCAACTTCAAATTTCACTTTGAATTTGAATTGAGTTCAGTGGAGGAATTTGAAATGAGATGTTAATCCAACATGATCAAGCATTCCAAATCACAGTGTCTTGGCATAATCATCATGGATTACTGTACCTCATTACACAGGGGTGTTACATCTACTTGTCACGGACATAATGCCTATATACATGATCATTGCCATGAATAACATCATAACTATGCGCTTTTCTATCAATTGCCCAACAGTAATTTGTTTACCCACCGTATGCTATTATTATGAGAGAGAAGCCTCTAGTGAAAACTATGGCCGGGGTCTACTTTTATCATATTACTAAAACCCTAATTACCTTGCTGCAATTTTACTTCTTTTATTTTATTTTGCAATTTATCTTTCTACCATTATCAGATTTAATCCTTGCAAGTAACGAGTCCAAGGGGATTGACAACCCTCTTGCCCGCGTTGGGTTCAAGTATTTGCTCTTGTGTGTGTAGGTGCTGTTGACGAGGTACTTGTGTGATTCTCCTACTAGTTCGATAACCTTGGTTCTCACTGAGGGAAATACTTATCCGCTACTATATTGCTTCACCATTGCTCTTCAGGGAAAATCCCAACGCAGCTCATAAGTAGTAGAAAGAATTCCTGGCGCCGTTGCCGGGGAGACATCATCAAATATCTTCAAGGTTCCTTCACACAAATTATCATTTACTTGCTCTACTTTTTATTTGCCTTTATTTGCTTTTATTAGTCTCATTATAAAAAATCAAAAACATAAAAATATTTTATTTTGCTTGTTTGCCCGCAATAATTATGTTATCATACAAAAACAGAAAATAAAGACTTATGGATCCTCATCCACTTGCTAATCTTTTCAAAAAATCCAATTATGATGAACCAATTGCAAGTGAGTTGAGTGCACTAGATTATCTTTATGAAGTTTTGCTTGAAAGTCATGAATCAGAAAATTGTAATGAAGTGTTAAAAGAAGAAGTTTATAAAGTGATTCATGATAACTCCTTGAATGAAAAGCATGATTGCAATGATGTTATTATAAATTCTATTAATGTCAATTGTGTTAATGATATGCAAAACTACAAGCTTGGGGATGATGATTTTGTTATGTCCACTACTCATTGTAATGATCATGATTGGGGTGATGCGTCTTATGATCTTGAAAATTTATTTAAACCTCATGATGAATATGATATTAATAATAATGTTTGCAATAATATTGAAAGTGGGTTTGGAAGAGTGTAAAGTTTAGGAAAAAAGAATCCCACATATTCGGAGAGTGCTCAATCTTATGAAATTTTTGATAAAAGTGGGTTCAGAGAGGTCATGACTTTAGTTGACGTTAATCCCACTATCTTGGAAGATTATAAAACTTTTATGCATGTGGATCATAAAGAGAATGTTTTATGTAATAGTTATATTGTTGAGTTTGATTATGATCCTACATATAATTATTATGAGAGAGGAAAATATGGTTGTAGAAACTTTCATGTTACTCAATTACCTCTCTTGATGTTGAAATTATTAATGCTTCATTCTTCCTATTTGCATATGCTAGATGTTGTTTGTCTTGATAATTTGCGTTCCTATAAAATGCCTATGCATAGTAAGAGTGTTAGACTTAAGTGTGGTTTGCACATGTTTT
The DNA here is from genome assembly GCA_039707655.1 of Elymus sibiricus. NCBI lineage: Eukaryota > Viridiplantae > Streptophyta > Magnoliopsida > Poales > Poaceae > Elymus > Elymus sibiricus. Next base: position 439,436,666 of record CM077676.1, read on the forward strand.
ATGATGCTCTCTTTGCGTTTCAATTCTTATCTTTTATGCGAGCATCATTAAAATCTCGAAGCCTATCTTAATGGCTATAAAGAAAGAGCTTGTTGGGAGACAACCCAATAGTTATCCTTTACTTTTATTCTTGATTCACATAATTATTGCTACTGTAATGATTGTGTTTTTATATTTTAATTAGTATTTGTGCCAAGTAAAGCCTTTGGGGTGATTTGGATGATAGTTGACTTGATTCTGTGCAAAAACAGAAAGTTTTGCGTCCAGTACAGAAAATGCTATAAATTACTGGAATGGGGAAATTTGCTGAAATTTTTACACATGATTGATATACAAATTTTCCATGTTTTCCTAATTTTTTAGAATTTTTCAAGTTATAGAAGTATGGGTTTTATTCAGATCATTACAGACTATTCTGTTTTAGACAGATTCTATTTTTATTGCATAGTGTGCTTATTTTAATGATGCTATGGATTATATCGGGGGGTATAAGTCATGAAGAAGTTAGAATACAGTAGGTATTATGCAAGAACAATTATGAATGAGTTTACAACAGTACCTAAAGTTTATGATTTGTCTATTATACTAACAGATCTCACGAAGTTTCTGTTGAGTTTTGTGTGCTGAAGTTTTCAAGTTTTGGGTGAGATTACGATGGATGAAGGAATAAGGAGCGGCAAGACCCTAAGCTTGGGGATTCCCAAGGCACCCCAAGTTAATATTCAAGGAAGACCCAAGCGTCTAAGCTTGGGGATGCCCTGGATGGCATCCCCTCTTTCGTCCACAATTCATCGGTATGTTACTTGGAGCTATATTTTTATTCATCACATGATATGAGTTTTACTTGGAGCGTCTTGTGCCATAGTTTTATTTTGTTTGCTTGTTAGTTTGCCACAATCATTGTTTGCTAGACACACCTTTTTGAGAGAGACACATATTCATCATAATTTGCTAGAATACTCTATGTGCTTCACTTATATCTTTTGAGCTATGTAGTTACTCTTGTGCTTCACTTATATTTGTTAGAGCACGGCGGTGGTTATATTTTATAGAAATGATTGCACTCTCACGCTTCACTTAAATCTTTTTTAGAGTCTTAAATAGGAAGTGGTAATGAGCACGGGTTATAAGACTAGTCGGAAAAGGATTGGTATTTAAGAGTGATATAATAAAAACTTTCATGTAGATCACTAAATATGAAATGTGTGATTTAATTATATTGGTATAATAATATGAAAGGGTATTGGTTCATGATCATTAGTTAGTAAGAATATCGATATTTAAAGTTTGTTATTAACTACTCATTTAAGTGTCCAACATGGCATGACGGGGATGCGTGAGCATTTTTATGTCTGATTGAAATCCTTTGTGCTATTTGAATCGGGCGCGCGCGATGGTTAACTCCTACCAACCTCCTCCCTAGGGGCTGATACGTCTCCGTCGTATCTATAATTTTTGATTGTTTCATGCCAATATTCTACAACTTTCACATATTTTTGGCAACATTTTATATTATTTTTGGGACTAACATATTGATCCAATGCCTAGAGCCAGTTCCTGTTTGTTGCATGTTTTTTGTTTCGCAGAATATCCATATCAAACGAAGTCCAAACGCGATAAAATTTATGGAGATTTATTTTGGAATATATGTGATTTCTGGGAAGAAGAATCAACGCAAGACGGTGTCCGAGGTGGCCACGAGGCACCAGGGCGCGCCTGGGGGGGCAAACGCGCCCTGGCGGCTCGTGAGCACCTCGTAAGTCGATTGACCCCCTTCTTTTGCCGCAAGAAAGATAATATCCGAAAGAAAATCGTGTTAAAATTTCATCCCAATCGGAGTTACGGATCTCCGGGAATTTAAGAAACGGTGATGGGCCAGAAAACAGGAACGCGAAACAGAAGAGAACAGAGAGAGAGATCCAATCTCGGAGGGGCTCCCGCCCCTCCGGGTGCCATGGAGGCCAAGGACCAGAGGGGAAAACCTTCTCCCATCTAGGGGAGAGGCCAAGCAAGAAGAAGAAGAAGGGGGGCTCTCTCCCCCTCTCTTCCGGTGGCGCCGGAGCGCCGCCGGGGGAACTATCGTGACGACGATCTACTCCAACAACTTCGCCGCCGTCACCACCAACTCTCTCCCCCTCTATGCAGCGGTGTAACACATCTTCTCCCCGCTGTAATATCTACTTAAACATGGTGCTTAATGCTACATATTATTATCCAATGATTTGTGGCCATCCTATGATGTTTGAGTAGATTCGTTTTGTCCTATGGGTTGATTGATGATCGTGATTGGTTTGAGTTGTACGTTTTATTTTGGTGCTGTCCTATGGTGCTTTCCGTGCCGCGCACACGTGGGGGATTCCCACTGTAGGGTTTGCAATACGTTCATAATTCTCTTATGGTGGGCGGCTAGAGTGACAGAAGCTTACACCCGAGTAAGGGGGTTGTTGCGTATGGGAGTAAAGAGGACTTGATACTTAATGCTATGGTTGGGTTTTACCTTAATGATCTTTGGTAGTTGCGGATGCTTGCTAGAGTTCCAATCATAAGTGCATATGATCCAAGTACGGAAAGTATGTTAGATCATGCCTCTCCCTCATATAAAATTGCAATAATGATTACCGGTCTAGTTATCGATTGCCTATGGACAAATCATTCTCTTGTGTTACAAAAACTTTCTACTAAACAACTAACTTTTATTATCTTGCAAATTACTCGTAGTTTTATTCTCGCAAAGTACTTCTAGTTTTATTCTTGCAAACCCATCCTATCACCTACAAAATAATTTCATACTTGTTCTAGGTAAAGCGAACGTTAAGTGCGCGTAGAGTTGTATCGGTGGTCGATATTACTTGAAGGGAATATTAATTCTACCTTTAGCTCCTCATTGGGTTTGACACTCTTATTTATCGAAAAAGCTACAATTAATCCCCTATACTTGTGGGTTATCAAGACCTTTTTCTGGCGCCGTTGCCGGGGAACAATAGCGTGGGTTGATATTCTCGTGTGTGCTTGTTTGCTTTATCACTAAGTAGATTTTATTTTCTGTTCTAAGTTGTTTTATATCTTTAGTTATGGTCATGTTCGCCATTGAGCAGCTTATCGAGAAAAAGTATTTCTGCCCATATGTCCCAAAAGTTTTCATGCCACCAGTCCGAGACACTCTCCGAATTGTAAAGGATATCGGGAAAGGAAAGAAACCAATTGATGCAACTGCCACTGCCTCTGCAAGAGCTCCGAAAGTTAAGAAGGTCAAAGTTGATATCCCTCGTGAAGAAAATCCCTCACTGTACGAGATCTGTCTTCGCACTCAGCAATCACTTGAGAGTCACATCAAGCTCGATCACAAAGAAAAAGTGGAAATGATGATTGAAATCAATCTGCTTCATAATTATGCTCGTCAAGCCCTGCTGTATGAAAAGGAACAGAAAAAGCGCTCATGGACCCTTCTCCGCAAGCATTACTCTCATAAACAACTGTCTGCGAAGGGAATCGAGAAAGATTATGATCATCTGGAGTTGTTTGAAGTTCCTCGCATCCGTAGGCAAACTGCTATGCTTCCTCAGCGTTCTGCCTCCACCGACCTGCTATTTGTCAAACCCGATGATGAACTCGAAGACACAGCAGGCACCTTCATTTTCAAGCCCGATGCAGCTCGCTCTGCTACTCCTGAAGCTGATCCTGAAGCCCGTGCTGCATCTCCGACTTTTGCCTCGGCTTCGACCATCGCTCGTTCTGCTTCGCCGAACAGTTCGAGTTCTGGGGATTCTTCAGACGAGTAGTTCCTCGTATGCTCTCTCTTTCCTTTTTGACACTTGTTGACAAAAAGTGGGAGAAGAACATCGAGAAGATAGAAAAGCGGGCTATTTGCAGGGTGTTTCTATTCGCCATTTGCTTTTCGTTCGAACAATTTGCTTTTGGCCGTTGAACTTTTGGCTGTGGAACTTATTCTCACCACCTGTGGTGATGGAACTGCGTCGTCATGTACTGTTAATAACCCCTGGAAATACTACATTTGCTTCCAGCTATTTGTTTGCAGGTGCCATCGAATGCTTACTCCCTTGCAGTGATTATCCTCGATATTCATCTTTCATGCACGGATAAGTGAAAGCAGTACTAGGAGAATTGGAAATTGTGTCTCTCGAAGAGAGAAATCTCATTACTTAAAACTTCATATATCTCACTCCTATGCTTATCTTTCGATATCTAACGATGCAGGAGAAGAAAAATAGATTCAGAATAGAGTCATTCGTGAATTCGAAAGAAAATTCAATCTATCTGTCTAACAAGATGTTTTCCCTTGCATATATCTATGAATCATCCTTGTTGCAGGAAAACATCGTCTGAAGTTCATCCACTCCGAGCAATATATCTTACACCTTTACTGTGATTGCCCTTGCTCTGATTGTTTCTCGTACATCTAACTAGCAGGGAATCTATATCTCTTGTGGAATTAAACTGTGTTCTGAGAATATCTTCATGGCGTATCGTTTTGCCACAACGTTTTTCAAATTATCATCGCTATTGAACTAACCTTTTGTCAAAGGTTGTGTGGCAGGAAATACCTCAGACACCACCGAGTGCATTGGATGAAGCTATGAATGAGATCATCCGCCAATGTCACTCATACGAAGGTTCACCTCGCCACCCTCCATAATATCCCCGAATGATCAGTCAAAACAAAATGATGCATATCTTCAGGGGGAGCGTGTTTTATCTTCGTATTTATCTCTCGTCTTTCATTTTCCTTCGCATTCCATTTCATTCTTTTATCTATCTTTCGATGTATGCTGTTTTGTCAACAATCGTCCAAAAAGGGGGAGATTGTTGGTGCAATATTTGCCCCTTTGTGTTTTGGAGATTGTTGACAGAAACAGGCTTGGACTAATTTGTTTGCTAGTGCACACAGAGAGAAACAGTCCATGCAGTGCCGAAGAGAATGCTGTCTCAGGTGTACAGTTCGAAGAACTTCACCGAAGATTAACTACGTCGAAGAGAAGAACGAGCTACATCCTGTGAAGACTTGTAGATGAGAAGAATGAAGTGAAGGAGATGACCCCTCGAAGATTTATTGCTGACGCAAAGCAATTGGTTCGGTGATTGCGTCCGAAGAAAGTGACTGCAGTGATGGAAGACGAAGATGTAGCATTCTTTTCGTCGTTTATCTTTCATTCATTTGAGTCATAGGACCTCCGTACTATTAAGAGGGGTATAGGTTCTCGAAGCTTAGATCCGCTGTGATGCTTAGCCCAAACCTATGCGAGACCGAGAGAAATCTCTTTATGCTTCGAATGATTACCTGCCAGCAGAAGACGTTGTTCTTCGTTGCTGTAGGAGATATCTTTCGAACTGAGGATTTAGCATTACTTGCTCCGCACGTAATGTTACCGTTGTGCTCAATTCCGACCGTTGGACTCATGTCGTTCGGCCATTGGCTGCTCCACATGTCCAATTTGGTCATTTCCCATCTGGGAAGGCTGCGGCTATAAATAGCCACCCCGCTCCAACGTTGCCCGTTGGCTGCTCCGCGTAAGATTTCTTAGAAGATTGATTGAGCAACCCCTCTCCGAGAGATTTGAGTTTAAAATTCACCGAGAGAAAAAATCAAGAGCCGAAACTTAGACAGTGGTTGAGCATCACAGTAGTTCTGAGTTAGGGTTCTTGTACCTATTACTGTTGAGAGTTGCCCACTCTCTAGACGGATAGGTGTCGGCTCGAGTGTCGAAGAGTATTGTCTTCACCGAGCGAGATCTTCAGCAACCAAGAGTATTGTGGTTCGTGAAGAGAACTGAAGAGAGTTTATCTTCAGTGAAGGTTTGGAGATCGCCGACAAGTATCTACCACGAGTGAAATCAACTGGAGTCTGATCAGCTCCGAAGTTGATGGAGAACAGGGCGAGGAGAGTTTATCCTCTGTGTTAAATCACAACCCCTCCAACCAGACGTAGTCCTTTGGCAGAAGGGTGAACTGGTCTACCAAATCCTTCTGTCGCCATCGAGCACCACTGGTTCGCTTTACATTACTGCATTTCCTTCAGCAGTTTACATTCGTGCTCTGTGCCGATAGTTGTATCTAATCAATTACAGTTCTTCAATTGTCTGTCAGATTATCGTTACTATATTGCATCATCTCTGACTGATTTACTTCGAAGTGGTTGTTCAACTGTGATTTCATTCATGCTAAATTCATTCACCTAGTCATCATTCCCAGTGCATTTCTATCACAGTCATATCTAGTTTTCTCTCGTAATTGTGTTCCTGATTGTTTATTGCATCTCCATCGACCATGTCAGACTTGTGATATTCATCGCTTGATAGAATTGCTTCAGTATACACCGATAGATTTGGTCCCCAATAGCGAGTTAAAACAAGTGCGTTGCTACCGAACTTAATTTCCGCTGCTGTGTTTGGGATCGGTTCAAAACATTCCGAAGAAATTTTGAATCTCCCATTCACCCCCCCCCCCTCTGGTCGATATACTCTCGATCCTAACACTCCACACCTTCCCTTTTCATGTGAATTTAATGATAATGAAACCTTGGCTTCTTATGCTAATGGTATATATGATTACTATGATGTGGAACAAATAGAAGAATTTATTGCTTTTAAGGGCGCTTATGAAATTGAATCTTTGTTTGAAAAGTATGAAAACTATGATGATGCTGTTTACAGACCTAAAAATTATGCTATTCTTAAATATTGCTATGAGAATTGTGAATACAATGCCTATATTGATCAATTTATTGAGAAAGTCTCCGCTGTCCAAGAAGAGAATAATATTTTGCAGGCTCCTATGCAATAAGAAAATGATGACACTGTGAGCTCATTAGATGAAAAAGATGACGAGGAGAGCGCAGAACAAAAGGAGGAAGAGCGGATTGATCACTCGTGCCCACCTTCTGATGAGAGTAACTCTTTATCTCATACATTGTTTAATTTCCCTTCGTGCTTACCGAAGGATGAATGCTATGATAATTGCTATGATCCCTTGGATTCGTTTGAAATATCCCTTTTTGATGAAATTGATGCTTGCTATGCTTGTGGCCATGATGCCAATATGAATTATGCTTATGGAGATGAACTTGCTATAGTTCCTTATGTTAAGAATGAAATTGTTGCTATTGCACCCACACATGATAGTCCTATTATCTTTTTGAATTCTCCCAACTACACTATATCGGAGAAGTTTGCGCTTATTAAGGATTATATTGATGGGTTGCGTTTTACCGTTGCACATGATGATTTTGATGAATATAATATGCATGTGCTTGCTGCTCCTAATTGCAATTATTATGAGAGAGGAACTACATCTCCGCCTCTCTATGTTTCCAATACGATAAAATTGCAAGAAACTGTTTATACTATGCATTGGCCTTTACTTGATGTGCATGAATTGTTCTTTTATGACATGCCAATGCATAGGAAGAGAGTTAGACTTCGTCATTGCATGATATATGTTGCTTTGTGCTCACTACTAAATTACAAATCATTGTTAATTAAAATTGGCTTTGATATACCTTGGGATCCGGGTGGATCGGTTACAAGTGTGGTAAAGGATAGTAGCATTGCCCCTTCTCTCTTTTTCTCTCATTTTTTTCCTTTTTTTCTTTTTTTTTCTTTTTTTTATGGGCTCTTTTTGGCCTCTCTTTTTTTCGTCCGGAGTCTCATCCCGACTTGTGGGGTAATCATGGTCTCCATCATCCTTTCCTCACTGGGACAATGCTCTAATAATGATGATCATCACACTTTTATTTACTTACAACTCGATAAATAACTATACAAGATGACTCTATATGAATGCCTCTTGCAGTGTACCAGGATGTGCAATGATCTAGCGTAGCAAAGATATCAAAAAACGGACAAGCCATGAAAATATCATGCTAGCTATCTTACGATCATGCAAAGCAATATGACAATGAATGCTCAAGTCATGCATACGATGATGATGGAAGTTGCATGGCAATATATCTCGGAATGGCTATGGAAATGCCATGATAGGTAGGTATGGTGGCTATTTTGAGGAAGATATAAGGAGGCTTATGTGTGATAGAGCGTATCATATCACGGGGTTTGGATGCACCGGCGAAGTTTGCACCGACCACCACTCATAAGGTAGACAATCAATAATAAATCATGCTCCAACTTCTTAGCATAACGACAGACCATACTTGCATGCTTCGGGAATCACAAACCTTAACACCAATATTCTTACTAAACCACAATCATTTACTAGTACCTCCCACATATTACCATCTTAATATCGCAAAACTATTGCAAGGAATCAAACTTATCATATTCAGTGATCTACAAGTTTTATGTAGGATTTTATGACTAACCATGTGAATAACCAATTCCTGTTGACTCTCTAAATAGATATAAGTGAAGCATGACAGTTTAATTCTTTCTATAAAAGACTACACTCTAATAAAAATAAGTGAAGCAAAAGAGCATTCTACAAATAACGGTTTTCTATATGTAGAGAAACAGGCATCCAAACCTCAAATGATATAAGTGAAGCACATGAAGCATTCTATAAAGCCATACTCAAAAGATATAAGTGAAGTGCATGAAGCATTCTATAAATCAACCAAGGACTATCTCATACTAGCATGGTGCATTATTACAAGAAAAATAAAAAGCACACGACGCTCCAAGAATTTACGCATATCATGTGAACAAAACAAAAATCAAAACATACCGATAATTGTCGAAGAAAGATGGGATGCCTTCTGGGGCATCCCCAAGCTTAGACGCTTGAGTCTCCTTGAATATTTACTTGGGGTGCCTTGGGCATCCCCAAGCTTGAGCTCCAGCCTCTCCTTATTCTCCTCATATCGATACCTCCTCGATCTTCGAACACTTCATTGATACGTCTCCAACGTATCTATAATTTTTGATTGTCACATGCTGTTATATTATCAATCTTGGATGTTTTTATATGCATTTACAGCAATTATATATCATTTTTGGAGACTAACCTATTAACTTAGTGCCCAGTGCCAGTTGTTGTTTTCTGCCCTGTTTTTGTTTTACAGAAAATCAATACCAAATGAAGTCCAAATGCCACGAAACTTTTTGGAGATTTTTTTTCAGGACAAGATAAACACTAGAAGCTTCGGGAGAAGACCAGATGCCAGAGGGGTGGCCACGAGCCACCAGGGCGCGCCTGGGGGGGCAGGCGCGCCCTGGTGCCTCGTGGGCCCATCCCAGCTCCGTTTGACCTAATTCCACCACTATAAATAATTCAGAAAAAATCAAAGACCCTCAGGGGAGTCCACGAAATAATTTTTCCGCTGCCGCAAGTTTCTGTTCTCGAGAGATCCCATCTGGAGGCCTTCTCCGGTACTCCGCCGGAGGGGGAATCGATCACGGAGGGGTTCTACATCAACCTTGCTGCCCTTCCGATGATGCATGAGTAGTTTACCACAGACCTTCGGGTCCATAGGCAGTAGCTAGATGGCTTCTTCTCTCCTTTTGATCTTCAATACAATGTTCTCCTCGATGTTCTTGGAGTTCTATTCGATGTAATCACTTTTTTTTGCGGTGTGTTTGTTGGGATCCGGTGAATTGTGAGTTTATGATCAGATTATCCATGAATATTATTTGAGTCTTCTCTGATCTCTTTTATGCATGATTATTATAGCTTCGTATTTCTTCTCCGATCTATTGATTTGGTTTGGCCAACTAGATTGATTTATCTTGCCATGGGAAGAGGTGCTTTGTAATGGGTTCGATCTTGCGGTGCTCAATCCCAGTGACAGAAAGGGACATGACACGTATGTATCGTTGCTATTAAGGGTAAAAAGATGGGGTTTATTCATGCGTGAGTTTATCTTGTCTACATCATGTCATCGTTCTTAAGGCGTTACTCCGTTCTTTATGGACTTAATACACTAGATGCATGCTGGATAGCGGTCGATGTGTGGAGTAATAGTAGTAGATGCAGGCAGGAGTCGGTCTACTTATCTCGGACGTGATGCCTATATACATGATCATTACCTTGGATATCATCATGATTATTTGCTTTTCTATCAATTGCCCAACAGTAATTTGTCTACCCACCGTATGCTATTTTCTCGAGAGAAGCCTCTAGTGAAATCTATGGCCCCCGGGTCTATCTAAATCATATTACTAAAACCCTAAAAATATTGCTGCCATTTTCTTTTATTTATTTTATTTTGTATTTTTGTTTCTATCTATCTATCTATCATATACAATTTAATCTTGCAATTGACCGCCGAGGGATTGACAACCCCTCGTTTCCGTTGGGTGCAAGGATTTGTTGTTTGTGTGCAGGTGCTGCTAACGAGGTGTTGTGTGATTATCCTACTGGTTCGATAACCTTGGTTTCATAACTGAGGGAAATACTTATCTCTACTGTGCTGCATCATCCCTTCCTCTTCGGGGAAAATACCAACGCAAGCTACAAGTAGCAGGAAGAATTTCTGGCGCCGTTGCCGGGGAGACATCATCAACATCTATCAAGTACCTTTGCATAAACTCTCATCTCCTTGCATTTACTTTATTTGCCATTTGCCTCTCGTTTTCATCTCCCCCACTTCTAAAACGTTTTTACAAAAATACAAAAATATTTTTTGTTTGCCTTTTTCTTGTTTGCTTGTGTTGCCATGTGCCTTCTATTTGCTTGCATCTTCGCTTGCTAAAAATCTATTGATATGGATCAACTTAAAGTTTACTACTTGGATCATCTTCTATCCATTCGTGCTCGTGCCGAAACCCCAACTAGTTTAGTTCAGGGAAAATCTTTAGATGAGCATGCTCATTTTGTGCGTCACCGTTTGTCTGAAAAAGGGAGACTATTATGGCGCCAAATAAATTGTTTGCTATGCTATGCTTGGAATCTATGTGAAATTTATGATTTTACTTGTTGCTCTAAGAACCCTAAAAAACACGTTCCTTACCTATGTGAGTTTAATGATAATGAAATCTTGTCTTCTTATGCCAAGGGTGTTTATAATTACTATGATTTCGAACAAATTGAAGAATTTGTTGCTTTTAAGGGTGCTTATGAAGTTGCTTCTTTGATTGAAAAGTATGATATTACTTTCCACAAATCTGAAAATTTTGCCATACTTAAGTATTGCTATGAAAATTATGCATCTAATGCCTATGTTAGTGAATTTATTGAGAGAATGTCTACTGCTTTGGAAGAGAATAATGATACACATGAATCTATAGATAATCATGATTCCGATGATTCGATTGAAATATCCCCTCTTGATGAACATGATGCTTGTTATTCTTATGGCCACGATGCCAATATTAAAGATGCTTATAGAGATGAACTTGCTATAGTTCCTTATGTTAAAAATGAAATTATTGCTATAACAGCCATACTTGATGGCCCCTTGAAGGAAAAGCATGATTGCAATGATGTTACTATAAACTCTATTAGTGTCAATTGTGCTAATGATATGCAAAACCACAAGCTTGGGGATGATAATCTTGTCATGTCCACTACTTATTGCAATGATCATGATTGGGGTGATAATGATTTTTATGATCTTGAAAATTTATTTAAGCCTCATGATGAATATGTTATTGATAATAAAATTTGCAACACTGATAAAAGTGGGTTTGGAGAGGTCATAACTTTCGTTGATGATAATCCCACTATTTTGGAAGATAATAAAAATTTTATGCATGTGGATCATGATGAGAATATTTTATATGATAGCTATATTGTTGAATTTGAATATGATCCTACATGTAATAATTATGAGAGAGGAAAATATGGTTGTAGAAATTTTCATGTTACTAAATTACCTCTAGTTATGATGAGATTGTCAATGTTTTATTCCTCTCCTTTGCATATGCTAGATATTTCTCGTCTTGATAATTTGTTTGCATATAAAATTCCTATGCATAGGAAGTATGTTAGATTTAAATGTTTTTGTCACATGTATTATGATGCTCTCTTTGTGCTGCAATTCTTATCTTTCATGTGAGCATCATTGAAATCTCAAAGCCTATCTTAATGGCTATAAAGAAAGAACTTCTTGGGAGGCAACCCCATGAATAAAATAATTTTTTTCTGTTATTGTGTGTTTTCACAATTATGCTACTGGTATGAGTGTGTTTTTGTGTTTTTAATTAGTGTTTGTGCCAAGTAATACCTTTAGGATGATTTGGAAGATAGTATAATTGATGCTGTTTGGAAAACAGAAAGTTTTGCATCCAGTGCCCGAATTTTTTTTCTGTACTAGAGCGTCAGAAAAATCTGAAATTTTTACACAGTATTGGCATATGAATTTCCCACGTTGTCCTAATTTTTCAGAATTTTTAGAGATACAGAAGTATGGCTTTTAAATATATTTCTATAGACTGTTCTGTTTTTGACAGATTCTGTTTTTGATGCACTACTTGCTTGTTTTGATGAATCAATGGATTGTATCGGGGGGTATAAGCCATGGTGAAGTTAGAGTACAGTAGGTATAATGCAAAAATAAAATATGAATGGGTTTGAAACAGTACTTAAAGTAGTGATTTATTTTGTTATGCTAACGGGTCTCACGAAGGTTTTGTTGAGTTTTGTGTGATTGAAGTTTTCAAGTTTTGGGTGAGATCACGATGGATGAAGGAATAAGGAGTAGAAAAAGCCTAAGCTTGGGGATGCCCAAGGCACCCCAAGGTAATATTCAAGGAAGACTCAAGCGTCTAAGCTTGGGGATGCCCCGGAAGGCATCCCCTCTTTCTTCTACCAACCATCGGTAATTTTACTTGGAGCTATATTTTTATTCGTCACATGATATGAGTTTTGCTTGGAGCGTCTTGTATTATATGAGTCTTTTCTTTGTTTTCTTTTTATTTTGTCACAATCATCCTTGCTGAACACACCTATCTTGAGAGAGCCACACGTTTATCATCATTTGTTAGAATACTCTATGTGCTTCACTTAAATTTTTTGAGCTAGGCAGTTGCTCTAGTGCTTCACTTAAATCTTTTTGAGCACGGTGGTGGCTATATTTTGAAGAAATAAACTCTCATGCTTCACTTATATTATTTTGAGAGTTGATTGAAATTTTGAAGAAATAAACTCTCATGCTTCACTTATATTATTTTGAGAGTTGATAAGATTAAAATTTTGAAGAAATGAATTCTCATGCTTCACTTATATTATTTTGAGAATTGATAAGATTGAAATTTTGAAGAAATATTTGCACTCTCATGCTTCACTTAAATCTTTTTGAGAGTTGATAATAGTAAAGGTAATTTGCACAAGATATGAATTTGGTCCCAAAGTGATGAATATTCAAGAGGGATATAATAAAAACTTTCATATAGATCATTGGATATGATAAGTGTGATTCCTTGCAATAGTTTTGCGATATGGAAATGATAATATGTGAGTCATGTTAGTGAGCAATTGTGATTTAGTAAAAATATTCGTGTTAAGGTTTGTGATTCCCTATGCATGCACATTAAGTCAATAGTTATGCAACAAAATTATATCCTACTTATGATGCATTATTCGGTGTTAGTTATGTTTAATGCATGTTTATGACCGTTTTCGTTTTTTGGTTGGTTGCTTCTCAATCTATTTGCTAGCCTTCATTTGTACTAAGCGGAAATACTGCTTGTGCATCCAAAATCCTTAAACCCAAGTTGTGCCAAATGAGTCCACTATATCTACCTATATGCGGTATTTCAATGCCGTTCCAAGTAAATTTGCATGTGCCAACTCTAATTTTCAAAATATTTTTTCCGTTTTGTGTGCCCGTACCGCTCATGAAGCGGCAGGGGGTGGCCATTATTTTCCATGCTAGGTGTGTTATTCTCACGATGAGTGTTTATTCACTTGCCATTGCACGAGAGAATGGTTGGTAATAGGGATGCCCAGTCCCACAATGAAATCAAAAATTAAAAACAACAAAATTCCTTGGAAAGTGTTGGTATGGAGGGCACCCGTGGATACGGCTAGCCATGGATTGTGAAAGAATGGTGGAAAGGAAATGAACTTTACTTTCTGTTTGGGAACCACCTATGATGTGTCTAGCATGGAAAATAATGGGAATTCTCGGTCGTTTTCGTTGACAGGAAAAGCATGCCTCTCAAAATATTTTTATCTCTTTAATTTCAGTCTTGAGCTCTGGCACATTTGACAAATCTCTGCTTTCCTCTGCGAAGGGCCTATCTATTTACTTTTATGCAATTTTTATTTTTATTTGAGTCTCCATCTTCTCTTACAAAAGCACCAACTAGAGAGCACTATTGTCATACTTGTGCATTGGATGTAGCTAATATTTGAGTGTGTTTCATGAATGGATCAATGATTGAGCATAATGGGCTAGGGATAACTTTCTTTAGCGTTGATATTTTGAAAGACATGGTTGCTTGTTAGCATGCTTGAGTATTTATATCTTCATGTCAAATTATAGACTATTGCTTTGAATCATTCAAGTCCAATGTCCATGCTATAAAAGAAAAGAATATGTGATGAATATGATAGCCAGCATTCCACATCAAAAATTCTGTTTTTATCATTTACCTACACGAGGACGGGCAGGAATTAAGCTTGGGGATGCTGATACGTCTTCAACGTATCTATAATTTTTTATTGTTCCATGTTGTAATATTATCAATCTTGGATGTTTTTATATGCATTTACAGCAATTATATATCATTTTTGGAGACTAACCTATTAACTTAGTGCCCAGTGCCAGTTGCTGTTTTCTGCCCTGTTTTTGTTTTACAGAAAATCAATACCAAATGAAGTCCAAATGCCACGAAACTTTTTGGAGATTTTTTTCTGGACAAGATAAACACTAGAAGCTTCGGGAGAAGACCAGACGCCAGAGGGGGTGGCCACGAGCCACCAGGGCGCGCCTGGTGGGGGCAGGCGCGCCCAGGTGCCTCGTGGGCCCACCCCAGCTCCGTTTGACCTAATTCCACCACTATAAATTCAGAAAAAATCAGAGACCCTCAGGGGAGTCCACGAAATACTTTTTCCGCTGCCGCAAGTTTCTGTTCTCGAGAGATCCCATCTGGAGGCCTTCTCCGGTACTCCGCCGGAGGGGGAATCGATCATGGAGGGGTTCTACATCAACCTTGCTGCCCTTCCGATGATGCATGAGTAGTTTACCACAGACCTTCGGGTCCATAGGCAGTAGCTAGATGGCTTCTTCTCTCTTTTTGATCTTCAATACAATGTTCTCCTCGATGTTCTTGGAGTTCTATCCGATGTAATCACTTTTTTTTGCGGTGTGTTTGTTGGGATCCGATGAATTGTGAGTTTATGATCAGATTATCCATGAATATTATTTGAGTCTTCTCTGATCTCTTTTATGCATGATTATTATAACTTCGTATTTCTTCTCCGGTCTATTGATTTGGTTTGGCCAACTACATTGATTTATCTTGCCATGGGAAGAGGTGCTTTGTATGGGTTCGATCTTGCGGTGCTCAATCCCAGTGACAGAAAGGGACATGACACGTATGTATCATTGCTATTAAGGGTAAAAAGATGGGGTTTATTCATGCGTGAGTTTATCTTGTCTACATCATGTCATCGTTCTTAAGGCGTTACTCCGTTCTTTATGGACTTAATACACTAGATGCATGCTGGATAGCGGTCGATGTGAGGAGTAATAGTAGTAGATGCAGGCAGGAGTCGGTCTACTTATCTCGGATGTGATGCCTATATACATGATCATTGCCTTGGATATCATCATGATTATTTGCTTTTCTATCAATTGCCCAACAGTAATTTGTCTACCCACCGTATGCTATTTTCTCGAGAGAAGCCTCTAGTGAAATCTATGGCCCCCGGGTCTATCTAAATCATATTACTAAAACCCTAAAAATATTGCTGCCATTTTCTTTTATTTATTTTATTTTGTATTTTTCTTTCAATCTATCTATCTATCATATACTATTTAATCTTGCAATTGACCGCCGAGGGATTGACAACCCCTCGTTTGCGTTGGGTGCAAGGATTCGTTGTTTGTGTGCAAGTGCTGCTAACGAGGTGTTGTGTGATTCTCCTACTGGTTCGATAACCTTGGTTTAATAACTGAGGAAAATAATTATCTCTACTGTGCTGCATCATCCCTTTCTCTTCGGGGAAAATACCAACGCAAGCTACAAGTAGCATTCATCCACACAAAACTTAACCGAACTTTTATTAGAGGGGTTAGTACATATAACATCAAATCCCATCATGTCCTGCTGTAACATTATTGTATAATTATAATCAAACATTACCCACTGTATGATATCACAATTCAATGGCTCCCAAGTTAATGGGGCTCAACAAGATTTCAAACATACGCAAATAAAGAAAGTATAACAGCAATCTGTGAAAACAGGACAGTCTGTAAAGATGCAAATGAAACATATACTTATGTAACTCCAAAAATTCTCAAAAATTAGGAAAAAATAAAAAATTTACATAGAAGTACTGTGTAAAAAATTCAAAATTTTTTCATGTTCCAGTAAATTATCAAAATTCATGCACTACAGCAAAAGTTTCTGTTTTTTCACAGCACACACCAAACAAGCAATTTAAACATCCTAAAGGTAAATCTTGGCACATTATTTTTATAATACAATGGATTTGTACAAGGGGATAATTATTTTTGTTG
Organism: Elymus sibiricus; assembly: GCA_039707655.1. Classification (NCBI taxonomy): domain Eukaryota; kingdom Viridiplantae; phylum Streptophyta; class Magnoliopsida; order Poales; family Poaceae; genus Elymus; species Elymus sibiricus. Next base: position 439,453,266 of record CM077676.1, read on the forward strand.
AAAAGTTTCTGTAATCAAGATTCACAAAGTTTCCATGGGCATGAACAAAGTTCAAGGCAAGCCCCCACTTCCACATTGCTCATCTGTCTCACTTTCACTTTTCTTTTTGAAAAAGTTTTAGGTTCCCCTCTATTTTTTTTTTTAACTTTTTAAAAGCACATAACAGAATAAAATGACTCTCTAAAACTTCCGGGTTGTCTCCCAGGCAGCGCTTTCTTTAAAGTCATTAAGCTAGGCATAAAGTGCTCAAGTAATTGATCCACCCGGATTCCAAGGTATATCAAAGCCAATTTTAATTAACAATGATTTGTAATTAAGTAGTGAGCACAAAGTAACATATAGCATGGAATAACGGAGTCTAACTCTCTTCCTATGCATTGGCATGTCATAAAAGAACAATTCATGCACATTAAGTAAAGGCCAATACATAGCATAAACAGTTTCTTGCAATTTTATCGTATTGGAAACATAGAGATTGCAAGTAGGAGAAGCAAGCACATGCATATTATATTCATCAAAATCATCATGTGCAATAGTAAAACGCAAACCATCAATATAATCCTTAATAAGCACAAACTTCTCCGATATAGTGTAGTTGGGAGAATTCAAAAAGATAATAGGACTATCATGTGTGGGTGCAATAGCAACAATTTCATTCTTAACATAAGGAACTATAGCAAGTTCATCTCCATAAGCATCATTAAAATAGGCATCATGGCCACAAGCATATCAAGCATCAATTTCATCAAAAAGGTATATTTCAAACGAATCAAAGGGATCATAGCAATCATCATAGCATTCGTCCTTCGGTAAGCACGAAGGGAAATTAAACAATGTATGAGTTGAAGAGTTACTCTCATTAGAAGGTGGGCACGGGTAGCTAATCCGCTCTTCCTCCTTTTGTTCTTCGCTCGCCTCGTCATCTTTTTCATCTAATGAGCTCACAGTGTCATCAATTTCTTCTTCCATAGGAGCCTGCAAAATATTAGTCTCTTCTTGGACAGCGGAGGCGTCCTCAATATATTCTTTAACATAAACATTAGAAGCATAATTTTCATAGCAATATTTAAGTATGACAAAATTTTCAGATTTGTAAAAAGTAGCATCACACTTTTCAATCAAAGAAGCAATTTCATATGCACCCTTAAAAGCAACAAATTCTTCTATTTGTTCAATATCATAGTAACTATAAACACCCTTGGCATAAGAAGATAAGATTTCTTTATCATTAAACTCACATTGGTATTGAAGGTGTTTTTTAGGGTCTTCAGAACAACAAGTAAAATCATGTATTTCGCATAAATTCCAAGCATAGCATTCCAAACGATTAATTTGATCCAATAAAAGTTTCCCTTTTTGAGACAAGCGGTGTCGAACAAAATAAGCATGCTCATCTAATGATTTTCCCTCAACTAAGCTAGTTGGGTTTTCAGCACGAGCACAAAAGGATCGAAGATGATCCAAGTAGAAAGCTTCAGCAGTATGTTAGATTTTGGGTGGTTCTTCAAACATTGGTTTAGCAAGTACAACTAATTTTTTTGGTATTTTGCGTTTCCAACCCATAACTAAAGATAGAAAACAAGAGAGCAAAATAAAAACTACTTAGTGATAAATCAAACAAGCACACACGAGAATATCAACCCCACGCTATTGCTCCCCAGCAACGGCGCCAGAAAAAGGTCTTGATAACCCACAAGTATAGGGGATCAGTTGTAGCCTTTCTCGATAAATAAGAATGTCGAGCCCAACGAGGAGCTAAAGGTAGAATCAATATTCCCTTCAAGTTCTATCGACCACCGATACAACTCTACGCACACTTAACATTCGCTTTACCTAGAAAAGGAATAAAACTACTTTATAGGTGTAAGGATAAGTTTGCAAAAATAAAACTAGGAGTACTTAGCGGGAATAAAACTAGGAGTAATTTGCAAGATAATAAAAGTTAGTTGTTTAGTAGAAAGCTTTTGTAACACAAGAAAAGGATTTGTCCCTAGGCAATCGATAACTAGACCGGTAATCGTTATTGCAATTTTATATGAGGGAGAGGCATGAGCTAACATACTTTCCGTACTTGGATCATATGCACTTATGATTGGAACTCTAGCAAGCATCCGCAACTACCAAAGATCATTAAGGTAAAACCCAACCATAGCATTAAGTAACAAGACCTCTTTACTCCCATACGCAACAACCCCCTTACTCGGGTGTAAGCTTCTGTCACTCTAGCCACCCACTATAAGAGAATTATGAATGTATTGCAAACCCTACAGCGGGAATCCCTCACGCTTGCGCGACATGGAGGGCACCATAGGACAGCACCAAAATAAAACATACAACTCAAACCAATCACGATCAACAATCAACACATAGGACAAAATGAATCTACTCAAACATCATAGGATTGCCACATATCATTGGATAATAATATATAGCGTTAAGCACCATGTTTAAGTAGAGATTACAGCGGGGAGAAGAGGTGTCACACCGCTGCATAGAGGGAGAGAGAGTTGGTGTTGACGGCGGCAAAGTTGTTGGTGTAGATCACCGTCACGATGATTGCCCCGGCGGCGTTCCGCGCCACCGGGAGAGAGGGGGAGAGAGCCCCCCTCCTTCTTCTTCTTCCTTGGCCTCTCCCCTAGATGGGAGGATAGTTTCCCCTCTGGTCCATGGCCGCCATGGCTCCCGGAGGGCAGGAGCCCCTCCGAGATTGGATCTCTCTCTCTGTTTCTCTTCTGTTTCGCGTCCCTGTTTTCTGGCCTTTCACCGTTTCTTAAATATCCGGAGATCCGTAACTCCGATCGGGCTGAAATTTTAGTAAGATTTTTTTCTCGATATAAGCTTCCTTGCGGCCGAAGAAGGGCCCCAACCGACTTACGGTGTGCCCACAAGGCAACACCACATGGCTGGGGGGGAGGCCCCGCCAAGATGCCTTGTGGAGGCTGTGGGCCTCTGTTTGTGTTGATCCCACCTCCCAAAAATCACATATATTCCAAAATAATTCTCCGTAAAATTTTATCGCGTTTGGACTTCGTTTGATATGGATTTTCTGCGAAACAAAAAACAAGCAGAAAACAGGAACTGGCACTGGGCACTGGATCAATATGTTAGTACCAAAAATAATATAAAATGTTGCCAAAAGTATGTGAAAGTTGTAGAATATTGGCATGAAACAATCAAAAATTATAGATACGACGGAGACGTATCAAGGGCCAGGCTTGACCGGGCGCATCCTCCAAGTCGGATCCGGTCCTCGCTGGCTCACCCGAACCCACACATATTCGTTCTCATCCGCTTGCCGGACCAAACCCTAGCCACTTGAATCCACTCCCCTCTGTTGCACCCCCCAAGCTCACTTTCGGCGATCTCTAGCCTTCTCTTGCATGGCGTACAACGGATCTGACTCCGACCACTCCAGATCCGTTAACTGGCTTGTTGTCCCATGCGGGATGGAGGAGACTATGGTCGTCCGCATTGCCCTCCGCCGCTCTCAGGAGGACTGCGCCCGACTGACGATGGGATCTATCCGGCGTGAATCCATTGCGTCGGCTTACCGGGCGCTCGAATCCGCTGGGGCTGGAGCATCGCGGATCGTTAGCCTCCCTATCTCCAGTCCACCGGAGTATGAGTGCTACAGGGACCGATGTGCCTGCCGTGGAATAGAGCGGATGAGGGTGGCCGAGGCCCGCCTCACTACGGACATGGCGGAGGCGGCGGATGCGGCAGTGCGCTGCATCAAAGGAGGAAGTCATCTGTGCCCACATCTTAAAGAAGCAGCAGAGGAGGAAGACGTGCACCCTCGCCTAGGAGCAAAATCGGGCAGTCTGTGCCATGGTCTGACTGCCTCCCAAAGAGGAGGAGGACAGCGACTAGTCGGACAGCCCCGGTGAAGAGCAAATCCAGCTTGATCCATTTCGCGTTTTCGTGCGCTACTTCCGCGAGAAAGATGGCAAGGGGCGCCAGGAAGGGCATCGGCAAGGCCAGCCATGGATGATCTACATGCCAAATTTTGATAGCCCGATGGCATGTGCTGATGTAGTAGCCGAACGATTTGTGTTGCATCATTTACGTTGCATGTGTTTGTATGGATTTGAGATGTCCGGTTGTGCCTGCCAACCCATGCCACAATCACAAATTCACATCGACCTCCCATGGGGATCCACGTACGCTGGCCAGATCCGACTCACAGGAGGCCAAACAACTACCAGTCTGTCGCTCAGCCCATGGACGAAGCCAATGGCTGCCACAAACTACCACATGCCCTTCACCTGAGCCACAGTTTGTGTCGGCGAGCTCAACCCGGGACTTCTGCCCCGGCATCCTCGCACTTGTAGGCCGACCATCAGTGCCTCAGACATCTGTGCAAGCCACTAGCACCACCCGGAGAGAGCCTTCCCCCTGGCCCTTCTGCATCATGGTTCATCGCCACCGCGACGGAGTTGACAGTAGCAGCGATGAACAGAGTAGAAGAGCAAGACAAACAAGGTGACGGTTGCTTTCCCCTTGTGTCACATGTTAAAAATGGCCGAATTCTAGAAGAGAAAACATGACAAGGTAATCAAAAGCAAAGAAGAACAATGATGTTGTCTATTTGGTACTGAAGAGGTTTCATCCAAAGGCTCAATTTTTTCTCTCAGAGCGATAATCAAGTTTGAAACTTTTAGTGAGCCTCAAAATAAGATCAAACCATCACTAAATATTCATATTGGAGCAGCATGCCAAAATTAGAAGTATTGGTGGTGTAACACACACATTAGTAAGTAAGAACATAGTGTATAAATTAGCACTTCCATAATATAAAAATTCTGTATCGATTGATTATTTTCTTTTAATTTATATTTTCTAACGATTCAGGGCATTCCACAACAATGATTCAATGCTAGTAGGCATTGACTCGCTACTTTGAGAAATGAACGAGAACATAAAGGGGAACTTCAAACAGTAAATGTGATGTTCATCAACAAAGCAAATCCTCTTACAGGAGACTACTGATATAGCATAGGCAGAACATACCCTTTTCTAAAAGAAATTGAAAAAGTAATAATCTCAGGCTGCTATGGTGTGAACTGAAGTAACTACTCGAAAATTAATGTATGGTGAACATCTAAATTTTTCGAGTCTTGGTTGGGTGTTGATACCCTTTACTTGCCAAAACACCATCCACTGTACTCAGGGAGTTGATAAATCCAATGCACTAATTTTTGAGCAAGCTGCAATGGTGTTGGTCGACCAGGGCTAATGTGGTCGCCACAGTCTCATGATCAAACCTCGGGCAAAGTTTTCTCTTGCACATTGACTTCATCCTTTCCATGGCATACCTATCTGCAGCCACGAGTAAATGCCTAAGCATTTCTTCGTACTCACCAGCGTTGAGGTCCTTCGTCGGAGGCAGTGAGTCTGTGTAGATGAAGTGGAGCAGTCCTCTAAAGACATTGGGTTGCATATCTTCAACGGTTTTCACACACCTACCAGCATAAGACCGTACATCGCCCTCACCACAACGTTCTTGGTCTTGAGCTCGAGGGAAACTCACACGTAGTCTTTAGAACCCTCATTGTAACCATCGGGGTAGAAGCGGATGCACCATTCATGGCCGCCAACGGTGAAGGTAGTGGACTTGATGCGCTTGCCGACGCCGAAGCCCCGATACAAGCCATAGTTGTTGATTTTGAACAAGTGTGTTGTAACGCCCCGGACACACTCGTCGGCGGTCGTTACTCCTAACAGGATCTAGACTGGCCCCACAGATCAATACTAGTCTTTCCTGCGCACTTTGTCCTCACTCGTGCGCACCCGGGACCAACTTCTCGGTCGGTCACCCATCCTGAAATTACTCCAAGCTGAGCACGCTTAACTTGGGAGTTCTTTCCGAATGGGCTCCCGGAAAAGAAGGAATTCCTTATTTATATGAGTAGTCTATCATCCCTATTAAGCCAGGCTATCACATACACCCCCACTCAGAGGAACTGACATCCTCGCCGGGCACAGGAACGTTCCCTCTTGGCACATACGTCTGTGCATCCAGTCCGGCATATGTGCCATGCCGTGCGCCACGACGGGTCACAAACGTCATGCACAACATGACCGCGCACCTGTCCGCAAACATCCGTGTAACCGCGAGGGTCGGCTCTGATACCAACTTGTAATGCCCCGAACACACTCGTCGGCGGTCGTTACTCCTGGCGGGATCTAGACTGGCCCCACAGATCAATACTTGTCTTTCCTGCGCACTTTGTCCTCACTCGTGCGCACCCGGGACCAACTTCCCGGTCGGTCACCCATCCTGAAATTACTCCAAGCTGAGCACGCTTAACTTGGGAGTTCTTTCCGAATGGGCTCCCGGAAAAGAAGGAATTCCTTATTTATATGAGTAGTCTATCATCCCTATTAAGCCAGGCAATCACATGTGTGCCATGCGCAGTCTCCGCGACGTAGGCAGACGCCGTCATCATCCGTGTGCTCTGTGGCGCGGCCATTGATGGTCTATAGGGGCAAGAACTAACCGGGAGTAGTGGAGAATTTCAATGGCGGCGAGGTGATTTGGTAGGTGGGAAAGGGTAACAAGGGAGGGTAGCGGTGGGTGGCGGTAAAGGGGATTCATCAAGCGGGGCAGGACGGCGAAGATTTGATAATTTGTGAGTTCCTCAAGCTTTCTATTTTCAATTTAGATACAATTCATACTTTCTTTGGTTTTAACATCTATATATAGAACTTGCCCAATCGGGGCATTAAATCGCACACTTAAAGTTTAACGGCTTTATTTTTTAACGCCTATGTTGCAACAGCTATTTTCCTAGCCGTTATTGTCTAACGTCTCTTTTCCAATGTTCATACCCCACCTACTCTACTTTTGAATGTCTCTATTCAACGGCTATATTTCTAGCCGTTATTGTGTAACCTCACTTTTTTTCAACGTTCATATCCCACCGACTCTACTTTCCAACGTCTCTATTCAATGTCTATATTTTCGTAGTCTATATATGTTTGTCGGGGTTACAAATGAAATGAAAATAAAAATTGATTGCGTTTGGATGTATGTATTCAGACTTGGAATTACGAATTGATATTCGCTAGCCTCCAATACAGTTTTTTGAATGGTCACAGTATTGACCGATGGAAACTTGGCTCAAATTTCAAGCACCACACCTGCACAACTGCCCGCTTCTTCCCTCGAGACCGAGTGCCACACCTCCGTATGGGGAAATATCCAGTGCTATCGTCCATTGGGTGTGCTACGGTGCTCCAGGACTGTCTGGGGCGTTAGATCTATAGGTAATGTACTGGATCAATTCATTCAAGTTGTTTATATATGCCCCCTATGACATTTTTATCTTGCCCCCCAAATGAAACATGTGTTGGTAAAAACTCTTGTCTCTCCTTCAAGCCCCCGTTTCTCGGCGGCCTCCCGATCCACTTTTCCAATGAGTCCCCAAGAATCCTCACCTCGCCGCCACCGGGAGTCGCCGCCGGCTTGCCCGCGTGGCCGACGACGGTGGCGGGGCTTTGTTCCCTGTTGCTGTTGGACGGCGTATCGCGATGTACAGTCGATGGTTTGACACATTATTGGCGGCTACTGTGAAACAGCGGCAACAAATCGTGGCTGGCAGGGGCGGCAGCATGCCTTCTCAATCTTTACTGTTGTAGGGTTGCAGCAGGCACCCAGGTGGCAGAGGAAAGGAGGAGATCCAGCAACGCCATGTCCCCTGATCTGGAGAGCCAGTGCTGCTCCAGAGGCGCCTCATTGGTGCCATGGCAGTGGGATGAGGTGGTGGCCATCCCGGGGCTGTTGCAACCAATCTGGTCTGCGCGTTTTTTGGACGGTGTTGGTCGTTGCGCTACCTTTCGTGGACGCAAAATCAGCTGACACGGGTGTCGAATGGTCGGTGGGACTTGGACCTTCTGATCTGGCTAGGTTCGTGATCTGAATTGCTAATGGCGATGCATGACAGCGGCCATGTCCTCCACGTCGATGTAATCTGCTGGCAAGAGCGAGGACATCGAAGATAGTAGCGGCATGTGGTGATGTTGTCTCATGTAGATCGGTCATCGCTGCCACTTGCGAGGATGGTGCAGGAACGCCGGAGCATCCCAAACTCGGGATTTTGGCAGTGCGTGGCCTTCCTCCCTCGTCAAAGTCTACGTCGTATTGTGCTGTCGGGACATGGAAAGTGAAGGAGATAACATATGAATATATGATGAATTTGGTTGGGTGGTCTTTTTTGAGTACCCGGTCTCGAGCTCCAGGGTGAAAACCCTAGGTTTTATACCTGGCAATGGCAACGTTTTTGCGTCGTTACCTTGTTGAAGGCATTTCTGGGAGTTTGTTCGGACTTGATCTTCAGGGTGAAAACTCATGATTTGGCCTTTGGAGGTTGGATCTGGCGACGGCGGCGCTTGTGCATCGTTTCCTTCATGAAGCCGTTGCTTTTGGAGAACCTTTCTTGTAGTCCTTATGTTGTCAAAAGATAGTTGGTGTCGATGTTCGTTGTTGTATATTATCGATCGCTATTGTTTCGATCGCTTCAATTTTTTTTTCTTTTTCTCCCAAGGTGCGTGTTAGTGTTGGTTGTGTGCTTATTATGATTACTAGTAGAATGCCCGTGTGTTGCAACGGGCTGCATTGGCAACTTCTTTTTTATCGTTAAAATGCTCTCCTTTTCTTCCTTTCTTCATTTCCCAACTAAAATTGTTTCTCGAAGTGATATGTGAATGGATAAATTTACAACCATACTAAAATATCAAAAACTAAACACATATTTATCGAAGAACATTTCTACAACACATTCGACATGAAAGTTCTGGTGTGACAGATTGAGAACAAACACAATGATGACTTACCACCAAATCCCATTTATATTTCAGAATGTGGTTGTCCTACCAATATGTACCTGCAAGATCTCTCTCCCCCTTCCTCTCTCCCTCACTCCCTCCCCACAATTCTCCATCTCATTCGTTCACATTTTTTGCCTTCCCTTTCTCTTTCCCACATCCAACCAGCATGCTCGCTGCTGTCGGCAAGGCCCTGGCCATCCTACACCAGAACGTCTATAGATGTTCCCTCTCTCTTCGTGGCACTGCTAGCCAGGGGCTGCTACAGCACGAGGCACCAGGCGCTACAATGTGGGTCGCCGGTGCTGCAGATATGGGCGCTGACCGTTACAAGGCCGACACCACTCGCTGCGGGGCTGCTATAGATCAGGAGCACCAATGGTTCGAAGTGGTCGCCGTCACTCATGGCATTCTTGAGCTAATTACTTCATCAAGCCTAAATAGTAATCTCAACATAATACACAGTAGTAGAAATTTGCAGTCAACTTACGATAGCATCCGAAGTGATGGAATCATTGTACTTAAGACCTTTAAAGTAAAGCGAGACATTAAGTCCTTCAGAATTCAAATATTCACTTCAGTTGTATCAAGTCTGCCAAAGAATGGAGGGTGACAGCCCCACCTAGCACAGAGCCTAGTTTGCAAAATAAATATGAATTAGCCGAAAGGTACAACACAAAGATATTTTCCAACAATCGTCCAAAAATATGTAACATCTCTAGAGATATGTCACTCATGCAACTAACCAACTAAAATAAGGAATCTCAATCAATTTTTGGATTACGAACTTTACTGCATCATTCGTGGTTCGTGGGGTTGCAGATTGGCCTGCTGTACTGCGTAATTCAACTTGGTAAAGCTCGCCACATCAAGAGTGATATGATTTCTCTTTTGTAGGTGCAGCTACAGTTTGATTTGCTTTGGCTTCACTGTGCATGTTCTGAGGCAATGTGCCGATGAATCAGGTGGTTCTAGAGAAGTAAAAATTAATGAAACAGCACCATTTGTGCATTGCATAAAATATATCAGGATATATGACTGTAATATTCTAACATCACTTTATTTCTTTCCTTTACCTCACATTGTAAACCTGAGACAAACTATGTGACCTCACCTGATTTCTGATCCCCATGGCAACTGGGTATCTCTATCCTCCTCTCATCGCAAAGCAAAACTCCAAAAGACAGAAAAAAAGAGGGAGGGAACAAAAAATTCTTACTCACTGAAGTCTCTTAGCTAATGAGAGAAACAAAAAAGGGCCAAAAGGAGGTGCCCATTAAAAGGCTAGCAAGTATCACTATATCTAGCTCTCTTCCTCCAGGGCTTGCTGCGGAAGATATGGGCTCCTAACAAACCTCCCTGAAATGACAAAAAACAGAGAACATGAGTAAACCTGCAGACTCTGTTTAAACAAAGTAGATACGTAGGTGATGGTGATCTGGTGTGAGGAGTGAGCTTTTCCAGTGCTTGGCTTACAAATATTATAGAACTTTTTATTCTTTCAAGCATCAGTTCTAGTAGAATGCCTATGTACATATAGAACAATTTCTAACTGTTATTCACCCACGTGTTTAGCAGAATGTAAAATAGAAAAAATAACTCTTAGAGCTAAAATGAGCTCATAGAATCTAGGCAGTAGGTTTGCTGGGACTCACTATTTAGTTTTTTTTTCCTTACAAACTAATTTTCAGTACTTCCATTTTATGGGTTACTGGAGTATTAGTGATACTCTTAAAAGGTGTGTACTTGCAGATATGCAGTAGTACAGGACTGGGTACTTCTTGTGAGTTGTGGCTTTGTGAACCATCAGTTGTATATACAATTTTCCTAGTTTATGGGCTTAATAGTTGATACCAGTTCAACAAATGTCTCTAAATGCATCAAGTGTAGCTCTAGGATCTGCAAACAAACATCAAATGAGAAAATAAACGTCAAAAACGACTATTTCCAATACAATCAAAAAAGGGTATCCATCAAGAAGCCACCCTCTTTCTCGCACATCAGGCTGTGATAGTCCTGAGACAACCATCTGTATGAAATAGAACCATCATTATTAGCTCATAAAATTCTACCAGCTACAAAGAACCTGAGAATTGAACCACATACATCTATCAGAGCTTGGTCCGGGATAAGACGCCATCGTCCATATACTCCCTCCGTCCTAAAATAAGTGTCGCCGATTTAGTACTAAATCTGCGACCCTTATTTTGGGACGGAGGGAGTATTATTTTGCTTTCTTGCCTATATCTATTCCAGAAGATACTTCAGACTGTAGAAGATCCCCAGTTGACATATGAACTAAACCATACTACAAGAAATTAAAAAAAATATCAGATTTAGATCATAGCAGGTTATTGATCAAAATAAACATGTTTACTGCCAAAAACAGAGCCTAATTTTGCAGCAAATATCAGAAAAGAAAGACTGATTAATCTGTCAACTACTTTCAGATACATGCCTACCATTTAGTAAGAGTTTATATTTTTATAAAATGTTGAATAGATCCAGATAATATGTTTGTGCCACATGAAAATGGAATTATGTGTTAATATTATCTTAAAAGTATAAAATGTTGAACAGATCCAAGTAAAAAAATTGTGCCACATAAAAATAGAAGGAATATAAAGGTGAATTCATGCGATAAACCCAGAATCCACTAACGCGTAGCATAGATAGATCCCCGCATAGTGTTATGTCTGCCTCACGTGAAATACATAACACAGCAAAATAGAAAGAAATGAACTTGGGATCGGCACTGAAGCTCACACAATGGCTATAAGCACTGACGACATCAGCATTTTTTCAGCACAAATAGAAGGAATCGAAGCAATAGTTTTCTATTAAAAAAATTACCTTGTCGACAATCATATGATATTGCGTCCCCCTGCCTGATGCGGGCGCCCCAGAGATCGTCACCTTCAGCGGTGCATCCGCCTGTGCCGACAATGGGGGTTAAGAATGGGTAGGTTGGCAGCCCCATCTCCTTAGCCATGTGCACTGCCGAATCCCATGGCGCCGTCGGCGACGACGCAGGTCACCGAAGGGACTCCCTCCATCCTTCCGAGCGTCTCGACGAGCTCCCTGACGTGGCTAGGGCACGCCGGACCCGTGGAAAAATATACTTGTTCTGTAATTAGTTCTCATACCGCTCAGTACACGTTATACGGTATAAATAACCTTGTAGCATTGGAGGGCGGTGACGACCTATTGCGGTACATCTTCAGCTCCACTTCCACTCATGACCAGCTTGCTGTCATCTATGGAGCTGCATTCTGTATCTTGAAACATGGTGTGAATAAAAAAAATTAGAAGGCACGAACAAATATTAGCTGCAAATAATCTATAATTAGGTGCCGCACCAATGTAACTTCAAACGAAGATACATCGTGGGAGACTCTACCATAAAAAGTACAAATTATAGACCAACTTAGATTTTGGATTATAGGAGAAGAAAGCGCTAAACTGGTACAAAATGAAACCGATCTTGCGGATGTTCCTTCCAGCGATCTTGGCAAGCGTGATGTGGAGAAGATTCACATGGAATAATGGCTCCCTTGATCATCACAACTTTAAGATCATTGACGAACTTGAGCTTCCTTGGTTCTGCCCATCCTCCTGGGCGTCATCTTCCACTTGTACACCCGCTTTGGGTTAGTTCCCGCGCCGATCGAATCTAATTAAGGCTTGTGGCTCTTGGAACCATGAGTCATCAGACCAAGCTTGAAGTTGTGCCTCCTAATTCCACCTGCACAACAACGACAAACCATGAGGCAAAAATTAAGTGCATAAGTGTCGCAAGTTATTAATCTTCTTAACCATCAGAAAAAAATGAATCAAGGGCACAACTGATGATGTCCCATGTTAGCGATCAGAATGGGCATGAGCAAAACTGATACCCATGTTAGCTATCAGAAAATGAACCATCAGCATGTCACAAGCTGTCAGTATTCCAAATTAAGAGCACAATGGATGTTGATCAACGTTGCTACTTGCTAGCCATCAGAAAATGAACAATGGGTATGTCAGAAGCTGTCAACATTATTGACCTTCAGATCAGAAAATCAATTAAATAAAACATGGTCAGGTCACAAGTTGTCAATGTTCTTAACATTCAGAAAATTAAATCAAGGGAAATCTATAACCAATGCCAATTCTTGCATTAAGCTGTAATACAGGAACTGTAAATGATGTCAAGCATTGACATGCATGATTGTTGGAGATACTGCAAATTGCAAGGAAGTGACATTGCTTTGTTGGTAATTTCATGCGTTCATACACCAGATGGTTCAAACATTGAGAGGAAATAAGATAGGCATCAATACATTGCTCACCTTGGAATCCCTTTGGCAGAGACGTCTGGCAAGGTTCGCCCTCCTTGAAGACCTCACTGAACATGAGTGCCTGCCTGAGGTTGAAGGCGTGGATGAACATCAGCGGTCGTGAGCTGGCCCTACCGAGGCGGCCCAGCAGCCGGAACTGCTGCAGGCGCGCTGGCATTGCAGAGGTGCCCCAGCTCCGAGCGGGTGAGCTTATCCTCGCAGTGTTGCACACGCCATGGTAGCCAACTTGCACGGCGTCCTAGCTGTCCGTGGCGGCGGTCTTCACCTGCGTCAGCACGTGCCGGCCACTATCGTCTCTCCACCGCGGTTGCCTACGGTGTCGGTCTACTGAGCCAACGACCACGACAGTTGTACCCAGCAGAGGCGGTCCCGGTTCCGGCACCGGATCCCTGCGTGGAGTGCGGCAACGGCGTCCAGGCACGCGATATGGAGGTGGACGGAAACGTTGAGGCTGCGCGTCCTGACAGCGCGATGCAGGTGTCATGGAGGCGCTTGGTGGCGGTCGGGCGCGTGGTGTGGTCATCCTGCGGTGCCGGGGTGCAGGGAGGCGAGCGGGGGCTGGGCGGGGTGGGGAGGTGCACGGGGGAGGCTAGCGGGGTCGCGGTGCAGGGAGGAGCGCGAGAGGAGGCCGGCGACGGCGCGGTGCAACGAAGCGCGGGGGAGGAGGCCGACGGCACCGGTGTGCAAGGAGGAGTGCGGGAGGAGGCTGGCGGCGGCGACCCGGGAGGCAGGGGAGAGAGATTAGGTTTGGTCGGTCTTTTTTAGGAAAAAAAACAAATAAATTGGTATAAATCAGATGGCGTTTGCGATGGAAATATCGATGGTGGGGTTGGTGACTTCCTTCGTTCGATGGCAACGAACGAACGAACGACGTACGAACTGCGCTTTTAGGAGTAGAGATTGCACACGCCATGGTAGCCAACTTGCATGGCGTCCTAGCTGTCCGTGGCGGCGGTCTTCACCTGCGTCAGCACGTGCCGGCCACTATCGTCTCTCCACCGCGGTTGCCTACGGTGTCGGTCTACTGAGCCAACGACCACGACAGTTGTACCCAGCAGAGGCGGTCCCGGTTCCGGCACCGGATCCCTGCGTGGAGCGCGGCAACGGCGTCCAGGCACGCGATATGGAGGTGGACGGAAACGTTGAGGCTGCGCGTCCTGACAGCGCGATGCGGGTGTCATGGAGGCGCTTGGTGGCGGTCGGGCGCGTGGTGTGGTCGTCCTACGGTGCCGGGGTGCAGGGAGGCGAGCGGGGGCTGGGCGGGGTGGGGAGGTGCACGGGTGAGGCTAGCGGGGTCGCGGTGCAGGAAGGAGCGCGAGAGGAGGCCGGCGATGGCGCGGTGCAACGAAGCGCGGGGGAGGAGGCCGACGGCACCGGTGTGCAAGGAGGAGTGCGGGAGGAGGCTGGCGGCGGCGACCCGGGAGGCAGGGGAGAGAGATTAGGTTTGGTCGGTCTTTTTTAGGAAAAAAAACAAATAAATTGGTATAAATCAGATGGCGTTTGCGATGGAAATATCGATGGTGGGGTTGGTGACTTTCTTCGTTCGATGGCAACGAACGAACAAACGACGTACGAACTGCGCTTTTAGGAGTAGAGATTGCACACGCCATGGTAGCCAACTTGCACGGCGTCCTAGCTGTCCGTGGCGGCGGTCTTCACCTGCGTCAGCACGTGCCGGCCACTATCGTCTCTCCACCGCGGTTGCCTATGGTGTCGGTCTACTGAGCCAACGACCACGACAGTTGTACCCAGCAGAGGCGGTCCCGGTTCCGGCACCGGATCCCTGCGTGGAGCGCGGCAACGGCGTCCAGGCACACGATATGGAGGTGGACGGAAACGTTGAGGCTGCGCGTCCTGACAGCGCGATGCGGGTGTCATGGAGGCGCTTGGTGGCGGTCGGGCGCGTGATGTGGTCGTCCTGCGGTGCCGGGGTGCAGGGAGGCGAGCGGGGGCTGGGCGGGGTGGGGAGGTGCACGGGGGAGGCTAGTAGGGTCGCGGTGCAGGGAGGAGCGCGAGAGGAGGCCGGCGACGGCGCGGTGCAACGAAGCGCGGGGGAGGAGGCCGACGGCACCGGTGTGCAAGGAGGAGTGCGGGAGGAGGCTGGCGGCGGCGACCCGGGAGGCAGGGGAGAGAGATTAGGTTTGGTCGGTCTTTTTGGTCGGTCTTTTTTAGGAAAAAAAACCAATAAATTGGTATAAATCAGATGGCGTTTGCGATGGAAATATCGATGGTGGGGTTGGTGACTTCCTTCGTTCGATGGCAACGAACGAACGAACGACGTACGAACTGCGCTTTTAGGAATAGAGATATCCTTCGATGCTGCATTATGAGTCAATAAAAGACGCCCTTTATCAGAAAAAAAAAAAAGCCCCCGTCTCTCACACAGCATATGATGGATTTTCCTAAGGCCAAATCCAACCGTCGACCCCAAACGGAAGTCCATTATGTCCGGATTTCGTCCATTTGGGGCGGCAAAACGGACGCCCATGTCCCGTTTTGACCGTCGGCCGTTCGCTGCACCCAACGCGCGGCCGCATCCCAACTTGTCCGCATCGCATCAGAACAATTTTTTTTTAAAAAAAACGGCCGCACTTTTAAACGAACACACATAAAACATAATTAAACATTAACAAAAATTTAAAACCGTTCAAACTAGTCCCGGGCGCATATTTAAACGAACTTAAACTAAAAAAAACGTAAAAAAAAAAAGATAGCTTAGACGCCGCCGCCATGGTCGCCTTGGATGCCGCCGTCTTCTTCACGCGCCGCCGTCTTCGTCGTCGTCCATGGTGAGGTCGACGTACGTCGGTGGCTGCCAGAGATGGGCCGGTGGTCCATGCGGTGGCTGCTAGGCCGGAGGCGCCTGCACGCCCTCCTCCCGTGGTGGCGACGGCTCCTGCCCTGGTGACCGTGGCGGCGTGGGTGACCATGGCCCCACACCCATCCGCGTCGGCCATCTCTGGCGCCGTGGACGACCAGCTCCACCTCTGGCCCACCAAGCGCGGGTTCCACGCGGCGACGGACGGCTCCTCTAGTACCTCCTCCTTGACAGCCATGTCCAGCTCGGGGATGGCGACGTCGCCAGCCACAGAGAGGGCCAACTGCGTTTCGAGGCCCTCCCATTGGCGTTCGTCGTGGGTGTTCATGGAGTCCTCCATGACCCGCCTCATGAGCTCGGCCTCCTCCTCCTTGGTCATGGGAGGTGGTGGTGGCGGGGGCGGGGACGGGGACGGAGACGGAGATGGCGTCGGCTTGAGGCCGCGCACACGCGTATGCCCGCGTGATCGGGGCGGACTCGGAGCACGCGCAGGACGCGGCCGCCGCGGGCTCGGAGGACGACCGACAAAAAAGGATTGCCGTCGCAGGTCTTGCTCGTCGCGGAGCCACGTATCCCACAGCGGCGAATCTACGGCGTACATACGGTCGTAGAGCAGATCCGGTGGCAGGCGGGCGCGGCGTCGATCGATCTCCTCACCGCGGGCGCGACCGCTCACCGGCACCGGTGGGATTGGCACCCGATCCGCGAAGAGATGCCAATTGTTAGGGAGGTGGGCATCGCCTCACGGGAGTAGTGTCGCCGTCTCCCAATAGCGCCGGCAGATGTCGGCGCCAACGTAGGGCCGTCTGCGCTGCGAGGCCGCCAGCAGCGAGATGGCAAACGCGGGCGGTGCGGCCACCCTCGCCGGCGCACCGCCTGCGTTTACCTAGGTCCGGCCAGTGCTGTGATGGCGAACATCCTGGCCCTGCTAATATAACCACTGACTGGTATACATGACAACGTAGTGGTAGCTCGCGGTGCCTCTGCTTTCTCCAGTTAATGAAAGCCGTAGGATGTCCAAAATGCGGCATTCCGGGCTCCGGAGGCCGGAACTCCATACATGAATTCCCCTCTAGACTTCAAACTCCAGCCTTCTTGCATAACCTGTGTAGCTCTGTTCTGTTCTGTTTTGTTAGTTTTCCTTTTATTTTGAAAGCCATCTCTCTTCCCCCGCAAAAATAAAAAAGAAAGCCATCTCTCTTTTGTACAAATTTCATTAACAATCAAATAAAAAATCCACAGCAAAGTCTTGTTGTTCACTAAAAAGAAAGAAAGAGTCCACTCTGTCGCTGTCGATCCGGGGTCGGTTTGACACCTGAATTTCAAACTTTGTCTGTGTCTGAAGCTTGTATTAACATTCTCCCTTCTGACCAATTTTACAGACAAGGTTGGAGCATTCTTCTTCCTCGAGCAAGCGGAAAAGGAGGAGCGGCAACAAATGAATGCACAGTAAGTTGGTAAGCATTACGGCGGCTTCGTGCTCCCCGACCTCAACATTCCAGCCCAGGACATCGCCGACGGACTAACAGTGGCTCCCTCAAGGCTCCGGTACCCAGACCGTCTCCGGTGGTGGTGCCTGACGGCTAACCCGATAAATTAATTAACCGTGCATAGGGGAGGAAGCTGAAGGCGCGATCTCTGACCGCGCGTAAACAAACAACTTGGCGAAAGGCAGCATCTGGAATTCTGGATCTCTCTCCATACCTTACATTTGCATGGCGACATTGGAGCAAATTAACATGTCACACATGAAGTTCCACCTGTATACATTACATCTTTTAGAAAGAATTATTTTTTTGTATAGATTAATTACATACATCATGAGAATGTGATCTTCAGGTGGTAATTAAATTTCAAGGTTAAAAGCCAGGAACCGTGCACAAACGTGGAGGGCCCTTTGCAGGAACGGGAAATAGACCCAAAATAGCATATATGTTAAACAACAGTTGGCTTGCCGCGATTAAACAGTTGAACACTAAGCATCCTACTACCACAACATGCAGGTTCAGTGTTGGTTCAGATGAGGAGTCATCACTGAAGCCTGAAGATCGGCCTCAGAGAAGATCACAAGAGGTCAACAAACTCAAGTGATAGCTATTCAACAGCTTATCAAGTGAAACACTATCCTTTCACAAGAGAGCAATAAAAACGTGGAATTGTAGAATAGAAAACATGACACGATAAGCAAAAGCAAAAAAGAACAGTTTTACGGAATTTTCAAAGTTATATGTTCCAAAAGGTCTTCTTTTTTTAAATGGAATGCCTCAAAATAAACAAAGGAGACATCTGAAATAAAGTATAATTAAAGTAAACAATTACATCGGAATGATGACGTGAACAAGATACAGGTCCTGTAACAGACTTAATTGGAATTAATAGTATAAAATTATAAATTCGGCACTGATTAATTATTTTGCTGAATAAGTTTCTATCAGAATGCATTTTTCTAATGTTTCATCACATCTCACATCGATATGTCCTTGGTAGCTTAGCTAACCACTGCTTTGAGAAGGCAAAATGGAAAAGTGTACAGTAAAACTGCTGGCTAAAAGAGCAAAACATCTTAGAGAATGCTAGTGATCTAGCATGGCCCAAGACATAGAAGTTGAAACTTGCCCTTGTCCAAAAGATCTCTGATAACTTAAGAAATAGAGAAACTAATCTCACATTGTTACGGTCGCAACATTAATTGTAAATGTGCTGAAGCTGAACAAATTACTGTGCACACGGCGGCAAACCTGGGAAACAACAAGGAAAAAGCCCCGGATGTCGCAGCACATAAAGATTCCCGGGAGAACAAAACAACCAGAAGAAATCAAAGCAAAGGCACAACAACAATGATGCCTATGATCAACCAATCCTTTGACAGTCTCCAGGAACTTCAGTACATATAGCAGATTCAGTTTAAACTTTAAACTAAATTGTTTCCAGCATTCCTTTGAGACAAGAAAGACGCTTTATTTGGCATGCTCCGCTGCAATATAAGGGATACTGAATTAAGTATAAGAAAGCTAACCCGCAGCGATCATACTATATTTTGGGAGCCTTGGCAGCTTTCTCCCATATATCAATAAAGATAGCAGGGCATGCTCTTTTCAGATGCTCATACCCTAGACTATCCATCACATCATCCATTCTATCCAACGAGTTGATAAATCCAATGCAAGCATCTTTCAGCTTGCTGCAATGATACTGGTCCGCAAGAGCTAACGTGGCCGCCACAGTCTTGGCATCAAGAAACTCGGAAAGTTTTCTCTCACACATCAACTTCATCCTTTCCATGACATACCTATCCGCAGCCACGAGCAAATGCCTGACCATTTCTTCTTCATCATTGTCATGGAGGTCGTCCATGGGAGGCAACTCATCTGTGTAGATGAAGTGGAGCAGTGCTTTGAAAACAGCGGGCTCCATGTCTTCAATGGTTATGCTCTGCCCCTGCCCGCACTTGTCCCTCATCGGCCCGTAGAGCTCCGCCTTGAAGACCGGCGACCGCATTGCAAGGACAATCTTATGGGCAGTGAAAACCTCATCTTTGACCTTGAAAGACACATCCGATTCCTCTCTCGCATCCATCAAACTTCTAAGATTGTGCAACAAGTCTGAAGGCGGCACTTGGATATTAAAGCTCATGCCGATCTTCCGCATCTGTGCTTCCTTCAACTTGATAACAGTGAGGTCACACTTAATGAGAAGGATGTCGTCGGGGATGTACAAGTACGACGAGCCTTCGATCAAGCTCCTCCTCACGAACATGGAATGGTGCAAGCAGGACAAGGCATTACTAGCGGGGTTGCTGAACACCACAGGCCCCGTAGGTTTTGGCCATGTGAATTGCGCTGGCGACGTCCGTGCGGCCTGTTCGATGAGCGTCAGATGGTACAGCGCCCTCACCTCCACGTCCTTGCTCAGGAGCTCGAGGAAGACGGCGACGAGTTCCTTGCTGGCCTCCGTGTAGCCGTCTGGGTAGTAGCTGAGGCGCCAGTCGTAGCCGCCGACGGCGAAGGGGGCGGACTGGATGACCTTGCCGACGCCGAGGCCCTTCCACAGGCTGTAGCCTTCGATCTTGAACACGTGGTCGCCCCGCGCCTTGTCCGGGGTGCAGGTCGAGATCGTCGAGATCCCTGGGCTCTTGGGCGCCGCCATTTCTGGTCTCTGGGCTGGGTGGAGAGAGAAATTAAGCGCCGCGGGCAGCGGGGTAGGAGAACGGCGCCGAGGAGGACCTGAACGCGCTGGGGGCGGCGGCCGCACGGCGAGGGGAACGATGGGTGGCGGCGAACAACCGGCGGCGGGGCTGGGGCCTGGGGGGAAGCGACCCGAGGATTTGCTGATTCGCGACGCGACGGTTTCGGTTTGCGCAAAATGGGTAATTTGGGGAAAGTGCTCGGCCCACGCCGACTGAAGCACTGCGACCCTGTTGGTCGTCGCGAATGCTATATCTCGCTAAGCGAGACTAGCATCCGTCTCGTCATAAGGGCTCGCGCGTATGGGCCGGCCCTTAGCGCTGTCCCTCGCTCGCTCGTTTTACGTACGGTTTCGTCCGTTTTTTTCTTCTTCTTCTTTTCTCCTTTTTTGTTTTCCTTTTTTCTTCACTAGCAAACATGCCCGTGCGTTGCAACGGGAGAGAAAATCTTAATCTCGAATGGCAATAATCACATTTTACTATATCATCGATATACACTATCACTCTCATTTTTCTGAAATCGTGAACAATTTTTAAAAATCATGAACATTTTTTTAAACTCGTGAACATTTTTTAAATTCGCAAACATTTTGTAAAATCAAGAACTTTTTTTGAATTCATGAACATATTATACTATTTGCAAACATTTTTTGAAACATTTTTGTTTAATCGGCGAACATTTTTGCAACGGGATATTTTTTTTTTGCGGGTGCAACGGGATAATTTTCTTTTGATGTATATGTAAACTTAACCAAATATGCACTGCGAAATTCAATCAACTGCATCATTCAAGTAAAGTATATATTTGGATTTCAAATGTTGCAATTTATTAATTATTTTAGTTAGCAAGTACTGGATAGAAAATAAAACCAACCATCACAATACAGAGCATGGGTCAAACAACTCATGTGGATGTGCAGCTGGTCATCCAGTGTGTATACTCTATTATATTACAGCAGCCATATCTAGCAACCGTTCAATAAAAAATAGTTGTAGCAATCCCCACCGAGAGCCCCTTTTGACCAGCGTGTGCCTCTTCTCCACACATCGCCATCGCTCTGTCTCCATATTCCTCGGTGACTCCTCCTGTGATCTTATCCACCAGCCACAGCCGCTCATCCTCTTCTCCATCCAGCCCACAAGCTGCCCCGCCCCCAGTTCCTTCCAGCCTACGGCCGGTCGAGCTCCATCGCCACGCCATCACGTCCGCCCGTGTCCCAGCCGCACCCATAGCTTTGTTCCTCTTCCCCAATCGTGGCAAGGACGATTGCTGCCGCACACCCCCGTGCTCCCCCCAGTCCGCCCGTGTTCCAGCCGCACCTATGGCTCCGTTCCTCTTCTCTTACCGTGGCAAGGGCGATAACTGCCGTCGATCCCGCCGGACGCCGTCACCAGAGCAACCACACCGGCCGCTCTTGCCATCTCTCCTTCTCCTCCTTCCCTTCGCCTTTCTCTCTCTCTCTCTCTCTCTCTCTCTCTCTCTCTCTCTCTCCTGCGCCCCACTTCCCCTGCTCCTCGTCTTGTCCTCCCCTCCCCTCCCCTCCCTCTCTCTCTCCCCTGCATCCCTCATTCTCTCAATCATCTCTCTCGTTCACCGCCAACCTACAGGAGCTTGCCGCCGCCGGAAACCTCCTTCCCCCACCGAAAGGAAACCGCCGTCACTGGATCCACAGGTACCCGGCTCCATTGCTCGCCCCCGCTGTTGCCCGGTTCCCCCTGCCCCGTCAAGGGCGAGCGCGCTGGCCGAGCGGCGCGCGACCCAGTCGAAGAAGGCGAGCGCGGTGGCCGTGTCGGGGGCAGCGGAGGGGGCACGGAAGACGAGCGCCGGCGCCACGGACGGCGCCAGGCGCTTCTAGGCCCGGCCCTTGTTCCAGCGGCGCATGGAGAGGGCGCGGCCCTTCTGCCGCTACCTTCTCGCTTGCCGCAAGTGCGCCCGCGAGCTTGACCTCGTGCCGCCACCTTCGCCGACGTCCTGTCCGCCGCGCTCTCCCCGGCCCAACTCACCGCGACCCCGCTCGCAGCCGAGCCGCTCCAGCGCGCCAGAGACACCGCCGTCGCCGGATCCGCCCAGAGGCTTTGCCCGGAGGACGCAAACGGTTGGCGGCGAGGGGAGGAGGAGAGGGGGGGGAGCTAGCAAATATGCCCGTGCGTTGCAACGGAAGATAAAAAATAACACATGATGCCCGTGCGTCGGCTTAGGTGAGCCGTGGGCGGGGAGAGGGACGGCTGAATAGAGTTCGATGTAGAGGATTAAATCGGGGACGCGGGCGTCCGTGCAGCCGCCGCTCCATCCATTCTCGCGGCTGTTAAGATCATCCCCCTCTCCAAACGCGCTCCTGGATTGGATCGATCTCATATGGTGTTGCTGCATGAACTCACGTGAGGTACAATTAGCCCACCAGAACATAGCACAGAGAAATGTTTAGCCTTTAGCGCTCAGGAGCCGACGTGCATGTGACCGGCTTAATCGGCCGGGTCTTTCCTTCTTTTCGTGTAGCATCGTGTCTCTCGTGGACTTCATAGCAATCTGCCTACATCCGCTTCTGGGTATGTGCAAGTTTTGCGGGTATATTAACTGGCGTATTTGGATGTAAGAGATCAAGGTGTAACTATTTGATAAGATGGCGGACCCTCTTTCTAAACAGAAACATGCGCTAGCTCGACTGGTGGCGGCCTTGTAAGCTTTGCAGGGGAGGGTGCAACGATTTGGGGCGACGTCTCTCTTTTGCCTCCACTACCGCAAAACTTGCAAATAAGTTCATAACAGGGAAGTGACTGGATCACCTGTAATAGTAGAAGGTATAGTGACATATACCTATTGTCAGCTCTCACGTACATATGAATCATTATTATTACATGATGATAACTCCGTGACAAAGCAATGTGAGAGTGAACTTATTGTTCTAACCATCAAGTGTGAGAAAAAGCGAAAATTAGTATTCACGAAGTTCATTCCCATACCTACAAGCGAAAATTGTTAAGTTGACATTTACTCTGCCATAAATAATAACTCATTACAAATTATAATACCTCACATGAGATTCAACAAAAACAACATTATCAGGAGATTCACAAGTAACATGGTCACTTTTGACAAGCTCCTCCACGAGCCAAGTCTTTTTTTTTATGTATTAGCGTGTTCCTAGGTAGAGGCATGACATAACTTTTTTATGCACGCACAGCCGATGATGCATGAACCCATATATTTAATCGGTCCACAACAAAATTTATTTTGTTATGTTAATTAGTGAATTTTGTATTTATTACTTCAGTTCCCAACGAATTTTATTTCCTCTTTAATTCCTTTCCTTCGTGCCTCATAAAATTAGCAAAATTTATTCTTTCTTTTATCCTTTCCTTGTGAAATTTATTTCTTCTTTAATTCGTTTCTTCATGCCTCGTATATGATAGAAAAATTTATGCATTCCTTCTTTCTTTCTTTCCTTTAATTCCTTCTTTCTTTCTTTCTTTCTTTCCTTTAATTCCTTCTATTCCTGCCATATCATAATGGATGAAATTTATTTCATCTTTTATTCTTTCCTTTAATTCCTTCCTTTCCAGCCTCATCATAACGATGAAATTTATTACTTTTTTATTTGCTTTCCTTCCAACCACATAGCAACGGAACATAGTCCTCCATATAACAAAATTCGTTTAACCAGTATAAAAGGATCCTCTCCTATTCTCTATTAGTCAACACATAAGATGGTTGGGTTGGTTAGCGCAGGCGGACTCTTAGCCCGTGAGCTGGGTTCGAGTCCCACCTGAAGCACTTTACTTTTTGCGGGGTGAACGGCGCGCGTACGAAAAAAAGGGCAACGTACGGGTGAGCGGAGCACGCACGAAAAAAATAGGATGACGTACGAACGAGGCAGCGTACAAACTAATTGATTGGACCAAAAAAAGTGGAGAAACAATCCTCCCTTTAATATTAGGTATAGATATAGATATAGATTGGTTTTCCTTGGTTTTCTGTTTTTTCATCATTTTTCTTTATTTCTTTCACAGTTTTTACTGGTTTTCTATTTTCTTTCTTTTTTATCTATTTATTCATTCTTATTTGGTTTTCACTAAAAAAAATCTTTTTTTGTTTCCTTTGTCATTTTTTTGTGTTTCCTTTTCGGCTTATATAGGTTTTCTTTGTTATCTTTGTACACTTTTCGTATACACTAGGTATACTTTTTATATGCATGGAACATTTTGACAATACATAATTAACATTTTTAAAGCATATTCCCGCAAAAAACATTTTTAAAGCATATATTTTTATCCCAACTTTTTCCGTAAACATTGTACATTTTTTATACATCAGGTACATTTTATATATAAAATTTTAAAATCTCCAAATTCATGATTAGCATTTTTAAACAAATTTTTTTTACGTCTAATTTTTCCATACACATTTTACATTTTTTGTATAGACCAGGAACATCTTTTATATACATGTTTAACATTGTCCAAATACATGATTAACATTTTTTTAAACTTATATATTTTGATGTCTACTTTATCCCACACACATTGTACTTTTTGGTATACATCAGAAACATTTTTTATACACATTTAACATTTTATAAATGCATGATTAACATTTAAAAAATGAAAACCTATAGTATTTTTTATTTCAACTTTTTTTCCATACACATTGTACATTTTTTGTATAGGACAGAAACATTTTTTTCTATACACACTTTACATTTTTTTCTATACACACTTTACATTTTTTTAATCCATGATTAACATTTTTCAATTTTTTTTTGAAAACTTATAGTATTTTTTGATTTCTAATTTCTTCCATATGCATTGTACATTTTTTCATACATTGGAACTTTATTTATAGACATGTAACATTTTTTATTGCATGATTATCATTTTTCAAATTTTGTATATAAAGTGATTTTTATAATAGACATAGTTGTAATATTTTAAAATATAAGCAAAAGTAGAAAAGAAACATAAAATGAATGCAAACAAGTAAAAAAAACAATAGTAAAAAAAAGAAGAAAAAAAAGCTGGAGGCTTGTGTCCATGCGGGGCCGATTCAACTGGGAGGCTACCTTCAGCGAGACATAGGTGCGCCTATTGGTCGTCCCTGTCATACCTGTCCAAGTGGGCCGGCAAGGCACGACACGGCCGAGCCCACGCTTAAATCGTGCCAGGCATGCAGGCCGTGACCCTAAGCCCAGGCATGACACACTTAATAAATAGACCAGTCTGCGGCATGTTTTGCCCTAATTTTTTTTTGGAGTGGAAAGTTTTGCCCTAGTTGACCATGTGCCATTTGACTTTATTGATTGTCTTTTGAGCCTATATAACAAAAGGCCCTGCCATGTCGGCGGCCAGGTTTTCCCGGGACCAACACGCTCACAGAGGTGCGTGCTTGTCTGTGAGAGTACGGTTTACTGACAAGTGCTGATTGTTTCCTATTGCAGCAGCTGCTGATTTTGCTGCTACTTAGTATATACTTCCCTATACAACAATTGAGGTCACTAATTGTTATATCGTCTTTAATATTTCTCAAGATCAGATTCTCTTTTGTGCTCTCTATTGCGTAATTACTTAATATACAATGTGTTCAATAAAAATCATTGAACCCTCTAGTTCCTTATTGATTCCACAGTCCCTTTTTCTTACAATTGTTAGTCTCATGTGTGTCGCTTTGAATTGCAGAGAAGATATTATTATTTTTTGGAAAAAAGGAAAGTAGGATTTCAACCCCCCGGGCCGCAAAGTCATTTTGCACGGTTAGGTCAGGTACCGGTACATCTGAGACAATCCACTTTTTCTGAGATTTGTGAGACTCTATGGCCCACCTAGATGTATAGCACTAGTATCTCTACTCCTAACGTCTTAGTTGGTAGTCTCGCCTCACTCCCACCTCATCCCATCACTCTTATCTTGCGCCATCTTTCACAACACGTCACAGCGGCGTACTTGGGCCGGCCCATTAACGCCTACATTCACACGATCCTCCTATCCCCTGCCCTCCTCGCGAGCCTGGACACGCGATCCTCCCGACGCCTGCCCTCATCGCGTCCTTGCGCCGCCGTCCTCTTCTTCTCTCCGATCTCCTCGACCAGGGCGACTCCTCTGTGCCCCAGGCCCTGGCGTACGCCGTCGGCTCCTCTGCACTCCGCCCGCGCCGTCGCATCCGACGCCGGCCACTCCTCCGCGGCCTCATGCCATGCCGCCGCCGAGGGCAGGCGTCCTGACCAAGATCGCGTGGAATACAAGTTTGGACCATCCCGCGATCCCAAGAGTCTTCTCCGTCCCCGGCAAAAAAACTGAGAGGTACTGCATATAAGTCTCCGCCGTCATGTCAGACCTTGACGCACCGGATCCCGGAGCACCGTCGCCCGTGCCTCGTGGTCGGTTCATCCGACGCATGGCCTTGGTCGGCGACGCGGCGGGGTATTTGACCTGGTGCTCCGGCGAGGGCATCTACTTCGCGGCCAAGTCCGGGCGGCTTTGCGGGCAGGCGATGGCCAAGGAGTTGCGGCAGACGGGCGTGGTGAAGAAGGCCGGGATCAGACGCGGGTACCTGCGGCGGTGGGACGATGAGTTTCTGCTAACGTTCAGGATCCTGGACCTACTGCAGCGCGTGTTCTATAGCGACAACACCGGGCGCGAGGCGCTGGTGGAGTGCAACGGCGGACGTTCGACTGCTATCTGCACAAGCGGATGGCGCCGGGTAAGTCGTGGGCCGACCTCTAGCTGTTGTGGCACACTGCAGGCAGCATGGTGCGATGCAGCATCCTCGGCAAGGAGATCCAGCAGCTCCCGCAGCTCGAGCTGCTGCAGGCTTAGAGAAATCCCTTCCCTTCTCTTTCTGCAAGCAATGGGTACCGCCGATATAGTACTGAATAATGAGGCGAACCATGAGCAATATGTGATGCAAGGAATTTTATGAAAGAGCACCATTTGATCTGCCGCTGCTACTTTGCAGTCTTTTGCCACTCGTCTTCCCTGCGAAATGGCCGGCTTGCCACACAGATTGTGCTCGTGCTGACATCGCGCTGCCGCTGGTGAATTCCTTGGTCGGGCCATGTGTGACATGTAAAATACTACTTTATTTTGTCTTGGACAGGGCTATAGGTGAGAGAAGATGATGCCCTCGCCAGCTTAACTAGAGGTTGGACATCTAAAGATGCTTGTCAGTCTGAACTCTGAAGGTAATGTTCTGATGTTTTCTAAAATTCTATTGACTGAGCACAACATATCCAATCATCCGAAACCTACGCTTCTCTTGTTTTCTTGAATTGGTGTTAACCATCGTTCTTTGATGTGATTACTGATTTTCAAAAATAATATTATATGAGAAATCTTGATATCACTTGGGGGTACCTGAAAATATATTACTTGCTGGAGCCTAGAAGTAAACCATTAAGGTCCAGATGTACTTGTATACAGACCACGTTCTTCGCACCCTTTAATGTCAAATTTTAAGGGTATTGTGATCTCTATCTGGGAACGCTTACGCATCTGCTATGCATTTCTTGGCTTGGTACATCTCTTGGTGGTTAGGTAGGTAGAACATAGCGACTAAATAGTTAGTCATTTATTTGTGCGTCTCTTGGATACTGTTGTGATTTCCTAGAGCAGAAGATTATGAATTACATTCTCCTGCTGGGTGTACATTTTAGGCATAATAGAGAGAAGGTTCTCACTGAAGTTTGGTTTGAAACTCAAAACACATTTTGCAAACATATCAATAATAATCAGTTGGTTATTTCTACCTTACAATATTCACCGTTTGATTGAAGGTTAGGCGAATGATATGAACACTTCTTTCAAGAGGATACAATGATAAGCGATGAAACCTGATTTTTCATATTTATGGAGGATTCTTCGCTCGCGCTTAAACCTGGGCATGGGCAGCCCGACCCGACGACCCAGCCCGAACCTGGCCCGAAAAACCCGGGCCGGGCCGGGTCGGGCTTTGTCTTCGGGCCGGGCTCTGGCCTGAAAATGCAGCCCGTTACGTATGTCGGGCCAGGCTCGGGCCTGGGAAATCAGGCAGTTTACATGGAGGCCCGGCCTGGCCCGAAATTGCTCCATTTTGTCTCCTCGGGCCAGGCTCGGGCTTAAATATGCGTTTTTTCGGCCGGCCCAGGCTCGGGCCTAGACTTTGCACTTTGGGCTTTGACAGGCCCGGCCCGGCGAATGCCCAGGTCTACTCGCGCTGCAGTGCAGCTATGGCACCTCATGCTGGTTTGCCTCTTCTCTTCTAACTTAATAAAGTCTCATGTGTTTGTGTTTAGATGATTCTTGACGATGAGCTAATATGATTAGGGGATATCTGGAACTAATGGATCATATATCAGTCGTCATATCTGAATTTTCACGCACGAGCACTGTCGACTGCAAGGCCACCAACGATGCAGTGACCTGGAGGTGACCCTTGTCTGAATTTTTGTGTGGATATGCTGCACTTCACAGTGTTTTCTTCTACCATAGTAACATGAATCTCTTGACTATTGTATGATCAATGTATTCGTGAGGAATTGTAGGTTTTTTTTTAAACCCCACCATGTATTAATTAACTTAAAATGTTCGTACAATCATTCATTATAAAATTAGCCACGCAGGGCGGAACAGAATTAAAAAGAATTACATCAGACCTATTATCAAAACTAAACTTAGCAATCTCGTGAGCCACCATATTAGCCCTCCTGTTGATCTTGGATATCTGTAACTTCACCAGCAGCTTCGAGATATTGACCGCCTCCTTCTTTAGGTCCACAAGGGGTGACCTGTCAAAACAATCTCTTCCAAAAATAGAAGCCACAAAGGAACAATCAGTTTCCAAGATGATGGGCATGTCGAGAGTGATACCGATATACAGGCCAGATAGGGCCGCCCTAAGTTCCGCTTCCTCGGCGCTATAGCAAGCTCCAATATAATCCCACGAGGAAATAATAACTTGTCCACAATGGTTTTTGACAACCACCCCCACGCTTGCAGCTTTAATGGCCTCCACAAAACTTGCATCGACATTAATCTTGAAGAACTCTGAGGTGGGAGGTTGCCAAGAAATAAAATTCCTCTCCATATTGGTGGTAGGCTGAACGTCCACCACCACTTTCTTACCTTTGTTGCACATCTCCACCTGCATGTTTGCATGACAAGACGAGAAAGATGCCCAGTAATTTCCTACAAAGCTCATTGAGGCCGAGATGGATTCCTTTCCCTTACCAAAGATCAAATCATTCCTCAAGTGCCATGCTCTCCAGAACATGAATAATATTTGCTCACGCACCGACGAATTTAATTGATCCAATAAAATAAGAAACCAGTCGGGCCCAGAATATTTGAAGATCTCTTCAGCCGGTAAGTTCCACACTTTCTTCAAAGCCATACGGAACGTCCGAGCCTTGGGGCAACTCACCAACGCGTGAAAAATACACTCATCTTCAATACCACAGATCGAGCACGTACCTAGAATAGCTTGATGGTGTTTAACCCTGTTAACTTGAACCGCCAAACTATTAGAAGCAGCCCTCCAAGCAAATATTCTAATTTTCTGGGGGACATTAGCCTTCCAAATTATATTCCAGAGCCTTCTTTCCCCATTCATGGCACCACTAGAGTTACCTGAATCAGCCTTCGATTCCTGTAGATTCAGTGCCAGTCTATACGCATTTTTTACATAGAACCAACCACTTTTCTCATAGTGCCAAGCAATAACATCACCCTCACTCAAACTCAGAATACGCAACTTAAAATTTCCTCTGCATCATGAATATAGAAAAGATGCCTGATCAGGTTCTCATCCCATCTCCTAGACCCACTCATGAATAACTCGGACACCCATCTGATCCTAGTTCTATTCTTCTTAGCAGATATTTGTAGGCCAGATTCCCTAGGGATCCAATTATCCCTCCAAATGTTTATACTAGTACCATCGCCCACTCTCCATATGATGCCTTTTTTCAACAGATCGAGTCCATGCATAATTCCTTGCCAAGTAAGGGATGTTGCTTGAGGGAATACCATATCAATAAGATGCCCATGAGGATAATATTTATCTTTCATCACCTTTGCACACAGGGAGTCCGGAAAAACCAATAAACGCCAAGCTTGTTTAGCTAAGAGCGCCTGATTAAAAAGTCTGAGATCACGAAAACCCATACCCCCTGACTTTTTGGTCTCGTCATCTTATCCCAAGACACCCAATGAGTTCTCTTCCTATTCTCCTCATCGCCCCACCAAAAATTTCTGATAATCTGGGATAGCTCATCACATAATGAAGCAGGAAATTTAAAAATTCCCATTGCATAAACAGGAATAGCCTGAATAACAGACTTGATCTGGATTTCCTTCGCCCCGCTAGAGGCATATTTTTCAATCCAATCCGACACCCGCTTAAGCGCTTTATCTTTGGTAGATTGAAACTTACTCGCCTTCATACGACCTTCTGGCACTGGCAAACCCAGATATTTATCCTCAAATCCATCGATCGTGATTTTAAGAATAACCAAGATGGACACCTGATCTTCCATAGAGCATTTTTTGCCAAATAATATGGAACATTTATCCGGGTTTAACAGTTGACCCGTTCCTTCCTCATAAGCCGACAAAATACCTTTAATTTTTAGAACTTGTTCCAAGTTACCCTTGAAAAATAGGAGACTATCATCAGCAAAGAGTAGATGAGATATACCTGGGGCATGTCTATTCAGCCGAAAATCTTGGATAACCCCTCTTGCCGAAGCATCATTAAGTAACAGCGACAAAGCTTCAGCCACAAAGAGGAATAAGTACGGTGACAATGGATCCCCCTGCCTAAGGCCACGTGAAGGATGAAAAGACTCTAGCAGCTGGCCATTAAAGCGCACAGAAAATTTCACAGTGGTAACACAAGTCATAATGCACTTAATCCATATTGGAGCAAAACCATACGCTTGAAGCATCCTTTCCAGGAATTTCCAATCCACACGATCATATGCTTTTGCGAGATCCAACTTATATGCACAATATTCACCACGACTATCTTTCAACGTATTTAAAGAGTGCATACATTCAAAAGCAATGAGGGCATTATCGGAGATTAATCTTCCAGGGATAAAGGCACTTTGGGTAGGAGAAATCATACCGTCCAGCAGGGGTCTCAGTCTGTTGACAAGGCACTTAGAGATAATTTTATATATGGCATTACACAGGCTAATTGGTCGAAAATCCTTTATCGACTTAGGATGCTTCACCTTAGGAATAAGAACAATAGTTGTATCATTTATCCCCTCAGGCATACTTCCAGAAATAAAGAATTGCTGGACAGCTCGAACAATATCCTCCTTTAGCAAACCCCAATTCCTCTGAAAAAACCTGGTAGGAAACCCATCTGGCCCCGGGGCCTTTAACGTCCCTATTTGAAAGAGGGCATCGCTGATTTCTTGTTCAGAAAAATGTTTGCAGAGATCCTCATTCATTTTATCGTTCACCACCGGTTTCACAAGAGAAAGTATACGAGATGGATTTACCACAGAATCGCAAGAGTAAAGGTCCTTGAAAAAAGAATTTGTGATACCTTTAATTTCATCCATATCATGAGAAAGGGACCCATCGCTTCTTCTGATAGCAGAAATATTATTCTTCTTTGCTCTCCAAGTGGCCTTCCTATGGAAAATTTTTGTGTTCCTATCCCCCCATTTCATTTTATCCAAACAAGATCTCTGCTTCCACATAATTTCTTCCTTAATCAGGAGCTCATCCATCTCCCTTAAAATTTTCTTCCTCTCCAGTATTGCATTATGATCATTTCTGTTAAGCAGCACACTTAATCTTTTACGAGCAAATTCAAGCTTTTTTGGAAGATAGCCAATGTGAACCTTACTCCACCCATGAAGAGACTTCATCATTTGTCCAAATTATTTGCCACATCTCCCAGGTCATTTACTTTCACACTTTTATTCCAACAAGAATCAATCTGTGCTTTCAACGCCACATCCTCCCTCTCCCAATACGGTTCATATTTCAAATGTTTGAAAAACGTACCCGGGCGAGGAACACCCATCAATTCAATAAGTAGAGGGCAATGGTCTGACCTTGAGCTGATGATATGAGACACCTTGCAATCAGGAAATATAGAGGACCATTGAGGGCACGCAACCGCGCGATCAAGCCGTACCTTCACATTTTTATTACCTTCCTGCTTATTGTTATAAGTCCAAGGAACTCCATGAAAACCCAAATCAAATAAATTACATTCAGACATAATCTCACGAAAATTAGCCATAAGTTTTGTTGACCGCTTGATTCGAGAAAAATGCTCGTTTTGCCACATTGCCTCGTTAAAATCACCAACCATAAACACGGTCCAGACCCAAGCGGTTTTATTCACCTTAACAATTCCCACATAACATACCTTTGGCTCGCCTTTGGTTCCCCATAAACAAAAGTGCTTCTCCACTTGGTACCAGCACCATTAGAGATGTAGATGTTGATAAAATGTTCTCCATATTTGTTCAACTCCAAAGTGTACATGTCATCCCAAAAGACCGCTAATCCACCTCCTTTGCCTGGCACAGAAACAATAAAAACATTTTTCATACCCAAGCGGTAACGCAAACTCTCAACATACTCTTTATTTTTTGTTGTTTCAGAAAGAAAGATAACGTTTGGTCGATGTGTCTTTGAGAGACACACAAGTTCTTGGACTGTCCGAGGCTGACCCAAGCCTCGGCAGTTCCAACAAATCATTTTCATGGCTCCTGACGGGCGACATCATGCGCGCCCGTCAGTTGACCGGCAGCCCCAGGGCCGGTAGCTTCCTTGATGGTGTCCCTTACATCTTTTCCATCCCCTACAGACTCTCTCCTATTCTGAGCCTCCTCCTCTCC
The DNA here is from genome assembly GCA_039707655.1 of Elymus sibiricus. Taxonomy (NCBI): domain Eukaryota; kingdom Viridiplantae; phylum Streptophyta; class Magnoliopsida; order Poales; family Poaceae; genus Elymus; species Elymus sibiricus. The sequence continues at coordinate 439,486,272 of CM077676.1, forward strand.
CTCAACTAACTCTTCTGTAACATGAACCGTGGAGCCATCTATGCCTACTACAGTTTGGACTCTCTCAACACACACTCTTTTACATGTCACACTCATATCCCTAGCACCCCTATACTCAGAGCTTTCAGTACTAGTGCTATTCATACTAAGAACCATGTCTTCGTCATCATCAGGTGAGCGCCTCTTACTGCCAGCCGTGCTCTCAAGGATGGCAGCAAAAGCCACCTTGCGGCTGGAGAGCTCGCTGCCGCTGTTCGGTGGAGTGGGAATGCCAAAAACCGCATGTTTAACACATGCGGCCTGCACCATAGCCTTCTCCTCTTGTTCTTGTAGGTGAAGCCTCTTCCACCTTTTAACTCCAGCAGAAGTGAGGGCATGCCGCTGCACGCCAACAGCAGCAGCACCCTCACGGCCTTCCTTGTCCATAGCCGCCATTTGGTCCTGAACGTCCTCCACAAGCCCCTGCGGCAGCTCACCAGCAGCAGCAACACACGCTAGGGCCAGCTGGTGCAGTGGCTGAACAGGCAGAGCAGCATGGACACCCCCAGCCGGCGCGTGAAGTTGCTGCTGCATGGGAACAGCGGCAGCAGCACTCGCCTGGTCCTCCTGGACCAGCGCCTGTGTAGCACCAGGGCCAGGATCCCGGGCCAGCTTGAGCCCAGCTTGAGCCAGGTGAGATGACCCAGGGGCGACCGAGTTGAGGAAGAGATCACCCCCAGTCACATGCTCTTGAAGATGATCAGCTTGGCCCGCCATCATCTGGTCCGTGAGCGCGGGTAGCCCCTCATGGGCACCCACCGCCCTCGGCGCCTTGTCCGAGCCATCCGACGACGGGAGCGAGCCTGCCGCAGCCACCGAAAGGCTACGCACCGCGTTGGACACTGCCGAGATAACCTTGTCCGACAGCTTTGCTCTGTTCTTGCCTTCAGCACCCTCCGAGGTGCATCCAAAGTCGAGGAAACGCTTCCAGTGCGGGGGCACCTTCATGTCGATGGAGAAGTTCGGCTTGCACAGTTCCTTAGGTATGCTGCAGAATCTTTCCGTAGTGTGGCCCAAGATGCCACAACAGAAACAGAAATTTGGAAGTTTCTCGTATTTCACCTCAAACATGATCTCGTTGTTGCTGCCGACCGGAGTGAACCCAACTTCCTTCCTCAGCGGCGTGTCCACCATATGCTCCACACGGATGCGGAGATGCTCGCCGAAAATCATCTTGTTCCGGTACGACACCGCGATGACCGTGCCGAGCTTCCTGCCGAACGTCCACCCCATCTCCTCGGTCTTCAGCATGAACGGGAGCTTGTGGATTTGTGCCCACAATCTGATGGAGTTGAGGTGCACCTCCGCGGGGTCGCCTTGGCCGTCGAAGTTGGCGAAGATGACGGCGTCGTTGTGGAAGTGCCAAGGACCAGCAACCAGGACATGTTGCCGATCCCCCTCCTCCGTGAACGAAACCATGAAGCGTCGGACTTTGCTCATGACCAGATGGGCCACGGCATCACCACGGAGCCGCCACGGTCCTTTGAGCTCGTTGACGATGGCCGAGGGATTGGGCGGGTATGGGGACAGAACTCGCCCCACAAGCAGCTTCCCCTTGGCCGCATTCACCATTGCCTCCATGTCGATGATGATCGGCGAGTCGTCGAACTCGACCACCTTGGCCTTGCCGTGCCTGTGCAAGGGAGGAGGTATCGCCAGGACTGCAGAGAAGCCGACAGAGGGGCTCGGGGTAGTGGTCAGAGCAAGGCCTGCCCCCCCCCCCCCACAACGCTTCTTCCTCTTCCCAGCGAAGGTGATGCCGGACTCGCCAGCATCTTGGCGATCTCCCACTCCGCAGGCATCATGATGCTCGCGCGCCCCTTCAGCAGCTCAGCGCTGCTCGTAGTCTTCTGGCCCAGGTCTTGGTTCTTGTCCTGCCCTGCCATGAACAAAGAGCAGCAAACAAAAGAAGGGACAGAGAGCACAAGCAGGAAGAACACCCGTGAGGGATGAAAAGGCCAAACGAGTTCCTCCCTCTTGAAATAAGTCTGCTGCTCCTGAAATTTCGCCCCCAAATTAACTGGATTTACTCCCGTATTAGTTTCCTCTTCCTCCTTCAAACTAATTCCCGATCCCCTTTTGAAATCCAAATCAAACTCACCAGAAACGCCTCCCAATTGCTCCTCATAATTAAACCTTGATTGTAGGTTTTCTTAGCCACAAAGGTGCACACATATTGTTAAGGCATTGATGCTTTTTTAGCTTCAGGTATAAGACTAAGAAAATTTTCAATTTTTATCTTAATTGTAGTCAATAGGTACCACGTATTTGTTTGGATAGATGGTGACATGTTTCTACTTTTTACACTACAATCGTACTCTCGTAGATGGACACTAAGAAAAAAAAATCCTGGTGAAAATGTACCTTTGAGTTCAGTGAATTTTGCCTGATATGTGTTCTTGTTGTATGGTACAATAACTTTTATTGTAACTCCTACCGATCCTTGACAACTTCAAAATATTTGCTCTACAAGAACCTTGATATATTTCACATTAGCACAAAGTTTCTCTATTGTTGGCAGCAGGGCAGACCTGCATCTGGTTAATGAAATCCCTTATTTGGTTATTGTTGCTGGACAGATCTTCTAATGGTGAATTCTTAACTCTCGTCTTTTTCCCCTTTTAGTTGGAGCAGTTACAAAATGGCTTTCACAGGACAAAAAGGTTTATGTAGATTTATCAGCCAACAAGCATGGATAAAGTACACCCAAGAAACATTGTAATGCATCCACAGACAGTTCCGTGCTTTTATGATATGTGGCAATTGAAATCTTGCTTTTATTTCCTGTCTAAATATTTTGTTTTGGCCGTGGGTCTGCTTAGCAGGATGTTTGCAGTTCCCATACCATTATGACTAATTAGTTCAGTCCTCATTTTTTTCAGTTCTGAGCCTTTTGTGTTTCTTAGTTGCGACATAGTTTGACTACGACAGGTAACAACAAAAAAGCCTCTTGGAAATGCCCTTCTATTGGTCTTCTGACATGCTAGATGATTAGGATAAATGGAAGAGTTTAGTGAATTAACTTTGACTCTCTTATTTGACTGTGTTCAATGTTTTTAATGCTCACATCATTATGTCATGCGAAATTATGGGGTATTTGTTTCCCACGAGTCTACGCAGATGAGAGCTAAACTTTTTTTCACCAATGCAAGGCACGCACTAAGTTTCATCTTTGCACTTGTGTACGAGTGGGAGCCGGCGGGAGCGGGTCTAAAACTTAACCGGGGGGGGGGGGGTGGGGAGGGGTCGCCAAGGTTGTTCATCGAGGTGGGCTTGGAAGGATGGCCGGAGTGGCAGCCAACACGATGGTGGGGGTAGGTCGAGCGGAGGGCGAGGCAGCGATAGCCGCCGGCCGCGGAGGGTCGAGGCAGGCGGTTAGGCATGGGTAGGCCATGGGGGAGGAGGAGGAACCGTCGCATGAGAGGAGGATGAAGGTGTGGGAGGAAGAAGATGAACATGTGGCTGCGTGCTCCTAACCGTAGGATATTGATTTGATGGTCAAAAATAGAAGGGACTCGCACGGGGGAGGTTTTTTTAGGTACCTGACATATAGATGCCCCCTTGATTTATTTCGATCATTTGCCCGTAGCAATGCACGGGCATTTAACTAGTATTGTTTGTATCTTTCTTTTTAGTCAAATCAGTGGCAGCATAATGGACCCAAAGTACACCTTTTGTCAGGGAAGGTACGCATGGAAGTCTCTCCTCTCACTCTACCCGCAGAACAAATCCATAGACTTTATTTCCTCTTGGACAATTTAAATCAATCATATCTTTTAAACTATAGACTCGTTTTTGAAACTTTTTATATTTTTGGACTCCTAGCGTCAAGAACTTTAAAACTAGACCAATTTTGGATACATTTCAAACACATTTAATTTTCGACATTTCACATTTCATATGTGAAATAAACTCATTTCACTGGAAAAATCTGAAACAAACCTATTTCACTAGAAATATGTGAAAATAACATTTTTCATATAAACCTAGTTAACCCAAATATGAAACTCGAATATCAACTTGTGAAACAAGCCAGAGAAAAGTGAAACACACCTTCTGAAAGTGAAAAAAATGTGAAACTGAAATCTCAACTTGTGAAATTGAAATTTTTGAAATGTGTAATGGTTTATTTGAAAGAGTGAAACAAGCTATTTCAATAATGTGAAATTGAAATAGATGTGATTTTTGTGAAACAAGCCAGTGCAAAGTGAAATGTAGGTTCTAGAAATAAAACAATATGAAGAGAAATGTCAACTTGTGAAACCGATTATTTTCGAAATGTGTAATAGTTTATTTCAAGACTGTGAAACATGTTATTTTAAAAAATGTGCAATTGTATATATGTGATTTTTGTGAAACAAGCTAGTGAAAAGTGAAATATAGGTTCTAAAAGTGAAAAACAATATGAACCAAAATGTCAACCTATGAAACCGATCATTTCCAAATGTGAAAAGGTTTACTTTAAAATAGTGAAATATGTTCTTTTAAAAATGTGCAATTGAAGTAGATATGATTTATCTGAAACAAGCCAGTGAAATGTGAAATGTAAGTTATGAAAGTGAAAAACAACATAAAACTGAAATGTAAACTTGTGAAACTGATTGAAATTATTTTATTCATAAGATTTTAAGCGGGTAAAATATGTGAAATGTGTTTCATGAATTTTAAACTAATTTAAAATGTATCCAAAATCGGTCTTCTTTTAAAGGTCTTTGCGACATGAGTTCAAATATATAAAAAGTTTTGAAATCGGAAGTTTGGTTTAAGAGATATGAATGATTTTAAGTTAGCAAAGGTAAAATAAATGCATGAATTAGTTTGGGAGAGAGAAGAGACAGAATGGGCAGCGTATGAATGCAAGATCCTGCGTCATCTGACCAAAAGCTGACATTGGCGGGACCCGGGTACCATGTTTGCAGGTTGTATAGCTATGTATTCCCGAAACAGAATGCTTTGATTTTTATACTGCAATGAGCGGCTCCAGATCTGTCTGCCGGTACAACCATTTGCCCCCCCCCCCCCCCCCCCCCCGCGCTCCACCTGAGGTACTCCGTCGTACAACATGAGCCCTAGATTATATGTTGTCTGCACCAATGGCATCACATTGCCCAGCTGCCATTGCTCTTTTTCTTATGAGCTTCGGGAGACTCCGTGATATATGGATGTAGATGATCAAGGAGAGTTTAGAGAAGTCATCTCAAGTTCTCTCAGAAAATTAAAATTAATCTTGCCATCTGAAACTTGGTTAGAGTGATATTTTTAGGACCATAATAGCCAGTGACTGTTATTGGGCCAGGATGGCATTTGTGGACGGTGCGGCGGGCAGCTTTAGTGTTTGGGGATGGCATTTCTGAAAAAAAGCACATCATTTCATTTATTTTAGGACATTTCTGCCACCATTAGATCTTTATCCCGTGGTCTATGAGGAGTTCTCTAGGATTTCATCCCCAGGGAACGTTTACCAGATAGCATTACCGTATTTTTAACCTTACCATCTTCATGTTTGTATGATTTTGGTATCGCAAAATTAATATTTAATAGTGATCTCAAAGTTCTCCTACAATACAATGCATCTTTTTTTCCGGAAAGGAGGATAACCCCCTGCCTCTGCATCGAGCGATGCACACAACCATCTTTATTGCATTATTCAACAAGGTCTTACAAAATAAATACATGAAATGACCCAAAGCCACCATCCTGGCAAAAACTATCGCCCCACTTACAAGGTTGATGATGTGTCCTAACCACAATACAATGCATCTGGTCTGTTTTCTCTTGCAATGGCACTGCCATTCCAATCTTTCCAAAAAAAAAGAGAGGATGAATGTGTGATTGTGAGAGAAACCACACCACAAACAGAAGGAAGTGGCAAGACTGAGACACTGAGACAACACAGGATGATCCCTAGAACAACGGCAATGCATCTGGTCGAGAGTTATAATTGTGCTTCAGTTTATGTATGCTGGCATTTAATAAAGAGGCAACATCTAAGAGTGTTTTGATGATTAGTTAAAGGCCATGCCTAGCAATTATCTGTAAGCGAGACTGCAATTTTAAGATGTGTTCTTGCTTTTTGCCTCGATCAGATTTTTGTCTTATTTTTCCTATGACTCCCGGTTGTTGTGGCAACTATCTGTAGATAAGACTGTAATCTGATGGTGGTCTAGAGGAAGGGAAAGCTGATGCTCTTTTTGAAGCTGATGCTTTTTTGCTGGTATTTAGTCAACCTAACAGATCTTCTTTTTTTTTTGACTGAATACTGTGAGGAGGCAATAGCCTCACAGCCTTTTATTAAAATTTAAGCACTAGGAGTAGCAAATTACAAGGGGTAAAAATAGAAAGCTTACCTATGTACAGCCTTACCTATTTACAAGGTTAACAGATCATTCATTCAGAGGTGCCTCTGGAACAATATTTTCTGTAGTATTCTATTTTTATTTCATTGGAAAGTTTTGCTGGCATCTAAATGTTTCATTTGTGATCCTTTTACTAATCGAACCAAATTATCTCGTCACTGTAACTTCATGACACGTAAATTAGTCGTCTCGAAGTGTGATAGTTGAATTTATCCATTCAGCTTCATTAATATTAAACACTGAATTGAATCTAGTTATAATTTCTTTTTTTCATAAGCTTTAGCGTAAATTCTTTTCTTTTGCTTGACTGTCAAATTTTATGAAGTTTTTCTCATGGTATAATAAGAAACATAATCATTCTTATTAGCTTATGATCATGATTGCGAGTATCTTAGTGATCTTGTAGAGTTATAATGTTGGACTCCGCTTGTATTGCTTTGCTGAATGTATGCACTAAAAGAATTTCAGTTTCTCTTGTCGAAGATCTTGATTGGTGGTTTACACTTTTCTTCAGCAGGTGCATGAATACGTATTCGTCCGTTGCAAAGCACGGGCAGTAGATACTTGACAAGACCATTTCAAAACTCAACAAAATTATGCATGGTACACTCTCCACGAAAGGCTCTATTCTAGGGCAGAAAAAACGAAGCAGCCAGCTAACTCTCTGTATTTTTTTTTGACAGAGGAGAATTTTGTTGGCTAACTATCAGCATGGCTAGTCCTATTCTGTGTACGCCTCATAGCGATCTCCCTATCCTCAGAAATCAACGATTCAGTCTCACCAATGAATGGCATATACCTCGAACGATCACAAGCGGGATCTTGGATCATTTTGACTGACATTGACGACGGCCTGACGCGCCGCAAAACCCGGCCTTCTCAACACAAGACTGTTGCTCCGGGAGGTATCGCCGGCGCCACTGCCCTGACTCCTGAACAAGAATAGGCATCGTTCGCCATCGCCGCGCCTGCACGTGTAGAAATCGAGGCGGTCTCCCTTGCGCATGCGGCTCTCCTGCACCAGCCGCCTCCAATCGGACCCGATGACCCGGTACGCCTTGTTGGAGTTGAGGTAGCGGAGGCTCACATGCTTCTCGCGGCCCTCGGCATCGAGGACCTTGACCGAGACTCTGTTCTCAGCGTTCAGGCCGTCGTCGCGGGGCCCCTCCAGCTCCGGGAAGACCTCCGGGATGGAGCCACCCCGCACAGCCTCCTCGGTGAAGAGCAACCGGTTCTGCCCCGCCAGGACGTCGGACTGCTCCAACACCCTGGACAGCGCCCAGTCGGCGTCGTACACGCCGAGGCTGTCCATCACCTGCCGGTGGCGCGCTTCTTCCGCGGCGTCGATGCGGGAGCGGGAATCCATGGCGCCGTTCATGCGATTGCGCAGGGGAGATCTATCTTACGTCTATCCACCGGTGGAATTTGGGATACCAGCACTGCGTAGGTTACGTGCGAAAATATAAGTCGGTAGGATCGTTTAAATGGTATAGGAACGCCCGTGTACGTGGTCTGTTGTACGGGAAGAGATCTTTGTTCTTGTTGGGGCTATCTGGAGATTGATCTTGTGCAGGGTATTCAAAGCATACTACAATCTCTGTTCAGACTGCGGAATCTTTATCCGGTTTCGGGAAAGCCTATAACTGCGCATAGATAGATGGGTGGAAAGAAATCCACGGTTGGGCCGGGAGAAGGAATCTCATGGAGTATTTGGAAAAGATCTTGCACGTCTCCTAAAAAAAAAAAGATCTTGCACGTCTATCAATCCCCGTAAGTAAACTGTCTTTGGAAAAGATATTCAGTTTAAACTCAAAATGTGTGTTTAAAAAAAGTTTATTTAAACTCAATTGTTTTCAGCATTCTTTGGAGCCAAGAAAGACGCCTTGGCACGTTTCAGTTTACCTCAAAACTGATTATTAGAGGAGTAAACATTCGGTTTTGAGGGGCTAAATCGTACCTAATCGATCCCTTATATCCATTTGAGGAGCATCATATAGCATGTGACAAACACAAAGTCTAACATACTTCCTATGCATAGACATTTTATAAATAAACAAATTATCTCTACTCCTAATATCTCAGTTGGTAGCCTGGTACACCGGTTTTATTTTCGTCCGGTTTTATTTTGTCCCACCTCCCACCACCCCCTCCATGCTGGTTTTTTTATCAATCGGTTTATTTTTTTTCTCTCCACTCTTTTATTACAAATCAACACTTTCCTAATCTCTACTCCTAATGTCTCAGTTAATTGGTAGCCTGGTACACCGGTTTTATTTTTGTCCGGTTTTATTTTGTCCCACCTCCCACCACCCCCTCCATGCTGGGTTTTTTATTAATCGGTTTATTTTTCTCTCCACTCTTTTATTACAAATCAACACTTTCCTAACGTGCAAAAGATTACGGATCTAATTTTCGTAACTTATTCAAATCAACCGATCCCTCTCTTTAGGAAACAAATAATAGATTTTCAGAAAACAAATAACGGATTTTAAGGAAATTAACATGGAAATCATGACAAACAAATCTCATTACGAAAGCATTATGTGTCTACTTAATTTGTTACGGAATATTATCTGTGTTCATCTTCTATCGGCGTTCCGGGCGCCCATGGCCACCATCCTCATCGACGAGGCCCACGGTGTCAGCTCCGACGCCACCAATGACCTTTACGACGCCGTGCAGCTCTACCTCGGCTCACGCTGCCTTGCCGCGGCCCCATCATGCGCCTCTACAAGCCGCGCCAGTCGAGCGCGTCGTGGCCTCGCTCCCGGACGCGCACACCGCTCACGACACTGTGACGCCCCCGACCCGACCGTGCACTAATCATACACGCAAATGCGCACGATCAAGCCCAGGGACTCATGAGAAGATATCACAACACAACTCTAGACACAAAATAAAATAAAACAAACTTTATATTACAAGCCAGGGGCCTCGAGGGCTCGAATACATATGCTCGAATTACACAAAAGTCAGCGGAAGCATCAGTATCTGAGTACAGACACAATTAGACAAGATTGCCTTAAGAAGGCTGAGCAAAACAACAACAACTAGATCGAAAAGGCGCAGGCCACCTGCCTAGGAGCCTCCTATCTACTCCTGGTCGTCGGTCTCCACGTAGTAGTAGGCTCCGTCGGGGTAGTAGTAGTCGTCGACGGGATCAGCTGACTCCGGGACTCCGTCATCTGATCGCAGCAATCGGGTATGGAGAAAAAGACGTAGCAAAGCAACCGTGAGTACTCATCCAAAGTACTCGCAAGACTTACATCACATCTATGCTAAGTATGCATCGGTATCAAATGAAGGGGTATATCTGTGGACTAGACTGCAGAAATGCCAGAATAGATAGAAGGCTTAGCCTATCGAAGATTAGCATCTTCAGCATCTTGCAGCATTAGAAGAGTGCAGATTAGCAGTATAAAATAAAGTAATAAGTAATAGTAACAATGCCCAGAGATCCTTTCTCGACTCCCTGCGAGAAAGCAATCCTGGAGCTATCAAATTATTAAGTAACTCAAGTATTCAGTTCTAGTTGTAGTAGATCGGGATACAACTCCGAGCGTCCTGTTACCGTGGACACGGCTATTCGAATAGATAACTTCCCTGCAGGGGTGCACCAACTTACCCAACACGCTCGATTAACTCTGGCCGGACACACTTTTCCTGGTCATGCCCGGCCTCGGCTGATCGACACGACGTAGTCCTACCTAGGCTCCACAGAGAAGTCCCCGCCGGTCTACATCCTAAGCGCTCAGAGGTCTTGGGCCCATCTCCCTTTGCACTCCGGGTCGTTGCGAGCAGGGCGGGTCCAGGCACCACCTCTGTCCTGGATGGCGCCGGCCCAGCCGTGCCACAATGCTGAACTGGACGTCTGACAGAGCTTTCAGGAGAATCGTATGACGCCGAGTGCTAACCCGCGTGGTGGTTAGTGCGAAAAGGCCAGAGGCCTACTCAGAACACATATCCAAACCCTTAGTGTATTGGGAGCTCGCGGAGACGATCAGTGATCCCGTCGCCCCGTCTCGTGGACTTACGGCAAGGGCCAGGCCCATCCCTCTCCTGGGGCGGTCTGCCTGCCCGGCCGTGCCACGTAATTATCTCACGGGTACCCTCACGGTCAACCCGACTTCACATCTCTCGCGAGTACCCCTCGGGGTCAACCCGACTTCAACAAGGGTCTGAGGTAAATGCCAAGGTAACCGTGTGGCCATGACATCAAGGGGGAAATCCGAGGAATCACCCTCGATGGATTCCCACTCAATGTATCCGTCAAGGTGAACTTGGAGGAATCACCCTCGATGGGTTCACACTTGAGGGGTTGCACGACAGAGGCATCATCGGAGGTGGTGAAAGAGGAATCACCCTCGGTATCCCACAACCGACTAGCTATGCTACAGAGATATCATCAGGAGTAAGGTAGGAGGTATCACCCTCGACACTCGATAGCAGCTCTGCAGAATCGTACAACTAAGAGGGTGTGCGGTGCTGTGTCGGTCTCTGCACATCGATCACATTGGTCGAGTCCTCCGGTAGCAAAGCAGGGCAACACGGACAGGGGTGTGGGGCCACTGATGGATCACTAACCAACCTATACTAAGCATATAGGACAACAGATAAAGTATCAACAACAGGTTACAAAATCAGGCTATGCATCAGAATAAGAGCAATCAAATACAGTAGCAAAATCAAATGCAAGCATGGGAGAGAAAGAATGGGCGATATAGGAATGATCAAGGGGGTTTTGCTTGCCTGAAAGCTCTGTTGAAAAAGGCTGGGCGTCTGCGACGTAGTCGTACTCAGGGGCCACGTCGGTCTCGGGGTCTACCGGAGAGAATAGGGGGAGGAAACAAATAAATACAAGCATACAAATGCAATCACAGAGCATGACATGGCAAAAATGCAATGCATGGGTGACCTAATGCATCTCTAACCATTTTAGCTAATTTAGGAATTAATTTGGAATTAAATACCGGTAATCAGGCATTACTCATCTGCCAGAAATAGCCAAAAAGTTATAGGTTCACCTATTTAGAGGATTCTAACATGAATGCAGATGACATATTCGGATTCGTTGGATTTTTCTGATCAACTTTCATATAGAAATTTTTTTCATCCGAGCTACGGTTCAATTTCTACGAATTTCCGAAGTTTTAGCAATTTTCAGAAATTTCCTGGAGTTATTTAATTCGAATTATCCAGAATAGTGCCAAAACCTTTTTATACTCAGCAGCAGCTAGCCACTGTGTATGACAGGTGGGGCCAGGGGGCCCAGTTGACTTAGTCAACAGCCCAGTCAGCAGTCAACTAAGTTGACTGTTGACTGGTCAAACTGGCGGTTAGGGCCAGGATGTCAGTGACTCAGTGACTAACTAAACTGGTTAGACTAATTAACTAACGGTGGGCCCACACTGTCAGTGTAACTAACAGCAGATTAGCACTAATTAAATGATCTAACACCGGGGACCCACATGTCAATGGCAGGGGGGCACAGTCAGCACGTTGACCACGGTCAACGCGGTCAACCGGGGCCAGGGGGCCCACTGGCAGTGACCCTGGGTGGACCCCACATGGCGCCAGGTCAGCGGCACAGGGGCCGTTTAAACGAGCTGCACGCGCCGGCGCAGCTCCGGCGACCTACAGAGCGGCGGTGATGGCCGGAAACGGCGCTCCGGTGGTCATTTGGCCCGAGGTTCGGCCCTCGGTAACGAGCGCGACGCGACGCATCTACCTGTGCCAGCGGCGTGAGCTAGGGTGGACGGGGTCGACGGCAACGACGGCATTGGGCGGCGGCAGAGGCACGGCCTCGTCTGCAACCGAGCTACGGGGCGCGGAGGAGAGATGGGAGAGGTCACGGAGGACCAGGAGCTCACTGCGGGGTGGAGGAGAAGCTCCGGGAGGCCGGGGTGGTCGCGGCGCTGCAGATCGACGGCGAGATCATGCGGCGGCCGAAGGCAGAGGAGGGCTCGATGGCGACGGCAGAGAGCTCCCAGGCTCGAGCCGAAGGGCGGGGCCGATGTGGACGACGACGGCGGTCCTCATGGGCGTCTCCGTGCGCCGCAGGATGGCTGGTGGCCGCGGAATCGACGGCGGCGCGTCGGCGACCGCGCTCGGGCGAACGAGGCAGAGAGGGAGAGGGGGGAAAATGGCGTTAGGGTTTTGTCCACGAGCCTGGGCTCGATCTTATCCACCTCAAGGCGCGCGAGGATCATCGCGGTGTCGAGCATCTGGCCGGCGAGGGAGCATCCGGGCGCGGCCATGGCGACACGCAGGTGAGGGAGCAGGTAGATGATGCAGTAGACGGGCTGGGCCATCTATTGTAGCTTTGGGCCAAAAGCACAAGTGGGCTTTCCCTTTTCCCTTTTCTGTAAATCAAAAGCTACCGTTTGCATTTATTTGAGTGAGCAAACGATTTTTGTTAAATGTGAAACTTTGCACATAAATCAAGCACAATATTACTAGGTGGCACAAAAAAGTTCAGAGCAATTGAAATTGCTTAACCATTTTTAGAAATGGAAAAGGCCAGAATAAATTGCTGCTGGACAACTAAATTAATTCCCAGGGGCATTTTGGGAATTTAGGTGAGGTTGGTTACAACATGACAAATACTTAGAGAATATTTGCCAAATTGTGAACTATTTTGATTGCATGATAGAAGAAGTAAATATTTGACTTGAAGTCAGGATTTGAATTGGACTTTGATTTTGGACAAGTGGTAAAATGGCTTAGTGACCATGATGACATGACCACCATTAGGGGGAGATCACTGTAGTATGATTCTCGGGGTGTTACAGACACCTTCCAGGGCATCCGCGTCAAGTGGACCTCCACCGCACGCCTCGTCGAGCGCGGCGCGGGCCACAAGCACAACCCGTACAACGTCTTCGGCAGCCGGGGCGGCGGCGACCACCGCAGCCTCCAGCTGCAGTTCCCGCGCCAGCACCACGACTTCGTGCACGACACCTACATCCCCGACGTCATCGACGAGGCCACCAGGATGCGGCTCAAGTCGTGGGTGCGCAGGCTCTACACCAACTGTGCCGCCGCGCCCAGCGATGACCACATCCGCCTCTGGACCTCCCACCCTTCCACCTTCGACACGCTTGCCATCTACCTGGCGCTTCACGAGGAGATCTGCGCTGACCTGCCCCGCTTCACCGCCCGCCAGGAGCACTAAGCGCGGGTACGTGCTCCACGGCCCGCCCGGCACAGGCAAGACCAGTCTCGTGGCCACCATCGCGAACCTCTTCAACTTCGGCGTCTACGACCTGGAGCTTACCATGGTGCCCACCAACTCCCACCTCCGCCGCCTTCTTGTCATATTTTTGCGTCTTTGCCGAGGATTTTTCTTATGCTGAGTGTAGCACTAGGCAAACTTTGAGTTTAACTATCCCGTAGTGAGGACACATATATTTCTATTCAAGTCATATTTAGTAAACTTTAATCAAGTTCATAGTCAAAATTATGTACATCTACAATATCAAAATATATCCCATCATGTATCTAATAATACGTATTTGCTGTTTTAAATGTAGATATTTCATTCTACACGCTAGGTTAAAATTTGTAAAGTTTAATACTCCCTCTGTTCCTAATTATAAGTCTTTCTAGAGATTCCAATAGAGACTACATACGGAGCAAAATGGGTGAAACTACGCTATAAAATATGTCTATATACATTCGTATGTAGTCCGTATTAAAATCTGTAAAGAGTCTTGTATTTAGAAATGGAGGGAGTAACTTCTAAAAGAATCCATATGCACTACACCGTGAAGTTGACAGAATAGTATACCTGGGAGCGGAGTCGGCGGCGACAGCAGCGGCTCTGTGTGGAGGCGGGATGGTGATGTCGAGGTCTTTGTCTTTGCCGACGCTGTATGCTACGTCAAAGTCTATAAAACTATGTGATTCCTTGGTAATACCAGCCAACATAGTAAAACTAACTGGGCTCTCGTCAAACTATGTGATTCCTTGGTTGATTCTCCCCCCTCGTGGCAGTAGAAGACATCATCGTCAAAGTCTTTGCCTCGCTCGTGCTTTTACTTCTTCTGTAATAATCTGGACATAGTGTGATCTGGAATCATCATGAAGCGCTACCAAAAATGAAAAGAGAACAGAAAAGTTTGATAGCGCCTGGTGACAACTTTTGCTCCGACGCTAGCAAATATCCTGAGATTGAACGGGATTTTGCTGGGAAATAGATCCTGGCGCCTGTGCTTAGCGTCTCCATTGTAGATGCCCTAAGGTGGAGACCTCCTATACAGCGCGGTGTGCGCCACGAATCGCTTCCAGCGCTCGAACGGAGCTACTTGGGCGGCGGCCCATTAGCTCACACGGCCGCTAGCTGGATCGCTCAAACGCACGTGATTCTAAAAAAACAGATCGCTTGCACGCTAGCTAGATGCTACTCGCTAGTTGACCTGTGACCACGAACATTGACCGTTCACCAAGACATGACGTGGACTTTCAAAAAATAGTGTATTTGAATTCATAAATTGGAAAAAAGTTCATGGAATTGAATATAATCTTGCATTTGAAAAAAAGTTCGCGGATTCGAGAAAAAGTTCATAGATTTGAAAAAAGTCACAGGTTTTGAAAAAAGTTCATGAATTCAAAGAACATTCAACAATTTGAAAAAAAATCTCGAATTTTAAAAAAAAAACATGCATTTGAAAAAGGTTCACTAATTTCATAAAAAATCATGAATTTGAAAAAAGTTCATGAGTTTAAAAAAACGTTCATGAAATTGTAAACAAGTTCACAAATTTGAAATTTTCATATATTTGAAACAGAATTGAATTTGAAAAAAATCACGAATTTAAGAAAAAAGTTGACAAATTTTAAAAATTAATTTTAGAAAGTTCAAGAATTCAAGAAAAAGATTCAATAATTTGAAACAAAAAATTTCATGAATTTGAGAAAAGTTCATAAATTTTTAAAAAAATTAAACTAAAATGAAAAAAAAGAAAAAGAACAAGAAAAGAAAAGGAAAAATGAAGAAAAGGGCCAAAACCCGGCCTAAAACGGACAGAAAAAAATGTGCATGAACCAGACTACCGCTACTGTGCTAAATGGGTCGATGTGTTTCGATCAAGGGATGTGCGCCGTGTACGGAATAGCCTCTATTTGGCGCCTGAAGCGTCAAATAGATTCCGTCTTAAGGTGCCGTATATGAGATCTTTACTGCATGCCTCTCCAATCTTTGGACGAGGATGAGCAGGAGAGCTCCTAGCTTACGCTCGTTAGTGTCAAATAGCCGAGCTTTCGCGCAGGGCGCGCGATCTGAATGGCCAGCCCATTCGCTGGCGGGCAGCTATAAAATCCCAAAAAAAATGGATGCTTTGTTGAGGAATCGAACTCGCACCCGTACGATACAGGGTATGTGTTCGTTTAATTGGCCGCACGAATATTTAAGAACTAAACGCACTGGCAGATGAAAAACAAATATCAAAAATTTCGACCATTGAACATTTTGTGATATGCGCAGAACAAATTTGAAATACACATTGAACATTTTGTGATATTTGTTGAACAATTTTAAAATACACATTGAACATTTTGTGGTATACGCTGCACATTTTTATAATGCACGTTGAACTTGTTCATAAATATATGGTGAACATTTTCTTAAAATACGGTGAACATTTTGATAATACGCGGTGAACTTTTTATATAGGGAAAAGTATATTTTTCATCCTTCAACTCTTTCGAAAGTATAGAAATCGTCCCTCAACTTCAAAACCAGCAAAACTTAGTCCCTCAACTTTTAAAACCGGATAAGTTTTGTCCCTCGGGTGGTTTTGTGTGGACGTGGAGTGGTTTTTGATTCAGACACGTGCACGAAAGGTGCTCGGCATAATGCCCATCAAGCAGCAGTGCACATGGGAGGTGAAACACGCAAGCAGTAGCGGCAGCGCATGCCGACGGCGCCCGGCAATGTGCGCAATGAGCGAATATGGCGGCGGGGCGGCTCGCGTCAGCTCGGTGTCTCCACGATGAGGCTGCCCAACAGCAAACTGTGCAGGATGCCTTTCTGGTGTTTCCTGCCTACGTGGTAGCCGCTGGAGTGCTGGAGGCAGGATGCTCTTGTCGCTGCCACCGCTGGTGCTTGTGCACGAGCGCTGCGAGTCTGACTGCTCGTGCTGGCCCTCAAAAAACAAGCTTTGCACTTACATTTCTTCAGTTCATGTTGAGCTTGGACTTGACATGGCTGTAAGTGGGATGGAAGGAGGGGCACCAACCGTGACGTTTTACAGGGGACGGGGATCGCGAGCTCCTGCAAGGCGCCGGTGCACATTCATGTCAGGCCCGTCGATGAGGGGGGCCAAAGTGGCCGACCGCACAGGGCCCCCCAAATCTTGGGGCCCCCGATTGGAGGAAAAAACGAAGTTGAATCGCCTGCTACAGCCTGAGCCCTAGCGTCGTGACCCTTCCCCAGTCCTTCGCGCACGCATATTGCGCCGCCTCTGGCCATCTCGCATGATCCCTTGCGACGAATTCGACAACTACTGGTCTGTTGCATACGGCCAGCGGCGGCCGCTCTCCCGCTGTCTAGCCCCGCCTGGTATCTGCTCCGCGCTAGTGCCAATCGCATGGTTTCTGGCAGTGCTCCCCGTCCTTTGTACGGCTGCTGCGGCCGTGGTGCTGCTGCCACTGGGTGCTGACCATACCTAGCCACGCCCAAAACTGGCAGTGACTCCAAATCTGAGAAACATCGGCACTACTCGCAGCCTCGGCCACTGACCAGTGAGTAATTTCTTTGATCTAGACAGGCAAACGACAATACAAGATGTATTTGAACTGACATGATGTATGTGTTGATTTCTCGATTAATGAATTTGAACATTCAACTGATAAGAACTGTATGCATGTACGGATTAAATGCAAAAATGATGCATGTTTATATCAATTTTATTTGCTGTTACAGAAAATGAGATACAGATTTATTTTCACTGGTGACATGCAACAACAGTAAAGAGGAGTGTCTACAAATATGACATATGGGAGGAATGGATAAAGCAAACTATTGATTTGGCATTATTTTGTATCCCTTATTACTATTTGTATTTTTTGTCATGTTTTGTATACTTCTTTGAACATTGAGTATTGACTTTAAATTCTATATATATTGTGCAGTTGAGAAAATTTTTGTATGCTTTCACATGAGGTATTTCCTGGATAGCTATGAGGTATTTTGTGGATAGTTCTTCAGTATACGAAAGTTTAAAATTTATGACCCCATTTTGTATTTCGTCCCGGGCCCCCAAATTCCTGGAGACGGCCCTGTTCATGTCTGGCAGTGGATGGTGGGCGCGCGATCTTGTCGTAGCTCAAACCGCTGCACGTCCGCGTCCCAAGTTCCATGCCGCCTGGTCTGGTCCTGGGCATCGAACGCGGCGGAGCTGCTTGCTTCTGCTCCTCGGCGCTCGTCGGCACTGGCCAATTGCCGATGTGGCCGGGCGGCAGCAGGATCTCGGCATGTAAAATTAGTTGAAGCATATATGCTAACAATCAGTGATGCATACGTGCTTATACATTAGCTACTTGATCTCTACGATATACACAGCCTGTACAATTTTCTATACAAGATAATCTAACTCAACCGACCCACGAGATCAAGGTACAACACACGCACGCACTAATTCCCTGCAACACATATTTCAGTACGGCAGCTCGTCTCGGCATATGCCGTCCACGGGACAGATATGGTGGGGGCACACTTGTCAACCCCGAGCCAAAAACCACTTCATGTCTGCACAAAACCACCCTAAGCGGTATGGGGGACTAAACTTATCCGGTTTTGAAAGTTGAGGGACTAAGATTTACTGGTTTTGGAGTTGAGGGATCATTTGTATACTTTCGAAATAGTTGAAGGACGAAAAATATATTTTTCCCTTTTATATAACACACAAAAAAGAGAAGAAAAAATATAAAAGAAACAAAAAAACAGAACAAAAACCACTGAAAACCGCACAAAACATTGGATAAACCGGAAGGAAAAACCCACAAAAGAAAAATGAAAAAAAAGGAAGGAAACAGTGAAGGAAGCAGCAGCGAAACGAAGAGCAGGCGAATCCTATACGTGGGCAAGCCCAAGTGGAGGTCGCCTGAGCCAAGGCACGACCTTTTGACGCTAATGAGCGTCATATAGGATCTACCGCCGAGCAGTCCCCACTCGTGGCATGCTCCGGACCGCCCCGACCAAGTCAAGCCCGATAATAGTATTGGCTTTTTTTTAGCAGTCAATAATAATTGAGTAGTACTCCTTCTAAAGATCACTTCCACCTCTCGAGGTTGCGACAAGTGATGCACAACATGCGCGCCACTTGTTGCAACCGGGGAGTTTTCCTTTTTTTCATAGATCCGTTTATTCAAAACGTTTTATCTCTTAAGTCGTGCGTCCAAATCTCTAACCGTTTTCATCATTGGATTCCTCGTGTCGAGATCTTCAAAATTAGATCCCATGTTGATAGGTTTTGACGAACTTTTTTTTTCACGAAAAAAACCGGACGAAAAAACTAAACCGGGAGCACTTTTTTTTTCCTTTCCGAAAGAGGCACCCCTTTTCGAAAGAGGCACGGCCATGCCTCTCGCGAAAGCAAAATTGTGCCTCTCGCGGAAGCAAAACCGTGCCTCTCGCGGAAGGAAAAAAACATTTTTTTTCGTTTCCGAGAGGCACGGTCGTGCCTTTCGCAAAAGCAAACCCGTGCCTATCGCGGAAGCAAAACCGTGTCTCTCGCAGAAGGCGTTTTTTCCGTTAGAGGCACGGCCGTGTCTCTCGCGGAAGCAAAACCGTGCCTCTCACGGAAGCAAAAAAAACATGTTTTTTTTTCCATTTCCGAGAGGCATGGCCGTGCCTCTCACAAAAGCAAAACCATGCCTTTCGCGGAAGGAAAGAAACACGTTTTTTCACGCAATTTTTTATTTTTAATTTTTTTTCGTTCAAAAGCTAAGAAAGACCGGTGGGAAACCAAAAAACCGTCTAAAAAGCCGAAAACGCGTGCGGAAAAAAAAATCCGGAGGCAGCGCCCAGAGCGCGACACGTGGCGAGCCCACCCCCAAGTGATCGTTGGGAGGCTCCCGAAGGAGCGCTCGTTAACTAGTTGCTCTCATAATAATATTGGCTGTGATGAGATACGAAATTCGCCCCAAAGTGCGAGCAGCCGGGTATGGTCCGGTGCATCTTGGAGGTTGCGCTCGCGTCAGGTGCCTCCCTAATTTTTTTTCTTTTTAAGGGGGAAAAACTAAGTTTTATTGATCAAATGCCACTTCAAGTGGTATACAATAAGGATCGTGGGGTAGAAACCAAACATGGCGCCCCTCGTCCAGAGAATTCGAAAACTTAGCTAAACTATTTGCTTCTTTATTTGCCATTCGTCCTTCGAAGGTAAATTTGCAGTTAAAATTGGTTGCTCGCTGCTTGATCTCTCTTACAATGCTCTCATAGTTGCTACTTGTGCCTTCATATATCTCCTTGATAATTTGCTTCGTGTCCGACGCAACAACAAAGTTATGTCGGCCCAGCGAGGGGGAGACCACAGACCACTACCTTGTTGTTTTCCCATCTTGTTCACTTCTTTTTTACTTTCTTTTTATTTTTGTTTAAATTTCCAAATATTCTATATATATTATAGAATATACTTTACTTAAATACTTAAAAAATATTAACCAAGCATTTGAATAATGTTAAATGTGTATTGAGAAAATATGTCGGATGTATACAAAGTTGTACTAAAGCAGCGTCAATTAATATGGTATACAATGTGTATAAAAAATTGATCATGTATTAAAAAATTGTTAATAAAATATTTGAAAAGTATTAATCAAGCATATGAAAAATGTTAAATGTGTATAGAAAAATATTTATCTTGTATACTGGAAAATATAAAAAATAGATACAATGTGTATGAAAAAATATTCATCATGTATTTAAAAATTATTAAACTTGTACTAAAAAATGTTAAACGTGTATAAAAAAGTTTCCTGGTTTATACAAAAAAATGTATATTTTGTGTGAAAAATGTCTATTGCCATTAAAAAAAATATTGTCGTGTATAGAAAAATATTGACCATGTATTCAAAATATATTAAACGTGTATATAAAAAATTTATTAGATTGATACTAAAAATATACAATTGTATGGAAAAGTAGACATACAAATATTAGATTTTAAAAATATTAATCATGTATTTCAAAAATGTTAAACGTGCATATATAATATGTTTGTGATGTATACGAAAATATAGAATGTGGACTGAAAAAATTCTGACATGTGTTGGAAAAAAAGAAACCGATGAAAATCAACATAAAAGAAACAAAGAAACCCAATAAAAACAAAGAAAACAAAAACCGAAGAAAAACAGTGCAAAAGAATGGAAACAATGAAAACCACGGAAGAAAGAAAGAAAGCCCAAAAAACATATGAAAACCAAGAAAGAAACAAAGAAAAGTAAAGAAACTAGGAAAGAAAGAAACAATGAAAACGGAGAAAGAAACAAAAGAAAACCAAAGAAACAAAGGAAAAAGAAAGTAAAGAGAAAACCAATAAAAACCAGGAATAAAATGAAGAGAACCGGTGACAAACAAAGGAAAAACCAAAGAAACCTATTAAGAAACGTAAAAGAAAAAAACAGAGAAAATGCAGCTAACACAGTTATCAACGAGCGAGAGCACTATGAAACGGGTTGGCCTAGTATTGTACAAAACAGAAAAAAGCTTTAGACGAGACATAAGCTACTCTCGCTATAAGCGAGATATAGCTCTCGCGGCCCGACACAGTCTCACCGTGCCCTAGTGATGGCACTGCCGCCACCCTCCTTGTCCATGCCACATCCACCTCTCCATGGCCAGCGCTGCCTCACTCTCTCTATGGCCGGTGCCGCCTCCAGCTCTAGGAGAATATCAATGTGTTGATCCCATGCTCTCCGGAGGCAGGGTCGAGGTATAGAGGAGGAGCATGTACCTGGCGATGGCGAGCTCTCCTCCGTTGATCCTCGGTGTCGCGCTCTCCATCACTATCGTCTTGTGGAGGTAAGTGGCGATGTCCATCAAGTGTCCTCCCTTCCCATCCTGGCCTCCCCTAGAAGGACGGCGCATGCATTGTCGGCACGGGGCAATGTCATTATTGTCTCCTCACGCACAACACGAACAAGCCGACTGAGGCAATGCTTAGCCGTGTCAAGCCGTGCGTCCTGGCCGCCACTCGTGCTGGTTGTTTGCTGGCCACGTGTGTGCTGGCCGCCGTTAGCTGCTTGCGTGCACGACACGGCATGGTCGTGGCGCGACCTTGACTTCCGACGTGCGGTCGTCGCCTGAGCTCGCGAGCACGCCTCCACCTACAGCGAGTTGTTGACTCGCCAGTGTGGGTGCTCATAGCGTGTCCGATGAAATTTTGCGTGCAGAGAGAAAGTGGGGTTGAAAGTAGGGATTGCGATTGTTTTGCGGTAAAAAAAAAGAGGAGGGGGTCATAGCGGTCACGACCGGACACTGACCGGACGCGTCCACTAATGTTTGAAGATCGAAATTAGTCCATCCTTTTGCCCTCGTATGCCCTGCATCGTTATTGTGGATCGAAATTAGTCCATCCTTCTATTCTCCGTATGCCCTGCATCGTCATGTACAAAACCCAATTCTATGCAGCCGCATCCCACGGGCAGTAGGAACAAGCAAACAAACCCGTGGCGCCAAAAACGAGGACGCACTGACTGCCGCTTGCCAGACGCGTGTCGAGCCCCGACTGGCCGCCGTGTCGCCTCTGGGCCCCATCGCCGGCGGTCCCCGCTCCGCCTCGGATGGTCCGCCCTCCGTCCCCCGTCGCTGTCCGGGCCGGAGAAAAAGATGAGCATCACGTCTCCCAGTCGCATCCATCCATCACTCTTGACCATCCGCTACTAGCCTGCTACCACTTTGAACCCCCTCCACAATCGGTGTAGTCGGCCACAAGTGGATAATGGGCGAGGGATCCGCCCCAACTTGTTCCGGAAAAGAAACAGCGACGGCCAACGACGATTGCGCACGCGCGCACGGCACCCTTCCCTCCTCCTTCTTGACCTTTCTCCACGCGAAATCGCCATCGCCATGAGATTATCATCACAAAAAATCGTGCGTAATCGCCAGTTTTTAGGTGGATATTTTATGGCCCAGCCGTGCCGTGCAATCCAATTATCTATGCTTGTCTATGAGTAGTACCGGTCAGCCAGCCAGTGTGAAGATCAGGTCAGAGAGAAAACGCAACAACAAGGAGAAGGAGCGACTATTACTATACTATATTGTATACTAAATAAGCGAAAATTAATATGAATCGGAGGGAATACTTCAATTTATGCGAGAAGCCGAGAACGACACGCGTGGTCCACAACACTCCACCGAGGCCGTCGTCAGCACGATACGGCTTTGCTTTCGTTGATTTAATTAAAATTATGGGCCGGCTCAACATCAACTTTTCATACTACTTGAAACTTTCTTTTGCATATATAAATAGAAGTTGTCGACAAGTACCAACACTCCACATAGTAGTATGATTTGATTTTACTCCCATAAACTAGGAGCATCGTATCGATCACCTGGTGCGTAACCAAACGATGTCATTGGACAGGACGCGTACACTCAACTTCAATTCAACACACAATGCCAATATATATAAACATTAGGTCCGGGAAGACGACTGTAATATCCAAACTGAACCTTAGGCCGGCATTTGTCATGTTTTTTTTTAAATGAACATATCTACTACTTCTTTTATCCTACTCCCTTCGTCCTAAAATAAGTGTCTCAACTTTGTATTAACTTTAGTCGAGATATTTTCGGACGTAGTGAGTAGATAATAAGAGAGCTCTTGAGTTAAGAAAAATTGAACTAGTGCATCGATATTTATTGTTATGTTCTTTTGTCCCTGACAAATTGTTGACACATGTTTTGGTAGGAGGGTTCCCGCAAAAAAAAAATGTTTTGGTAGGAGGAATCATAGCACACAAGCCTTCGTTCTGTCCCATTAGATTGCCCGAATCATAAATACTTCCATTATAAATAGGATGACCTGCTTTCAACCCATTTACCCTGATGAAGTTTGTGATAACTTTCAACCCATTTAGAAATTCTTCAAAGCTATCCCATTGAGTATAGTTTCTTCTATTTTTTCACCTTGGTTAACATTTGAAATTGTTCTACTAGGTAGGGCAAGTCATCAGGCAGAAGTGGCGATGCCACATCCGGCATGACTTTCTTTTGGTTATGTCCTAGTCAAAAGTGGTGATTTCAACATTCTAGTCATTAGAAAAACACTCCCCTCTCGTTGGGGTTAGTTCCTCTCGCTGCCACCAGACGGTGTTAAGACTCTTACCCTCCCCCCTATCGTTTCCTCCTGATTTGCATCCACTCGGTTTTGGTGACCATGCATTGCTACCTGGCCATGGTGGGTTGATATTAGGGTTTGGCAGGTTGAGCTTCGTTTTGCGTGAAAGCTTTCTAAGCTTTCCATGGCGGCGATGCTTCGTCTTCGACCTTCGGTGAGAACTGGGATCTGGAAGAGATAATGCTTCAGTTGGGAATCAAAGAGGATGACCTGGATGATGTTATCTTCGAGGATGAGAATCCGCCGGCGGCGGTTGCGACCTGCTGGTTGGCGAACGCTAGGGTTCACACAATGCGTGAATGTGGTGACTATTGGTTCTTCAAGAACATGCGCAGTGCATGGGATCTTGCTCAAGAGGTTAAATTCAGACCGCTTGGGGACAATCTATATACGATGCAATTCTTGTGCTTCAGGGATTGGGACAATTTCATGGAGGGCGGTCCGTGGACTTTCTGCGGAAATCCAATGCTACTAGCGTCATATGACATGTTCATGAAAGCCTCTATGGTTGATCTGGACAAGTTCAAAATTTAGATCCAAATCCATGATTTTCCGGATGGCTTTGGTTCAATGGTGAAGGCCCTAGCTCGTACAATAGGGAAATTCTATGCAGAGGGGGAGAATCGCTCTAAAGATTTGGCTGGTAATTTCTTTCGCGTAAAGGTCGTATTGGATATCATGAAATCATTAAAGAACTATGCGCCGATTGTTAAAGATAAAAAGAGGCAGATTTTATAGTGAAATATGAGAGGCTCCCGGATTGGTGTGTTGTCTATGGTATGATTTGCCATCTGTTTAATGAACACGGTTATGGCGTTCATCCGCCGTCGGCTATGATCTTGAAAGATCTCCGTGTGACATGGAGCATGCGCGCCGGTGGCTGAGGATGAAACTGCAGCCGCTCTAGCACTTGTGGCCTTGCCGTCTTGGCACTTCTCCTTTTGAGGATTCAAATGAGGATGGAGAGATGTATGCTAAGAATGCAAACAGATGATGCGGTGCAGCTCCGAGCCGCAAAAGATCTATGGAGGGCCTGGGTAACACTGGAGGTCCCAAAGACATTCTTCCTAGTTCGACTGGAGGCAAGAGCAACCAGCTCCTATTGTCCCTCCTAGCCCACCACCAAAATAGGATCCTAAGAATTCTAAGAGTAGAGTTATTGGTTCAAGTGATCAAACATGTAACAAAGCAAAAAATACTTCATCATCGGCGGGCTCCTTTGAGGAGCACCGCCGGGAGCAATGGATCTAATCAGTTGGAACTGCCAGGGAGGGGGAATACCCGGACAGTTCAAGATCTCACGACCATGGTTTGGTCGCATCCCCCCATGCTACTTGTGAGCTGCGTTGGGATTTCCCCGAAGAGGAGTGGATGATGCAGTACAGTAGAGATAAGTATTTCCCTCAGTTATGAAACCAAGATTATCAATCCAGTAGGAGAATCACGCAACAACTCGTTAGCAGCACCTGCACACAAAATAACAAATCCTCGCACCCAACGCGAACAAGGGGTTGTCAATCCCTTGACGGTTAATTGCAAGATTAAATTGTATGGTGATAGATAGATAGATCAAACAAAAATATAAAATAAAATAAATGTGACGCCCCCGCTCGACCGTGCACTAATCATACATGCAAATGCGCACGATCAAGCCCAGGTACTCACGGGAAGATATCACAACACAACTCTAGACACAAAATAAAATAATACAAGCTTTATATTACAAGCCAGGGGCCTCGAGGGCTCGAATACATAAGCTCGAGTTACACAAGAGTCAGCGGAAGCAACAATATCTGAGTACAGACATAATTAGAGAAAGATGCCTTAAGAAGGCGAAAACAAACAACGGCTCTGAACGAAAGAGGTAAGGCCTCCTGCCTGGGAGCCTCCTAAACTACTCCTGGTCGTCGGTCTCCATGTAGAAGTAGGCTCCACCGTGGTAGTAGTAGATGTCGACGGGATCAGCTAGCTCCGGGACTCCGTCATCTAGTCGCAGCAATCGGGTATGGGAAAAAAGGGGGAAGCAAAGCAACCGTGAGTACTCATCCGAAGTACTCGCAAGACTTACATCAGATCTAAGCTAAGTATGCATCGGTATCAAATGAAGAGGTTGTATCTGTGGACTAGACTGCAGAAATGCCAGAATAGGGGGGAAGGCCTAGCCTATCGAAGACTAGCATCTTCAACGTCTTGCAGCATTAGAAGAGTGCAGATTAGCATATTATAATTAACAAGCATGTTGTAGCAAAGCCCAGAGATCCTTCCTCGACTCCCTGCGAGAAAGCGATCCTGGAGCTTACAGTTAAAGTAACATGTATTCAGTTCAAGTTGTAGTAGATCGGGATACTACACTGAGCGTCTTGTTACCGTGGACACGGCTATTCGAATAGATAATCTTCCCTGCAGGGGTGCACTACTGTTACCCAACACGCTCGATTACATCTGGCCGGACTCACTTGCTGGGTAATACCCGGCCTCGGGTAATCGACACGACGCAGTCCTACCTAGGCTCAGCAGAGAGGTCAGCACGCCGGTCTAAATCCTAAGGGCGAAGGGGTCTTGGGCCATCGCCCTTTGCACTCCTGCACGTTGCATGGGTGGTCGGGGCCCAGGCGCGACACTGTATACAAATGTGACGTAACCAGCCCACCCCAACAATCAGCCCGCATCTCTGAGCTGTGACATCTGAAGAGCTTTTGGCTGATACATACGACGTAGAGGGTCCCATAACCATTATCCCACGTGGTGGTAGTGCGTATAGGCCAGCGGCCAACTCAGATCAAATACCCAAATCCGTTAGGCGTGTTTGGGAGCTCGCGATGACGATCAGTACTCCTGTCGTCCCGTCTCGAGGAAGTGCAACAAGGGTTAGACCCATTCCTCTCTAGGGCGGTCTCTGCCTGCCCGGCCGCGCCTCGTAATTATCTCGCGGGTACCCTCTAGGTCAACCCGACTCCACATTTCCCCCACGGGTACCCCTCGGGGTCGACCCGCCTGCAACAAAGGTCTGAGGTAAAAGTCATGGTAACCGTGTGTCCAAAACATCAAGGGGAATCCGAGGAACCACCCTCGTTGAATTCCAACTCGATGTAATCCGTTAAGGAGAACTAGGAGGAATCACCCCTCGATGGTCCCCACTTGAGGGGTTGCACGACCGAGTCATCATCGGGAAGGGGAGAGCGAGGAATCACCCTCTGCAATCACCACCGATGTGCTATACTACAGAGATATCATCAGGAGTGCAGTACGAGGTATCACCCTCGACACTCGATAGTAGCCCTGCAGAGCCGTACAACTAAGGGGGTGTGCGGTGATGTGACGGTCTCTGTACATCGATCACAATGATCGAGGTACCAGTAACAAAGCGGAGCAACAGGGACAAGGGTGAGGGGTCACTGATGGATCACTACCCAAACTATTCTAAGCAGTTTAGGATGACAGGTAAAGTAACAACAACAGGTTACAGAAATAGGCTATGCATCAGAATAGGAGCAAGCAATTACAGTAGCAAAATCTAATGCAAACATGAGGGAGAAGGAATAGGCGATATTGGAATGATCAAGGGGGTTTGCTTGCCTGGAAGCTCTGCTGAAAAGGTCTGGTCGTCAGGGGCGTAGTCGTACTCGGCAGCAGCGTCGGTCTCGGGGTCTACCGGAGAGAAGAGGGGGGAAGAAACAATAAATACAAGCAACAAATGCAACACAGATGCATGGCATGGCAGCACGTTACTCGAGGGGTGCCCTAAAGCAGTACTACGCAAGTTAGTCGGAGCGGAAAAACATATGGAGGTGTCCTACCAACTCCGGGCAATTATCAGACAGATGAATCGGAGGGGAAAGTTCCATGTTCATCATGTTAGAGAGGTGTGGCAGGCATGTGGGTAGGATATTCGGATTCGTCATATTTTTCTGATCGTTTTTCATATATAAATTATTTTCATCCGAGTTACGGTTTATTATATATATTTTACAAAGTTTTACTGAATTTCTGGAATTTTTTTAATTATTAATTCCGAATTATCCAAAACAGTAGTGGATGACGTCAGCATGATGTCTGCACTGCGTCAGCGGTCAACCCGGCTAACCAAAGTCAAACCTGACCAGTGGGTCCCACTGGTCAGTGACTGATTAATTAAACAGGGGTTTATTTTATCTAATTAAGTTAATTAATAGGTGGGACCCAGTAGTCAATGACTATTTAGTAGTTAAATTAATTAACATATTAATTTTAATTCAAATTAGTTTTAATTAAATGCGGGGCCCGCATGTCAGTGACACGGGCCGCCCAGTCAACCGAGTTGACCAAGTCAACTGGGCCCGCGGGGCCCAGCAGTCAGTGGCACAGGGGAGTGCCATGTGGGCGCCATGTCGAACACCGACGTTTGGACGGCGGCGCTCCGGCGACCACGGAAATGGCGGAGGGGCTCGGGTTTTGCACTCCGGCCACCAAATCGAGCGCAGAAGGGCGGGATCAAACGAGCGTGGAGTGCCGCATCTCGTGGTGGTGGTGGTTCGCGCGGGGATGGCCGGAAACGGTGCCGGCGACGAGCGGAGGCGGCGGCGGTCTCGGGCGAGGTGGGTTTCATCGCTACGGGGCACGGCGAGACGTGCACGTGGGTGCGTTGGGTTCGTGTGAGCGTGCCGAGCACGACTACGTGCTCGGACGTGAGGGGCGGTGCCGATGGCCACGGCGACGAGCTCACGGCGGCGGCGGGTACGGCCGAGAAGAATGCTGCGACTACGGCTACGGAGAAGGGCCGGGGAGAGAGGGGTTCCGTGCGGGAGCACACCGCGGTCCTACAGGTGTGCAAACGTGGGCTCGGGGAGGCTCGACGGCGGCGAATCGAGGCAGCGAAGTCCGGTGGCCGTAGGAGGAAGAAGAGCTCGTCGGCGTCGATGTGGGGCTCGTCCTGCTCGTGTGGTTCGTCGGAGAGGAAAAGGAGGCCGCGTCGGTTCTTCTTGGCACGGAGGCGAGGCGAGGGAGGCACGGTGGCTACGCGGGCGCGCGGCGGACGGCGAAGGCAGCGGCGGCCATGGCGGAGAGGAGCTGCAGCAGCGCGTGGGGAAGGGGGAAAACATCTCGGGGCGGGCCAGGGTGGTCGCGGTGACCTTCTTATCCACCGCGGCGCCCTGTAGCGACGCGGGAGCGAGCGGGCGCGGCTGAGACGGCGAGCCGGCGTCGGGTGCGCGCGCACGGGCGAGAGGTTAGGGAAAGGCCGAGCGTGGTGGGCTGGGCCGCACTGTAGGCCACTTAGGCCCAGTCCACCAGTGCGTTTCTGTCTTTTTTTTTCTTTTTAGTTTTCTGTTTTGTTTTGTATTTCTATTTTGCATTTTATTTTTGCTCCAAAAGACTTTTGTAAAATGTGTAACTTGTCTCAATAATTATTATGCAATATATAACACTGCCAGAAAAAGGTTTGGAGGTAGAATGTTTTCATTTGAATTTTAATTAAATAAGGAGGGATTAAATGGTGATGTTTTGGTACAGTTTTAGGATGTTAGAGTCATTTAAATAATTCAATTAATGTTGATTTTATTTTTATAATTGCTTTGGGAATATTTGCAACATTATGAACTATTTAGTTCCTGGATTTGAACAACTTTTAATTTCACTTTAAATTTGAATTCTCAATTGAATGGGAATTTGAAATGAGATATGATTCAAATGATGATCAAGCACTGTTAATCATGGTGACTTGGCATTATCAAAAGGGTGATCACTGTAGCTTGATACATGGGGATGTTCCAATTCGCCTCCTCTAAAAGAAATTCTCGTCCCGAGAATTCAGGAGGTAGAAAGGAGAACGGGTCAGGGCAATCCGGGAAATTTTTCTGGAAGTACCCCTTAGAAGCCGCGAACAACTGGAACGATTTTAATTCGTCACATTTAATGCCATGCATGTATGCAAAAGCTTATGATAAGACTGAATACGATGCTCCCGAATTAAAATAAAACAGGAGGTGGTATTGATTTAACAAGAAGAGTACCCTTCACAGTAGCAAGCTGGTCTTGAGCTTCATTCAGATCAACATGGTAAGCTTGACCATGACCATAAGAAGGTCTGGCATTATTGTTGCGGGGTTGGTTGTTACCACGGCCAGCAGAGAGAAGTGCAAGCTGATTCTGGTTCTGAGGGCATTCTCTGGAACGGTGACCTGGACAGCCACACTTGAAGCAGAGCCCACCACTGGGACGGGGAGCAGGGGCTCGAAGCTATGGAACCTGAGATCTTGGCTGCCCCGGCGGTGGAGGAGGTGCAGCTGGATGGTACATGCTGTGAGGAATCCAGATATGGCGCTTCTGCGATGACGAGCCTGAAGATGAGCCAACGTCATGGTGGCGCTTGATGGCATTCTTGTGTTCCTTCTGAGCGGTCTCAACCTGGATAGCCTTGTTCACCAGGGTGGCGAAGTCGGTGAAGTTATGAACAGCAAGTGCAAGCTTGAGGTCTGGGTGAAGTCCGTCACGGAACTTTTCCTGTCTGCGGGCAGCAGTGGCAATGTCTTCTTCAACATAGCGAGATAATTCAAGGAATTCCCGCTGATAAGCTTCGACAGTCTTATTGCCCTGAGTGAGGTTGCGAAACTCTCTTTTCTTCCGGTCCATGATTCCCTGAGGAATGTAACGGGCACGGAAAGCAGTCTGAAACTCGATCCAGGTAACGACTGTCCCAGCAGGTAGTGAACGCCTGTGGGTGTCCCACCATTGAGCAGTGGGACCCTTCAAGAAGTAGGACGCGAAGGTGACAAGGTTGGCAGGGCAACATTGGCAGATTCCATCTCGAAGGCGATGTCGCGAAGCCAGTCATTAGCATCCAGTGGCTGTTCAGAGTTGCGGAAAACAGTAGGGCTGAGACGCACAAACTCCTGCAGAGTTATTGGAGCAGATTGCTGATTCTGAGCATTCTGGTTCTGGTTTGGGAACTGAGCCATGATTCCAACCATGAACTGGCGGTTCAACTCGAATTGCTGCATCATAGCTGCCATATAGTCTGGCGGGGGTGGATCGTTGGCAACACGGCCACGACCACGACCTGCGGGTCTAACCATCCTGCTAAGGATTTAACAGGGGGTGGTTTAGTAAAAACAACTGCCAGTGTTCAGAGACAAGCATGATGTAACACGACAATGAACAAGTAGTGCAATAGATTCATAACAGTAGTCAATTAAGACATACAGATCCATACACAAAGTCGGTTACATGCGGAGAGCATAAGTTCAGAAATCCAAACAGCTAGACATACTAGGCGGCGCGCAGGCTCGTGATAGGGAATACAACAACGGGACATAGCAAAGGCTACATCAACGTCGGAGAAAACTACTGGAGCGAGGAATCCGCAGGTGACGACGCAGGGTGTCCTCTATAGAAGGATCCTGCGGTCCATGAAGCAGAAGGGTTAATTCAAATCCCCGGGTGGAGGTAATCACGTGAACCTAGAGTCAGAGTTAGTAAAATTTTACCCCGAATAGAAGAGAGAGTAGAATCCCAGAGTAAATTTGTGGAATAAAAGATCCTAATACCATCCATTGGCGACGTGGGCCCGTAAGCCACACAGCCATGTTAGTAAAACAGTTTTCAAAGTCTAGACTCAACTTCGGCCAAGGAGTTGGAAAGGGGCTTCCTATAGGCAGTCGGCTCTGATACCAACTTGTGACGCCCTTGCTCGACCGTGCACTAATCATACACGCAAATGCGCACGATCAAGCCCAGGGACTTACGGGAAGATATCACAACACAACTCTAGACACAAAATAAAATAATACAAGCTTTATATTACAAGCCAGGGGCCTCGAGGGCTCGAATACATAAGCTCGAGTTACACAAGCGTCAGCGGAAGCAACAATGTCTGAGTACAGACATAATTAGAGAAAGATGCCTTAAGAAGGCGAAAACAAACAACGGCTCTGATCGAAAGAGGCAAGGCCTCCAGCCTGGGATCCTCCTAAACTACTCCTGGTCGCCGGTCTCCACGTAGAAGTAGGCTCCACTGTGGTAGTAGTAGATGTCGACGGGATCAGCTAGCTCCGGGACTCCGTCATCTGGTCGCAGCAATCGGGTATGGGAAAAAAGGGGGAAGCAAAGAAACCGTGAGTACTCATCCAAAGTACTCGCAAGACTTACATCAGATCTAAGCTAAGTATGCATCGGTATCAAATGAAGGGGTTGTATTTGTGGACAAGACTGCAGAAATGCCAGAATAGGGGGGAAGGCCTAGCCTATCGAAGACTAGCATCTTCAGCGTATTGCAGCATTAGAAGAGTGCAGATTAGCATATTATAATTAACAAGCATGTAGTAGCAAAGCCCAGAGATCCTTCCTCGACTCCCTGCGAGAAAGCGATCCCGGAGCTTACAGTTAAAGTAACATGTATTCAGTTCAAGTTGTAGTAGATCGGGACACTACACTGAGCGACCTGTTACCGTGGACACGGCTATTCAAATAGATAATCTTCCCTGCAGGGGTGCACTACTGTTACCCAACACGCTCGATTACATCTGGCCGGACTCACTTGCTGGGTAATACCCGGCCTCGGGTAATCGACACGACGCAGTCCTACCTAGGCTCAGCAAAGAGGTCAGCACGCCGGCCGAAATCCTAAGTGTGAAGGGGTCTTGGGCCATCGCCCTTTGCACTCCTGCACGTTTCGTGGGTGGTCGGGGCCCAGGCGCAACACTGTATACAAATGTGACGTAACCAGCCCACCCCAACAATCAGCCTGCATCTCTGAGCTGTGACATCTGAAGAGCTTTTGGCTGATACATACGACGTAGAGGGTCCCATAACCATTATCCCACGTGGTGGTAGTGCGTATAGGCCAGCGGCCAACTCAGATCAAATACCCAAATCCGTTAGGCTTGTTTGGGAGCTCGCGGTGACGATCAGTACTCCTGTCATCCCGTCTCGAGGAAGTGCAACAAGGGTCAGGCCCATCCCTATCTAGGGCAGTCTCTGCCTGCCCGGCCGCGCCTCGTAATTATATTGCGGGTACCCTCCAGGTCAACCCGACTCCACATTTCCCCCGCGGGTACCCCTCGGGGTCAACCCGCCTGCAACAAAGGTCTGAGGTAAAAGTCATGGTAACCGTGTGTCCAAAACATCAAGGGGAATCCGAGGAACCACGCTCGTTGAATTCCAACTCGATGTAATCCGTTAAGGAGAACCAGGAGGAATCACCCTCGATGGTCCCCACTTGAGGGGTTGCACGACCGAGTCATCATCGGGAAGGGGAGAGCGAGGAATCACCCTATGCAATCACCACCGATGTGCTATACTACAGAGATATCATCAGGAGTGCAGTACGAGGTATCACCCTCGACACTCAATAGTAGCCCTGCAGAGCCGTACAACTAAGGGGGTGTGCAGTGATGTGACGGTCTATGTACATCGATCACAATGATCGAGGTACCAGTAACAAAGCGGGGCAACAGGGACAAGGGTGAGGGGTCACTGATGGATCACTACCCAAACTATTGTAAGCAGTTTAGGATGACAGGTAAAGTAACAACAACAGGTTACAAAAACAGGCTATGCATCAGAATAGGAGCAAACAATTACAGTAGCAAAATCTAATGCAAGCATGAGGGAGAAGGAATAGGCGATATTGGAATGATCAATGGGGTTTGCTGGCCTGGAAGCTTTGCTGAAAAGGTCTGGTCGTCAGGGGCGTAGTCGTACTCGGCAGCAGCGTCGGTCTCGGGGTCTACCGGAGAGAGGAGGGGGGAAGAAACAATAAATACAAACAACAAATGCAACACAGATGCATGGCATGGCAGCACGTTACTCGAGGGGTGCCCTAAAGCAGTACTACGCAAGTTAGTCGGAGCGGAAAAACATATGGAGGTGTCCTACCAACTCCGGGCAATTATCGGACAGATGAATCGGAGGGGAAAGTTCCATGTTCATCATGTTAGAGAGGTGTGGCAGGCATGTGGGTAGGATATTCGGATTCGTCATATTTTTTCTGATCGTTTTTCATATATAAATTATTTTCATCCGAGTTACGGTTTATTTTATATGATTTTACAAAGTTTTACTGAATTTCTGGAATTATTTTAATTATTAATTCCGAATTATCCAAAATAGTAGTTGATGACGTCAGCATGATGTCAGCACTGCGTCAGCGTTCAACCCGGCTGACCAGAGTCAAACCTGACCAGTGGGTCCCACTGGTGAGTGACTGATTAATTAAACAGGGGTTTATTTTATCTAATTAAGTTAATTAACAGGTGGGACCCAGTAGTCAGTGACTGTTTAGTAATTAAATTAATTAACAGATTAATTTAAATTCAGATTAGTTTTAATTAAATGCGGGGGTTGCATGTCAGTGACACGGGCAGCCCAGTCAGCCGAGTTGACCAAGTTAACTCGGTCAACTGGGCCCGCGGGGCCCAGCAGTCAGTGGCACAGGGGAGTGCTACGTGGGTGCCACGTCGAACACCGGCGTTTGGACGGCGGCGCTCTGGCGACCACGGAAACGGCGGAGGGGCTCGGGTTTTGCACTCCGGCCACCAAATCGAGCGCGGAAGGGCGGGATCGAACGAGCGCGGAGTGCCGCATCTCGTGGTGGTGGTGGTTCGCGCGGGGATGGCCGGAAACGGTGCCGGCGACGAGCGGAGGCGGCGGCGGTCTCGGGCGAGGTGGGTTTCGTCGCTACGGGGCACGGCGAGACGTGTGCGTGGGTGCGTTGGGTTCGTGCGAGCGTGCCGAGCACGACTACGTGCTCGGACGTGAGGGGCGGTGCCGATGGCCACGGCGACGAGCTCACGGCGGCGGCGGGTACGGCCGAGAAGAATGCGGCGGCTACGGCCACGGAGAAGGGCCGGGGAGAGAGGGGTTCCGTGCGGGAGCACACCGCGGTCCTGCAGGTGTGCAAAGGTGGGCTCGGGGAGGCTCGACGGCGGCGAATCGAGGCAGCGAAGTCCGGTGGCCGTAGGAGGAAGAAGAGCTCGTCGTCGTCGATGTGGGGCTCGTCCTGCTCGTGTGGTTTGTCGGAGAGGAAAAGAAGGTCGCGACGGTTCTTCTTGGCACGGAGGCGAGGCGAGGGAGGCACGGTGGCTACGCGGGCGCGCGGCGGACGGCGAAGGCAGCGGCGGCCATGGCGGAGAGGAGCTGCAGCAGTGCGTGGGGAAGGGGAAAAACATCTCGGGGCGGGCCAAGGTGGTCGCGGTGGCCTTCTTATCCACCGCGGCGCCCTGTAGCGACGCGGGAGCGAGCGGGCGCGGCTGAGACGGCGAGCCGGCGTCGGGCGCGCGCGCGGGCGAGATGTTAGGGAAAGGCCGAGCGTGGTGGGCTGGGCCGCACTGTAGGCCACTTAGGCCCAGTCCACCAGTGCGTTTCTGTCTTTTTTTTCCTTTTTATTTTTCTGTTTTGTTTTGTATTTCTATTTTGCATTTTCTTTTTGCTCCAAAAGACTTTTGTAAAATGTGTAACTTGTCTCAATAATTATTATGCAATATATAACACTGCCAGAAAAAGGTTTGGAGGTAGAATGTTTTCATTTGAATTTTAATTAAATAAGGAGGGATTAAATGGTGATGTTTTGGTATAGTTTTAGGATGTTAGAGTCATTTAAATAATTCAATTAATGTTTATTTTATTTTTATAATTGCTTTGGGAATATTTGCAACATTATGAACTATTTAGTTCCTGGATTTAAACAACTTTTAATTTCACTTTAAATTTGAATTCTCAATTGAATGGGAATTTGAAATGAGATATGATTCAAATGATGATCAAGCACTGTTAATCATGGTGACTTGGCATTATCAAAAGGGTGATCACTGTAGCTTGATACATGGGGATGTTACAATTCTCCTCCTCTAAAAGAAATTCTCGTCCCGAGAATTCAGGAGGTAGAAAGGAGAAGGGGTCAGGGCAATCCGGGAAGTTTTTCTGGAAGTACCCCTTAGAAGCCGCGAACGACTGGAACGATTTTAACTCGTCACATTTAATGCCATGCATGTATGCAAAAGCTTATGATAAGAATGAATACGATGCTCCCGAATTAAAATAAAACAGGAGGTGGTATTGAGTTAACAAGAAGAGTACCCTTCACAGTAGCAAGCTGATCTTGAGCTTCATTCAGATCAACATGGTAAGCTTGACCATGACCATAAGAAGGTCTGGCATTATTGTTGCGGGGTTGGTTGTTACCATGACAGCAGAGGGAAGTGCAAGCTGATTCTGGTTCTGAGGGCATTCTCTGGAACGGTGACCTGGACAGCCACACTTGAAGCAGAGCCCACCACTGGGACGGGGAGCAGGGGCTCGAAGCAGTGGAACCTGAGATCTTGGCTGCCCTGGCGGTGGAGGAGGTGCAGCTGGATGGTACATGCTGTGAGGAATCCAGATATGGCGCTTCTGCGATGACGAGCCTGAAGATGAGCCAACGTCATGGTGGCGCTTGATGGCATTCTTGTGTTCCTTCTGAGCGGTCTCAACCTGGATAGCCTTGTTCACCAGGGTGGCGAAGTCGGTGAAGTTATGAACAGCAAGTGCAAGCTTGAGGTCTGGGTGAAGTCCGTCACGGAACTTTTCCTGTCTACGGGCATCAGTGGCAATGTCTTCTTCAGCATAGCGAGATAATTCAAGGAATTCCCGCTGATAAGCTTCGACAGTCTTATTGCCCTGAGTGAGGTTGCGAAACTCTCTTTTCTTCCGGTCCATGATTCCCTGAGGAATGTAACGGGCACGGAAAGCAGTCTGAAACTCGATCCAGGTAACGACTGTCCCAGCAGGTAGTGAACGCCTATGGGTGTCCCACCATTGAGCAGTGGGACCCTTCAAGAAGTAGGACACGAAGGTGACAAGGTTGGCAGGGCAACATTGGCAGATTCCATCTCGAAGGCGATGTCGCGAAGCCAGTCATCAGCATCCAGTGGCTGTTCAGAGTTGCGGAAAACAGTAGGGCTGAGACGCACAAACTCCTGCAGAGTTATTGGAGCAGGTTGCTGATTCTGAGCATTCTGGTTCTGGTTAGGGAACTGAGCCATGATTCCAACCATGAACTGGCGGTTCAGCTCGAATTGTTGCATCATAGCTGCCATATAGTCTGGCGGGGGTGGATCGTTGGCAACACGGCCACGACCACGACCTGCGGGTCTAACCATCCTGCTAAGGATTTAACAGGGGGTGGTTTAGTAAAAACAACTGCCAGTGTTCAGAGACAAGCATGATGTAACACGACAATGAACAAGTAGTGCAATAGATTCATAACAGTAGTCAATTAAGACATACAGATCCATACACAAAGTCGGTTACATGCGGAGAGCATAAGTTCGGAAATCCAAACAGCTAGACATACTAGGCGGCGCGCAGGCTCGTGGTAGGGAATACAACAACGGGACATAGCAAAGGCTACATCAACGTCAGAGAAAACTACTGGAGCGAGGAATCCCCAGGTGACGACGCAGGGTGTCCTCGATAGAAGGATCCTGCGGTCCATGAAGCAGAAGGGTTAATTCAAATGCCCGGGTGGAGGTAATCACGTGAACCTAGAGTCAGAGTTAGTAAAATTTTACCCCGAATAGAAGAGAGAGTAGAATCCCAGAGTAAAGGTGTGGAATAAAAGATCCTAATACCATCCATTGGCGACGTGGGCCCGTAAGCCACACAGCCATGTTAGTAAAACAGTTTTCAAAGTCTAGACTCAACTTCGGCCAAGGAGTTGGAAAGGGGCTTCCTACAGGCAGTCGGCTTTGATACCAACTTGTGACGCCCCTGCTCGACCGTGCACTAATCATACACGCAAATGCGCACGATCAAGCCCAGGGACTTACGGGAAGATATCACAACACAACTCTAGACACAAAATAAAATAATACAAGCTTTATATTACAAGCCAGGGGCCTCGAGGGCTCGAATACATAAGCTCGAGTTACACAAGAGTCAGCGGAAGCAACAATGTCTGAGTACAGACATAATTAGAGAAAGATGCCTTAAGAAGGCGAAAAGAAACAACGGCTCTGATCGAAAGAGGCAAGGCCTCCTGCCTGGGAGCCTCCTAAACTACTCCTGGTCGTCGGTCTCCACGTAGAAGTAGGCTCCACCGTGGTAGTAGTAGATGTCGACGGGATCAGCTAGCTCCGGGACTCCGTCATCTGGTCGCAGCAATCGGGTATGGGAAAAAAGGGGGAAGCAAAGAAACCGTGAGTACTCATCCGAAGTACTCGCAAGACTTACATCAGATCTAAGCTAAGTATGCATCGGTATCAAATGAAGGGGTTGTATCTGTGGACTAGACTGCAGAAATGCCAGAATAGGGGGGAAGGCCTAGCCTATCGAAGACTAGCATCTTCAGCGTATTGCAGCATTAGAAGAGTGCAGATTAGCATATTATAATTAACAAGCATGTAATAGCAAAGCCCAGAGATCCTTCCTCGACTCCCTGCGAGAAAGCGATCCCGGAGCTTACAGTTAAAGTAACATGTATTCAGTTCAAGTTGTAGTAGATCGGGATACTACACTGAGCGTCCTGTTACCGTGGACACGGCTATTCAAATAGATAATCTTCCCTGCAGGGGTGCACTACTGTTACCCAACACGCTCGATTACATATGGCCGGACTCACTTCCTGGGTAATACCCGGCCTCGGGTAATCGACACGACGCAGTCCTACCTAGGCTCAGCAAAGAGGTCAGCACGCCGGTCTAAATCCTAAGTGTGAAGGGGTCTTGGGCCATCGCCCTTTGCACTCCTGCACGTTGCGTGGGTGGTCGGGGCCCAGGCGCGACACTGTATACAAATGTGACGTAACCAGCCCACCCCAACAATCAGCCCGCATCTCTGAGTTGTGACATCTGAAGAGCTTTTGGCTAATACATACGACGTAGAGGGTCCCATAACCATTATCCCACGTGGTGGTAGTGCGTATAGGCCAGCGGCCAACTCAGATCAAATACCCAAATCCGTTAGGCGTGTTTGGGAGCTCGCGGTGACGATCAATACTCCTGTCGTCCCGTCTCGAGGAAGTGCAACAAGGGTCAGGCCCATCCCTCTCTAGGGCGGTCTCTGCCTGCCCGGCCGCGCCTCGTAATTATCTTGCGGGTACCCTCCAGGTCAACCCGACTCCACATTTCCCCCGCGGGTACCCCTCGGGGTCAACCCGCCTGCAACAAAGGTCTGAGGTAAAAGTCTTGGTAACCGTGTGTCCAAAACATCAAGGAGAATCCGAGGAACCACCCTCGTTGAATTCCAACTCGATGTAATCCGTTAAGGAGAACCAGGAGGAATCACCCCTCGATGGTCCCCACTTGAGGGGTTGCACGACCGAGTCATCATCGGGAAGGGGAGAGCGAGGAATCACCCTCTGCAATCACCACCGATGTGCTATACTACAGAGATATCATCAGGAGTGCAGTACGAGGTATCACCCTCGACACTCAATACTAGCCCTGCAGAGCCGTACAACTAAGGGGGTGTGCAGTGATGTGACAGTCTCTGTACATCGATCACAATGATCGAGGTGCCAGTAACAAAGCGGGGCAACAGGGACAAGGGTAAGGGGTCACTGATGGATCACTAACCAAACTATTCTAAGCAGTTTAGGATGACAGGTAAAGTTACAACAACAGGTTACAAAAATAGGCTATGCATCAGAATAGGAGCAAGCAATTACAATAGCAAAATCTAATGCAAGCATGAGGGAGCAGGAATAGGCGATATTGGAATGATCAAGGGGGTTTGCTTGCCTGGAAGCTCTGCTGAAAAGATCTGGTCGTCAGGGGCGTAGTCGTACTCGGCAGCAGCGTCGGTCTCGGGGCCTACCGGAGAGAAGAGGGGGGAAGAAACCATAAATACAAGCAACAAATGCAACACAGATCCATGGCATGGCAGCACGTTACTCGAGGGGTGCCCTAAAGCAGTACTACGCAAGTTAGTCGGAGCGGAAAAACATCTGGAGGTGTCCTACCAACTCCGGGCAATTATCGGACAGATGAATCGGAGGGGAAAGGTCCATGTTCATCATGTTAGAGAGGTGTGGCAGGCATGTGGGTAGGATATTCGGATTCGTCATATTTTTCTGATCGTTTTTCATATATAAATTATTTTCATCCGAGTTACGGTTTAGTTTATATGATTTTACAAAGTTTTACTGAATTTCTGGAATTATTTTAATTATTAATTCCGAATTATTCAAAACAGTAGTTGATGACGTCAGCATGATGTCAGCACTGCGTCAGCGGTCAACCCGGCTGACCAGAGTCAAACCTGAACATTCTACCTCCAAACCTTTTTCTGGCAGTGTTATATATTGCATAATAATTATTGAGACAAGTTACACATTTTACAAAAGTCTTTTGGAGCAAAAAGAAAATGCAAAATAGAAATACAAAACAAAATAGAAAAATAAAAAGGAAAAAAAAAAGACAGAAACGCACTGGTGGACTGGGCCTAAGTGGCAACAGGGCCACCTCTGCTCCGTTTCACCTAATTCCACCTCTATAAATTCTCTAAAATCGGGAAACCAACAGAGGAGTCCACGAAATACTTTTTCCGCCGCCGGAAGTTCCTGTTCTTGAGAGATCCCATCTGGAGGCCTTTTCCGGCACTCTGCCGGAGGGGGATTCGATCACGGAGGGGCTCTACATCAACCTTGCTGCCCTTCTGATGATGCGTGAGTAGTTTACCACAGACCTTCGGGTCCATAGTTAGTAGCTAGATGGCTTCTTCTCTCTTTTTGATCTTCAATACAATGTTCTCCTCGATGTTCTTGGAGTTCTATCCGATGTAATCACTTTTTGCGGTGTGTTTGTTGGGATCCGATGAATTGTGAGTTTATGATCAGATTATCCATGAATATTATTTGAGTTTTCTCTGAACTCTTTTATGCATGATTGTTATAGCTTCGTATTTCTCTCCGATCTATTCATTTGGTTTGGCCAACTAGATTGATTTATCGTGTAATGGGAGAGGTGCTTTGTAATGGGTTCGATCTTGCGGTGGTCAATCCTGGTGACAGAAAGGGACAAAACACGTATGTATCATTGCTATTAAGGGTAAAAATATGGGGTTTATTCATGCGTGAGTTTACTTTGTCTACATCATGTCATCTTGCTTAAGGCGTTACTCCGTTCTTTATGAACTTAATACACTAGATGCATGCTGGATAGCGGTCGATGTGTGGAGTAATAGTAGTAGATGCAGAATCGTTTCGGTCTACTTGTCTCGGACGTGATGCCTATATACATGATCATTGCCTTGGATATCGTTATGATTATTTGCTTTTCTGTCAATTGCCCAACAGTAATTTGTTCACCCACCGTATGCTATTTTCAAGAGAGAAGCCTCTAGTGAAAACTATGGCCCCCGGGTCTACCTTTATCATATATTGAAAATCCTAAAAATACCTTGCTGCAATTTTATTTTATTTATTTTATTTTGTATTTTTGTTTGATCTATCTATCTATCACCATACAATTTAATCTTGCAATTAACCGCCAAGGGATTGACAACCCCTTGTTCGCGTTGGGTGCGAGGATTTGTTGTTTTGTGTGCAGGTACTGCTAACGAGTTGTTGCGTGATTCTCCTACTGGATTGATAACCTTGGTTTCATAACTGAGGGAAATACTTATCTCTACTGTACTGCATCATTCCCTCCTCTTCGGGGAAATCCCAACGCAGCTCACAAGTAGCAGGAAGCATTTTTGGCGCCGTTGTCGGGGAGACATCATCAACATCTATCAAGTACCTACACATAAACCTTCATCTCCTTGCATTTATTTTATTTTCCTTTGCCTCTCGTTTTCATCTCCCCCACTTCTAAAAAGTTTTTACAAAAATACAAAAATATTTTCCGTTTGCCTTTTTCTTGTTTGCTTGATTGCTTGCTTGTTATCTTGTTTGCGTAGCCACGATGTCTCCAGAAAATACAAAATTGTGTGATTTTTCCAATACTAATAATAATGATTTTATTAGTACTCCGATTGCTCCTCCCGCTGCTAGTGCGGAGACTTGTGATATTAATGCCGCTTTGTTAAATCTTGTCATGAAAGAACAATTTTCTTGTAGTCTTAATGAAGATGTTGCATCCCATTTTAAAACTTTCGTAGAATTGTGTGATATGCAAAAGAAAAAAGATGTGGATAATGATATTGTGAAATTAAAATTATTCCCGTTCTCATTGCGGGATCGTGCAAAAATTTTGTTTTCATCTTTACCACGAAATAGTATCGATTCTTGGGATAGGTGTAAAGATGCTTTTATTACCAAGTATTTTCCTCCCGCGAAAATTATTTCCCTTAGAAACCAAATTATGAATTTCAAGCAACTTGATCATGAACATGTTGCTCAATCTTGGGAAAGGATGAAATTAATGATAAGAAATTGCCCTACTCATGGTTTAAATTTGTGGATGATCATACAAATTTTTTGTGCGGGATTAAATTTTGTTTCTAGAAATCTTTTAGATTCCGCCGCGAGTGGTACTTTTATGGAGATTACATTGGGAGAAGCTACTAAATTGCTTGATAATATTATGGCAAATTATTCACAATGGCATACTGAAAGAGCTCCTACTAGTAAAAAAGTGAATTCTGTTGAAGCAATTAGTACTTTGAGTGATAAAGTTGATGTGCTTATGAGATTGGTTGCTAGCAAAAATACTCCTATTATTCCTAATGATGTGCCTTTATCCACCTTGATTGAGCAAAATAATGATCCCGTAGATGTGAATTTTGTCTCGCGAAACAATTTTAATAATAATGCTTATAGAGGTAATTTTAATCCTAGGACGTTCCCTCGAAATTCCTCTGATAATTATGGCAATTCCTATGGTAATTCTTATAATAATAATAGGATTCCCTCTGATCTTGAAACTAATATTAAAGAATTTATTAATGCTCAAAAAGTTTTCAACACTACGATAGAAGAAAAATTAAGTAAACTTGATGATATGTCTAGGACCATTGATAGAATTAATCATGATGTGGAAAATCTTAAGACTAAAATTTTGCCACCCAAAATTGATATTAATGAATCAATTAAAGCTTTATATGTCTCCATGGATGAGAGTAAGAAAAGAACCGCTATGCTAAAAGCTAAACGAGAATTTTTAGAAAAAGCGATTCCTCC
Source organism: Elymus sibiricus (assembly GCA_039707655.1). Classification (NCBI taxonomy): domain Eukaryota; kingdom Viridiplantae; phylum Streptophyta; class Magnoliopsida; order Poales; family Poaceae; genus Elymus; species Elymus sibiricus. Next base: position 439,529,087 of record CM077676.1, read on the forward strand.
CGGTTTCTATCGTAGTAGTGATGAGGATATTAAAATGATTGGTGTTTCATCCATTGATTCCTTGTTTAGCAATATAAAACTTGATGAAAAGGGGACTGAAGAAGAGTCAACTTTAGCTAGTAGGCGTCCCCATAATTCGGAGGGTAAAAATCTTGATGAAAAAATTGATAAAAGTGGGTATGGAGAGGTAAAAACTTTAACTAGCGATGTGCCCACTCTCTTGGATTACAAAGACTTTAATTATGATAGTTGTTCTTTGATTGAGTGTATTTCTTTGTTACAATCCATGCTAAATTCACCCAACGCTTATGAACAAAATAAGGCTTTTACTAAACACATTGTAGAAGCAATGATGAAAGCGTTAGAAGAAAAGCTAGAACTAGAAATTTCAATTCCTAGAAAATTATATGATGAGTGGGAACCCACCATTAAAGTTAAAATTAAAAATTATGAGTGCAATGCTTTATGTGATTTGGGTGCTAGTGTTTCCACAATTCCAAAATCCCTATGTGATGTGCTAGGTTTTACCAATATAGATGAATGTTCTCTTAATTTGCAACTTGCGGATTCTACTATTAAAAAGCCATTAATAAGAATTAATGATGTTCTTATTCTTGCAAATAGAAAGTATGTGCCCGTGGACTTTATTGTACTTGATATTGATTGCAATCCGTTTTGCCCCATAATACTTGGTAGACCGTTTCTTCGAACTATTGGTGCTATTATTGATATGAAAGAAGGTAATATAAGATTTCAATTTCCACTAAAGAAAGGGATGGAACACTTCCCTGGGAAAAGAATTAAAGCACCCTATGAATCCATTATGAGGGTCATTTATGGAATCAACTTGAAAGATGATAATACTTGAAACTATGCATTATGCCTAGCTAGGGGCATAAAACAATAGCGCTTGTTGGGAGGCAACCCAATGAATAAAATAAATTTTTGCTTTTTATTTCTGTTCTTGTGTGTTTTAAAAATTATGCTACTGCTCTGATTGTGTTTTTATGTTTTAATTAGTGTTTGTGCCAAGTAATGCCTTTGGGATGATTTGGAAGATAGTATAATTGATGCTGTTTGGAAAACAGAAAGTTTTGTGTCCAGTGCAGGAATTTTAATTCTGTTCTGGAGCATCAGAAAAATCTGAAATTTTTACACAGTATTGGTATATGAATTACCCACGTTGTTCTAATTTTTCAGAATTTTTGGAGTACAGAAGTATAGCTTTTAAATAGATCTTTACAGACTGTTCTGTTTTAGACAGATTCTATTTTTGTTGTATAGTTTGCTTATTTTGATGAATCTATGGATCGTATCGGGGGGTATGAGTCATGGAGAAGTTGGAGTAAAGTAGCATTATGCCAATATTAAATATGAATCAATTTACTACAGTACTTAAAGTTAAAGATTTATTTGTTATACTAACGAATCTCACGAAGGTTTTGTTGAGTTTTGTGTGATTGAAGTTTTCAAGTTTTGGGTGAGATCAAGATAGATGAAGGAATAAGGAGTGGCAAGAGCCTAAGCTTGGGGATGCCCAAGGCACCCCAAGGTAATATTCAAGGAAGACTCAAGCGTCTATGCTTAGGGATGCCCCGGAAGGCATCCCCTCTTTCTTCTACCAACTATCGGTAATTTTACTTGGAGCTATATTTTTATTTATCACATGATATGTGTTTTACTTGGAGCGTCGTGTATTATATGAGTCTTTCCTTTGTTTTCTTTTTAGTTTGTCACAATCATCTTTGCAGGACACACCTATTTGAGAGAGCCACACGTTTATCATGATTTGTTAGAATACTCTATGTGCTTCACTTAAATCTGTTGAGCTAGGCAGTTGCTCTAGTGCTTCACTTCAATCTTTTTGAGCACGGCGGTGGCTATATTTTTAAGAAATATTTGAACTCTCATGCTTCACTTATATTATTTTGAGAGTTGATAAGATAAAATTTTGAAGAAATATATGCACTCTCATGCTTCACTTATATCTTTTTGAGAGTTGATAATAGTAATGGTAATTTGCATAAGATATGAATTTGGTCCCAAAGTGATGAATATTCATGAGGGATATAATAAAAACTTTCATGAAAGATCATTGGATATGATAAGTTTGATTCCCTGCAATAGTTTTGCGATATGGAGATGATAATATGTAAGTCATGTTAGTGAGTAATTGTGATTTAGTAAGAATATTGGTGTTAAGGTTTGTGATTTCCTATGCATGCACATAAAGTCAATAGTTATGCAACGAAATTATATCCTACTTATGGTGCATTATTCGGTGTTAGTTATGTTCAATGCCTGTTTATGACCGTTTTCGCTTTTTGGTTGGTCGCTTCTCAATCTATTTGCTAGCCTTCATTTGTACTAAGCGGGAATACTGCTTGTGCATCCAACTCCTTAAACCCAAGTTGTGCCAAATGAGTCCACCATACCTACCTATATGCGGTATTTCTATGTCGTTCCAAGTAAATTTGCATGTGCCAACTCTAAATTTTCAAAATAATTTTCAGTTTTGTGTGCCCGTACCGCTCATGAAGCGGCAGGGGGTGGCCAATATTTTCCATGCTAGGTGTGTTATTCTCACGATGTGTGTTTATTCACTTATCATTGCACGAGAGAGTGGAAGGTAATAGGGATGCCCAGTCCCGAAATGAAAAAAATTAATATGATGTTAATAATAAATTCCTTGGAAAGTGTTGGTATGGAGGGCACCCGTGGATACGGCTAGCCATGGATTGTGAAAGAATGGTGGAAAGGAAATAAACTTTATTTTCTGTTTGAGAACCGCCTATAATGTGTCTAGCATGGAAGATATTGGGAATTCTCGGTCGTTTTCGTTGACAGGAAAAGCATGCCTCTCAAAATAATTTTATCTCTCTAATTTAAGCTTTGAGCTCTGGCACATTTGCAAATCTCTGCTTCCCTCTGCGAAGGGCCTATCTATTTACTTTTATGCAATTTTTATTTTTATTTTGAGTCTCCATCTTCTGTTACAAAGCACCAACTAGAGAGCACTATTGTCATACTTGTGCATTGTGTGTAGCTAATATTGAGTGTGTTTCATGAATGGATCAATGATTGAGCATAATGGGCTAGGGATAACTTTCTTTAGCGTTGATATTTTGAAAGACATGTTTGCTTGTTAATATGCTTGAGTATTTATGTCTTCATGTCAAACTATAGACTATTGCTTTGAATCATTCAAGACCAAATGTCCATGCTACAAAATAAAAGAGTATATGATGAATATGATAGGTAGCATTCCACATCAAAAGTTTTGTTTTATCATTTACCTACTCGAGGACGAGCAGGAATTAAGCTTGGGGATGCTTGATACGTCTCCAACGTATCTATAATTTTTGATTGTTCCATGCTATTATAGTATCAATATTGGATGTTGTATATACATTTACAAGCAATTATATATCATTTTTTGGGACTAACCTTTTAACTTAGTGCCCAGTGCCAGTTGCTGTTTTTTGCCTGTTTTTGGTTTTCCAGAATATCAGTACCAAACGAAGTCCAAATGCCACGAAACTTTTTGGAGATTTTTTTCTGGACATAAGAGACACTAGAAGCTTCGGGAGAGGGCCAGGAGATAGAGGCTGTGGCCACGAGCCACTAGGGCGCGCCCCAAGGGGGGTGGCGCGCCCTGGTGCCTTGTGGGCCCACCTCTGCTCCGTTTGACCTAATTCCACCTCTATAAATTCTCTAAAATCGGGAAACCAACAGAGGAGTCCATGAAATACTTTTTCCGCCACCGCAAGTTCCTGTTCTCGAGAGATCCCATCTGGAGGCCTTTTCCGGCACTCTGCCGGAGGGGGATTCGATCACGGAGGGGCTCTCCATCAACCTTGCTGCCCTTCCGATGATGCGTGAGTAGTTTACCACAGACCTTCGGGTCCATAGTTAGTAGCTAGATGGCTTCTTCTCTCTTTTTGATCTTCAATACAATGTTCTCCTTGATGTTCTTGGAGTTCTATCCGATGTAATCAATTTTTGCGGTGTGTTTGTTGGGATCCGATGAATTGTGAGTTTATGATCAGATTATCCATGAATATTATTTGAGTTTTCTCTGAACTCTTTTATGCATGATTATTATAGCATCGTATTTCTCTCCGATCTATTGATTTGGTTTGGCCAACTTGATTGATCTATCTTGCAATGGGAGAGGTGCTTTGTAATGGGTTCGATCTTGCGGTGCTCAATCCCAGTGATAGAAAGGGACATGACACGTATGTATCATTGCTATTAAGGGTAAAAAGATGGGGTTTATTCATGCGTGAGTTTACTTTGTCTACATCATATCATCTTGCTTAAGGCGTTACTCCGTTCTTTATGAACTTAATACACTAGATGCATGCTAGATAGCGGTCGATGTGTGGAGTAATAGTAGTAGATGCAGAATCGTTTCGGTCAACTTGTCTCGGACGTGATGCCTATATACATGATCATTGCCTTGGATATCGTCATGATTATTTGCTTTTCTATCAATTGCCCAACAGTAATTTGTTCACCCACCGTATGCTATTTTCAAGAGAGAAGCCTCTAGTGAAAACTATGGCCCCCGGGTCTACCTTTATCATATATTGAAAATCCTAAAAATACCTTGCTGCAATTTTACTTTATTTATTTTATTTTGTATTTTTGTTTGATCTATCTATCTATCACCATACAATTTAATCTTGAAATTAACCGCCAAGGGATTGACAACCCCTTGTTCGCGTTGGGTGCGAGGATTTGTTGTTTTGTGTGTAGGTACTGCTAACGAGTTGTTGCGTGATTCTCCTACTGGATTGATAACCTTGGTTTCATAACTGAGGGAAATACTTATCTCTACTGTACTGCATCATCCCCTCCTCTTCGGGGAAATCCCAACGTAGCTCACAAGTATCACTTGGGCCGAAAGACAGAGAGGTGAGGCACCTATGGGCCATACCATTATCAGTAGCCCCTAAATCGGTCTTCAAGCTAGGCTGCATCATGATCGGCCTCAATATTCATCGTCGTCTTCTAGCTCATCGAGGTTGAAACTGGTTCTTTGAAGCTTCCCTAAAAGTGAATGCTTGTCACCGACCTCCTATGGCTAGCCTACTCCCGAAGTCGTACGAACCACTCTAGTCTTGATTTGTTGATGAAGATGACCAGCATGCGCAAGAGAATTTCCCGCGCAGCCGGCCTCTGCGGGCCAAATTCATGCGCATGACTTTCAAATTCTGCAAAGCCAGTCTTGTCTTTAACTAGACCGGACCAGATTCCCTAGTTGGTCAAACCAGACCACGTATCAGGTCTGACCGCTGGTCAACATGACGTGCGAGAGTCAGTTAGGACCCCACTCTGGCCATGTCCCATCAGTCTATCGGCATGCGCCTTGATCCCTGTTGCATTAACTACAACTCCTTGATCCCCCCGCGATTTATGCGGCATTAGTGGGGAGGTGAAGAGATATGCTGCCACGTGGGGTGGATATTTTTTGCCGCTGTTCCCCCTGTCTGCCTAGAAAGAGAGAGGAGGAACCGATGGGAGAACTCTTACCTATTCTCCCCTGCCTTATTCTTCACCGTGATCCTACAACCATTGCTACTGCTCCGCTGCTGCTCCACCGCGTGCTTTGTTGCTACCCTGTTGTTGCTCCATCGCATCCACGCGCATCGACTGCCATGGCTTCCAAGGCAGCCCAGCTCCATTCGACGAAGGGTTGCAAGGCCCCGCTGTCGGGAAGAGCTCTATTGATGGCAAGCTGAAGACACCATCACTGACCAGGGGCAAAATGGATGCCCTCCACAGTCATCGAGCCTGCGTTGCAGCACCTTCTCGACACTGGCTACCTACCACAGCCGGATACATAGATTCCTCTCTTCCCGGTGATCAAGCTGATGGAGGGCAACTTCACCGCAAAGGCCATGACCAATCCGGAATCATACAAGCAGGTTAGTTTCATTCCTTTCATTCTTCGTGGCCTAAGTTATCCAATCCATCCATTTTTGCACGGTCTCCTCCACTTCTATAGTCTTTAGATGCATCATCTCACCCCCAACTCCATACTTCACCTCCCTTGTTTCATCGCACTCTGTGAGTGTTTCTTGACCATCGAGCCTTGATATGTCCATTTTGCATCATATTTTGCTACTGTTATTTATAGTGTTTTTAATCAATATGACACTTTGTGGAGCAATTCTAATGCCTTTTCTCTCTTAATATGCAAGATTTACACAAGGGGGAGATTGCCGGCAACTGGAATTCTGGACCTGAAAAAGCTATGTCAGAGATACCTATTCAACACATCTCCAAATGAGCTGAAATTTTACGGAGATTTATTTTGGAATAAATAAAAAATACTGGAGCAAAGAAGTACCAGAGGGGGCCACCCAGGAGCCCACGAGGCACCAGGGCACGCCACCCCCTGGTATATAAGTCAATTTGCCCTAGAAAAAATATAGAGAAGACTTTCGGGACGGTGCGCCGCCGTCTCGAGGCGGAACTTGGGCAGGAGCACTTTTGCTCTCCGACGGAGAGATTCTGCCGGGGATACTTCCCTCTGGGAGGGGGAAATCGTCGCCATCGACATCACCAACGATCCTCTCATCGTGGGAGGACTAATCTTCATCAACATCTTCACTAGCACCATCTCATCTCAAACCCTAGTTCATATCTTGTATTCAATCTTTGTATCAAAACCTCAGATTGGTACCTGTGGGTTGCTAGTAGTGTTGATTACATCTTGTAGTTGATGCTAGTTGGTTTATTTGTTGGAAGATTATATGTTCAGATCTATTATGCTATTCAATACCCCTCTGATCTTGGACATGATTATGATTTGTGAGTAGTTACTTTTGTTCTTGAGGACATGGGAGAAGTCTTGTCATAAGTAATCATGTGAATTTGGTATTCGTTCGATATTTTGATGATATGTATGTTGTTGATTCCCTTAGTGGTGTCGTGTGAACGTCGACTACATGACACTTCACCATCTGTGGACCTAAGGGAATGAATTGTGGAGTAGTAATTAGATGATGGGTTGCTAGAGTGACAGAAGCTTAAACCCTAGTTTATGCGCTATTCCGTAAGGGGCTGATTTGGATCCATATGTTTAATGGTATGGTTGGAGTTATCTTAATTCTTCTTTCGTAGTTGCGGATGCTTGCGAGAGGGGGTAATCATAAGTGGGAGGTTTGTTCAAGTAAGAACAGCACCCAAGCACCGGTCCACCCACATATCAAATTATCAAAGTAGCGAATGCGAATCAAACCAACATGATGAAAGTGACTAGATGAAATTCCCATGTGTCCTCGAGAACGCTTTGCTTATTATAAGAGATCGTTCCGGCTTGTCCTTTGCTACAAAAAGGATTGGGCCACCTTGCTGCACTCTTTGTTACTATTGCTACTTGTCACTTGTTACAAATTATCTTGCTATCAAACTACTCGTTATCGATAATTTCAGTGCTTGCAGAAAATACCTTACTGAAAACCGCTTGCCATTTCCTTCTGCTCCTCGTTGGGTTCGACACTCTTACTTATCGAAAGGACTACGATTGATCCCCTATACTTGTGGGTCATCAAGACTCTTTTCTGGCGCCGTTGCCGGGGAGTGAAGCGCCTTTGGTGAGTGGAATTTGGTAAGGAAACATTTATATTATGTGCTGAAATTTACTGTCACTTGTCACTATGGAAAGTAATCCTTTGAGGGGTTTGCTCGGGGTATCTTCACCTCAACCGGAAACACAAATAGTTGCTCCTCAACCTACTGCACCTACTAAAAATATTTATTATGAGATTCCTCCGGGTATGATAGAGAAACTGCTAGCTAATCCTTATCCAGGAGATGGAACGGTACATCCTGATATGCACTTGATCTATGTAGATGAAATTTGTGGATTATTTAAGCTTGCAGGTTTATCCGGAGATGGAGTTAAGAAGAAAGTATTCCCTTTATCTTTGGAGGGAAAGGCATTGATGTGGTATAGGCCATGTGATGATACTGATACATGGGACTGGAACCGATTGAAACTAGAATTCCATCAGAAATTTTATCCTATGCATTTGGTTCATCGTGATCGGAATTATATATATAATTTTTGGCCTCGTGACGGAGAAAGCATCGCTCAAGCTTGGGGGAGGCTTAAGTACATGATGTACACATGCCCCAATCATGATCTCTCAAAAGAAATTATCTTACAGAATTTTTATGCTCGGCTTTCTCATGATAATCAAACCATGCTCAATTCTTCTTCGACTGGCTCCTTTATGAAGAAAACTATTAAATTCAGATGGGATCTTCTGGAAATAATTAAACGCAAATCTGAAGATTGGGAACTCGACAAAGGTAATGAGTCAGTTATAATACTTGAGTTCGATTGTGTTAAATCTTTTATGGCTACCGATGCTTTTCATAAGTTTAGCACTAAATATGGACTTGACTCTGAGATAGTAGCTTCCTTTTGTGAATCATTTGCTACTCATGTTGATCTCCCTAAGGAGAAGTGGTTTAAATATCATCCCCCTATTAAAGAAAAGATTGAGGAACCCGTTAGTGTTAAAGAAGAAACAATTGTTTACCATGCTGATCCAGTTGTGCCTACTGCTTATATTGAGAAACCACCTTTTCCTGTTAGGATTAAGGAACATGCTAAATTTTCAACTGTGGTTAACAAAAGTAATATTAGAGCACCTAGACCCTCTGAGCAAATTAAAGTTGAACCTGATGTTGCTATGGTTAAAGATCTCTTAGTCGATAATATAGATGGGCATGTTATTTACTTTTGTGAGGAGGCTGCTAGAATTGCTAAACCTGTTAGAAATGAACGAGATATGTTAGACAAGAACAAGCCCATAGTAGGCATGCATGTTGTTTTTGTTAAGATTGGAGATCATTGCTATCATGGTTTGTGTGATATGGGTGCTAGTGTGAGTGCTATTCCACTTTCTTTATATCAAGAAGTAATGCATGATATTGCACCTGTTGAGATCGAAGATATTGATGTTACTATTAAGCTAGCAAATAGAGATACTATTACACCACTTGGGATTGTTAGAGATGTTGAAGTCTTGTGTGGTAAAATCAAATACCCTACTGATTTCTTAGTACTTGGTTCACAACAATATAATTTTTGTCCCATTATATTTGGTAGACCTTTCTTGAATACCGTTAATGCTGAAATTGATTGTGTTAAAGAAAAGGTTCTTTGATCAACCACCTATCCTTAAACATATTTTGCCTGTTGAAACTCTTGGAGGCCCTCCTCCACCTAAGGGTGATCCTGTATTTGAATTGAAGCAATTGCCTGATACATTGAAATATGCTTACCTTGATGAAAAGAAGATATATCCTATTATTATTAGTGCTAACCTTTCAGCGCACGAAGAAAAGAGATTACTAAAAACTCTAAGGAAGCACCGAGCTGCTATTGGATATACTCTTGATGATCTTAAGGGCATTAGTCCCACTCTATGTCAGCACAAAATTAATATGGAGCCTGATGCTAAACCAGTTGTCGACCACCAACGAGGATTAAATCCTAAGATGAAAGAGGTGGTAAGAACCGAAATATTAAAACTTCTGGAAGCAGGTATAATCTATCCCATAGCTGATAGTAGATGGGTAAGTCCCGTTCATTGTGTCCCTAAGAATGGAGGTATTACCGTTGTTCCTAATGATAAAAACAAACTCATTCCACAGAGAATTGTAACTGGTTATAGGATGGTAATTGATTTTAGAAAATTAAACAAAGCTACTAGAAAAGATCAGTACCCCTTACCTTTTATTGATCAAATGTTAGAAAGATTTTATAAGCATACACACTTTTGTTTCCTAGATGGTTATTCTGGTTTTTCTCAAATACCCGTATCACAACCCGACCAAGAGAAAACCACCTTTACTTGTCCTTTTGTAACTTATGCTTATAGATGTATGCCTTTTGGTTTATGCAATGCACCTGCTACCTTTCAAAGATGTATGACTGCTATATTCTCTAACTTTTGTGAAAAGATTGTTGAGGTTTTCATGGATGATTTCTCCGTTTACGGAACTTCTTTTGATGATTGCATAAGCAACCTTGATCGAGTTTTGCAGAGATGTGAAGAAACTAATCTTGTCTTGAATTGGGAGAAGTGCCACTTTATGGTGAATGAAGGTATTGTCTTGAGGCATAAAATTTCTGAAAGAGGTATTGAAGTTGGTAAAGCTAAGGTTGATGCTATCGAGAAAATGCCATGTGCAAAAGATATTAAAGGTATAAGAAGTTTCCTCGGTCATGCTGGTTTCTATAGGAGATTTATTAAAGACTTCTCTAAAATTTCTAGGCCTCTTACCAATCTTTTGCAAAAAGATGTTCCATTTGTTTTTGATGATGATTGTCTAGAAGCCTTCGAAACACTTAAGAAAGCCTTAACCACTGCACCTATTGTTCAACCACCTGATTGGAACTTGCCTTTTGAAATTATGTGTGATGCTAGTGATTATGCTGTTGGTGTTGTTCTAGGACAGAGAGTTGATAAGAAATTAAATGTTGTCCATTATGCTAGTAAAATTCTAGACAATGCTCAAAGAAATTATGCTACTACTGAGAAAGAATTTCTAGCAGTTGTGTTTGCATGTGATAAATTCAGATCTTACATAGTTGATTCTAAAGTAACTGTTCACACCGATCATGCTGCTATTAAATATCTTATGAAAAAGAAAGATGCTAAACCTAGACTCATTAGGTGGGTTTTATTGCTACAAGAATTTGACTTGCATATTATTGATAGAAAGGGAGCTGAGAACCCCGTAGCAGATAATTTGTCTAGAATGGAAAATGTTCTTGATGACCCACTACCTATCAATGATGATTTTCTCGAAGAACAATTAGCTATCATAAATGCTTCTCGTAATACTCCATGGTATGCGGACTATGCTAATTATATTGTTGCTAAATTTATACCACCTAGTTTCACGTACCAACAAAAGAAAAAGTTTTTCTTTCATTTAAAACATTACTTCTGGGATGACCCACATCTTTATAAAGAAGGAGTAGATGGTATTATTAGAAGTTGTATACCTGAGCATGAACAGGAACAAATCCTACGGAAGTGTCATTCCGAGGCCTGTGGAGGACACCATGCAGGAGACAGAACTGCACACAAGGTATTACAATCTGGTTTTTATTTGCCTACTCTTTTCAAGGATGCTCGTAAGTTTGTCCTATCTTGTGATGAATGTCAAAGAATTGGTAATGTTGGTAGACGTCGGGAAATGCCTATGAATTATTCACTTGCTGTTGAACCATTTGATGTTTGGGGATTTGATTATATGGGACCTTTTCCTAAATCCAATGGGTATACACATATTTTAGTTGCTGTTGATTGCGTTACTAAGTGGGTAGAAGCTATTCCAACTAGTAGCGCTAATCATAACACTTCTATTAAAATGCTTAAAGAAGTTATTTTCCCAAGGTTCGGAGTCCCTAGATATTTAATGACTGATGGTGGTTCACATTTTATTCATGGTGCATTCCGAAAATTGCTTGCTAAATATGATGTCAACCATAGAATTGCATCACCCTATCACCCTCAAACTAGTGGTCAATTTGAATTGAGCAATATAGAAATAAAATAAATTTTGCAAAAGACCGTCAATAGATCTAGAAAGAATTGGTCTAAGGAACTTGACGATGCATTATGGGCTTATAGAACTGGTTATAAAAATCCTATGGGTATGTCTCCTTATAAAATGGTTTATGGAAAAGCATGTCATTTACCTCTTGAGTTAGAACATAAAGCATATTGGGCAATTAAAGAACTCAATTATGATTTTAAACTTGCCGGTGAAAAGAGGTTATTTGATATTAGCTCATTAGATGAATGGAGAACCCAAGCTTATGAAAATGCCAAGTTGTTTAAAGAAAAAGTTAAAAGATGGCATGATAGAAGAATTCAAAAATGGGAATTTAAAGTAGGTGAGCAAGTTCTATTGTACAATTCTCGTTTGAGATTCTTTGCGGGGAAACTTCTCTCTAAATGGGAAGGACCGTATATCATCGAAGAAGTTTATCGCTCCGGAGCCATCAAAATAAACAACTCCGAAGGCACTAATCCGAGAGTGGTGAATGGGCAAAGAATTAAGCACTAAATTTCAGGTACTCCCATTAATGTTGAAACTAATATTATTGAAACAATTACACCGGAAGAATAGATAAGAGAGACCTTCCGGAACACTCCAGAACCCTGAAAAGGAAGAGGTACGTGATACGGTAAGTAAACCGACTCCAAAAATTCCATAAAAATACTTTCTGTCAGTTTTGGAATATTAGAAAAAATACAAAAATAAGAAACAGCCGAGGGGACCCGCCTGGTGCCCACGAGGCACCAGGGCGCGCCCTGGTGGCTCGTGGGCCCCTCGTGAGCCTTCCCGACTCCGTTTTCTCCTGGATTACTTGTTTTGAAGATAAAAAAATCTTTATATATACTCCCGGATGTTTTGACTACCGCATCGTAGTAATCTCCTCTGTTCTTGTTTCGTTGCTATTTTTCTGACAGATCTGAAAGTATGTCGTCTCAAGACTCAGATGGAGAGAGCCTTGTATCACACTATGTTACAAATCCCAGGATCTATGGGGATATAGACCCCTATGGATGGTCCGCGGAGTAGGAGCAAGATGCCAACATGAAGGGAACGGAAGATGCGAGCTCGGATGAAGAAGATGCCCCTCTACCTCAACCGGGAGATATGCATGTGGAGTTCAAGAAGTCGAGCCTCCCAAACACAGTAAACAAATCTAAGATCCAATTTATCCCTTTCCGTCTTCTACAGGAAAACAAGAACGCACTATGTGAGAAGATAATGGAGCTTGAGCAAGAAATTAGCAAATTGAAGGAAGAAAACTTTGTTCTCAAGCGGAAACTGAAGGACAAGCCCACCACTTCATCACCACCACCATCACCGAAGAAGGAAACTTGAGTACATGGGTATGGGCACCCCCCTTGGCTTGTGCCAAGCTTGGGGGAGGTGCCCCGGTATCGTATCACCATCACTCTTATTATCTTTACCTATTTTTAGTTCGATCCTTAGTTATTTCGTGATCTAGTTGAATAAAAGTTTGGTATGATCTATTTTCGAGTGCTAGCTTCGTGATCTATCTATCTATGTAATCGAGTTGAGAGTTATATAATAAAGAGTAGTTTGAGTTTTTGCTTTTTTACTTTCATGTTTCAATTCTAGCAATGAAAATAATGAAAAAGATCATATGCTAATTGATGTAGGGTGGAACCCTAGATGGCGATCTTTTCACACTTAGGAGGGGGAAAAGGTGCAAATCCAAGAAGAACACAAGAAGAACACTCAAATAACACAATCCAAATCACACATGCACTAGATCCACATACACATAGTAGAGATACAAGATCCAAAGTCAACACAAGAGGATACACGGTAGCTAGTTCATCCCAATCCGTAGAGGAGTTGAGGTCTTGAATCCGGAGTGGATCTTCTCACATGGGTCTCATGGAGGTCTTGAGCTCCATGGGAGAGGTATGGATGAGCAAAGCTCTATCTCAAAGAGCCAACTACTTTGCTAACCCTAGATGGAGGAGGAAGAGGTCCTTATATAGTGCTAGTACAAATTGGGGCGAGTTGGGGGAGGTACATGGGCCTGTGGGCCGAAGATACGCGGGCGTCGGGCCGGATGTCCGGCGTCAGGCCGGATGTCCGGCGTCAGGCCGGATGTCCGGCGGTTCGTCAGGGTGCCGGATGTCCGGGCTTGGGGGGCGGATGTCCGGGCTGAAGTGGTCAACCTACTGTATAGGGGCGCCGGATTTCCGGCAGGGGCCCGGATGTCCGGGGTGGACGGGCCGGATGTCCGGTTGCGGGGCCGGATGTCCGCGGCCTTGAGACTTGGCGGCGGCTGTTCTGGTGATGCTGTTGTAGTCCCCAGGGGCCGGATGTCCGGGCCGTAGGCCGGATGTCCGGCTGCTGATGCTCAGCAGCACTTCCTCTTCTCGTGTTTCTTCATCCGAGTACTTCGCGACTTGTCCATTGTTCCGGGCTTCTCCGAGAGGGTCCTCTTGGTACCTAAGCACACATAGCATTCCAGAATGTGGTAGTAGCCATGTCTCGCACGAGTCATATGGTAGTTCGTTAAGGAGTGATGTCACCTCATTTTTGAGAGCTCTTGCACGTGCTCGAGTCATTGGTCCTCTTGGTACTTGGGGAGACGCAGGTGGGTCCATGGGCATGACCGTAGCTTGCTCCGCATCATCTCCCCCCCTTGGGAAAGATCCGTCCTCGGATCATAATCCAAATCACCATGGAAGGGAGATAAATCCTTGACGTTGAAGATGTCGCTCACGTTGTACTTGTCACGAGGGATGTCGATCTTGTATGCATTGTCATTGTAGCGTGCTAGCACCTTGAATGGTCCATCGGCTCGAGGAAGTAGTTTGGACTTGCGTTCGTTGGGGAAGCATTCCTTGCGAAGGTGTAGCCACACAAGATCTCCGGGGTTGAACACCGTGGGGTGCTTGTTGATGTTGACCTTGGTCGCGAGACGTTGTACTTGGCGCTCGATCGTGTGCCTTGTATCTGCATGCATCTTCTTGAGCTAACTCTCTCGTGCACTCGCGTCCATGTTGGTTCGCTCTTGTAGGGGTAGCGGTAGGATGTCCAATGGTGACAAAGGGTTGAAACCGTAGACGACCTCGAAGGGGGACATGCCGGTAGTAGAGTGTCTTGCTCGGTTGTAGGCGAACTCGGCGATGGGCAAGCATTCTTCCCACTCCCGTATGTTCTTCTTGATCAACACGCGAAGGAGTGTGGATAACATCCGGTTCATGACCTCCGTTTGGCCGTCGGTTTGTGGGTGATATGCCGAAGAGAAGAGGAGCTTGATTCCGAGCTTGGCGCATAGGGTCTTCCAAAAGTAGCTTAGTAACTTGACGTCGCGGTCCGATATAATCGTCTTGGGCACTGCATGCAATCTCAAGATTTCCCTACAAAAGAGATTTGCAACATGTGAAGCATCGTCTATCTTGTTGCAAGGAATGAAATGTGCCATCTTAGAGAAATGGTCCACAACAACAAATACGGAATCTTTGCCGTTTTGAGTTCGAGGCAAGCCAAGCACGAAATACATACTAATATCTTCCCATGGGTGATATGGAATAGGAAGTGGCATATATAAACCATGAGATTGAGATTTGGACTTAGCTTTGCGGCATGTAGAGCACCGGTTGGTGTAGCGTGAGACGTCTCGAAACATCTTTGGCCAAAAGTAGTTCCTGGAGAGCGTAGCGCATGTCTTGTCACGTCCAAAATGTCCCATGAGTCCTCCACCATGAGCTTCTTGCAAAAGTAGAAAACGAAGAGAAGACTCGGGAATACAAAGTTTGTTAGCTCGCATAAGATAACCATCTTTCAAGTAATATTGCTCCCAAGTTTTATGAGGTAAACATTTGGCATAAGGAGTTGCAAATGACGAATCATGCTCATACAAGTCTTTAATGTGCTCAAATCCTATGACATTCAACTCAAGTTGAGTAACCAACATGCATTTGCGGGAAAGAGCGTCTGCCACAACATTTTCCTTACCTTTGATATACTTGATAATATAAGGAAATGACTCAATGAACTCACTCCATTTAGCATGACGCTTATTCAATTTGGTTTGTCCCTTAAGGTACTTAAGCGTTTCATGATCCGTATGGATGAAAAATTCACGTGGACGTAGATAATGTTCCCACACATGCAAGACTCTCACTAAAGCATATAACTCTTTGTCATAAATGGGGTAGTTAAGTTGCGCACTGGAGAGCTTCTCACTAAAATATGCAATGGGTCATTTCTCTTGCATTAACACACCACCAATGCCATTACCACTAGCGTCACAATGCACTTCAAAAGTTTTGTCAAAGTTGGGTAATGCAAGCAATGGAGCATGTGTAAGCAAATTCTTAAGCTCATGAAATGCGGCATCTTGAGATGGACCCCAAACAAATGGTGCATTCTTCTTACTCAATGCGTGCAACGGTGATGCAATAGTGCTAAAATCCTTCACAAAGCGATGCTAAAATCCGGGTAAGCCAAGGAAACTACGCACTTGAAGCAAATTGGTTGGTTGTGGCCAATTCTTAATAGCATCAATGTTAGTTTCATCCACTTGAACACCCTTGGAGGAGACAACAAAGCCCAAGAAAACAAGCTTATCAACACCAAAAGTGCATTTTTCCATGTTAGCATAAAGTCGCTCGTCTCTAAGAACTTGCAATACGTCTCTAAGGTGTTTGACATGATCTTCAAGAGTTTCACTAAACACAAGGATGTCATCAAAGTAAACCACAACACAAATGCCAATATATTTGTGAAGAACATAATGCATCACACGCATAAAAGTGCTAGGAGCTTGTGATAAACCCATAGGCATGACTAACCATTCATACAAGCCAAATTTGGTTTTGAAAGCGGTTTTCTATTCATCACCTTCTTGCATGCGTATTTGATAGTAGCCACTTTTAAGGTCAATTTTGGAGAAAATGGTGGCTCCGCTAAGTTCATCAAGCATGTCATCAAGGCGTGGAATGGGATGTCTATATCTAACGGTGATAGCATTAATGGGCCGGCAATCGGAACACATGCGATAAGTACCATCTTTCTTTGGTACAAGAATGACCGGAACGGCACAAGGGCTTAAGCTTTCGCGTACATACCCATTCTCCATGAGATGTTGTACTTGCCTTTGTATCTCTTTGGTCTCTTCGGGGTTGACGCGGTAAGGTGCCTTGTTCGGTAGAGGTGCCCCGGGGATAAGGTCGATGCGGTGTTCGATGCCGCGAAGTGGAGGAAGTCCAGGAGGTAGCTCATCGGGAAACACG
This sequence comes from Elymus sibiricus, assembly GCA_039707655.1. Classification (NCBI taxonomy): domain Eukaryota; kingdom Viridiplantae; phylum Streptophyta; class Magnoliopsida; order Poales; family Poaceae; genus Elymus; species Elymus sibiricus. The sequence goes on from CM077676.1 coordinate 439,545,931, forward strand.
TCCGTGAATTCTTGCAATAAATGAGATAATACCAAAGGAAGATGTTGTGAAGTATTAGTCCGCACCACTTCATCTTTGCACACAAGCACAAAGTGAAGGACACTTGATGGGCTCTCACTCACATCCCTCAAATCTCTTTTGGTGGCTAAAAGAACTAGGTCTCTCTTGCCGCTCATCGTGGAGTCGCTCATTTTTGGCTTGTGGCGCTCACTCTCTTTTTGGTGGTTCACTCGCTCACGTATCTCATCACGATGGGTAGATGCTTGCTTGTCTGTGATGACTTGACTTGCTGTCATAGGTTGAAGAACGAATTCCTTGTCCTTCATCTTGAAGCTATAGTTATTGGTCCGTCCGTTGTGGAACCCTAGATGTCGATCTTTTCACACTTAGGAGGGGGAAAAGGTGCAAATCCAAGAAGAACACTCAAATGACACAATCCAAATCACACATGCACTAGATCCACATACACATAGTAGAGATACAAGATCCAAAGTCAACACAAGAGGATACACGGTAGCTAGTTCATCCCAATCCGTAGAGGAGTTGAGGTCTTGAATCCGGAGTGGATCTTCTCACATGGGTCTCATGGAGGTCTTGATCTCCATGGGAGAGGTATGGATGAGCAAAGCTCTACCTCAAAGAGCCAACTACTTTGCTAACCCTAGATGGAGGAGGAAGAGGTCCTTATATTGTGCTAGTACAAATTGGGGCGAGTTGGGGAAGGTACATGGGCCTGTGGGCCGAAGATATGCGGGCGTCGGGCCGGATGTCCGGCGTCAGGCCGGATGTCCGGCGGTTCGTCAGGGTGCCGGATGTCCGGGCTTGGGGGCCGGATGTCCGGGCTGAAGTGGTCAACCTATTGTATAGGGGCGCCGGATTTCCGGCAGGGGCTCGGATGTCCGGGGTGGACGGGCCGGATGTCCGGGGCCTGGAGACTTGGCGGCGACTGTTCTGGTGATGCTGTTGTAGTCCCCAGGGGCCAGATGTCCGGGCCGTAGGCCGGATGTCCGGCTGCTGATGCTCAGCAGCACTTCCTCTTCTCGTGCTTCTTCATCCGAGTACTTCGCGACTTGTCCATTGTTCCGGGCTTCTCCGAGAGGGTCCTCTTGGTACCTAAGCACACATAGCATTCCGGAATGAGGTAGTAGCCATGTCTCGCACGAGTCATATGGTAGTTCGTTAAGGAGTGATGTCACCTCGTTTTCGAGAGCTCTTGCACGTGCTCGAGTCATTGGTCCTCTTGGTACTTGGGGAGACGTAGGTGGGTCCATGGGGATGACCGTAGGATGCTCCGCATCACTAATCTTATGGAAAGTAATGACATTACATAAAGAAGAGTATAAGTGGTAAAATTTATTTGAAGTTAACAAACATAGCATTAGTCAATGATGCAATTCATGAAAGAATTAATTGGGAAGAGAAGATTCACGTGCAAATATACTATCTTGGACATCTTTTATGATTGTGAGCCCCCATTAAGTATTTTACGTCAAATTGTTGACGTTGGAAAAGGAAGATAACGTAATGAATTATGTTTGTTCATATTCACATAGAAGTTATATTGTTATAGATCCTCCAACATGTGGTGCTTGCCCAATATCTTTGCTAGCCAAAAATCCGCACCAAGTAGAGATACTACTTGTGCATCCAAAACCCTTAAACCCAGTTTCTTGTCATGAGAGTCCACTATATCTACCTAGGGATTGAATAAGTTCCTTCAAGTAAGTTGTCATCGGTGCAAAAAGCAATAAAAATTGCCTCTAAATATGTCTGAACTTTTATGGTAAAGAAATAAAAGTGACAGACTGCATAATAAAGGTTGCTATAACAAGGGGCAATATAAAGTGACGTTCCTTTGCATTAAGAGCTTGTGCATTCAACAACAAAAAGCGCATGACAACCTCTGCTTCCCTCTGCGAAGGGCATATCCTTTACTTTTATGTATTTACTTTTTATGCAAGAGTCAATAGTGTTCTCCTCTACTTCCTTTTTATTTTTCTCTTTTGCAAGCATCATGTGGTGGGGAAAGATCTAGGCACATATATCCAGTTGGATATGAGTGATCGTGAGTTATTATTGTTGACATCACCCTTGAGGTGAATAAGTTGGGAGGCGAAATCACAAGCCCCTATCTTTCTATGTGTCTGGCTGAAACTTTTTGCTCCATATATATGTCGTGAGTGTTAGCAATCATAGAAGACTAAATGATGGTTGAGTATGTGGACTTGCTAACAAGCTCCTACATGAAACCCTTCCTGAAAATATGATGAATTGCAATTGCATTGTTGACTGAGAACATAGTTTGTTAGTTTTCAAGAAAGTTTATGCCTTATACTTCATTGTTGTGATGAATAGTTACTTGCTCATGAGAAGTTTTATGATAATAAATATTGCTGTTATAATAATGATCATGACGCTACTATGTCCGTATTTTGTTTTTATCGACACTTCTCTCTCTAAACATGTGGACATGATTATCGATATTGGCTTTCGCTTGAGGACAAGCGAGGTCTAAGTTTGGGGGAGTTGATACGTCCATTTTGCATCATGTTTTGCTACTGTTATTTATAGTGTTTTTAATCAATATGACACTTTGTGGAGCAATTCTAATGCCTTTTCTCTCTTAATATGCAAGATTTACACAAGGAGGGAGATTGCCGGCAGCTGGAATTCTGGACCTGAAAAAGCTATGTCAGAGATACCTATTCTGCACATCTCCAAATGAGCTGAAATTTTATGGAGATTTATTTTGGAATAAATAAAAAATACTGGAGCAAAGAAGTACCAGAGGGGGCCACCCAGGAGCTCACGAGGCACCAGGGCACGCCACCCTCCCCCCCAGGCGCGCCCTGGTGGCTCGTGGGGCCCCTGGCTAGCCTCTGGCCCCCATTTTCTAGTATATAAGTCCATTTGCCCTAGAAAAAATATAGAGAAGACTTTCGGGACGGTGTGCCGCCGTCTCGAGGCGGAACTTGGGCAGCAGCACTTTTGCTCTCCGGCGGAGAGATTCTGCCGGGGATACTTCCCTCCGGGAGGGGGAAATCATCACCATCGACATCACCAACGATCCTCTCATCGTGGGAGGACTAATCTTCATCAACATCTTCACCAACACCATCTCATCTCAAACCCTAGTTCATCTCTTGTATTCAATCTTTGTCTCAAAACCTCAGATTGGTACATGTGGGTTGCTAGTAGTGTTGATTACATCTTGTAGTTGATGCTAGTTGGTTTATTTGGTGGAAGATTATATGTTCAGATCTATTATGCTATTCAATACCCCTCTGATCTTGGACATGATTATGATTTGTGAGTAGTTACTTTTGTTCTTGAGGACATGGGAGAAGTCTTGTCATAAGTAATCATGTGAATTTGGTATTCGTTCGATATTTTGATGATATGTATGTTGTTGATTCCCTTAGTGGTGTCGTGTGAACGTCGACTACATGACACTTCACCATCTTTGGGACTAAGGGAATGCATTGTGGAGTAGTAATTAGATGATGGGTTGCTATAGTGACAGAAGCTTAAACCCTAGTTTATGCGCTATTCCGTAAGGGGCTGATTTGGATCCATATGTTTAATGCTATGGTTAGAGTTATCTTAATTCTTCTTTCGTAGTTGCGGATTCTTGCGAGAGGGGGTAATCATAAGTGGGAGGTTTGTTCAAGTAAGAACATCACCCAAGCACCAGTCCACCCACATATCAAATTATCAAAGTAGCGAACGCGAATCAAACCAACATGATGAAAGTGACTAGATGAAATTCCCATGTGTCCTTGAGAACGTTGTGCTTATTATAAGAGATCGTTCCGGCTTGTCCTTTGCTACAAAAAGGATTGGGCCACCTTGCTGCACTCTTTGTTACTATTGCTACTTGTCACTTGTTACAAATTATCTTGCTATCAAACTACTCGTTACCGATAATTTCAGTGCTTGCAGAAAATACCTTACTGAAAACTGCTTGTCATTTCCTTCTGCTCCTCGTTGGGTTCGACACTCTTACTTATCGAAAGGACTACAATTGATCCCCTATACTTGTGGGTCATCAAGCCTCACTTTGACATTTGGAGAAAATATTTCCAAGTCAAACTCCAATCCAATGTGAACAAAAATTGTGAGTGCAGAGGAGCTGCCATCTGCAAGCAACCTGGATCCGGGTACCTGGAAGGGGAGTTTGCAGAGACAAACAAGAAGTGGCAGCAGGGGTGGTTCTATACCCCAGATGTAGAATCAGGCAATCCACCTCAGGCCGGATTGTCACGGCCTTCTCCCTAGTTCCACCATCCAAGCGCAACTCCTAGAGCCCTAGGTTCACACCGAAAGTGACCAAGCTTCACAAGTATGTGCGAAAGCTGGCCGGAATCAGACTCAATCAAGTCAGCATGATGCATCTAGCTCTGCGCCGGGGTATCCAGCCACTCCAACGCGGAGCTCACTTGATGTACCAGTACACCAGCAAGGACGACATCACCAAAGCAATATGGGCTGACTTCTATTAGTCGAAGTCAATCCAAGAGATGCATTCCCTGATGTTTAAGGGGAAGATCGCCGATTTCCCTAAGGAGCCAACCCACTGCGGCTTCTCGACCTAATTACTTGTAGTAGAGGATAGGGTTTCTTATCCCTCCAATTCCTCAAATCCGCATTCATGCCGCTGTAGAGCGTGCCGCTCCACATTGAAGATGGCTCAGGGCGGACGCGGCCTCTCGCTGCCTCTGCCACTGAAGCGGCGCGCCGGCCGAGGGCGCCACCCGTTGCACGCCCGGCTGAACACACCTCCTCCCTGCTTTCAAACGCCTCCATTAAACATGCGTGGAAGTCGAGAAACCTACTCTGACCACATGTCAGTTCATGAGCGGGCCGGCATTAAACACAACGCCGGCCAAGCTCCTCCCGTCCGCTCGTTATTTAAAGGAGGCCAGACGCCCGGTAAGAATCGCACCACTGCGCCCCTCCCCATCGCCTCCTTCCACCATTTTCTCTACCCTTTTGATGGCATCTGACGAGCAGCAAGAGAAATTCTCCAACATAAAAGTTGGTTGGATGGCCCGCCAAGCCCGCCGGATACGAGCAAGGCAGCTCGCTGCTCCACCTCCCTCGCCTGGCCCGACGGAGCAAGTTGCCGCCCGAAGTCGGCGCGAGGTTCAGCACTGATACGTCTCCAACGTATATATAATTTTTTATTGTTCCATGCTATTATAGTATCAATCTTGGATGTTTTTATATGCAATTGTATGCAATTATATATCATTTTTTGGGACTAGCCTATTAACCCAGTGCCTAGTGCCAGTTGCTGTGTTCTGCTAGTTTTTTGGCTTTTCAGAGAAACAGTACCAAATGAAGTCCAAATGCCACGAAACTTTTTGGAGATTTTTTTTCTGGACAAAAGAAACCTGGGAAGCTTCGGGAGGAGGCCAGAAGCCTCACGGAGGCTTCACAAGGCACTAGGGCGCGCCCCAGGGGGGCGCCGTAGTACCTTGTTGTAACACCCCCTTGTAATGTGCCACAGTGATCCATCATGATCAATGCCAAGTCAGCATCTTTTGCAAAGCATAAGTGCCACTTGTCTTAGAATTCAAACTCAAAATCCAAATTTGAATTGCAAGTCAAATATTTATGTTTTCAAACATGCAAACAAAATAGTTCATAATATTGCAAATAATCCCAAAGCAATTGTAAAAATAAAATCAACATTATTTGAATTCACAAGTTGACCCTAGCAACCAAAACAGTACCCCAAAACAGCATTATTAAATCCATTTTCATTTTGAAAAATACAAATGAATTCAAATCACTCCCAAACTTTTTGTGGCAGAGAGGTAAAATACATATTAATTATTGGGACCAACTACACATTTTACAAAAGTCAACTAGTGCTAAAAGAATTACAAATCAGAGAGTAAATGGAAAAACAGAAAAGATAAAAGAAAGAAAAGAGAAAACATACCTGTGCACCTACCGGTCTGCTGCTACAGGAGCAGGCCCAGCCCACCGCTGGTCATCTCCCTCCTCCTGCTCATCCCCTCACCCGCTGTCGCCACGCGAGCGCACGCCCGAAACCCCCCACCCTCGCCTGCTCGACAGCGAGGCGTCGCGCCCGTCGCTGGGTGGTTAAGGGCCACGTCCCGCGCGCCCCTGGTCTCCTCCTGCTCACCTCCCCCTCCTCCATCGCTTCCCCTTCTCCTCCTCTCTCTGCCGAGCACGGCCGTCGCCGTTCGCTGCTCAAGCTCGTGGCCAACGGCCTTCCCGGGCCGCGTCAAGCTGTCCTACGGGTTCCCCGTCCTCGTCCTCGTCCTCTACGTGCCCGCGGCCGACCGGTGAAGCTGCCCTGCGACGCCTGCGACTTCGTCTTCTACCTTGGGCCGCTGAGATCGCCGCGGTCGATTCTTCGCCTCCGGTGCTTCCCCGAGCCCGCTAGCTTGCCCTGCTACCTCACTGTGAGCTCCCGGCCCGTCTCAACTCCTCCTTGCTCCCCTTAGTGCACCGTAGTTGTCTCCCCTCAACCTCCCGCTCGGCCGTCCGCCATGGCCGCTGAGCTCGCCACTGATGTGCCCTTTGTTTTCGTCCGATGTTGCACGCGAGCTCGTGCGCCCATGCGATCACCGAACTCCGGCCGCCGCTCGATCCAACGCCGCCGTCGCTACCGTCCCTCCCCGGCCTCCCTGAGACCACCATTGGACGCGGCCGAACCCCAGCTTTCCGTAGAGCCCGTCCGCGGCTCGATCCGCTGCCCGTGCGCCGTTTCCGCGCGACGCCGCCGCGTCTGGTGCTCGCCGGAGCAGCGCCGGCTTGCACGCCGGCGTTTAAACATCGGTGGGCCCTGCCTGTAAGGTCATTAGCGGCTAACTGCCGTGCTAATAGCCACTGACCTGCGGGCCCTAACACTGTAGCAATTAGGATTAAAATTAAACTAACCTACTAACTACTGTGTCACTGACAGTCTGGGCCCACAACTTAATTAGATTAATTAGTTTAATCTAAACACTGTTAAACTAACAGAGACTGACCACTGGGTCCCACTGGGCCCTGTTGACCAGTCAACCGCTGACTGGGCTGGCCCTAGTCAATGACAGGTGGGACCCACTGGTCCTGTTGACCAGTCAACGTTGACCAGTCAACTGCTGACTGGGCAGTTGGCTAGGCCCACTGTCAGCCTCTAACACACACTGCTGTGTACACTCTGTGTGTGCATGTAGCAATTTAATCTTTATTTTAGAAATTAAAATAAATCCAGTAAATTGCAGAAAATGATTAAAACTTTGAAAAATCATAGAAAATAAACCGTAACTCGGATGAAAATAATTTATATATGAAAAATGATCAGAAGAATATGACGAATCCGAATATGTGATCTAAATGCTTGACCATCACTCCTAACTAGATGAACATGGAACCTTCCCCTCCGGATCAATATACCGATAAGCATCTGGAGCTGGGAAAATATTCCCGGATATTTTCCCGCTCCGTTTAAAATACCTAGCACTGCATTAGGACACCCCTAGCATAACCTACCGGCATGCCGTGCATCTGTGTTGCATCTGTGTGCTTTATATTTACTGTTTCTTCCCCCTCTTCTCTCCGGTAGACCCCGAGACCGACGCTGCCCCTGTGATCGACTACATCACCGACGACCCTTCTTCCTTCTCAGCAGAGCTTCCAGGCAAGCATCCTATATCGCCCATTCTTTCTCTCCCATGCTTGCATTAGATTTTGCCAATGTAATTGATTACTCCTATTCTGATGCATAGCCTGATTTTGTAACCTGTTGTTGATACTTTACTTGTTGTCGTAAATGCTTAGTATAGGATGGTTAGGGATCCAGCAGTGGCCCCGCACCCGTGTCCTTATTGCCATGCTTTCCCACCGATGACTCGATCAGTGTGATCGATGTACAGAGGCCGAACACAGCATCGCACACCCCCTTAGTTGTACGACTCTACAGAGCTACTATCGAGTGCCGAGGGTGATACCTCCTACCTCACTCCTGATGATATCTCTATAGCATAGCTAGTCGGTTGTGGGTTACCGAGGGTGATTCCTCTTTCACCACCTCCGATGATGCCTCTGTCATGCAACCCCTCAAGTGTGAACCCGTCGAGGGTGAATCCTCCAAGTTCACCTTGACGGATGCATCGAGTGGGAATCCATCAAGGGTGATTCCTCGGATTTCCCCCTTGATGTCATGGCCACACGGTTACCATGGCATTTACCTCAGTTCCTTGTTAAAGTCGGGTCGGCCCTGTGGGGGTACCCGCGAGAGGTGTGAAGTCGGGTTGGCCGTGGAGGCACCCACGAGAGATTATTGTGGCGGAACGACAGGGCAGGCAGAGACCACCTAGGAGAGAGATGGGCCTGGTCCCTGGTCGTTGGACCGCGGGTTACCAAGTCGGTGTGGCAGGGTGTCGGGGGTGAGCCTTGAGCCCTGTTCGTGTCCGCGAGATACTAATAATACGCTTATCAGATTTGGGTATTTGATCTGAGTTGGCCACTGGCCTATACGCACTACCACCACACGGGATAATGGTTTAATGGGGCCCTCGGCGCCGTATGCATCAGCCGAAAGCTCTGTCAGATGTCCAGTTCAGCATTGTGGGCCTGTCGGGCTAGTGCCATCCAGGATGAGGTGGTGCTCGTCCCGGCTCGTCGCATAACGACCCGGAGTGAAAAGGGCGATGGGCCCAAGACCCCTGAGCACTTAGGATGTAGACCGGCGGGGACCTCTCTGCGGAGCCTAGGTCGTGTCGATCAGCCGAGGCCGGGCGTGACCCAGAAAAGTGTGTCCGGCCAGAGTTAATCGAGCGTGTTGGGTAACAGTAGTGCACCCCTGCAGGGAAGTTATCTATTCGAATAGCCGTGTCCACGGTAACAGGACGCTCAGTGTTGTATCCCGATCTACTACAACTTGAACTGGATACTTGAGTACTTAATAAATTGATAGCTCCAGGATCGCTTTCTCGCAGAGAGTCGAGGAAGGATCTCTGGGCATGGCTACTAATATACTTGTTACTAATACTTTTATATGCTAATTTGCACTCTTCTAATGCTGCAATACGCTGCAAGATGCTAGTCTTCGATAGGCTAGGCCTTCCACCGTATTCTGGCATTTCTGCAGTATAGTCCACAGATATAGCCCCTTCCCTTTGATACCGATGCATACTTAGCATAGATCTGATGTAAGTCTTGCGAGTACTTTGGATGAGTACTCACGGTTGCTTTGGTACCTTTTTCCCCATACCCGATTGCTGTGATCAGATGACGGAGCCCCAGAGCCAGCTGATCCCGCCGTCGACTACTACTACCCCGACGGAGCCTACTACTACGTGGAGACCGACGACCAGGAGTAGTTTAGGAGGCTCCCAGGCAGGAGGCCTGCGCCTTTTCGATCTAGATGTCGTTGTTTTGCTCAGCCTTCTTAAGGCAACCTTTGTCTAATTATGTCTGTACTCAGATGCTGATGCTTCCGCTGACTCTTGTGTAACTCGAGCTTATGTATTCGAGCCCTCGAGGCCCCTGGCTTGTAATTTAAAGCTTGTATTATTTTATTTTGTGTCTAGAGTTGTGTTGTGATATCTTCTCGTGAGTCCCTGAGCTTGATCGTGTGCATTTGCGTGTATGATTCGCGCACGGTTGGGCCGGGGGGTCACGCTTGTGGGGCCCACGTGACTCCGTTTGACCTAATTCCACTTCTATAAATTCACAAATATTGGGAAATCCACAGAGAGCCAGAAGAAAAAACCTTTCCGCCGCCGCAAGCCTCTGTTCTTCCGCGATCCCATCTGGAGGCCTTTTCCGGTACTCTGCCAGAGGGGGAATTGGTCACGGAGGGCTTCTACACAACCTTGCTGCCCTTCCGATGATGTGTGAGTAGTTTACCACAGACCTACGGGTCCATAGCTAGTAGCTAGATGGCTTCTTCTCTCTCTTTGATCTTCAATACAATGTTCTCCTCGATGTTCTTTGAGTTCTATCCGATGTAATCTTCTTTTGCGGTGTGTTTGTTGGGATCCGATGAATTATGAGTTCATGATCAGATTATTCATGAGAAATATTTGAATCTTCTTTGAACTCTGTTATGCATGATTGTTATAGCTTTGTATTTCTCTCCGATCTATCGGTTTAGTTTGGCCTACTAGATTGATTTATCTTGCAATGGGAGAGGTGCTTTGTGATGGGTTCAATCTTGCGGTGCTCAATCCCAGTGACAGAAAGGGACATGACACGTATTTGTATTGTTGCCATTAAGGATAAAAAGATGGGGTTTATTCATATTGCTTGAATTTGCTTCTCTACATCATGTCATCTTGCTTAAGGCGTTACTCTGTTTCATACTTAATAGCCTAGATGCATGCTGGATAGCGGTCGATGGGTGGAGTAATAGTAGTAGATGCAGGCATGAGTCGGTCTACTTGTCTCGGACGTGATGCCTATATACATGATCATTGCCATGAATCTGTCATAATTATTTGCTTTTCTATCAATTGCCCAACAGTAATTTGTTTACCCACCGTATGTTTATGTGCTCAAGAGAGAAGCCTCTAGTGAAAACTATGGTCCCCGGGTCTATATTTATTATATAAAAAACCTAAAAATACCTTGCTGCAATTTATTTACTTTTATTTTAATTAGTAGTTTAGTTTATCTATTTACCTCGATAAGATTTAATCCTTGCAAGTAACCGCTAAGAGGATTGACAACCCTCTTATTTGCATTGGGTGCAAGTGTTTGCTCTTGTGTGTGCAGGTGCGCTTAACGGAATTTTGCTTGGTTCTCCTACTGGATTGATAACCTTGGTTCTTAACTGAGGGAAATACTTATCTCTACTGTACTGCATCATCCTCTCCTATTCGGGGAAATACCAACGCAGACTACAAGTAGCAGGAAGAATTTCTGGTGCCGTTGCCGGGGAGACATCATCAAAATTACCAAGTACCTTCGCACAAATTATCATTCACTTGCATTTACTTTATTTACCTTTTATTTGCATTTGCCTCCCGTTTTCATCTCCCCCACTTCTAATTTTTTTACAAAAACACAAAAATATTTTATTTGCTTGCTTTGTCGCGATGTCTCAAGAAAATACAAAATTGTGTGACTTTTCCAATACTAATAATAATGATTTTATTAGTACTCCTATTGCCCCTCTCGCCACTAGTGCGAAGTCATGTGACATTAATGTTGCCTTGCTTAATTTTGTTATGAAAGAACAATTTTCTGGTAGTCCTAATGAAGATGTTGCATCCCATATAAATACTTTCATTGAACTTTGTGATATGCAAAAGAAGAAAGATGTGGATAATGATATTGTCACATTAAAATTATTTCCGTTCTCACTACGAGATCGTGCTAAAACTTGGTTTTCATCCTTGCCTAGAAATAGTATTGATTCTTGGGATAAATGTAAGGATGCTTTTATTAGTAAGTATTTTCCTCCCGCTAAGATTATTTCTTTAAGAAATCAAATTATGAATTTTAAGCAACTTGAGCATGAACATGTTGCCCAATCTTGGGAGAGAATGAAATTAATGATAAGAAATTGCCCAACTCGTGATTTGAATTTATGGATGATCATACAAAAAAATTATGCGGGACTAAACTTTGTCTCTAGAAATTTGGTAGACTCTGCCGCAGGTGGCACTTTCATGGAAATTACATTGGGAGAAGCTACAAAACTTCTTGATAATATTATGGCAAATTATTCTCAATGGCACACTGAACGAACTCCAACTGGTAAGAAGGTAAATTCCGTTGAAGAAATTAATACTTTGAGTGATAAGATGGATGCTTTATTGAAATTGGTTGCTAGTAAAAATGCTCATATTGATCCTAATGATGTGCCATTGTAAACGTTGAATGAGAAAAATAATGATGCTATTGATGTGAATTTTGTCTCTAGAAATAATTTCAACAACAATGCTTATAGGGGTAATTTCAATGCTAGACCGTTTCCTGGAAATTCCTCTAATAATTACGGCAATCCTTATGGTAATTCTTATAATAATAATAATAATAATAGGATGCCCTCTGATCTTTAAAGTAATATTAAAGAATTTATTAGTTCTCAAAAGAATTTCAATGCTATGATAGAAGAAAATTTGAATAGAGTTGATGAATTGGCTAGGAACATGGATAAAATTGCTCATGATGTGGAAAATCTCAAAACTAAAATTTTGCCATCTAAGCATGATATAAATGAGTCTATTAAAGCTGTCTATGTCTCCATTAATGAAAGTAAAGAAAGGACCGCTAGGTTGAGAGCTAAGCGAGAATTTTTAGAAAAAGCGATTCCGTCCGGTTTCTATCGTAGTAATGATGAAGATATTAAAATGATTGGTGTTACACCTATTAAATCTTTGTTTAATAATATAAAACTTGTTGAAAAAGGGACTGAAGAAGAGTCAACTTTAGAAAAAAGGAGTCCCACTTACTTGGAGGGTGATAATCTTGATCATAAAAATGAAAAAAGTGGGTTTGGAGAGGTTAAAACTTTAAATAGTAATGCACCCACTACTTTGGATTACAAGGACTTTAATTATGATAGTTGTTCTTTAATTGAGTGTATTTCCTTGTTGCAATCCATGATTAATTCATCAAATGCATATGAACAAAATAAAGCTTTCACTAAACATATTGTAGAAGCCATGATGAAAGCGCACGAAGAAAAACTTGAGTTGGAAGTATCAATTCCTAGAAAATTACAAGATGAATGGGAACCCACTATTAAAGTAAAAAATTAAAGATTATGAATGTAATGCTGTTTGTGATCTTGGTGCTAGTGTTTCCACTATACCAAAGTCTTTGTGTGATGTGCTAGGTCTCACCAATTTGGATCCTTGTTCCCTTAATTTGCATCTTGCGGATTCCACTATTAAAAAGCCATTGGGTAGGATAAATTATGTGCTTATTCTCGCAAATAGAAATTATGTGCCCGTGGACTTTATTGTTCTTGACATTGAATGCAATCCTTCTTGCCCCATAATACTTGGTAGGCCTTTTCTTTGAACTATTGGTGCTATTATTGATATGAAAGAAGGTAGTATAAGATTTCAATTTCCACTAAAGAAAGGGAGGGAACACTTACCTAGGAAAAGAATTAAAGCACCATATGAATCCATTATGAGAGCCACTTATGGAATCAATTTGAAGGATGACAACACTTGAAACTATGCATTATGCCTAGCTAGGGGCATAAAACAATAGCGCTTGTTGGGAGGCAACCCAATGAATAAAATAAATTTTTGCTTTTACCTACTGTTCTTGAGTGTTTGCATGGTTATAGCTTATGTTATGATTATGTTTTTATGTTTTAATTAGTGTTTGTGCCAAGTAATGCCTTTGGGATGATTTGGAAGATAGTATAATTGATGCTGTTTGGAAAAACAGAAATTTTTGCGTCCAGTGCTGGAATTTTAATTCTGTACTGGAGCGTCAGAAAAATCTGAAATGTTTACACAGTATTGGCATATGAATTTTCCACGTTTTCCTAATTTTTCAGAATTTTTCGAGCTACAGAAGTATGGCTTTTAAATAAATATTTACAGACTGTTCTGTTTTAGACAGATTTTGTTTTTGTTGCATAGTTTGCTTATTTTGATGAATCTATGGATCGTATCAGGGGGTATGAGTCATGGAGAAGTTGGAGTACAGTAGCATTATGCCAATATTAAATATGAATCAATTTACTACCTAAAGTTTAAGATTTGTTTGTTATACTAACGGATCTCACGAGGTTTCTGTTGAGTTTTGTGTGCTGAAGTTTTCAAATTTTGGGTGAGACTACGATGGACAAAGGAATAAGGAGTGGCAAGAGCCTAAGCTTGGGGATGCCCAAGGCACCCCAAGGTAATATTCAAGGAAGACTCAAGCGTCTAAGCTTGGGGATGCCCCGGAAGGCATCCCCTCTTTCGTCTACAATCTATCGGTAACTCACTTGGAGCTATATTTTTATTCATCACATGATATGTGTTTTACTTGGAGCGTCTTGTGAAATAGTTTGATTGCTTTTGTTTGCTTTTTAGTTTGTCACAATCATCTTTGCTGAACACACCTTTTTGAGAGGGGCACACATTATTCGTGATTTGTTAGAATACTGTATGTGCTTCACTTGTATCTTTTGAGCTAGGCAGTTGCTCTAGTGCTTCACTTATATCTTTTAGAGCACGGCGGTGATGATATTTTAAAGAAATAATTGCACTCTCATGCTTCACTTATATCTTTTTGAGAGTCTCATGATAGCAATGGTAATATGCACGGGTTCTGAATTTGGTCCTGATATGATAGGTATTCAAGAGGGATATAATAAAAACTTTCATGTAGATCACTGAATATGATAAATTTGATTCCTTGCAATAGTTTTGCGATATTAAGATGGTAATATGTGGGAGGTATTAGTAGATAATTGTGGTTTAGTAAGAATAATTGTGTTAAGATTTGTGATTCCCGAAGCATGCACGTATGGTCTGTCGTTATGCTAAGAAGTTGGAGTATGAATTATTATTGATTGATTTTCTTTGTGTGGCGGTCGGGGGCGCGCGATGGTTAACTCCTACCAACCTCCCCCCTAGGGGCATGCGTAGTAGTACTTTGCTTCGAGGGCTAATAAACTTTCGCAATAAGTATGTGAGTTCTTTATGACTAATGTGAGTCCATGGATTATACGCACTCTCACCTTTCCGCAATTTGCTAGCCTCTTCGGTACCGTGCATTGCCCTTTCTCACATCGAGAGTCGGTGCAAACTTCGCCGGTGCATCCAAACCCCGTGATATGATACGCTCTATCACACATAAGCCTCTTTATATCTTCCTCAAAACAGCCACCATACCTACCTATCATGGCATTTCCATAGCCATTCTGAGATATATTGCCATGCAACTTCCACCGTTCCGTTTTTATGACACACATCATCATTGTCATATTGATTTGCATGATCATATAGCTGACATAGTATTTGTGGCACAACCACCGTTCATCATTTTTATACATGTTACGCTAGCATCATTGCACATCCTGGTACACTGCCAGAGGCATTCATATAGAGTCATATTTTTGTTCTAGTATCGAGTTGTAATTTTGAGTTGTAAGTAAATAGAGGTGTGATGATCATCATTATTAGAGCATTGTCCCAGTGAGGAAAGGATGATGGTGGATATGATTTCCCCACAAGTCGGGATGAGACTCCGGACGAAAATATAAAAAAAGAAAAAAAGTATAGAAAAAAAGGCGAAAAAGAGCCATGAAAAAAAAGAGAAAAAAAAGGAAAGAAAAAATAAAAAGAAAAAAACTAAAATAAATGAGAGAAAAAGAGAGAAGGGGCAATGTTACTATCTTTTTCCACACTTGTGCTTCAGAGTAGCACCATGTTTTTCATATAGTGAGTCTCCTATTTTGTCACTTTCATATACTAGTGAGAATTTTTCATTATAGAACTTGGCTTGTATATTCCGATGATGGGCTTCCTCAAATGCCCGAGGTCTTCATGAGCAAGCAAGTTGGATGCACACCCACTTAGTTTTCATGTTGAACTTTCATACACTTATAGCTCTTAGTGCATCCGTTGCATGGCAATCCCTACTCCTCGCATTGACATCAATTGATGGGCATCTCCATAGCCCATTGATTAGCCTCGTTGATATGAGACTTTCTCCATTTTTGACTTCTCCGATTTATCTCTATCACCATACTCTATTCCACCCATAGTGGTATATCCATGGCTTGCGCTCATGTATTGAGTGGGAGTTGAAAAAGCTGAAGCGCGTTAAAAAGTATGAACCAATTGCTTGGCTAAAACCGGGGTTGTTCATGATAAATACTTTGTGTGAAGAAGATGGAGCATGACAGGATTATATGATTTTGTAGGGATAACGTTTTTTAGCATTTTTATTTTGAAAGACATGATTGTTTGCTAGTATGCTTGAGTATTGATGTCTTTATATCAAATTATAGACTATTGCTTTGAATTATTTGGATCTTATTATTCATACCGTAAGAGAGAGATTACATGATGAAACATGATAGGTAGCATTCCACATCAAAAATTCTATTTTTATCATTTACCTACTCGAGGACGAGCAGGAATTAAGCTTGGGGATGCTTGATACGTCTCCAACGTATCTATAATTTTTGATTGTTCCATGCTTTTATAGTATCAATCTTGGATGTTTTTGTATGCAATTATATATCATTTTTTGGGACTAACCTATTAACCCAGTGCCTAGTGCCAGTTGCTGTTTTCTGCTTGTTTTTGGCTTTTCAGAGAAACAGTACTAAATGAAGTCCAAATGCCACGAAACTTTTTGGAGATTTTTTTTCTGGACAAAAGAAACCTGGGAAGCTTCGGGAGGAGGCCAAAAACCTCACGGAGGCTTCACAAGGCACTAGGGCGCGCCCCGGGGGCCCACGTGACTCCGTTTGACCTAATTCAACTTCTATAAATTCACAAATATTGGGAAACCCCCAGAGAGCTAGAAGAAAAAACCTTTCCGCCGCCGCAAGCCTCTGTTCTTCCGCGATCCCATCAGGAAGCCTTTTCCGGTACTCTGCCGGAGGGGGAATCGATCACGGAGGGCTTCTACATCAACCTTGCTGCCCTTCCGATGATGTGTGAGTAGTTTACCATAGACCTACGGGTCCATAGCTAGTAGCTAGATGGCTTCTTCTCTCTCTTTGATCTTCAATACAATGTTCTCCTTGATGTTCTTGGAGTTCTATCCAATGTAATCTTCTTTTGCGGCGTGTTTGTTGGGATCCAATGAATTATGAGTTTATGATCCGATTATTCATGAGAAATATTTGAGTCTTCTCTAAACTCTTTTATGCATGATTGTTATAGCTTTGTATTTCTCTCCGATCTATCGGTTTAGTTTGGCCTACTAGATTGATTTATCTTGCAATGGGAGAGGTGTTTGTGATGGGTTCAATCTTGGGGTGCTCAATTCCAGTGACAGAAAGGGACATGACACGTATTTGTATTGTTGCCATTAAGGATAAAAAGATGGGGTTTATTCATATTGCTTGAATTTGCTTCTCTACATCATGTCATCTTGCTTAAGGCGTTACTCTGTTTCATACTTAATACCCTAGATGCATGCTGGATAGCGGTCGATGGGTGGAGTAATAGTAGTAGATGCAGGCAGGAGTCGGTCTACTTGTCTCGGACGTGATGCCTATATACATGATCATTGCCATGAATCCGTCATAATTATTTTCTTTTCTATCAATTGCCCAACAGTAATTTGTTTACCCACCGTATGTTTATGTGCTCAAGAGAGAAGTCTCTAGTGAAAACTATGGTCCCCGGGTCTATCTTTATTATATAAAAAACCTAAAAATATCTTGCTGCAATTTATTTACTTTTATTTTAATTAGTAGTTTAGTTTATCTATTTACCTCGATAAGATTTAATCCTTGCAAGTAACCGCTAAGAGGATTGACAACCCTCTTATTTGCGTTGGGTGCAAGTGTTTGCTCTTGTGTGTGCAGGTGCGCTTAACGGAATTTTGCTTGGTTCTCCTACTGGATTGATAACCTTGGTTCTTAACTGAGGGAAATACTTATCTCTACTGTACCGCATCATCCTCTCCTCTTCGGGGAAATACCAACGCAGACTAAAAGTAGCAAGCACCTCGTCGCTCCAAGCCAGCTCGCGGAGGAGTGGCGAGTTGCTCCAGGCCGGCGCGGGGGGGGGGGGGGGGGGAGCACGGCGGCACGGGCATCGTCACTGGCGCGCACGCCGCCGCATCGTACCGCGCCTCCGGTGCTTGCGACCGCGCCATCCGCCGTCAACGCGCACGTAACCGCGCCCTGGCGGCAGAGAAAGAAGCCGGCTACGCGGACATCGACAAGGCGGCGCCCAGCACGTCCGCGGCCGCCGCCATCACCGAGGAGAAGGAGAACACGGAGGCCGCCGCCGCTTGGGTCCCATGAAGGCCACCGTCGGCTTGTACAGCCGATGACCTGTCCGTTCCTTTATCTCAGACCATCCTCGGCCCCCGCCTGGGCTTCACGGAAGCGAAGGAGCCCCCCTTCCCCTCCGGCTGTAGCACCCTCTTTGCCGCTCTGATGAGCGGCGCAGCCGGACATAGGGAAGATACGGGGGACGAATATACCTCTGGGGCTTTCGACAGTCTGGTGAGCGGCCTGCCGGACATGGGGAAAACAAAGGGATCCGCCGCGGCCGGCCGTAGACTAGTGTAGTGTATCCGTGTCGTTGGAGTGGAGCTCCGCACGACCGTACGTGCACATAGTTTTACCTTTTTAGTTCAAATATGTCCAAAATGTAAACGTTTTCGTCCGGTTTGTATGAAATCCGTCATGTTTGTATGAAATCCGGCCGTGTTTGCATGAATTTCATCCGGTTTGTTGAAAAAGAGTTTGAAATGTATGCGGGCAGCATTGGATGGCGGCCTCCCGCATCCACGTCCGCGGGTTGGCCCCCCTGCCCGCGGACGGATGCGGGAGGAAATTTGCTGGTTGCCGTTGGAGATGCCCTTAGAGGACAAAATACACGATGGAACATGGGTGCACATACAACCAAATTGCAAAAAAGAAAAGTAAAAATGGTCAAATATTTTTTAAACTTCTTCAGAACAAGCATTGTCTAGTGTGTTACTCACGTGCAAAGTTTCGCAACAAAATGGTTTTCGTGGTGGTATTCTAAACAAATAAAAACAAAACCGACACTATATTAATCTTACTATTCACACCGTTTGTAATTGTAATTTTAGTCTTTTTTGCCAACAATACCAATCCCGAAACTTTACACGTGGGTAATACACTAAACAATACTTGTTCCGACAAAGTTTCATTTTTCTTCTTTTTTTTGGCTAGTTGGGTGCACCTAGACCCAGGTTCCATAAATCCGGACTGCCCTTAGAGGGTGGAAAGTGGAAGAAAATTCACTAAAAAAATGAAATAAATTTCGAAGAATTTGCGTCAAACGAGGTAAAATTTGTCGCAATCCGGTAAAATTTGAAATTCACATGCAAAAAGCTTCGTTGTAGGAGCAGTGTGCAGCTCCCTGTCGCGACTGTTGTACGAACCACGTGGAAACGCAAATACTAGTACTACATACTGTATGGCTGTGGTTCCTCCTCTCCTCTACCCCGCCCAGCGGTCCCCTCGGCCGCTGCACCGCTCCGCCCCGCCCGCCTGCTCTGCCTGCCTGCTACTGCTGGCTACACCTACACCTACACCCATCCGTCCTCCTCCACTTGACCCGGTGGTACCACTCGGAGCAAGGCAGCGGATACGAAGCTCCCGCCCGCCTCTCCTGTCCTGCGCGCGCGGGGAGGGGACGGCCGCCTGCGCCTGCTGATTGGCCGGCCATGGCCTACCAGTACCACCACCAGGACGCCGCGCTGGGGATGGACGCGGCGGCGGCCGCGGGGAACCCTGGCTTCGCGCCAGGTTTGGGCGCGGGCGCGGGCGGCGGCGGGTGGGAGAGGGAGAAGGCGGCCATCGAGGCGCACCCGCTGTACGAGCGGCTGCTGGAGGCGCACGTCGCCTGCCTGCGCGTCGCCACCCCCGTCGACCAGCTCCCGCGCATCGACGCGCAGATCGCCGCGCGCGCCCCGCCGCCCATGCCGCCCGCCGGCGCGCCCTCCGGCGGCGAGGAGCTCGACCTCTTCATGGTGAGTTATTATGAGGCCTCGCCTCACGCCGCGTACAGAATCCCGCGTCGGCTTGGCTGGGCTGCTCTGCGCGGGCTCTAGTAGATTGACACGCCCTGCGCCTGTTTCGAAAATTTGGGGATTGGCGATGAAATTGGCCTGCTCGTGTTGGGATTGGGATTTCAAACCGGCTACACTGCTTCTTTTCGAATGCACAAAACATGTTTGATTGGTTGCGCATGAGCTTATATGGGATTAGTACTCGCTAATTTCTGCCGGTGGATTTGGTTTAGGTTAGGTTCTTCAACTTTGAGTATTATGCTAGCCTAGTTCATCCCTTGATTATTTCCCATCCTAGATACAAATAAATTACTGCTTGCTCTAGGCTCTAGCTGTGAGCAACTTTGTTTTCTCAACCACAGGTGTCTCACCTCCGGGACAGAGACAAGATCAAACAAAAAAAAATCTACAAGTGTCCCTTTGCTTAGCAGTAGCTTTTCTTTTGCCTGGAAATGGCAATCCTCCTCATGTAACATAATCATATTGCCCCCTGCTTTTTCTATATATGTTATAAAGGTTTTGCTTTCCATGTTGCAGACACACTATGTACTGCTGCTCTGTTCCTTCAAGGAACAACTCCAGCAGCATGTGCGCGTCCACGCCATGGAAGCGGTGATGGCTTGCTGGGAGCTCGAGCAAACTTTACAGTCTCTTACAGGTAGCACACAGCTTCTCTAGTCGATAGTCGATAGAGTTAACAGCAAAGATATATGCTTCTAAGTTCTCTAGGAAAAGGGTTTTATAAACTGTACACTACATGCTTGTTAATTGACAGTCACAGTAAGTATCATGCTAGAATGAGGGGCACTTTCTTATGGGATCCCAATTTTTTTAAAAGAAAGGTTTTATTAGTTCTGCTCTCTGCACCCAGCGAGTACAAACATAACACAAATAGTTAATTATTTCAAAATTCAACTAGAAAGAGCTCGATGACTGGCCATTTTCCTGTATTGTTGCGTTCCCTGACAGAAAATATAGGTCATAATTCACAACCTTGTAGGGCCTATGAGATACTAGGTCCACCTTTATATATTATTAGTTACAAGAGTTGCAGACTTGAGCGGTTGAACCTGGCTTTAAAGCTATACCTTTTGAGATTCAGTTCGGTGTATGTGGCAGTTGTTCATGAACCTTGTGTTGCACCAACCATGCAACTGAACTGACAGTACCTTGCGTTCATAATCTTAGCTAAGCTGTCCTGATAAAGTTTCTCTTAATATGTCTATTGCAATTAGCTTCCACACGGAACAGTCACGGACTATATAATAGGGAACCATCACATAAGGGTTACCCTTTCAGATACTTTATGTTGCTTGTCGAAATGACATACAATCCATATAGGAAAAGAAGCCCTTTGCCTTGTGCAAAACAGTTTTGCATATTGAATAACGCTTCATTGTCAAAATGAACTGACATGGCTACAAAACTTTCTAGTGGAATTGTACTTTACTTGAATTTAATTCATGGGAGATTGTCTGCATATAGTACTGTTTTTATTTACTTTTGCTATGGCACATTTTCCACCATTCTGCCTATAGGCATCACGAGGCACACACCTATGAGAAAAACAATGCCAATATCCATTCACACTGGAAACTGGTGCCGCCGTGAAAACCAAAGGGAGTGATTTTCAGTTTTTTGTTGGCAATAGAACTTTGCATAATTTGTTTGTATGTGTAATCATCAATCATTTTGCATCAGTTTACGATGAGAGGCATATGTTTGAACATGGAAGTTTGCCTTCAGATAATAATGAAAATTGTGTCAGAAAAAATAATAATGATATAAAACTAGAGCAAGATTAAGCCTGGATAGGCTTAGTTATATATCGTACCAGCCAAGGTAATGCGCAATATAAATGTGACCAGGATAAGTTGGAGATTGGCCAGTTCTGAGTTTTGCTAATATCGATTCTTCCTGTAGGGGCATCTCCTGGCGAAGGCACCGGGGCAACTATGTCTGATGATGAAGACAATCCGGTCGACAGTGAGAGCAACATGTTTGATGGAAATGATGTGTCCGATGGCATGGGCTTCGGAATGCTAACCGAGGGTGAGAGATCCTTGGTCGAGCGCGTCAGGCAAGAGCTGAAGCACGAGCTTAAACAGGTAAATTTGCTGCCTTCCATTCTGTCAGCTGCCACCATTTTTGTTGTCTAAACTAAACTGTAAACGGAATTCCTGGCTTGCAGGGGTACAGAGAAAAGCTTGTGGATATCAGGGAAGAGATACTCCGGAAGCGAAGAGCCGGAAAGCTCCCAGGGGACACGGCGTCCACTCTGAAAGCTTGGTGGCAAGCCCACGCGAAATGGCCATACCCAACTGTACGTGACAGCCCGCAGATACCATCAGCACCTTTTTATCACCCTTTTACCTGCAATTATTGTTCCGCTACCGATGATCATCAATCAATCTCCCTCTGGTGGCTTTGTTAGGAGGAGGACAAGGCGCGGCTGGTGCAGGAGACGGGGCTGCAGCTGAAGCAGATCAACAACTGGTTCATCAACCAGCGCAAGCGGAACTGGCACAGCAACCCTACCTCATCCTCATCGGACAAAAGCAAGAGAAAAAGGTATGGTCTCACGAAATCTCGGCTAAAAGAAAATGCTTCTACATGCTTGATGCCTCTCGGGTTTTCATTCCCTCTCTTCATTCTCAAAAAAAGGAACAATGCAGGTGACGGAAACGCCGAGCAGTCCTGGTAGGGCGCGGTCGGAGAAGAAGAAGAATCGAACACGTTATATGTACATAGCGCTTCCATCTTGGAGAAGGCTTGTTACTATTTATTGGTCCGGAGACGGCGGCGGCTATTCGCCCCGGAGTCTCCTGGACCCAACACCGTCTGTACTGTACCCCAAAAATAGAAAAAACATGTAGTGGTAATGTTGTAATGGGCCGTGTGATGCGGTGGCTTACCAGAAACCTGTAGTAGCTGTTTTGTGGCGCGCTGCGTGTTGGGAGACGCGGTGTCGTCGAGTGTATACGGCTGTTCCGTAATGTGTGTCGTGGATTTGTGTGTTGCGTTACCGTGGGATTTGTATGTATATTTGCGTACCTGTATCTGTATTACTGACCATGATGTGCTGTTTGTCCGTTTTATTATCTCTTTGTGTACCCTCCTTGTTTTTTTCTCTGTTGCCCGTTTGGTTCTCTATATGATCAGGTAGCGGTTTTTCGTCGGAAGAATCACGAGGGGCCTGAAAACGTCAAGTTAATCACACCTGGTGGTAGGGTAGTATGGTAAGGGGGGCCTGGACGTTCAGTATCCCACCTGGTGCGTGGTGCTGCCGGCCAGCGTAAGCTTGCAGATTCGGGTCCCCTGAAAAGGCTCGCATGCAGGTTCAGTTTACGGTGGAGAGCCGAGAGATTTGGCACGCGGAGTCGGAGAGGAGGAAGATCTGCGATGGGCTTGGGGATGCACTACCAGTAGGACGATATCCCCGGATCTGCGCGAGAGGACTGCCTATATAACAAACAAAACCATGGTTAACTTCCACGAGATCCCGGGGGGGCACGATCTAAGGAGCAGCCGTGCACGTATATAAACTAGTAGTAGTAGTACCACCAGTAACACGATGCAGATCGGCGAGTTAACCCCCGTCCCGTCCGTCGGCCCGGCCGACGCGGCCGGATCTGGGCCCTGGTACCGGAGCCACCCGTCCGTCCCTGCCTGCTGGAATCCAGTACCGCCACCCAACCAACCCACACCCACTTGACCACGCCGAAGAATCGGATCCATCGCCCGTGCGCCAGCCCCATGCCCGAGGCGCCGCGTCAGGCCGGTCACGTTGGGCGCGCCGTCCCCCACGCGCCTCGTCACATCACAGCATCACATGCGCATCCGCATCCTCCTCCTCCTCCTCGTCCCCGTCGTGGCACCGCATGTGCCCCCGGCCCCGGACTTCACTCGGCCGTGCAAAGTCAGCATCCAAGATGGCATTGCCATGGGTGAGCCACGGGCCACAGAATCAGCACAAAACCAAGGATGGACACACGAGCAAGGGCCTCTTTGATTCGCGAGATTCTGAAAAGGCAGGAATATGAAAAGTACGGGACATGTCCGCTTGATTCCTATATAGGATTAACACAAGAAGAGTTTTGCCTCAAAAAAAAAAAACACAAGAGTTTGATATTTATAGCGACACCGAACCATTTCGGTATACATCACAAACACACGAAAAACCAAGCATATACAAGCAATATAGGACCTCAACTGACAGTTCCCAAAACTTGTATTACCACCACCCAGATTACACAACCAGTTCATCACCACATTCTTCAGACTGACCTGACCAACGACTTCCAAACAACTCGATTATTACCCACAAGAAAAAGGAGGGGACAAAGGGAAGAAAATAAATAAATATCGGACTCTCTATAACTGACAATAAGGCTGGCTTATTCAGCGCGCCTCTAAGCCAAAGCCAAAGGGGGAAGGGTATAAATGAATGAAAAAGGATCTGGGACGACGACCGACACTTCTAGACACGGGGAGGTTGGGAGGGACGGCTGATGATTTATGATTACAAGGTATGAAACAATGAAGGGGTATGAACAGATAGATAGACCCTAGGGACCAACCGACAGACGCAACGAAAGAACAAAACCAACCATATATATAATATTTATATATATCAGCACCAGATTTCCTAAAATACGCAATATGCGAAGGAGAACTTGTCCAGGTTTGTCGAGACCGCTGCTGGCCCTACTAGGATTGCACCTTCTGGGACGCGGCCATGGCGCGCAGCCTGACGGCGATCTGGGTGAAGCTTGGCCTCTCGGACGGTTCCGTCGCCCAGCATTGCTCCATCAGCGACCTCCACTCTGGGTCGCATGAGTCGGGCACCTGCGGCCGCAGAGTGTTGCTCACGATGCCACCTGACAGTTGAACAACAGTTTGCATCAGACTTAGACCATCTACTGCACATATAGTTTCTATTATGGGGGTGGTGGTATCACACTAAATGGCTGATTTGTACCCACCAATAATAACACCATAATGCAAATCTGCATATGGTTCTTCTCCTGTGAGGAGTTCCCACAGAACAATACCAAAGGAGAAGACATCGACCTGAGGGAAACATGTCAGCATTAGCATGCAAGTTGTATGTAAACCTGGATATAGCTATCTAAATTCAGACACGGAACAATGTGAAGGGGTTAGCAAACCTTTTCAGAGACCAGGCTGCTACTTCCATTCAGAAGTTCTGGGGCCATCCATGGAAGCGTTCCCCTCACACCACCAGAGATGAGGGTCTGACATTTGACTTTTGAAAGCCCAAGATCACCAACCTGCATCATCCAAGAAAATCAGTGCAAATATATAGAAAGAGAAATGGTGTTAACCTAAATCGTAAGAAAAGCAAAATTGTTTGCGTTGGTAGATCCAGTTTGTTGATGGTTCGCATGAGCAATATTGCATTTGCATGTGACAGTGCAAAAATTAAAAGTGAAGCCTTAGTTATCTATAGACTACAGATAATGTGGCATGGATGTTTAGTAGATAGAGTAAAAGATGACAAAACTCAGATGGCAAACAAGTGATTCTTACTCTTTAGTATGAAAATTCTATAAAAATATTGAGTATAAGGAGTTTATCGTTACATAGTTGATGTACCCAAAAAAGTCATTTCATGTGGTTAAGATTTACTCACTCTGTAACTTAAGATAAGACGTTTTTTGACACTGACATAGTGTCAAAAAACGTCTTATATTAAGTTACGGAGGGAGCATATACTTATGTTACTATTATATTGTGTAGCCATGCGCATGTTCCTTCCAGTGTTGACGGAAGATGCCTTAAGTTTAGCCAAATTTAAATCAATTGTATCTATTCTAAGGTGTGACTCGTCAATTGCCTAAGCAACAGTACATTCTCGCCCACATGAATGTCCATAATATTATCACAACAAGCTGTATGTTCCAAGCATGAGGGGATAAGATGCTAAGAATTATCAATAATACCTAATAACTTGAAAAGTCAATATAGACAGATTACCTAACATCAAATCAAACATACAAAATATGATACAGAAGAGAAGAATCAATAGTCTAGCAATTAAGTGCAACAAGCCAGCAATAGTACAAAACAGAAGAATTGCGGTTCTGACCTTGCATATTGGACGCTGAGGATCCCTCAAATTAACAAGTAAATTGTCACTTTTGAGGTCAAAGTGCACAATGTTTTTGTTATGCAGATACTCCATTCCAAAAGCTGTGTCCATGGCAATAATTAGCCGTTTGCGTCGATCCAGGCTCCTGCACATGAAGAGAATATTAATCGCCTTAACTTCATGTAGGATTATAAATTTCTATTTTTTAAGATGTGGCAGTTGATACATGAGAATTATACTTATAAAACATATGCTAGAATGCAGACTTTTTTTTGTTTTGAGAAAAGGCCTGATGCCCAGCTTTATTCAAAGCTTTGCAGACATATAAATGGTGGACGTACTTGGAATTCTTCAGCAAAGCTGTCCTAAGTGAGCCATTAACCATGTATTCTGTAACCGTTGCAATGGATCCCCCAGGTCCATCTAGAACAACACCATAAAAGGCCACAACATTCGGGTGGTGCAGATCAGCAAGGTTAGATGCTTCATTCCAGAAGTCATTCCGCTGCCAACATTCAGGACATATCAGAATAAGGATAGGCATAAGCAAATAAGGACATGTCAGGA
This sequence comes from Elymus sibiricus, assembly GCA_039707655.1. Lineage (NCBI taxonomy): Eukaryota > Viridiplantae > Streptophyta > Magnoliopsida > Poales > Poaceae > Elymus > Elymus sibiricus. The sequence continues at coordinate 439,572,281 of CM077676.1, forward strand.
CATACCATTTTTTCTTGCTCAGATGGCTTCCCAGCGAAACATCTGTCATTGATTCTTTTTATTGCAACATCAGAGCCCCTCCATTTGCCATGATATACAGTCCCAAAAGTTCCAGAACCGAGTTCTTGGAGCTCTTCGAGGTCATCATTCTTTATAATCTGAAACATGAACATGTGGCGGTAAAGAACATTACTTTGTATTAAAGATGTGCTTAATAAATAAAAAATAAGAGTTCCTGATTGTAACCTGAAGGCGGCCATGCTCATCTGCGACTGGTGGTCCTGAAATCCAATCTAGTGGTTTACCCTTGCTAACCTGCACATTTCTCTTGTTAGGTTGTTAAGCACTAAAGATGAATTAAACCAGAACATATATGAATTTCTAAGAAATCACATCCTAACCTCATTGGTGTGAGCTTGCCCGTCTACTTTATTAGTGACATTCCCAAGCCCTTCATTCAGCACAGGAGGTGGAGGCTCAAATGCGGCTAGACCATCCTCCATACCCAGCAAGTCTGGATTAGTGATACCATCACCTGGATTCATGAAAGACAGTAATAAGCATTCACAACTTATGACTCATAAAGCACATATACTGGCAAAAGGTGTAACTGGAAGTATTGTCAAGAATTGAACCTTTGACAAACTGAGCTTGTTCTGCATGTGTGTCTTTGTGATATGGTTGCTCCTCAGCCGGGATATTCAAATCTGGCCCTTTGCAATTCAACAGGGAGTTTTGGGAATGGGGATCCTTTGAGCTGATGTTCTCCCTGCTAGCTACCCTCTTAGGTCTTGGTGGCAGCGCATGTACATTGCTGAACTGTTGACCCGGTAAACCAGACTCCTGGAGTTGCTCGACTGGAGCATGATTTGTCAATGCTGGTGTTGGTAATGGTACCTGAGCATTAGCATTCGAAGGAGGAACGGATTCATGTGGAACTTCCTTGTGATAAACTTCAGGCAGAACATCCTTCTGCTCGCCCATTGGGTTAATGGTGGCTTTTGTATACGCAGGATCAACACCATAAGCCGATGGAGGCACACCCACATGCCCAATCGTAGCGGCAACATAACTGGGGTATGGTCCCCCAATGCTCACCATTTGCGGCGGCATATGGTTAGCATGCTGGACATTATGGATATAAGGACTGGCCACAGAAGGCGGTGGCATTGATTCAGTTGGAGGGACTATCTTTGGCTCACTGACATCAAAAAAGGTGTTGGTGTTGCTCTGAGAGTATTGTGATGTTGCATTCTGGGGTAAACCATTCTCGGCATACATCCTTTGTTCGGGATAGCGGGTCTCGTTGGGGTTCACCCGTAGTGAATCCATCATCCTGTCCACATTGGCCATATAGGTTGGCACAGCAGCAGGTGCCACTGAAGGCACATTATCGCGGAGCGCTTGTCCATCCTCCCGATGCCTAGAATTGCCACTTAAACTACCTTCGCCTTCAAGCGGATTATTGGGATTAGTTTGCCTCACTGGGTACTGAACCATTCCATGGCCAGAAGGCATTTGATGCAGTATAGTTTGTTGATGAGAGCTTGCAGTATCAGAATGAACGGAATTTGGAGAGACCATCTCAGTAGGCATCATAGGGATATGGTTAAATCCATAAGTCGACGGCACCTGCTGTGGTGGCAATTGCTGGTGGTGCTGCTGCTGCACATAGACGTGCTGATGAAAACTCGCTGGATCGACAGGCGTTGGGTTTGTAACGCCTTCCATCTTTGGTGCATACATCCTTTCCCTGTCAGGCTGCACTGGATGCATATGTGTGTACCCATAAGCCCCCATTTGAGAAGGTATTTGCCGCTCTCCCATCATGATCCTTGCCACATCTTCAGGCCGCAGGCTCATAAACACTGGCATTGGCTCCACTGGCGCCCCTCCACGCACATCGCTGGCACAGTCATTCACGACTGGATCGGAGTGAGCGTGAGGCAGAGCCTTCATACACATATTGCAGTCCTGAAGCCAGGTCGCATTTTCTGGTGGCTGCTGATTCAGACCCTGCATAGCCTCCCTATGATCGTTCATGAACACGGGTGGCAGTGGTGGTAGCTGTGAGAGTGGCTGACGGTACCTTGCTGCCTCCGGATGCGGATGTGGATGGGGGTTTGGCTGAGGGGGCGCCCTCATTTCAGCAGCACTCTCCTGCGGCTTCACCGGGACAGGAGCAGGAGCAGCATTGCTGAAGACATCAACAAGGAGCTGCTGAGGTGGCGGCGGAGCAGCAAACGCCGATCTGGCGGCGTCATAGGAGCAGGTGGAGGTGGGGGAGACAGCAGTCGGGGAGCCGCCGCCGCCTCCTCCTCCCCCTCCTACTCCTCCTCCTCCAGAAGAAGGCACGGCCGGGGTAGGAGGAGGAGGCCCGCCATCGGAGCACTGGGTGGACGACAGGCTGGCGATGCTATCCTTGCGCACAATGCCATTGACGGCCTCGAGGTACCTGAGCCCGGCGTCGAACCCGGCGCCGCCCTCGCCGCCCTCGTCCCCGGCCGCCGCCTCCGAGATGGGGAAGATGAAGACCCGCAGCTTGGGGCTGGCGACGGCCAGCTTGTCGTACTCCTCGACCATGTTGTCGAGATCCTCGGGCGAGGAGACCGAGATGAGCGCGTCGAGGCCCTCGTCGGGGAGCTGGTACTTGACCGCGAAGTGCGGGCCGGTGGCGCCGCCGTAGGCGTCGGCGAGGCGCGCGAGCAGGTCCTGCAGCGCCACCCCGCGCGGCACGGACACGATCCGGGTGTCGCCGCCGGCGTACCGCAGCGTCCCGTCCCCGGGCCGCGGCAGGATGCGGCCGCCGAGGCTGCACAGCAGCTTCATCCGCTCCGCCCCTCCGCCGCCGCCCCCGCCGCCGCCGTCCTCGGCCATCCGCCGCGGCGGCGCGGGTCCGCCCCCACTCCCCCCTCCCCTCCTTCCCCGGATCTAACCCCGCAGGGCTCGGGCCGGGCCACGAATCGAGCCCCCTCACCACCACACCACCACGAGCCCCACCGCCGGCCGGATTCGGGGATTCCGGTGGCGGCGAGCCGCTCAATGCTCAGTCAATTGAATTTTTCGGGGTGGGGTGGTGGAAGGGGAGTAGGGAGTGGGGAGCGGAGAGGGGGGTGGGAGGGGTGCGTTGTACTCAAAAACCCTTGGCTCGCTCCGGCTGCTTGGCTGGCTTGGTGGTTCCCCCTCACCCCGGCTGGCCCCCGTTTTATATATTTTCCGGCGTTGGATTTTCCCATGCCGGATTTTGGAGCTTTCCCTTTGGTTTTCCGTGTGGTTCTTCCTCCTGCCCTTTCTATTTTGCCTTTGGGTTTTGGAGCATTTGCAAAACCTTGGGTTTGGGTTTCAAATCTGTGGGTTTGTTGGGGAAGAGGCCATTTGTGTTGGTGAAATTCGGCCGGGAGCTCCTCCTTCCAGTTAGTTAGAAAAAGGGGTGTTCTAGAGGGGTCGGATGTTCACCTGGGCCGCCATCGCTCGATCCATCACGCATTTATGATGATAATGGAAGGATGTTTTCAGTGAAGATTGTTTTGTTGATGCGAAACATGATGGGAAATGTTGAAGGAATCCAATGATAATTTAATAGGTAGTTGGCTGGTGCTGAACAGGTGTCGAGGAAGAAAATTTGCGATCGACTGCTGGGGATAGAAGATGTCGTCAGATTGTGGTCTGTTGTGACACTTGATGGAAATCAATTTCTTTGTGCAAGATTCGATGTAGAAATGGATGTGCGGCATTTAAATCTAGACATGGATGTATCCTTTCATCAATAGGATCATACTGACATCAGATGTACCAGCAACAAATTTGCCGTGGTGCGTCGACTATTTTTTTATTCACAATAGATTTATATTTATTTCTTCAAAGATAAAAACTACAGTGCAATTATGTGTATCCTAATCAGGTTAAATACAATAAAAAAAGTCGAGAAAACTCACAACTTGGGGGGGGGGGGGCATGCTCGGCTTTATTTCCAGCGATGAATTCAAGTAAGTTAGGGTACATGATTTGTGCGGAAACTCGTGACCTGAGTAGAGTGGGAACAAAGAATTGGCGATGTGACAAGGCGGCGGTGTTTGTGCCTTGTTTGGGTGGCGGCGAAGGGGAGGGGGTGGTGGCCGGCGGTGGGGGGGGGGGGGGGGTGGTCGCAGATCAGCTCGAGAAGAATCATGGCGGGGTGGCGGGAGGTCATCGTTGGTCGGGCCAACGATGTGTCAACAATAATAGGGCGAGGGAAATCTATGGAGGCGGAGTTTGGAGAATATCGCGTTTGGGGCGACATCAAAATGTCTTGATGGAGTGAGAGCTCGGAGCTGGAAGGGGCGGCGGCGAGGGGGGATAGGTTATTAGGTCTTGATGGCGGGGGTCCGTGAGAGGTTGTATTTATATAGCAGTTGAGCGAGGTTTTTTTTATCTATATCTAAAGACTCGATGAGTTTTTTTTACCATAAATGTCTCCTTGTTTTCTAACAATGTGCATGAAAGGAATAAATGTATATATGACATGTTTGAAGCGGAAATTTGTTTTGGAGCCCATTGTTTTGAAAAGTTCCAAAATTGTTGAAGTTTCAAAAAAATCCTAAAAAAATCCACCTTTATATATAGTTGTATTCTAGGTGCTTGTAAGAAAAAATCAGGAAATAATGGAATTGAAAATAGAAAAAATACATGCAGTGTTTGTTAAAATTCCAAAAAATAGCTCAGGTGTTAAAGTACCTCCTAATTAATTTTAAAACACATGTAGAATACATCTATGTAATGCATGTGGATATTTTTCTAGAATTTCATTAGACAAAAAATAATAATAAATGGGCTCCATGGAGCCCGAGCTCCAAAAATCATTGCTCGTGTTTGAAGGACTTTTATTTATTTTGCTTATTTTCTATTCGTCTTTTAAAGCCAAGAAAACGCTTTTCTTAATTGCAAGAGAAGGAGACGCATGCAGGATACGTCTAGAAGAGTTGTCTTAGTTCATTTTATTTGCTATTTATACTTAAAAAATCATGACCAAAAGGTTAGATATTTTTTCCAAACAAGGAACACATATTATTATTATCTTTCTTATTTGGTATTCTTTTTTTATAATAACAAAAGAAGGTTAGCAGAGTTGTTAAGAAGACATGACCAATTTAAAATATGAAAAAAATGGTGTATACTCTTGCAAGAAAGAAACATGTATCTAATGTGCTTGAAATAGTTTGTTTTGTTTTATATATTTTTGTTTTGAAATCAAGTCTAAGGCCTCCTTTGGTTCGTAGGATAGGAATAGCATAGGAACATGAAATTCATAGGAGTGAGATGACATGTATCTCATTTCCTATAGGGAAAAAGATGCCATTTGATGCATAGGATAAACACTTTTCCACTGAGTCTAGGCTAATGCTTTTTTTTTTCCTTTGAAATGTGAAGGATTGGTTCCTATCTTATGTAGGAATAGGAATCCATTCTTACAAACAAAAGGGCTCCAAAGGATTTTTCCCTACAAAAATCATATCCTTTAGAATTCCTATAAAATACTCGTAATTTTGTAAACCAAAGGAGGCCTAAAGGGTTGTTGATAAATCCCATTTAAAAAATCAAGGACAAAATGTTGACTATGTTTGTAGCAACAAAAAACGAAAACATACATACATCAGATATGTCTAAAATATTTTTGCTTCATTTTCTTGTCTTATTTGCTCTTTCCTTTTGAATCAAGCCTAATACTATAGGATTGCATGAAAGTTTGATTGTCACAATAAAAACACATGAATCTTCACAATGAGTATGGAGTGGATGGAAAATTCCTATAAAATCTAGTGCAAATTAATCATATGTAGTACAATCTTGCGTAGGGAAAATTACTAATAATTAGAATCCCCCAAAAGTCTTTAGTAAAGTGAGGGATCTTTTGTTTCACAAGAGAAAGGGGCAGCTCGGTGCACGTAACTCCCCCTTGCGCAGTGTCCGGGGAACCTATGACACGTAGCCTTCTTCTTTCTTTTTACTTACCATATGTGTTGGCTATGTTTGCTAATAAAAAATATTATATAATACAGATGAAACAAAGTTTGTTTTGTTTTTATCTTACTTGCTCATCTTGCTTGCAATAAGAACAATAGTTTAGGTACACTGCAAGATAAAGAAACGTATACAAGACATCTCTAACAATTTTTGTTCCATTTAGTCTTGTTTGTTCTTATTTTTTAGATTGAGCCAAAAGGATAGCTACACGGTAAGAAAAAGAAGCGTACACTACACATATCTAACGATATTTGTTTGATTTCGCATTCTTTGCTCTTCTTTTTTTTAGACAGTCTTTGCTCCTTTGGTCAGAAAAAGGAGCGTACACTACACATCTTCTTCTTTTTACAAATCAGTTGTATTGGCTATGCTTGCCAAGTAAAAAGCAATTTATATAAGAACCATCAAACAAAAATTGTTTCATTTGATCTTTCGTGTATTAACAAGAGCAAAAGTTTAGCTACATTGCAAGAAAAAGAAACGTATACGGCATGCCCAACCAATTTTGTTCCATTGTATTCTTTTTTCAGACCAAAATCAAAAGCATTGTTACGTGCAGACTTGTTATTATATAGATCAAGACCAAAAGTGGTTGAAAAGATAAGCACCCACGTCCTCTTTTATAAATATGCAAAATTTATATAAGAAAAACTAAGGGCTCTCGCGAAGTTTTTCCAAGCAATGAATTCCCACCATTCTCACGGCCCATGATATGACCACGAATTAAACGACACACCCTTTTTACAACAATGGCTAATTAATCGGCACACTAAACATATATGTAAATCAGGGGCTCCTCTGATTCCCAAAAATGTAGAGAAAAATACTTATGACACATAACCATGTCCTTATTTTTTTACCTACCAGTTGTACTGGACCTGTTTGCCAACTAAAAATTAATGTGTATAAAATACATCAAACAAATTTTGCTTTATTTGGTCATATATTTTGGAACAAGACCACAAGTTTAGCCACATTGCAACAAAAAGAAACGTACACGGGACATCCGGAACCAAATTCGTTCCATTTATTCCCTAAAAAAGTGATCCATTCTGTTTTGTTTGGCCTTCGATCATAATTTGTTTGATTTCACATTATTTGGTCTCCCTTTTTTGTGTGTGGAATTTGTCTCCTTTTTTTGTGAAGATTATTATGTGTGGTCTTCTTTCATACACAGAGACCAAAAGTTTATTAAAAAATTAGTAAGTCCCTATCAAGCGAAAACATAAGAATTTGGCGTCATGAAAATAACAGTGACACCAGGTACATAGAAAAGGTCAAGCATGGCAATCAACGTCCCAGCTTGATCTCCATAGCGACTACTTAACATCACCTCGCTGAGTTGTAATTGACTAATTGATGAACAATATGGAAATGCAAAAAAAAAAAGTGAGCGATAAATATCATGCATTTCCACCCAAAAAAATAATACTGCAATGGAATCCTACTAATCCGCACCCACTGAATTAACCGCTAACCTCGGTGCTGAACGTGACACCCTCCCATGTTAAGACTTCAGGTGCTCTTAATTAAAGAACTGTCACTAGTAAAATTACTCCTCTGCCATTAGGACTTTGCCTGTTTATAAAAAAAAGAAAAAACATTTATGGGGCCAAGAAACGACAGATCTCGCGTTGCAGTCACACGAGCAGAGAAATTGAAGAGCCTTGACCTTAGGTGGTGGCAGTGCATTTACAGGGCACCACCCATAAACAAGCACAGCTGCTCTTACAGGATCTTAAATCGGCCAAGTTCATTAACATGATGCTTTTAGTGTGGAATTGAATGGATGGCTTAAGTTTGATGAAGACGTGGCGTGAGATGATGTAGTGGTGAACTAGTGATGGAGGCCTTTGGCATCGATCCTAATATAGAATTGCAGCTTCAGCTTTCCAGGCTGAGTTGGTAGGTCACCCATGCTTCAAGCTTCATTGCTTCCTGTACTGCCAAGACAAAAGCGAACGCTAGTACATTATTTTTTGTGGGGATGTATATTTTTTGGGGAAAAAGTACATTCGATTATTTAGAGTGTACAATATACAGCATTGCGAGAATTCCAAGACTTAGGGTTTTACATAGGCTTAACAAACGGACTTTTTGATCAGGATTTTTTTCCTGAGAGTACAAAGAAGATGAACGTGATCTACGCGCACCACATTTACACCATCACACGATCCCTAATATCTAATTACCAACATTCACTACCAATTCTTGATGGTATTCTCCGGTTTTAGCTATGATCTCTTGAAGGAAGAATCCCGCCAATTCCTCTTGAATTGCTCATATGCGAGTCTTTGGTACGAGTTCGTCCCGCTTTCGTTCGATCTAATTTAAAGAAGGGGGTCAATATATATATATATATATATATGACAAATTTTTCCTACTACCGGGTGTAGTTACTCCCACTTTGGTTTCGTACGTTGTAGGTAGTATCTATTATATTGGAGAATACGTACGTGTAGTATGTAGTATGTAAGAATGTTTGGGTAGTATATATACTATTTTTTAGGTAGTATGTACCATATTTTGAGCATACTCCTTTTTACGTACAAATATGTACGTATTTCACAAATATGATAAAAACATGGGCTTACATGCAATTTTTTCACATAACTCGTTTTGGAGTATCTTAGATATAGTATATGAACATATTAAAAATGATAAAGTAGTATATATACTACCACATGATAGTATATGAGATATGGATGTAACTACACCCGGTAGTAGGATGCATTTTCCATATATATATATATATATATATATATATATATATATATATATATATATATATATATATATATATATATATATATATATATATCAGTGTGGATTTTTTAACACCCGGTGACTATGCCACCCCTCTGGGTGGTAGTGCCACCCCATGTGATCTTTGTTCAATGCATGCCTCGTGATCTGTGCAAACACTATGCTATCATTATTCCTTCATCAGAATTCGGTTAATGAAACATGGTAATGATCACACTAATACGGTTCCAGCAAAGTATGTGTCAGACTAGGGGGATCAAAATGTCAGTTGATGAATACTTAACCAAAAAGATTCCCTAATGGTATAAAAAGTAAAATAACTTACTAACTTTCTATAATAGTATAAAAAAGTTGGTTTGTGATTAAGACTTATATTACCAAAAAGAAGTAATCCATGAACTCAAAAAAGATTCCCCAAAAATAGATCCATGCGGATACACAGTATCAATATTTAATCTTGTTAGTACTTAGAGCTAATGAACTCGTCTCAATGCAATTAGACAAATGAAGGACTAATCAATGATACACCTAAAAGATGCTACACAGATCTCAAAGCCAGATCAGACGGAAGGCAGAGGGGTGGCAATGCCCCCAGGTGGCAAAGACATAATAATCATATATATATATATATATATATATATATATATATATATATATATATATATATATATATGAATGAAACTCAACACAATTGATGGTAATAAAATAAATTTGTGAATATTGTTTACGTACTTCAAGTTTTTGAAAAAATCTGCCCGTCTCAGAGGTCGTCTGGCGAATGGACTCGCAAACGTAGTATCCACATAAGTTATTCCCGGATCTCTGTCTCGAGCACTTTACGAGAATAGAGTTCAATCAAAATAATAATCAAGCATGATAGTGGTATTGAAAGTAGAATCAAAGAGATGCGCGGACCTAGCTAGTACTACTTACACTGAGTTGTTCAAATCGCAGCTCCTCTCTCCATTCACCCCTAACCTGCTTGGTGAACTCTTTCCAAACCCTGCCTGGCAAAGAAAATGAATAAAGGAGTTATTAATTACTTGATATCAGGAAATGAACGATAGTTGCCGATATAGTGCGATAATGATTGAAATTACCTCTGGAGAATTTTTTGCAGGTCCGCCCACATCTCAGGGTCTTTACGTAACGAGTCCATGACAAGTACTTTTCCTGCGTCAAACTGAATGACTAACAGAATAAAGTGGAACCTGCGCACGCATAGCTCATCAATTACACTTAACATCGAGTAAGCGAAACAAAATGATGTGTACAAGACAGTATAACACTCACTAGAAGTTGTAAGGAAATAGTATTTCCCTTTTGGTTTCTTGTTTAATTAACGCCCTTAGCAAGTTCTTCTCTGTATCCTTGGGGTTCCATTTTACCGTAGCTTCATGAATAGTATTTGGGTTAATGAACCCAATGTCATAGATTTGTCCTGTTTTGCATTCGAGGATCTTCTTTCTGCATAATATATATAGTGAGGATAATTATACATGCAATGAACGAGCTGAGCTGGATACTTAATTACAGAAATGATACTTACAAACAATAGCAACTGACGATAGATTTGTCGATGACGTCTTGATTGTATAACTGAATTAATTCTTCAAAATCAATGAAAATCTCCTCGTCTCCATTGAAGTAATGCTCATCTTTAATTCCCGCAATGATATAGTTGCTCCCTTGCTTTGAGGCTTCCAAGTACCAGTCATGCAATCTTCGCATCATCGTTGGTAGATGCGGGAGCTCCTCAGGTCTGACGAGAGGCTTCCCGTGCTCGAATTTAAAGGCTAACTCAGCCATTTCGAACTGTACCTCGTCGCCTAAGTAATCACCAAGAGTGAAACCAGGATCAGCGGCCGCTACCTCCGGATCATTAGCGATATCGGTAAACACCTTGAGCGGGTGGCACGATTGGTTTTTCTGTTCGCCGAGATGGGGAATTGTTTTCCCCCTTGCACTACTGCTACTTCCCGACCGCTGCTGTGGATCTCTATATGACTTTACAATAGAGCGGTCATAGTTTGATAGCAGCGGAGGCGGCGGCGGTTTTGTAAGGTTTTCCAGCAAGCGCCTCGCTTTTACCGGATCTATTTTCTCCGTTGGATCTGGACGGGTCCGTGCAAGCCGGCGTTTCACGTCGGCAGCCACGGTCTCCTTGGTTTCCTCCTCAGTCATGTCATATGGTAACTTGGCAGGAGCCTTCTTGACGCTACCTGCTCTGGATTTCTTCACTGTTGTACTACTAGCCGCCGGAGCGGCGGCGGATCTCTTTCGCCGGTGCTGAGGCGGCGGAGGAGGCGGAGTCAGCCGACGCGGCGGATTCTGCTGAGGGGCCTCCTCCGGCGGAGTCCGCTGACGCGACGGAGACAGCTGAGGCGACGGAGTGTGCCGACGCGGCGGAGACGGCTGAGGCAACGGAGATAGAGCTGGACTGTGAGGAGTCTGCTGAGGGGCCTCCTCCGGCTGAGTCTGCTGACGCGGCGTCCAGTATGGAAGCACGATGTGTTCCTTTCTCCATAGAATGGTAGTCCTTATGGCATCTCCCAGATGAGTCTCCCCTTCACCTGTAGGGTACTCAAGCTCCAGCTGCTCATATCCGTTGGTAACTTCATCCACCCCGACAACAGCATAGCCATCTGGAATCGGAGAGCAATGGTAAGTTCCGTCAGGTACACGAGGTAAGGCATAGCCGACCGCCACCTTCAAGGTTATGTTCATGCATTTCGCATGTAGATCACAATGTTCCCTCTCCGTGATATCATCCACGGGGTAGCGATCAGGAGCCGTGATATCATCTATGGGTGGCCGAACGAGCTCCGTGGAAGCCACGCTGCTTTTCCGCTGAGATGGTGGGGTAGCTCTGTGGGCAGTATCGAATGAAGGATCTTCGTGCCGCTGAGATGATGGGCCGGTAGCTCGCTGGCTGGTAAGTGCCTCTATTTGCTTCTGCTGCAACGCTACTATTTCTTCTACCTTTTGCAGCCGGTCTGCATCCTGTTTCTTCTTTCTCCCTCGGCTTCTGTAAGTGTCTCTGCTGTCGGGAAACCCAACCTTCCACGGAACAGAGCCTGATGTGCCTCGTGTTCGTCCAGGGTGTTCAGGATTCCCGAGGGCGCGTGACAACTTGTCCTTCTCTCTGTCGGGATGGAACTTCCCTTCCCGCACGGCCTGGATTGCATCCTGAATGTTTTTGACGGGTGTTGCAAGTTGAGCTTTCGTATAAACACACTTCCCTGTTTCTGGGTGCAAAGTTCCCCCATGCCCGAAGAACCAAGTCCTTGCCCGTTCGGGCCAGTTCAATGTCTCTGGATGGATCCCTTTATCAAACAGGTCGTTCTCAGCTTTGTCCCACGTAGGCCGGGCAACCTTGTAGCCACCTGACCCCGTAATATGGTGATATTCCTTCTTTGCAGCATTTTTCTTATTTATCAGTGACCTTTTCTTACCTTTCTCCGATGTCTTGTACGCCACAAATGCGGGCCAGTGATCTTTCATCTTCTCATATTGACCGGTGAATGTTGGAGTCCTCTCTTTCAGGACAAACTTTTCGTGCAATCTTTTCTTCTAGTTCTTGAATTGTTCGGCCATCTTCTTAAGAGCCCACGCCTTGACTTTTCGCTCTACAACATTGCTATTTGGATCCACCTCTGGCGGTAGGCTGAAATTTGTCATTTGCGTATTCCAAAGCTCATCTTTGGATCTATCGTCGACATAAGAACCTCCATCGTCCGCCTTTGGCTTATTCCATTCTTGAATGCTGGCGGGATGCTGTCCCTAACAACAACTCCGCACTGACTTATAAATCGGTCTGCGGTCCGCTTGGGAGCAGTCGGTTTGCCATCTGCAGCGATTTCTTCGATCGTGAACCTTTCATTCTCGCCCAACCTTTTCTTCGGGCCTCGTCTCTTTACAGAAGGTTGGCTCGATCCGGAGGGCTAAAAGAAGAAAGAAGCATTAATATATGTACATACAAATCAATTAATGCATCTAGTCAGCAGGCTTAATTAATATACCTCGCCGGACTTTGCAACAGTTAAGGCTCCAACACCGCCGGAGCCGTCATCTTCTCCCTTCATTCGATCATCGGAGCCGTTGAGAAACTGTGAGGTGATATCATCACCTCCGTCGCGGATTATATCCCCCAACATCTCTTCTTGTTCTAAGTCTCTGTCGTGTTCCATAGTTTCTGCAAATATTACAACATGGCAATATACAACCATGAGAGATAAGCTGTTTTTCAGACTTAATGAAATCTGGGAATGCAAAACAGTAACATTATGATGACAACTTGAGAGCAAGATTGAGTCATGCTACATCAACTTTACATGGCAACCAAGGGCATGGCATCAAAGTACACATTACATAGACCAAATCACAAGAAGGAATCATATGCATATGAGCAATGGATTAGTGGCAAACATCATGCAAAGTTGACAAGTTTTATAACAGTCAGTTTCAGACTTAGCAGTTTTTCAGCAAGTGTAAAACAGCAACAGTATTAATGCCACACCACAAATCTGTAAATTGTACCGATTTAAAAATTTAGACCATCACATATCATATAGCTTTTAACAACATCTCAAATTGCAAAATGAGCTTCATCATCAATTATTCATGTCGATCGTCGGGGACGACTCCTCCGGCGATCGTCGAGGATGACCCCCCCCCCCCTCATATCGATAGCGTGACCCGGGCAAAAACGAATGAAAGAAAAAGTTAAGTATATTTAGTCACGACAGTTAATGTGGTGTTAACCGCGCAATCCCTGGCATATGAAACTATCTAAAAAAATTAACCTACATAAAACTATACATATTAAACTAAAAAACCCTGTCCAATTAACCTATCCAAAAAATAAAAAAAAGCTTAATTAACCTATATGAAACTATACATATTAACCGATATGAAACTATCTAAAAAAATATCTATTAACATATCTAATTAACCTATATGAAACTATCTAAAAAAACTATCTAATTAACCTAAATGAAACAATACATATTAACCGATATGAAACTATCTAAAAAAATATGTAATTAACCTATCTAATTAACGTATATGAAACTATTTAAAAAAAACTATCTAATTAAGCTATATGAAGCTATCTAATAATCTATCTAATTAACCAAATTCATAATACAAATAAAATGATACTACAAACAAAATTCATAGTAACAAAAAAAATTGGCGTGGAAGCTCATCGTGCGCAGGAGACGACGAAGCCGGCGTGGAGCAGGTGGGCACCACGGCGGTGGTGGAGGGGGGCGCCGGTGGAGGAGGGGGGCACCGCGGTGGAGCGGGGGCGCCGGTGAATCGCCGCGGTGGAGCGGCGGTGGGGAGGGGCGGCGGGTCACCGCGGATCAGGCATGGGGAGGAGCCGACGGCGGCGGCGGGGGGGGGGGGGGATATGAGGAGAAGGAGGGGATCGGGGCGGCGCTCACAGCGAGGAGGCGTCGGCGACGGCGTCGGGGCAGGGCGTCGGTGACGGCGTCGGGGCAGCGCGTCCAGGCGAGGAGAGGCGATGGAGAAGTTTGGGGGAGGAAAATTTTCGCTAAGTTTATATAGCCCGAGCTTTAGTCCCAGTTGGTGGCTCCAACCGGGACTAAAGGCCTACCTTTAGTCTCGGTTGGAGGCACCAACCGGGACTAAAGCTAAATTTCAGCAGTCCAAAGGGCGCGAAACCCAGGCCTTTAGTCCCGGTTGGTGGAACGGACCGGGACTAAAGGGAGGCCTTTAGTCCCGGTTGGTGGCACACCAACCGGGACTAAATCTGTTTTTGGTTTTAGACCTTTTTAGGATATTTTAGTTTTAGTTTTCTTTTAAACAGATTCAAAAACTTTTCATAACTTGACCTGATGAGGGAAGATGACGATGACGATGAAGCATACGTCAAAAGAAGAAGCAAGACTACATTACCTATGAAAGATCGTACTTCGTGGAAAAGAAAAAGATCGCACCCTGACAATCCTTCATCATTGCCGCTGCACACGTGTACCAAGGCGCTCCTCACTCTGAGTCCCTGACACGCGGGCTCGCGCTTGCCTGGCTCCACATGTCATCGACATTTCTCTTTTCCATGATACGTCCACAAGCCCGTCCTTCGGTCTTTCTATATCGCATCGTCCAAGCCGCTTCAGCTCCAAAGAGGGGTTTTCTTTCTGGCTTCGCTGTCCTGTGCCACTGCCAACTCCTTAGGTAGGGTACGGACCTAGTTTGTCCATGTCTGCGCGAGGTGGAGGTGGCAGGCGCGCAGGATGGTGGCTACAGATTCAAAAACAGTAGCATACAAAAAATACTTTGATCATAACTAGAGTTTTATATAGTTTTAAGTTAATATTATTTTGATCATAACTAGAGTTTTATAAAAGCTTTTTAGTTGATTCTTTTTGCTATTGAAGAATATTATAGTTTTGTTTTAGTTGATCATAACTAAAATTCTAGCATGTCACAAATGCCATATTTGATGATCTTGCCAAGTCTCATGGCTTGGAGAACAAGATAACATCATCAAATTCCCTCGAAACCATCTCTGTCCATTTTCTAATTTGAGCAACTTAACATTGCTAAACATGTCCAAATGAGCTCAAACTTGTTACACCTGCTAAAATGGTCTAAATATTTGCATTGATTAACTCCTCTGTATAATTAAAATACTAAAAGGATATGAATAATTGAAATTTCATAACTTAATAAATAATTATTCTAAAATCATGTTTCAAATGCCAAAATGCACTAGCTAGATCTTACAAAGATTCCCTTCGGTTTGTCCGAAGTGGCACTTTCCAGCTATAAGTCCGGAAACTCACAGTAGAGAGAAAGTGATGGCGGTGAAGGCGGTCACATCCCAGAGTGAGATCTTTTGGGGTATAAAACTATTTCTTCGCGTGTGTCCCTTGCTTATTGCGCCGTAACCATGGATAATCTTCATCATTTAACATGATGCTTGGGTCAGTCTTCACTGTGAAGGGAGGAATTTCATGAAACTTTTCATAATCTTCTGACATGTCTGTCTTGTCCTCCACTCCCACAATATTTCTTTTCCCTGAAAGAACTATGTGGCGCTTTGGCTCATCGTATGATGTATTCGCTTCCTTATCTTTTCTTTTTCTCGGTTTGGTAGACATGTTCACATAGAAAACCTGCGCCACATCATTGGCTAGGACGAATGGTTCGTCTGTGTACCCAAGATTGTTGAGATCCACTGTTGTCATTCCGTACTGCGGGTCTACCTGTACCCCGCCTCCTGTCAGATTGATCCATTTGCACCAAAACAAAGGGACCTTAAAATCACGTCCATAGTCAAGTTCCCATATCTCCTCTATGTAACCATAATATGTGTCCTTTGCCCTATTGGTGTTTGCTGCATCAAAGCGGACACCATTGTTTTGGTTGGTGCTCTTTTTATCTTGGGCGATCGTGTAAAATGTATTCTCATTTATCTCGTACCCTTGGAAAGTCAATACAGTCGAAGATGGTGTCCTGGCCAACAAGTACAGCTCATCTCCAACAGTGGTGTTACCCATGAGATGTGTTTGCAACCAACCGCCGAAAGTCCCCATGTGTTCACGTGTAATCCAGTCGTCAGACTGCTCCGGGTGTTTGGAGCGTAAAATATTCTTGTGTTCATTGATATACGGGGCCACCAAGGTAGAATTTTGTAGAACTGTGTAGTGTGCTTGTGCCCAAGAATGCCCGTCCCTACATATTATTGCTTTCGGTCCTAGCGTGCCTTTTCCACCCAGTCTCCCCTCATGCCGCGATTCAGGAACACCAATTGGCTTAAGGTCAGGAATAAAGTCAACACAAAACTCAATGACCTCCTCTGTTTCGTGGACCTTGGAGATGCTTCCTTCTGGCCTAGCACGGTTATGAACATATTTCTTTAAGACTCCCATGAACCTCTCAAAGGGGAACATATTGTGTAGAAATACAGGACCCAGAATTGCAATCTCGTCGACTAGGTGAACTAGGACGTGCGTCATAATATTGAAGAAGGATGGTGGGAACACCAACTCGAAACTGACAAGACATTGGACCAAATCATTCTGTAACCTTGGTAGGATTTCTGGATCGATTACCTTCTGAGAAACTGCATTGAGGAATGCACATAGCTTCACAATGACTAATCAAACATTTTCTGGTAGAAGCCCCCTCAATGAAACCGAAAACAATTGCGTCATAATCACGTGGCAGTCATGAGACTTTAGGTTCTGGAATTTTTTCTCTGCCATATTTATTATTCCCTTTATATTCGACGAGAAGCCAAACGGGACCTTGATACTGAGCAGGCATTCAAAAAAGATTTCCTTCTCTGCTTTGGTAAGAGCGTAGCTGGCAGGACCTTGATACTGCTTTGGATACATGCCGTCTTTTTCGTTCATACGTTGTTGGTCCTCCCGTGCCTCCGGTGTATCTTTTGTATTCCCATACACGCCCAAGAAGCCTAGCAGGTTCACGCAAAGATTCTTCGTCACGTGCATCACGTCGATTGCAGAGCGGACCTTTAGGACTTTCCAATAGGGTAGGTCCCAAAATATAGATTTCTTCTTCCACATGGGTGCGTGTCCATCAGCGTCATTCGGAACAGATTGTCCGCCAGGACCCTTTCCAAAGATTGCTTTTAAATCCTTGACCATATCAAATATATCATCACCAGTACGGGGGACAGCCTTCTTCCGGTGATCTGCCTCACCTTTGAAATGCTTGCCTTTCTTTCTTAAGGCATGCTTGGTCGGAAGAAATCGACGATGTCCCAGGTACACATTCTTCTTACATTTGTCCAAATATATACTTTCAGTCTCATCTAAACAGTGCGTGCATGCGTTGTATCCCTTGTTTGTCTGTCCTGAAAGGTTACTAAGAGCAGGCCAATCATTGATGGTTACAAACAGCAACGCTCGTAGGTCAAATTCCTCCTGTTTGTGGTCCTCCCACACACGTACACCTTTGATATCCCACAGCTGTAAAAGTTCTTCAACTAATGGCCTTAGGTACACATCAATGTCGTTGCCGGGTTGCTTAGGGCCTTGGATGAGCACTGGCATCATAATGAACTTCCGCTTCATGCACAACCAAGGAGGAAGGTTATAGATACATAGAGTCACAGGCCAGGTGCTATGATTGCTGCTCTGCTCCCCAAAAGGATTAATGCCATCTGCACTTATACCAAACCATAAGTTTCTTGCGTCATCTGCAAACTCCGGCCACTTTCTCTCGATTTTTCTCCACTGCGACCCATCAGCGGGTACTCTCAACATCCCGTCTTTCTTACGGTCTTCTTTGTGCCATCGCAACAACTTGGCATGCTCTTTGTTTCTGAACAGACGTTTCAACCGTGGTATTATAGGAGCATACCACATCACCTTGGCAGGAACCCTCTTCCTGGGGCGCACGCCCTCAACATCATCAGGGTCATCTCGTCTGATCTTATACCGCAATGCACCGCATACCGGGCATGCATTTAAATTCTCGTACTCCTCACCGTGATAGAGGATGCAGTCATTAGGGCATGCATGTATCTTCTGCACCTCTAATCCTAGAGGGCAGAGAGCCTTCTTTGCTTCATATGTACTGTCAGGCAATTCGTTATCCTTTGGAAACTTCTTCTTCATTATTTTCAGTAGCTTCTCAAATCCCTTGTCAGATAAACCATTCTCTGCCTTCCATTGCAGCAATTCCAGTGTGGTACCGAGCTTTGTGTTGCCATCTTCGCAATTTGGGTACAACCGTTTTTTGTGATCCTCTAACATGCGATCGAACTTCAACTTCTCCCTTTCACTTTCGCATTCTCTCTGTGCATCAACAATGACCCGGCGAAGATCATCAGCGGGCACATCTGGTGCCTCTGGATCTTTAGCTTCCCCCGTTGCAGTATCACCGTATTCAGGGAACATAGGATAGTTGTCATCATCCTCTTCTTCTTCATTGTCTTCCATCATAACCCCTCTTTCTCCGTGCTTGGTCCAACAATTATAGTGGGGCATGAAACCCTTCTTAAGCAGGTGGAAGTGAAGGGTTTTCGAGGAAGAGTAATCCTTCGTATTCACACAGACAACACACGGACAGTACATAAAACCATTCTGACTGTTTGCCTCAGCCACATCGATAAAATTATGCAGGCCCGTAATGTACTCGGAAGTGCGTCGGTCACCGTACATCCATTGCCGGTTCATATGCATTATGTAATTAAGTATATCAAAAACCATTACAGAACATCATGAATAGAGAAATGACCAAATTAATACAAGTTCATCATCACATTAAAACCAAAGTACAGTAGTGATCAAATGTTATTACTGCAAAAATAAATACATAAAGTTCATACATAGTTCTCATAAAACAACATACAACTATGTAAAACATTTAAATGCAACAACAAATGCGATCAAAATCGCAACTAAGGTAACAATTGATCCAACAGCATAATGATACCAAGCCTCTTTATCAATGGCATATTTTCTAATCTTTCTAATCTTCAAGCGCATTGCATCCATCTGGATCTTGTGTAGATCGACGACATCGGCAACATGCAACTCCAATTTCATCTTCTCTTCTTCAATTCTTTTCAATTTTTCTTTCAAATAATTGTTTTCTTTTTCAACTAAATTTAACCTCTCGATAAGAGGGTCGGTTGGAATTTCCGGTTCACATACCTCCTAGATAAAAACATCTATGTCAAGTTGGTCGGCATAATTGTCATAAACACTAAATGAAACAAATAGTTATAAAAGATAATATACCACATCCGAATCATAGACCGGACGAGAGCCGACGGGGGCGGATACCAAAACCATGGCACTATATAATAACAAACAATAATACAAGTAAGAAAATTATACAAGTAGCTATCTAAATTATACAAGTAAGAATTTTCTCTTTTGGAAAAAAAGATAAGAACAAGAGGCTCACCACGGTGGTGCCGGCGACGAGATTGGCGCGGGCGATCGACGGCGGTGATGACGGGGACGGGGACGGGACGGCACCCTACACATGTGCAAACTAAGAAGTTAATTTGAGCTCAAATTGTGCATCTAAATCAAATAAACTCCTACATACACTCCTCCACTAAAACCCGCAAGAGCATATGAAATGAGCTAAACTAGCAGTGAGAGATGAAAGGATGAAGTTGCTAACCTTTTAGAACACTTGGATAGTTGGTGCACCGCCAAATCTAGACAAATCTTGGGGAAAATGGAGCTTGGAGGTCGAGCTTGGAGGAAGAACAGAGGAGAAAGCTTAAGTGTGGCTCGGGCATTTCATCGAACACCTCATGTGCATAAGAAGTGAGAACAGAGTAGCACACACACCTCACACCTTCTACGGCCAAAAAACAGAGGAGAGGGCGGGCAGGGGCAAGGATATATATAGGCATTTTTTTTAGCCCCGGTTGGTGTCTAGAACCGGGACTGAAGACTAACCTTTAGTCTCGGTTGGAGACACCAACCGGGACTAAAGGGAGCGAGGCCCTTTAGTCCCGGTTGGTGTCTGGAACCGGGACTAAAGGTCCCAGTCGAACCGGGACTGATGCCTGCCGAGGCCCGGCCGGCGTCCTAGCCGCTCGAACCGGGACTGATGCTCACATTAGTCCCGGTTCGTAACATGACTGGGACTATTGCTCTGATCTGGCCAGAACTAAAGCCCTGTTTTCTACTAGTGCAGCTGTCACTTGCATAGACAACCGTCTGTGCGTACTCCTGAACGACCAAACCTCCCTGCTCCACCATGACGTCGGAGACAACGCCACAACAACGGGGACAGAGCAGAAGGAGAGACACACCTGATGGAGTCGCCGCCGCCGCCTCGCCAACACCATCCATGAACCCTAACACCGCCGATTTGAAGGATCGGCAGACACACGATGCCATCGACTCCGAGACGTCGCCATGAAGGACACTGCCGGTGTGGGAGTGGGGCTGAGGCAGATTTATTCGTCCGGGCGCCGCTCACACCACCCCAACGGCGCACCACGACCTACAAATCCAAACCCTAACTACAGAGCGGAGGAACGGGGTCCCCCCTCCCTCCTGCCGCCGGAGTAGCCGGAGAGAGAGGGGGCCAGTGCCCCGGCCGGTGGAGATCGGTGGAAGGAGATCGCCTCCCTTCCCACCACTGCTCCACGGGATTCACGATCCTACCTCGTGGTGTTTAACCTCTACATTTCTTAATATACTTACACAGACTCAATTGACTGGGAATACTTATTTCTTATGTGGGATTGCAATTTTTTGATACATGACCAAAAAATGTCCGCGTCTGCTAGTTTGTTCAATAATTATATATTAAAATGTGAATCGATTGCATTGTTTCTCGGTTGACTTAACAATTTTGTTCCTACACATTTTGAAAAGGTTGTCCACAGAGTTGTGGACTTGTGGTAGTCCTATTTTCTTCACTAGAGTGGAAATATATGTACACTAACTTTGTACAAAAGTTAGTGTAAAGTTGAGTCACTTATTTTGGGACGGATGGAGTAGATTATTGGCCGAATATCTCAACACTGGATCAATGGTGCTTAGCGTAGACTCGCCGACCGAGGTACGGCAAAATTGATAGTGAAACCATCTCAACATTTGCAAATGCTTATGGGTCCTTTGATTCAAAGGGATTTCATGAGATTTTTAGAGGATTTGGATCCTCATGGATTTTTTTTTAACTCCTAACTCGTTTAGTTATTTGTTTCACACAATGGAATCCTTGTGATCTTTTCGTAAAAACTCCTTTGCACTCTATTCCATCCATGCGAACCTGTTGCTTTATTTATTTTTGTGTTTTGTCTGTGGTGACAAACACTATTTGATCGATATACTTGTAGTTTTATGTTTTGATAGTACCGAAGAGAACATGACACTTAAATTATGTTTCTTTCTACATTCAGTGTTTTCGAGAATCAGGGCACCGAGAATGCTTTGCTTTTAGCACATTATCATAGATAAAATGTTGTTGTGACACTGTAATTAAAGAAGAAATAGATTGGAATTGTATGCTAGCGAAGATACGGCTCTTAGCTAGTTTTTCTGTGCAATTGTAAGTAATGCTCCGATCCCTTGTTGCTCATCTCCCTATTTTTTTCATACTCCGTACACCTAGGCCATAATATTGAGATGTAAAAAAAAATCTTTAAAGTAATTAGACGCAATATCATTTAGATACAACCCATAAGATACAATGCACTGACATGATTGCCTCTGAAGTATATTTTCTTCATTACCTAGTAGTAGTAGTATAATGCGTTAAGAGACAATGCGTTGTGAGTGCCTTGATGCCAATAAAAGAAGACCAATTGGAGCTGTAGTACCAAACTGACATCTATTTACGGAAACGCAACGCACACTAATTGTACCCACTTGAAGCAAGAAAAGAGAATGAAGAAAGGCCACAGCTGTGAGCGAAAACGATGGTTGCTGATGTTGATGCGGTGGTGGTAGGCCCGACAGAAAGATGGAACCTCGAACTATCCGATTAGGGCATCTCCAATGGCTGTAAGATAGCTGTTGGTAAACTTTGCCACCTAAGATATATGATGACATGGCAATAAATAAATGAGGAGAGAGAGTAAAGTTGTATGTAAAATAACCAACAGCTCTTGCACAAGCTCCAAGGCTATGTAGAGAGCAATTGCATTTATTCTCTCTTCTCCTATTGGATAGTATAGATGCAACCATTGGAGTAGTTGTATGATCCTTTGTTGATTGATGACATGGACAATTTTACCAACAAGACTACATACAAACTATTGGAGATGCTCTTAGCACGGCGTCGAGGAGGATCATGATCGTCAGGGCCCACACGCAGGGAGGGAGGGAGCTGGTGGTGTTGCCGTTCGCCCCAACATCTCCATTGGAGCGGAGGAGATCCTGCGCTTTACCCTTTGCTTTGCCAGCTTCCTCACAGGTGGCGCAATCATCGTCGTCGCCTACCATGGTTGGACGGATGGATCGCCTTTTTTCCTATAACGGCGACCCCCTGTGCCCGGAGGCCGGAGCAGTAGTATATTCGGGATGACGCCGCGCCGGCGATATACTAATGAGCAGTGTACGATGTTGCCGGGGGGCTCGGAGCGCGTATTGTATTCTTCTTCTTGGCTCTGGATTTGCCTATAAATTACTAAATCTTGCTTGCACTGTGTTTTTTCTTTTTTGAAAGGAGGGTGCCACTGTGGTTATGCTACAGCAGGATTCGTGTGTTCCAGCCGGGATCAGATAGTTGTTCGTCGGCAAGGAAAAGTTTTTTTCTTTCGAAATGACAAGGAAAAGATATGAAGTTTTTTTTTTTTTTGCAAAAAGGAACAGTTCTATTATAAAGATTCATCGGAAGTACAAAACACTTCAACCATAATAAAAATTACATCGAGGTCCGTGGACCATCGAGTTCGACCATTGCCGCCGTCAGAACGAGCCGCCGACGCGTCGCTGTCGCCGCTCCCATACCGGAGCCGGTCTGACTTTGTCGATGACAGCCGGGAACTCTTCGTGCACGCGCCCCCTAAGGACCAGCGCCCCGGAGCCGCAGTCGTCACTGTTGAATTCTTAAATCTATCTAAAGAACCTGGACACCAAATATCGCCGTTGCGTAAGCACGACGAGAAACCCTAGGAATCTATGCCGGAGCTTTGTCTAATCCGTTCCAACAGACGAACTTGAGGAGGATCGGAGCCCGGAAGACTAACTCGAATAAGAAGCGCTGCCATCTGTCCAAACGCCGCCCCTACAAGGACTAAAACCCTACCAATCTACTAGCCGGATCCGAGGCACCAGAAATCCCCTCCCCGCCACCGACCGCCGGAGCGGCAGGCGGAGGGGAGGCGAATCCACGGGCTCGTCGGTGAAAATCGAGGGGAGGAAGGCTTTCCCTAGTCGCTTTGCGAGAGGGGAAAGAAAAGCCTACTCAAGCAAGATATGAAGAAGTTAATAAGGTTCTTTTCCTTGTTAATAATAATAACTTGACAAGGTGGTAAGAGCATCTATAGCCGGGCGCCTCGAGCCGACATCAAACGCCCGGGCGGGCGAACCAGTCACTGGCTGGCCAAAAAAATTAACCCACCCGTGCGCCTCAAACCGGCCCCAAACGCCCGAGGCAGGCTGTGCGTGCCCCGGCGCGTCCGCCACGTCAGCCCGGCCCGCATCGACCCCACAGATATCCCCTTTGACGAACCCTAGACCTCAGTCAGCTCAGCCCACTCCACTCTCTCCGTCCCCTCCTCTTCCAATCCGTCTCCTCCTCTTCCCAATCCGATTTATGGCGTCTGACCGCAATAACTCGGGCTCTGGCGGCGACGACTTCGACGTCGATGCGGTCGCTCTCCGCATCGCACTACGCCGGTCGCGGCTAGATCAGGTTGGCAGTAGCGGCGACAGCTCGCGCTCCGACTCGCAGTGCGGGCGACTTTGCCGGGCCCTCCCGTCCAGCGCGCAACACCGGCGTCAGCGCTGCCCGCTCCGCTCCACTATAGGTACGCCACCCTGCCCCTTCTCAGCCACCTCCGGAGGGCGTCCACGGCCACCGTTGGGTGCTCGTGCCCTCGCCAGCTCCGGGCCAGTCGAGGACGCCCGAGTCGGAGGCGCGGGCCGCACGGTGCAAGCAGCAACGGGCAAGGGAGAGGTAGGCGGCTGGCGAGGCGCCAGGCAAGCGCGCGCGCTGGTGGATCCGGCGGTCCTCTGCCGCTCCCTGACAACGACGGAGTTGGATGCGCGGTGGCTCCGGCTTGCCATCAAGCCGTCAGAGCGCGAGGCAGCGGCGAGGAGGCACGCCGAGGAGTAGGAGTGCTTGCTCCGGAGGCTAGCCGGGGTGCAGATGGACCTGTCGGATGTCAGCGACGGATCCAGCTCCGACGACGACGCCCGGCAGCCGACGCCTATACGGACCCGCTTACTTTATTTTTTTTTCCTTATGTTTAAGTATTATCCGGCCGATGAAAACTGTTTATTTTGGTTGTGATGATCCTACCTGTGAATTATGCCCGATTTAAGTAGGTTGTTGATCCATGTAGGTTAAATTTCGTACGTTGCATGTAGTTTTTTTTTTTTTTTTTTGCCGAAGCGCAGGAGAGCTGCGTTTGCATTTATAGAAGGACGGCGGAAGATCACCAACTGTACAAAAACAGGCTAAGGAACCATCATTGTTTTGGGAGGGGTTATTGTTGCTGGTGCAGTGGTGCTCGTACTTGTCCAGCTCGTGTGGTGTTAAGAACACAAAGCATCTCCTATGTGCACCGTCGCTGTAACGATTCCTCGTACCCGGACGCATATTTTGCAATTTTGTTCGAAGGGAGAACCCCCCCAAGGCCCCCACCCCCGGGAGCCAGCGGAGTTCAGTTCAAACCGTTGTAGAAGAACGAACTAACGCGCTTCATCTGCAATTCTGCATGCATGCAGGCAACGGTGGACGTGTCCTGCGCGCGAGGCTGCGATAGCTGACTGCTCACTCGGTCGCAATCCCACTCCCTACCCAGGTGGATCTCATGCACGAGAGGTCGGGTCAAAGGCAGGCCGGGCGAAGACCGGACCGGTCCAGGCACACATCTCATCACATCACAGCCCACCCCCTTCCCTCCTCCCATGGACCATGGTACTGTAGAGCAGTACTTTACTGAGCTAATGAAGTGATCAAAGGCAGCAGCTTAAATCGTATAGTACCAGTACGGGCGCTGCCTAGTTCGGGGCGAGGGTCGCACATGGGGCGCGGTGGCTGACCGGGCCATGTGTGCGCCCGTCCTCTCTAGATCATCCGTCGCCCAGTAGTACCAGTTGGAGGGAATCCAGCTCGCATAGTCGCAGCCTTGCCGGTACTTGCGCCACCATGCCTGCACTGCATCTGCATGCATGGAACTCCCAACCCCATCACCCGTAGCACTTCTGTACCAGTACTGCTTGAGCTCGCCATTTTCTGCTTATCATACTCCCTCGACCCTCGTCCCTTTCCCATGTCGGCATGCATCCCGTCGACGCGCGCTAGCTGGATCCGCATGCTCCAGTCTTCTTTGTTCCCAGCATGCATCCATCTTTGACTGCGTGTGTATATCTGTTGCTACTTACTAGTTTTCTTCAGGTTTTGTGCGGTTCTAGCGCGCTTGTGTGTGCGTGCTCTCCTTCGTGTATGGATTGCGCCCATTTCTTCCGTTCCGTGTGCGGCAGGAATGGGGCTGCTACTTGTTTACGGAGAGCAGTCTTTGGTTGGCACGTGGAACTGAAATGCACGCGTATCTTACATTACATCAGATTCAAACCAAGACTCAGTTTTACAGAGAACAGAAACAAGCTTTGAGAATTTGGCGTGGCACATGCTTCTCCTTTTTCTTTTCTCTGGACGGGTTCCAACTATGCATCTGGACCATGCATCATCTCCAATTATGCTGCCTTGAATTAACTAGTAAACGTGCACGTGCAATGCACGTCTCTACCAGTATCATGTGACGATATTCTCATAACCTCCGCCCTGTTGAGTGACTAAAGCGATCTACAAGGGCAAGGTAGAAACATACCGGCACCCGGCAATGTCACAAACCCTGGCCTGGCCTTATAGCACTACCGGCATGCATCACCATCTCTCCACTCCCGTTTCTACATATGTCCATGGCGGAGTTGCGACTTTCTCCTTGCCATGCAGCCTCCTTTGCCATGTGATAGTAATGAGATGTGCTTCTTCTCAAGCCGAGGGGCATAGACAGTTAAATCGCTGCAAACAACAATTATAGCTAAGTGTAGGACGCAAATGAAGTAAATTCAGAAGGCTTGAATAACTTCATTAAAAAGTTCAAGCTCAATAAAATTCTAGCATCAGAAGATGAAATGCATAGTAAAGCATTAAAATCATAATAAAATAGCATGAATTCAACACAATTCGGGATTCTATATAAAAGGTTGTGGAATGGACATGATGCAAAACAAAAATGTCAAGCAAACAATAGCAGTTTATATGGAAATGGTTATCATAAGGAAAGAACAATTTCACAAAAAATCAAATAAATAGAAAAAAAATCAAAAAAATCTGAAACTTTGCAACATCAAAGATGGTCAAACTTTGTAGGTTCTTGCAAGTTTTCATGCCAAAATATCATGTAGAGAAAGGTGTACGAACGAGTTTTAGATTTCAGTGCTAAAAGTGCTCAAAACTTCAAGCGCTGAAATGTTTTTCGTGTATAGTGCTCCTTGAATGAAAACTTGCAAGTGACTACAAAGTTTGATCATCTTTGATGTTGCAAAGTTTTAGATTTTTTAGATTTTTTTTCTATTTGTTTTGATTTTACTGTTCACAGAGGGTGCCTAGGCACCGGGTGCCTAGGCACCCGGGAGCTGAAAAACCACTCTCAACTGAATAAAGATGCACTTGTAATGGCCATATCTTTCCCCGACTGGCAGGTTCAAATTATCATCGGTGCTAATACCAAGTGCACGGGTCAATTCATGCCAACAGATGTGAACCAAAAAGCAGAAAAACATACTCACTTGATTGAGCAACAACCTGAAATACAGCTGCAAATAAGGGCTTAAGCATGGTATCATACATGATTTATCCAGTAACGACTGTTGTAAGAACTTATTCTGAATTCTCTGTGACCCAATGGGCAATCAAAAACAAATTCCTTCCGATCTAGAAACCCCGAACAGTCTGAAAAGAGATCATCAAAAGAAAATAACACATGTATGTTGCCCAATCCATGTATGATATACAAGCTTCTAACACTGAGCTTTGCACATATTTCCAAAAATTCATGCTTGATAAATATGAAAGATGGTAGAAGATACAGTACAACAGATGATTGGAGATAAATTTGACGTTTATAACCAAAATTTCAAAACAAGCATAAATTGCACACACCACTATTCAAATGGTCAGGAAGGAAAAACGCACATCTTGTCTTCCCTTGAATGGGCTCCAGTGTCGCTGGAGCAGCAACCTCTACATCCTCGGCATCCCTCCCCAATCTGCAACAATAAATAAAAATATTAGGCAAGAAGTAATGCAACTGGCAACAAAAAATGTTCAACAGATTCACTATCATTTTAAAAGGTTGCCTATAGATGGGGCAATTGGCAGACTATCCAAATGAAATTTCATGCCCATGTACCAACCTTTTGCAAAAAATCATGTTACATAACAATTAGCTCTTAATCGAATCCTTATGAATTCTTTCTAAAACATGGTGAAAATTGAAACATGAAGAGCAGAATGATGAAGACAATGCAAACCTGACATCCGTATAGTGACTGCCGCCGCTGTGGTGCGGGTGCTCGCCCTGAATCAGGGAGAGCGAACCGCTGAATCTTCACGGCGATTACAGCCATGTGGGCGCTCCTATGAATTAGAGAGAATCACCCCCTGCGGGGATTACTACCATTTTCCATTATTTATGCGAGCATGCTTGCACTTCCAGTATTATATTACAAACAGCTACATGCCTTGGTGATCGACCTATCTAGATAAACAGGAGAAAAACGAAAAAGGTATCTCATTTTCATCCATCTACCTACCTATCTGAAATTCTGAACTCAGCATCGGCGGTCTCCTGCTCGCTGGCCAGCAGCTGCCCGTGCTCGGTCACCTTGCTGAGGGGCATCGGGGTCGCCGAGCTTGTGCTTGAAGGCATCTGTAACTCCAAGAGTCAGGGTACGGAAACTACTCAGAAATTGCAGTTCGGTGAGGTCGGCAGGACTGTGAAGGAAGTTGCTAGCTGAGATGTAATTTCAGGTGTAGTAACACACTAACAGTACCTTCGGGGCAGCTAATTGATCCGGTGACTGAACCACACAAGTTTATCTTATTACATGTCACATGAATACACTCCCCGGATTCTCTTCTGAAATTGTGAGCAGACAATGGTCTGTTTGGGGATCTCGTGGACCATCGTGGAGCTTCCAGTGAAGTCGGCGGCTAAACTTGGCGGCGACAGTCGGGGGCGCGTCGACGGCGCTCGGAGGGAGGGATGTTCGCGTGCGGACGCCTCATCCTCGGCTTCGGCCCTGGTCTGCTACGGAAGGCGCCGAGGCGGCGGGGAGACGCTGGTGCGGGAGAAGCGCCAGGGTGATGAGGGCCGAAGGGGCCGTAGGGTAGGGCGGTGAGGGTGGTCCGCCCGCGTCCTGCGCTCGTCGTTGGCACGGCCGCCTCCAGCGGCATCCTCCATCCAGGGACGACGGGATGAGGAGCCTGTGCCAACGGCATTGGGCGGTGGCATCCATGGACGGGATCTGAGGGCCGCATATTCTCCCGCATAAGCGGCGGAGTTAGTGGGGAAGATGCGGCGTGCGTGGGGCGTGGATGAAGGGGGTACGGGATAAGGGATAGTCGGGCGTGATTAGCGGTTTGTTGGCGTGCTCAACCCGGCCCAGTCTGATCTGTCGTCTGTCGTGGCAGAACATTTAATCTGAACCGTTCAATTGGCTGGCAGACCACCGAATCATTATGGACTCTTAGATTTGAGTAATTGGATTAGATCTGAGGGTTTAAGTTGTCCTGTGTACACTTGTTTGGGTGGCTATAGGGGAATTCATGTTTGCTCTTTTAATAGTAGTGGAGATGGAGATAAGCAGGTGCACGCACTACCCATTTGTGCCACTGCTAGTCGTAGCAGCCCATGACGAGTTCGTGATCACCTCCAAGCTCCAACCTAGTACCAAAAAGGAAAACATTTTTTTTCTTTTTTTAGGATTAGGATAGTGATGAAGAATTTTTTAATAATCGAGAAGAGGAAATCTCTCCCTTCGCAAGCCCGAGAGCGTAAAAGGAGAATAAAACTCGATAATCTTTTTTTAAGGGATAAAACTCAATACTCTTTTTTTTTTTTGATATCTTACATTACATCAGATTCAAACCAAGACTCGGTTTTACAGAGAACAGAAACAAGCTTTGAGGATTTGGCGTGGCACATGCTTCTCCTTTTTCTTTTCTCTGGACGGGTTCCAACTATGCGTCTGGACCATGCATCATCTCCCATTATGCTGCCTTGAATTAATAAGCAGGTGCACGCACTGCCCATTCGTGCCACTGCTAGTCGTAGCAGCCCATGAGGCGTTGCGCCATCACCTCAAACCTAGTACGAAAAAGGGAAAACAGGTCAAGACTTTTTTTAATAATCTAAGATCTTTAGACTGGACTAGAGAAGAAGAAATCTCTCCCTTCGCAAGCCCAAGAGTGTAAAAGAGAATCAAGACCATCTTAGCGACGACTAATTGGGCCATGGAGCATGTGGGCCGTCACGCCAGGCTATCCCAGCCCGCAATTGTTTTGATATAAAAAAACGTAACACCGGCCCGCATCGCTGGTTGAGCGGGCATACAAACATAGGAGTAGCTCCGACTCGTTGTATATAAAGATTCTGAAAACAGAAAAGAGGCTTTGACTCGTCGGCGGAATCAATCCCACATCGCGTGCCCAGGGACATTAGGCGGTTCAGCAAGAAATAAAAAGGGAGCCAAGGGCACGGTTTAGAGTATACCTTTCTCGGCCTCTTGGCTAAGATCAAGTGTAGTATCTGTTCTTATCAGTTTAATATCTGATATGTGGATCTGCGGATTCATCATATGATATTAATTTAATTTTTTTAGGGGGGAGGACCCATAAAATGTAGCTTGCTGCATGGGTCCTCATGAGTCATCCAAGCGTTACACTATTGTTTGGAACAGACAAACCCCAACCAAATAATCATAAATTTTTTCTAGTTTCCTTTTTTGGTAGAGGACTATATACCATATTCTCACTTGCATGGTATATGGACTACTTCATGTGGACGAGAAACCTCTCCTCCACACCCTGTCAAGCATGCTACGAGCTTTGTTTTAAAATATTTTGAAGTTTTAGTTTGGTCCTAACTCAAAATTCTAAGTCTATAAAAATATATACAAACATGCACAACATCAAATTAGTTTAGTTAGGTTTGTCATAAAGTATGTTTTCACACTATCTATACTAGTAAATTGTACGTGCTTTGCACGTCATTTAAATATATATAAAAAGCATGGGAAAATACATTTGAATATGTATTTCCTTTCCTAGAATCGTATTGGACAAGATCCAACTTTGGTTCTTACCTCTCTAAAATCCAGATTGTTCTAGTCCCTTTTTTTTAGACTATCAGATAAGCATGTCGATAAATGCTTCTAGAACACATGAGATGGTAGAGTTGGGGGTTCAATTAGAAGGCCACGTGGCAAAATCCTAAGAGTTGAAAACTTTATCCAACGGATGATAATGCTCGGATTTGCCATCTCTTGACCGTTGGATGGGCATATCCAACGGCTAATATATGAAGCTATTGGCACACTATATAGTGGTATAGACATTTATCATAAAGAATATTTAACTTAGGACAAACCTAAAACTTTGAGGGCCTCTTTGATTCGTAGGATTCTAAAAACGTGGGAATAAGAAAAACATAGGATCATAGAGGATTTTGTTTTTTTTATTGCATCATAGGAAAAACAAAGAATTCTTTTAAATAGGTTCGAGTGGATGCTATAAATACTATGGGAAGTAGTACAAAGAAATCGTTAGGAATAATTCCTGTGGGATTCAATCCTATATGAATCAAATAACCAACACTGAAGGATTCTAATCCTCCAAAGTTCCTACAAAAATCCTTTGAATCAAAGGAGCCCTGAATAGTTTGGAAGGGGGGAAGTAGCGAACTCTGTGTGTGGCGTATCCCCCCCCCCCCCCCCCCAGATTGATACAAAGAGGAATACAAGATTTTTCCACACGGACGCACATGCCAGACGACACCCACGCCACCACCAACCAACCATCATGTCGCCTCTCTCTCCATCTCCCCACCTCCCTCATGACGAGGCAATGGTCGATGATGACGACGCATATGGTCTGAAGGAGCAGTCAATTCGGGAGCTGCAGGAGGCCTCCAAGGCTCTCACCATGCGCCACACTGCCATCAAGGATGCACTATGGTGACACTACACGGGTACGTTCGCCACCTTAGTGTCTGATACACCAAAACTAATCGCATGCATCTAACACACAAATGTATACATGCCTCATGGAACCGACTAGTAGATAAAAAGACACTGGTACCAAGAACATCAAAACCAAACGCCACTATTGGTCTATGAAAACATCCCATACACGTCAATGGCACTCGACAGTCATATTGCCGATTTAAGCTAAAATAAAAGTATCCACATTCATTTGTTTGATAAATTATATATTAGTCTCTTATTACGAAATAAATAATACAACTTATTTTATATGCGAATTTGTAAACATCAGATAGGAAGAAATTATCAAACCAATTTTCATTACATAAAACAAGCAATATATTAACAATTGATTAAAACGTAAGTTGATGCAAGACAACAAGGACGCGAAATTGTGCGAGAGAAGGTCAAGGGAGTGACTATTTTCTCGGTCAACTTAGAAATAGTTATATAACCGGTTGATATTTTTGTCATCCAACGATGATCTCCTTACCACTTTGTACGTACATGAATGTCAATGATAAGTTTGAATGGTTCTTCGCATCAATCTATAAAATAATTATTTTGTGGCAGCACAAAAATTGCAAAATTAAAATGTTTAATATCGATTTTATATGAATAAACTTGGTCGTGTAGGAAATAGTGCATGTGAAAGATGAGAATAAGAGAGGGAAAATGAAGATTAATACTCCCATGTCGATGTATTACAAACCGTTGGCGGAGCTTGGGCCAAATTTCTAGTGGGGCAAAGGGCTGAGGGGGGTGGGGGATTATGAGGTTTGGGCTATATTTTACGGCACTTGTGGCCCAAATACTAAGGAGTAGTAAGAGATTTCTTCATGGGCTGGGGGTTGTGGCCCAACTTGCCCTCCATGCAGCTCCACCTGTGTTACAAACTCCCATACAGAATTGAACCTTCAACTTAGGATGGATATGACCAGCTAGTTGAACAAAGATAAATGTGTACCAAAGGTTCCTGATTAGTTTGAAGTTACATGATTTTGCATTGCGAGAGATTGATCTTAGTAAGATCGGTTATCCATTGTCACACATCAGTGTTTTACAAACAATAAAACACAAAAACATAGAATTCATCACAAAGTCCGCACGAGTTTACTTCAAAAGCGTATTTTGGCCACTATTGTTTATATGTAACTAGATATGAACCAATCCTACATAAGAGTAGGAATCCATTCCTTACAAATCAAATAGCTCAAAAAGATGTTTCCTGTAGGAATCTTATCCAATGGAATTCTTACAATATTCCTGTAAACCAAAGGAAGCCCTAATAATCAACTGATCAAAGGGAGTCAACTTAAAACCACCAGTGTACGTAAGCTGCCTAGTTCATAGCGAGGGGGGCACATGGATCTGGCTGATTGGTTTTCAGTTTTCACGTCCAGTTTAAAAATATTTAAACAACAACCAAAATAATCAAAATTCAGTGAATTTCAGTGATTTTTGTTTTCACTTCGGCTAAAAGGCTGAAGTATCCACTTGAATTCAATCATTTTTTGTTTTTTAATTGCAAAAATATTTTCTGATATATTTTGATTGAAAGGTAAATATTTTAGTATCCACTAAAACTAGTAAGGTACACGTGCATTGCATGCATGAGCTTTAGTAACCAAACTATGAATGAATACCACATTCTAGCATGTAAACATGTAAGTTTGGAGTAATGTATGCACAATGTAGAAGTAGATGTAGATTTAATTCTAGTAGTTCATCCCATTCAAAATCAAATTAATGCTACAAAATATCTAACACTACATGGTATAGTAGTACAAGAAACTCATGTGAATATACCAATCACATTTGGGAAGTGAAGTTTCTCAGCCCGAGCTCAAATGAGCTCGGGTGAACAGTAAAAAAAAAAATCAAAAAAAATCTGATTTTTTTTGTGACAAATGTTCTAAGATCTTGCAAAATTGTATTATGGAATCACATTCCTGGAAGGCGTGGCAAAAAAAAAAAAAAATTGATACTCTGAAAATGCTACTTTCGAAAGCATTTTGGAGCACTAATTTTGTTTTTTTTGCCACGACTTCCAAAAATGTGATTTCATGATGAAAATTTTCAAGTTCTTAGATCATTCAATGTTTGTCACAATTATTTTCAGTTTTTTTTATTTTACTGTTCACCCAAGCTCATTTGAGCTCGGGCTGAGAAGGTGACTTTCCTCACATTTGTCATTATGTATCTCGTATTGCAGTTTTCAGTAGCTATTATTGCATCATCAAAGACAAATCAATTTTATGAACGTGTTGTCATAGCCTTAAATAAGAAACTTATAAATTAATGTGCGAATGGAAATTCTTTTAGAAGAATTCCGTTTTGGAGGAAATAAGTATGGAAGAGTCTACAACAAATGAGAAGTGTCTATGATGTGAGGCATGTGCATATTGTTCATTGCAAATCGTAATAAAGTAAAAAAGGATTGGTTATTCAGAAGAAAAAGTTTTGATAGTTAAAGTATGAAAGTTTCTAGAACAAAGAAAACGTGTTTGTCTTTCGAGTTTTCTTTTTTGCATATTGTGCAGTGTGAATAATAAAGTAAAAAAATGGTAATTCATTTAGAAGTAAAAAAAGTTTGGATAATTAATGTATAGAAGATTCTAACAAAAAAATGTATTTTAAGGTCCGTGCATATTGTGCATTGTAAACCGTAAATTTAAAACAAAGAATGACAATTCATTTAGAAGAAAAAGTTTGAATAATTAAAAATATGAAAGATTATATAGTGAATAAGTGACGCTTCACAGGTGGTGGCCTTGGATGGTGACGCTGCACGGGTGGCTCTGCGGCGGGCAGCTTGACATCGGTGGTGGCGCCTTCTCTTAGCTATGTGGGTAGCAAGGGGAGGGGTGGTGGGTGGCCCTGGTGTCGTCGTGCCTTCGGCAATGGCGATCCCCTGGTCTGGATCTGGAGGACTAGCACGAACGGCTGCGGCTCCCCTGTAGGGGAACGCGACAGAAAACAAAAAATTTCGGTACAGTGAGCACGCCCAGGATCACTATGGAGATGCATACAAGGTTTGGATCTGATCGTTACCGACTCGTAGCGCAGCGGAAGTAGAGTCGATGAAGATCGTCGGTGCAGATCCCCACAGCTAGGATTTACAACCTCCCAACCGCGAGGATGTACTCCCTCGTCAGCCCCTCGGACATCCCTTCGGGAAGCGGTCGGACAGTCCCCCGGATGGTGTCACGGACAGCCCTCCAGGAGGCGTGATGTCTACTACACAACTTATTCTTGTAGACTCGTGTTGGGCTTCCAAGCGCAGAGTTTTGTAGGACAATAGCAATTTTCCCTCAAGTGGATGACCTATGATTTATCAATCCGTGGGAGGCGTAGGATGAAGATGGTCTCTCTCAAACAACCCTGCAATCAAATACAAGAAATCTCTTGTGTCCCCAACACACCCAATGCAATGGTAAATTGTATAGGTGCACTAGTTCGGCGAAAAGATGGTGATATAAGTGTAGTATGGATAGTAGATATAGGTTTTTGTAATCTGAAAATAAAAAAACAGCAAGGTAGCAAGTGATAAAATGGAGCACAAACGGTATCGCAATGCTTAGAAACAAGGCCTAGGGTTCATACTTTCACTAGTGCAATCTCTCAACAATGCTAACATAATTGGATCATATAACAATCCCTCAACGTGCGACAAAGAATCACTCCAAAGTTCCTATTAGCGGAGAACATAAGATAGAAATTGTTGTAGGATACGAAACCACCTCAAAGTTATCCTTTCCGATCAATCTATTGAGCCATCCCTATAAGTGTCACAAACGGCCCTAGAGTTCGTACTAAAATAACACCATATGATACGCATCAACCAACCCTAATGTCACCTAGATACTCCAATGTCACCACAAGTATCCGTGAGTTGATTATTCGATATGCATCAAACAACTTCAGATTCATAATATTCAATCCACACAAAGAACTTCAAAGAGTGTCCCAAGATTTCTACTGGAGAAAGTAGGACGAAAACGTGCATCAACCCCTATGCATAGATTACCCCAATGTCACCTCGGGAATCCGCGAGTTGAGTGCCAAAACATACATCAAGTGAATCAATATAATACCCCATTGTCACCACGGGTATTCATATGCAAGACATACATCAAGTGTTCTCAAATCCATAAAAGTATTCAACCCGATAATAGTGAAACCTCAAAGGTAAAAACTCAATTCATCACAACAAGATAGAGAGGGAGAAACACCATATGATCCAACTATATTAACAAAGCTCGCGGTACATCAAGATCGTGCCAAATCAAGAACACGAGAGAGAGAGAGAGAAACACATAGCTACTAGTACATACCCCTAGCCTCGAGGGTGAACTACTCCCTCCTCGTCATGGAGACCGCTAGGATGATGAAGATGGCCTCCGGTGATGATTCCCCCCTCCGGCAGGGTGCCGAAAAAGGGTTGTAGATGAGATCATGGAGGTACAGAGGCTTGCGGCGGCGTAGTCTAAGTTCTAGGGTTATTTCTGGGGGTTTCTCTATTTATAAGAATTTTTGGCGTTGGAATCTGATAACCCACAAGTATAGGGGATCAATTGTAGCTTTTTCGATAAATAAGAATGCCGAACCCAACGAGGAGCTAAAGGTAGAATTAATATTCCCTTAAAGTTCTATCGACCACTGATACAACTCTACGCGCACTTAACGTTCGCTTTACCTAGAACAAGTATGAAACTATTTTGTAGGTGATAGGATAGGTTTCCAAGAATAAAACTAGAAGTACTTTGCGAGAATAAAACTACGAGTAATTTGCAAGATAATAAAAGTTAGTTGTTTAGTAGAAAGCTTTTGTAATACAAGAGAATGATTTGGCCCTAGGCAATCGATAACTAGACCGGTAATCATTGTTGCAATTTTATATGAGGGAGAGGCATGAGCTAACATACTTTCCGTACTTGGATCATATGCACTTATGATTGGAACTCTAGCAAGCATCTGCAACTACCAAAGATCATTAAGGTAAAACCCAACCATAGCATTAAGTATCAAGCCCTCTTTACTCCCATACGCAACAACCCCCTTACTCGGGACTCTAGCCGCCCACCATAAGAGAATTATGAATGTATTGCAAACACTACAGCTGGAATCCCCCACGTGTGCGCGGCACGGAAGCCACCATAGGACAGCACCAAAATAAAACGTATAACTCAAACCAATCACGATCATCAATCAACCCATAGGACAAAACGAATCTACTCAAACATCATAGGATGGCCACAAATCATTGGATAATAATATGTAGCATTAAGCACCATGTTTAAGTAGAGAATTACAGAGGGAATTGAGAGGTTACACTGCTGCATAGAGGGGGAGAGAGTTGGTGTTGATGGCGGCGAAGTTGTTGGTGTAGATCGCCGTCACGATGGTTCCCCCGGCGGCGTTCTGGCCCCACCGGGAGAGAGGGGGAAAGAGCCCCCCTCCTCCTTCTTCCTTGGCCTCCCCCCTAGATGGGAGGAGTGTTTCCCCGCTGGTCCATGGCTGCCATGGCGGCGGAGGGGCAGGAGCCCCTCCGAGATTGGATCTCTCTCTCTGTTCTCTTCTGTTTCTCGTTCCTGTTTTCTGGCCTTTCACCATTTCTTAAATTCCCGGAGATCCGTAACTCCGATTGCGCTAAAATTTTAACACGGTTTTTTTTCCGGATATTAGCTTCCTTGCGCCCGAAGAAGAGCCCCAACCGACTTACTGTGTGCCCACGAGGCACCACCGCGCGCCAGGGGGGGCCCGCGCCCATGTGGCTTGTGGAGGCCATGGGCCTCCATTTGCATTGATTCCACCTCCAAAAAATCACATATATTCCAAAATAATTCTTCGTAAATTTTTATTGCATTTGGACTTCGTTTGATATGGATTTTCTGTAAAACAAAAAACAAGCAGAAAACTGGAACTGGCACTAGGCACTGGATCAATATGTTAGTCCCAAAAATAATATAAAATGTTGGCAAAATTATATGAAAGTTGTAGAATATTGGCATGAAACAATAAAAAATTATAGATACGATGGAGACGTATCAGCATCCCCAAGCTTAATTCCTGCTCGTCCTCGAGTAGGTAAATGATAAAAAAGATAATTTTTGATGTGGAATGCTACCTAGCATAATCTTGATCATATAATCTAATCATGGCATGAATATTAGGACACGAGTGATTCAAAGTAATAGTCTATAATTTGATATAGAGACATCAATACTCAAGCATACTAACAAACAACCATGTCTTTCAAAATATCAACGCTAAAGAAAGTTATCCTTAGCCCATTATGCTCAGTCATTGATCCATTCATGAAACACACTCAACATTAACTACACCCAATGCACAAGTATCACAATAGTGCTCTCCATTTGGTGATTTATAAGAGAAAATGGAGAATCAATAAAAATAAAAATGCATAAAAGTAAAATAGATAGGCCCTTCGCAGAGGGAAGCAAAGATTTGCAGAGGTGCCAGAGCTCAAAGCTTAAATTAGAGAGATAAAATTATTTTGAGAGGCATGCTTTTCCCGTCAACGAAAACGACCGAGAATTCCCAATATTTTCCATGCTAGACACATCATAGGCGGTTCCCAAACAGAAAGTAAAGTTTATTTCCTTTCCACCATTCTTTCACAATCCATGGCTAGCCGTATCCACGGGTGCCCTCCATACCAACACTTTCCAAGGAATTTTGTTGTTATTAATTTTTGATTTTATTGTGGGACTGGGCATCCCTATTACCAGCCACTCTCTCGTGCAATGACAAGTGAATAAACACTCATCGTGAGAATAACACACCTAGCATGGAAAATATTGGCCACCCCCTGCCGCTTCATGAGCGGTACGGGCACACAAAACGGAAAATTATTTTGAAAATAGAGTTGGCACATGCAAATTTACTTGGAACGGCATGGAAATACCGCATATAGGTAGGTATGGTGGACTCATTTGGCACGACTTGGGTTTAAGGAGTTTGGATGCACAAGCAGTATTCCCGCTTATTACAAATGAAGGCTAGCAAATAGATTGAGAAGCAACCAACCAGAAAACGAAAACGGTCATAAGCATGCATTGAGAATAACTAACACTGAATAATGCACCATAAGTAGGATATAACTTCGTTGCATAACTATTGACTTTACGTGCATGCATAGGGAATCACAAACCTTAACACCAATATTCTTACTCAATCACAAGTACTCACTAGCATAACTCACATATTAACATCTCCATATCGCAAAACTATTGCAAGGAGTCAAACATATAATATTCAGTGATCTACAAGTTTTATGTAGGATTTTATGATTAACCATGTGAATGACCAATTCCTGTTGACTCTCTAAACAGATATAAGTGAAGTATGAGAGTTTAATTCTTTCTACAAAAGAACACACTCTAATAAATATAAGTGAATCAAAAGAGCATTCTACAAATAGCGGTTTTCTATATGAAGAGAAACAGGCATCCAAACTTCAAATGATATAAGTGAAGCACATAAAGCATTCTATAAAGCCATACTCAAAAGATATAAGTGAAGTGCAAAGAGCATTCTATAAATCAACCAAGGACTATCTCAAACCAGCATGGTGCATAAAAGAAAAGGGAAAAATAAACACAAAAGACGCTCCAAGAATTCACGCATATCATGTGAACAAAACAAAAACCGAGACATACCGATAATTGTCGAATAAAGATGGGATGCCTTCCGGGGCATCCCCAAGCTTAGACGCTTGAGTATCCTTGAATATTTACTTGGGTTGCCTTGGGAATCCCCAAGATTGAGCTCTTGCCTCTCCTCATTCTTCTCATATCAATACCTCCTCGATCTTCGAACACTTCATCCACACAAAACTTAACCGAACTTTTTATTAGAAGGGTTAGTACATATAACATCAAATCCCATCATGTCCTGCTCTAACATTATTGTATAATTATAATTAAACATTACCCACTGTATTATATCACAATTCTATGTCTCCCAAGTCAACGGGGCTCAACAAGATTTCAAACATAAGCAAATAACGAAACGATAACAGCAATCTGTGAAAACAGGACAGTCTGTAAAGATACAAATGGTACATATACTTATGTAACTCAAAAAATTCTGAAAAATTAGAAAAAAATAAACAATTTGCATAGCAGTACCGTGTAAAAATTTCAGAATTTTTGCACGTTCCAGTAAAAAATGTAAATTCACGCACTACAGCAAAAGTTTCTGTTTTTGCACTGCACATACCAAACAAGCAATTTAAACATCCTAACGGTAAATCTTGGCACATTATTTTTATAATACAATGGATTTGTACAAGGGGATAATTATTTTTGTTGAAAATTTTCTGTAATTCAAGATTTGCAAAGTTTCCATGGGCATGAACAAAGTTCAAGGAGCTCCCCCACTTCAACGGTGCTCGTCTTTCTTACTTTCACTTTCCTTTTTGAAAAGTTTTAGGTTCCCCTCTATATTTTTTTGTTTTTAAACTTTTTAAAAGAACACAACAGAAATAAATGACACTCTAAAACTTCCAGGTTGTCCCCCTGGCAGCGCTTTCTTTAAAGCCATTAAGCTAGGCATAAAGTGCTCAAGTAATTGATCCACCCGGATCCCAAGGTATATCAAAGCCAATTTTAATTAACAATGATTTGTAATTTAGTAGTGAGCACAAAGCAACATATATCATGGAACAGCGAAGTCTAACTCTCTTCCTATGCATCGGCATGTCATAAAAGAACAATTCATGCACATCAAGTAAAGGCCAATGCATAGTATAAGCAGTTTCTTGCAATTTTATCGTATTGGAGACATAGAGAGGCGGAGATGTAGTTCCTCTCTCATAATAATTGCAATTAGGAGCAGAAAGCACATGCATATTATATTCATCAAAATCATCATGTGTAATAGTAAAGCGCAACCCATCAATATAATCCTTAATAAGCACAAACTTCTCCGATATAGTGTAGTTTGGAGAATTCAAAAAGATAATAGGACTATCATGTGTGGGTGCAATAGCAATAATTTCATGTTTAACATAAGGAACTATAGCAAGTTCATCTCCATCAGCATCATTCATATTGGCATCATGGCCACAATCATAGCAAGCATCAATTTCATCAAAAAGGGATATTTCAAACGAATCCAAGGGATCATAGCAATCATCATAGCATTAATCCTTCGGTAAGCACGAAGGGAATTTAAACAATGTATGAGATAAAAAGTTACTCTCATCAGAAGGTGGGCACGGGTGATCAATCCGCTCTTCTTCCTTTTGTTCTTCGCTCTCCTCATCATCTTTTTCATCTAATGAGCTCACAGTTTCATCAATTTCTTCTTCCATAGGTTCCTGCAAAATATTAGTCTCTTCTTGGACAGCGGAAGTGTCCTCAATATATTCTTTCACATAAGCATTAGAAGCATAGTTTTCATGGCAATATTTAAGTATGGTAAAATTTTCAGATTTGTAAAGAGTAGCATCATACTTTTC
This sequence comes from Elymus sibiricus, assembly GCA_039707655.1. NCBI lineage: Eukaryota > Viridiplantae > Streptophyta > Magnoliopsida > Poales > Poaceae > Elymus > Elymus sibiricus. Next base: position 439,613,462 of record CM077676.1, read on the forward strand.
AATCAAAGAAGCAATTTCATAAGCACCCTTAAAAGCAACAAATTCTTCAATTTGTTCAATATCATAGTAACTATAAACACCTTTAGCATAAGAAGATACGATTCCATTATCACTAAACTCACATTGGTAGGGAAGGTGTTTCTTAGGGTCTTCAGAACAACAAGTAAAATCATGTATTTCGCACAAATTCCAAGCATAGCAATTCAAAGTATTAATATGATGCCATAAGAGTTTCCCTTTTTGAGACAAGCGGTGTCGCACAAAATAAGCATGCTCATTTAATGATTTTCCCTCAACTAAGCTAGTTGGGTTTTCAGCATGAGCACAAAGGGATCGAAGATGATCCAAGTAGAAATCTTCAGCAGTATAATAGATTTTGGGTGGTTCTTCAACCATTGGTTTAGCAGGTACAACTAATTTTTTTGGTATTTTACGTTTCCTACCCATAACTAAAGATAGAAAACAAGGGCACAAAATAAAAACTACTTAGTGATAAAGCAAACAAGCACACACGAGAATATCAACCCCACGCTATTGCTCCCTGGCAACGGCGCTAGAAAAAGGTCTTGTTAACCTACAAGTATAGGGGATCAATTGTAGCTTTTTCGATAAATAAGAGTGTCAAACCCAAGGAGGAGCTAAAGGTAGAATTAGTATTCCCTTCAAGTTCTATCGACCACCGATACAACTCTACGCGCACTTAACGTTCGCTTTACCTAGAACAAGTATGAAACTATTTTGTAGGTGATATGATAGGTTTGCAAGAATAAAACTAGAAGTACTTTGTGAGAATAAAACTACGAGTAATTTGCAAGATAATAAAAGTTAGTTGTTTAGTAGAAAGCTTTTGTAACACAAGAGAATGATTTGTCCCTAGGCAATCGATAACTAGACCGGTAATCATTGTTGCAATTTTATATGAGGGAGAGGCATGAGCTAACATACTTTTCGTAGTTGGATCATATGCACTTATGATTGGAACTCTAGCAAGCATCCGCAACTACCAAAGATCATTAAGGTAAAACCCAACCATAGCATTAAGTATCAAGTCCTCTTTACTCCCATACGCAACAACCCCCTTACTTGGGTGTAAGCTTCTGTAACTCTAGCCGCCCACCATAAGAGAATTATGAATGTATTGCAAACCCTACAGTGGGAATCCCCCACGTGTGCGCGGCACGGAAGGCACCATAGGACAGCACCAAAATAAAACGTACAACTCAAACCAATCACGATCATCAATCAACCCATAGGACAAAACGAATATACTCAAACATCATAGGATGGCGACAAATCATTGAATAATAATATGTAGCATTAAACACCATGTTTAAGTAGAGAATTATAGTAGGAATTGAGAGGTTACACCGCTGCATAGAGGGGGAGAGAGTTGGTGTTGACGGCGGTGAAGTTGTTGGTGTAGATCGCCGTCACGATGGAGAGAGGGGGAGAGAGCCCCTTCTTCTTCTTCTTCCTTGGCCTCCCACCTAGATGGGAGGAGAGTTTCCCCTCTGGTCCATGGCTGCCATGGCGGCGGAGGGGCAGGAGCCCCTCCGAGATTGGATCTCTCTCTGTTCTCTTCTGTTTCGTGTTCCTGTTTTCTGGCCTTTCACCGTTTCTTAAATTCCCGGAGATCCGTAACTCTGATTGCGCTGAAATTTTAACATGATTTTTTTCCGGATATTACCTTCCTTGCGCCCGAAGAAGAGCCCCAACCGACTTACGGTGTGCCCACGAGGCACCACCGCGCGCTAGGGGGCCCGCGCCCATGTGGCTTGTGGAGGCCGTGGGCCTCCGTTTGCGTTGATTCCACCTCCCAAAAATCACATATATTCCAAAACAATTCTCCATAAAATTTTATTGCATTTGGACTTCGTTTGATATGGATTTTCTGTAAAACAAAAAACAAGCAGAAAATAGGAACTGGCACTGGGCACTGGATCAATATGTTAATCCCAAAAATAATATAAAATGTTGCCAAAATTATATGAAAGTTGTAGAATATTGGCATGAAACAATCAAAAATTATAGATACGATGGAGACGTATCAGAATCACGCGAAGATGGGCTAAGATGGTCCCACGAGGTACCACGGCGCTCTTGCCCCCCCAAGCGCGCGGTGGTGGCTTGTGTGCACCTCGTAAGGCTTCTGGTCCTTCCACGAAGTTTCAGGGGTCTGTTTTGGTCTCAAAAAAATCGTCAAAAAGTTTCGCTGCATTTGGACTTCGTTTGATATGGATTTTGTGAAAAAACAAAAACAAGCAGAAAACAGCGACTGGCACTGGGCACTAGGTCAATATGTTAGTCCATAAAAATCATATAAAATCCATATAAAAGTGCATGAAAATCATACAAAACTATAAGAAACATGGCATGAATACTTCATAAATTATAGATATGTTGGAGACGTATCAGCATCCCCAAGCTTAATTCATGCTCGTCCTCGAGTAGGTAAATGGTAAAAGAAATAATTTATTAAGTGTGAATGCTAGCATAGTGCATAAGTTTGATCAATGATAATTTCAATCACTTTTCCTAGCATCATAACAGCAACTCTTTCTCATAAAACTCATCATGATAAAGTAGCAATCAATTCACATGTTATGGTTCAAACAATGCATTCTCTTGAAACTTAACAACCTATGTTCTTAGTCGCCAAACAATTGCAATTCAACTTAATTTCAACAAAGTCTAAGTAAGAGCTCCACATACTCAATTATCATATAGTCTTCTATGATTGCTAGTACTCAAAGCATATTTTTAGAACAAATGGCATCCATCGAACACAGAGAAAGATAGGGGCATAATTTTCGCCTCCCAACTCATTTATCATAGAGATAATTGTCAACAATAATAATTCATGATCAAATATATTTGACTGGCCATATGTGCCTGGATCTTTCCCCACCACATGATGCTTACCAACTAGAGAATAATTGAGGTTGAAATGAGAAGTAATACCATTGAATCTTGCATAAAAGTAAATACATAAAGTAAAAGATAGGCCCTTCGCAGAGGGAAGCAGAGGTTGTCATGCGCTTTTGATTTTTGGATGTGCAAGCCCTTAATGCAAAGGAACGTCACGTTATATTGCCCCTTGTGATAGCAACCTTTATTATGCAGTCCGTCACTTTTATTTCTTTACCATCACAAGTTCGTACAACGCTTATTTTCCTTTGCAATAAAAGATCATACATATTTTAGGAGCAATTTTTATTGCTTTTTGCACCGATTACAACTTACTTGAAGGATCTTATTCAATCCATAGGTAGATATGGTGGACACTCATGGGAAGAAACTGGGTTTAAGGGTTTTTGGATGCACAAGTAGTATCTCTACTTAGTGCGAATTTTTGGCTAGCCAAAGATCCTAAGCAAGCACCACATGTTGGAGGATCCATAACAATATAACTTCTATGCAAATATACCCAAACATAACTCATTACGTTGTCTTCCTTGTCCAACTTCAACTAATTTGCTCAAGTTTGAAAATAATTAATGGGTATTCACAATCATAAAATATGTCCAAGATAATATATTTATATGTGAAAGTTCTCTTACTTATACTAATCATTCATGAATTGCTTGTATGACCAATATTGTGATTGTCAAGCTTCAATAGATTTTGCTTTCTAAACCCAATGTGAAACTACTACTAGGCATGATACAAGCATATGAAGCACATATAATTTCAACTTTATGATATTCAATTCATTCAATAATTTACTCTTAGGATATAAGTGAAGCACAAGAGTAAATGACAAACTACTCTAAAAAGATATAAGTGAAGACCAAATGAGTAGTTAAGTAAATAGGTAGCTATGTGAGGACTCTCTCTCATTTAAAAATTTCAGATCTTAAGTATTTTATTCAAACAGCAAAGAAAACAAAATAAAATGACATTCCAAGAATAGTACATCTCATGTGAAGAAGCAAAAACTTAGGCTCAACCAAGACTAACCGATAATTGTTGATGAAGAAAGGTGGGATGCCAACCGGGGCATCCCCAAGCTTAGTTGCTTGAGACTTCTTGGAATGTTATCTTGGGGTGCCTTGGGCATCCCCAAGCTTGAGCTCTTGTGTCTCCTTAATTCCTCTCATATCATGGCTTCTCCTAAATCTTAAAAACTTCATCCACACAAAACTCAACAAGAACTCGTGAGATAAGTTAGTATAAATCAACTCAAAACCTTAACATTCTCTACTGTAACAAATCACTAAAATTATAATTAAACATTTCATACTAAATGACTCTACATATTTAATACTCCTATCACAAATAGAAACATTAAACAAGCAACATATGCAAACAATGCAACTATAACCGAAATCTGTCTAAACAGAACAGTCTATAAAGGGTGAATAAGAATTCATACTTCCCTAACTCCAAAAATTCTGAAAAATTACCACATGACAGAGAACTCATGCATGATTACTGTGTAAAAATTTCAAATTTTTATAATGTTCTGACTATTCAGGAATATTCTGGACATAACAAAAAACTTTCTGTTTTCAAAGAGCAACACATGAACTTGCAAACTGAGCATGGTAAAGGCTATAATTAGCATTTTATTGAACTAAAAGATAAAAAACATGATTATTGATAACAGCAAGCAAATCTCAACAAAATAAAATGATGCTCCAAGCAAAACTCATATTATGTGACGAATAAAAATATAGCTCCGAGTAAGGTTACCGATAATGTTGAAGACAAAAGAGGGGATGCCTTCCGGGGCATCCCCAAGCTTAGACGCTTGAGTATTACTTGAGTATTACCTTGGGGTGCCTTGGGCATCCCCAAGATTAGGTTCTTGCCACTCCTTATTGTCCTCATATCGATATCTCACCCAAAACTTGAAAACTTCAATCACATAAAACTTAACGGAACTTGTGAGATAGGTTAGTAAGATAAAAATAAATCATCCACTTTGGTACTGTCAAGACAAGATTCATAATTGTTCTCACATAATTCCTACTGTATTCTATCATTTCCACAATTTATATTACTCAATATAAGCTATGGAAACACTAAAACAAGCAAACTATAAACCGAAAACAGAACATCATGTAGTGAGCGATTTAAAAACCATACTTATGTACCTCCAAAAATTCTGAAAAATTAGTAAAACGTAAAAAAATTGTAACCCAATGATATGTAAATATTTCAGAATTTTCTCATGCTCCAGTACAGAATAGAAATTCCAGCACTGGACACAAAAGTTTCTGTTTTTGCACAGAATCAAATCAACTATCATCCACACTATCCCAAAGGCTTTACTTGGCACATTATTGAAAGAAAACATATAAAACATGATTACCACAGTATATTAATCATGTGAACACAAAAAAAAAGTAGGGTTAAATGTTGGGTTGTCTCCCAACAAGCGCTTTTCTTTAATGCCTTTTTAGCTAGGCATGATGATTTCAATGATGCTCACATAAAAGTAAAGAATTGAAACACAAAGAGAGCATAATGAAGCATATGACTAGCACATTTAAGCCTAACCCACTTCCTATGCATAGGGATTTTGTGAGCAAATAGTTTATGGGAGCAAGAATCAACTAGCATAGGAAGGCAAAACAAGCATAACTTCAAAACTTTCAACACATAGAGAGGAAACTTGATATTATTGCAACACCTACAAGCATATGATTCTCTATCATAATAATTTTCAGTAGCATCATGAATGAATTCAACAATATAACTATCACATAAAGCATTCTTTTCATGATCCACAAGCATAGAAATTTTGTTACTCTCCACATAAGCAATTTTCTTCTCATTCATAATAGTGGGAACAAACTCAACAAAATAACTATCATGAGATACTTGATTGGCATAATCCAATTGAAAATTAAAATCATGATGAAAAGTTTCATGGTTATCATTATTCTTTATAGCATACATGTCATCACAATAATCATCATAGATAGCAACTTTGTTGTCATAATCAATTGAAACCTCTTCCAAAATAGTGGAATCATCTTTAAATAAAGTCATGACCTCTCCAAATCCACTTTCATAATTATAATCGTCATAAATAGGAGGCATGAAATCATCATAATAAATTTGCTCATCAAAACTTGGGGGACTAAAAATATCATCTTCATCAAACATAGCATCCCCAAGCTTATGGCTTTTCATATCATTAGCATCATGGATATTCAAAGAATTCATACTAGCAACATTGCAATCATGCTTATCATTCAAAGATTTTATGCCAAACATTTTATTGAATTCTTCTTATATCAATTGAGCACAATTTTCTGATCCATCATTTTCAAGAAAGACATTATAAAGATGAATAATATGAGGCAACCTCAATTCCATATTTTTTTGTAGTTTTCTTTTATAAACCAAACTAGTGATAAAACAAGAAACTAAAAGATTCGATTGCAAGATCTAAAGATATACCTTCAAGCACTCACCTCCCCGGCAACGGCGCCATAAAAGAGCTTGATGTCTACTACACAACTTATTCTTGTAGACTCGTGTTGGGCCTCCAAGCGCAGAGTTTTGTAGGACGGTAGTAATTTTCCCTCAAGTGGATGACCTAAGGTTTATCAATCCGTGGGAGGCATAGGATAAAGATGGTCTCTCTCAAACAACCCTGCAATCAAATACAAGAAATCTCTTGTGCCCCAAACACACCCAATACAATGGTAAATTGTATAGGTGCACTAGTTCAGCGAAAAGATGGTGATACAAGTGTAGTTTGGATAGTAGATATAGGTTTTTGTAATCTGAAAATAAAAAAACAGCAAGGTAGCAAGTGATAAAATGGAGCATAAACGGTATTGCAATGCTTAGAAACAAGGCCTAGGGTTCATACTTTCACTAGTGCAATCTCTCAACAATGCTAACATAATTGGATCATATAACAATCCCTCAACGTGTGACAAAGAATCACTCCAAAGTTCCTATTAGCGGAGAACATAAGATAGAAATTGTTGTAGGGTACGAAACCACCTCAAAGTTATCCTTTCCGATCAATCTATTGAGCCATCCCTATAAGTGTCACAAACGGCCCTAGAGTTCGTACTAAAATAACACCATATGATACGCATCAACCAACCCTAATGTCACCTAGATACTCCAATGTCACCACAAGTATCCGTGAGTTGATTATTCGATAAGCATCAAACAACTTCAGATTCATAATATTCAATCCACACAAAGAACTTCAAAGAGTGCCCCAAGATTTCTACCGGAGAAAGTAGGACGAAAACGTGCATTAACCCCTATGCATAGATTACCACAATGTCACCTCGGGAATCCACGAGTTGAGTGCCAAAACATACATCAAGTGAATCAAAATAATACCCCATTGTCACCACGGGTATTCATATGCAAGAGTGCAAGACATACATCAAGTGTTCTCAAATCCATAAAAGTATTCAATCCGTTAATAGTGAAACCTCAAAGGTAAAAACTCACTTCGTCACAACAAGATAGAGAGGGAGAAACACCATATGATCCAACTATATTAACAAAGCTCGCGGTACATCAAGATCGTGCCAAATCAAGAACACGAGAGAGACAGATCAAACACATAGCTACTAGTACATACCCCTAGCCTCGAGGGTGAACTACTCCCTCCTCGTCATGGAGACCGCCGGGATGATGAAGATGGCCTCCAGTGATGATTCCCCCCTCTGGCAGGGTGCCGGAAAAGGGTTGTAGATGATATCGTGGAGGTACAGAGGCTTGCGACGGCGTAGTCTAAGTTCTAGGGTTATTTCTGGGGGTTTCCTCTATTTATAAGATTTTTGGCGTTGGAATCACGCGAAGATGGGCTAAGATGGGCCGACGAGGTACCACGGCGCTCTTGCCCCCCCCCCAAGCGCGCGGTGGTGGCTTGTGTGCACCTCGTAAGGCTTCTGGTCCTTCCACGAAGCTTCAGGGGTCTCTTTTGGTCTTAAAAAATCGTCAAAAAGTTTCACTGCATTTGGACTTCGTTTGATCTGGATTTTCTGGAAAACCAAAAACAAGCAAAAAACAACGACTGGCACTGGGCACGAGGTCAATATGTTAGTCCATAAAAATCATATAAAATCCATATAAAAGTGTACCAAAATCATACGAAACTATAATAAACATGGCATGAATACTTCATAAATTATAGATACGTTGGAGACGTATCAAGGCACTCACAGAATCTCGGACGGTCACTCAGACAACCCTTTGGGAGGTACTCTCGAACGGCCCCTTGGGCAAAAATATTGAACCTACGACCTCTCTACGGGGTGGCACACATACGGTGTCAGCTATCCGGCAGGGCTTCGCCGTCCAGAACTAGTTCCCACCGGAACCCAGACAGCCTTTCGGCTCTACGAAACTATTTCGTGTGAGGGAGAGAAGAAGCTAGATCAATGCATGGCATAATGTATGAGAGAAAGAGTGAGTTTGGGCAGCCCCCTCCACCCCTATTTATAGGCCAAGCCCAAGGGGTAGAGGACACTTGGAAATACCAAAATGCCCTCAAAGGTGGATTCCCAAAGAAGCTACCAAATAGTGTTTCCACTATTCATGAAAATATTTTTTCCGTGACCGTTAAATCCGAAAATATTTATGTAGGTCCAGAACATTTCCAGTACCCACTAAAACAATTCTGGACGCGTTCCGAAACATTTCCGGATCAATGATTTTCATCAGCGAAAAGCAAACAAGAATGCGTTTTCACTATTCATGAAGACAATTTTTCGCGTCCGTTAAAATCGAAAATATTTCTGTAGGTCCAGAACATTTCCAGCACCCACTAAAACAATTCTGAACACGTTCCGAAACATTTCCGGATCAATGATTTTCTTCAGCGAAAAACAACCAAAGCGGTTCCGGCAGCTCCGGAGCATTTCCGGTTTTTTTCTCCGAAAAATCCCAGAAGTTCCCAGAACAATTCTGGCACCCTCCCAGAAGTTCCAAGCGTGTGCCGAAACCATTTTGACTTAATGGTATACTCTGAAACAACTTTTCGGTTTTACCGAAACCCTTCCGGTGTTCTCTATGGAACTCTTCCGTTGTCTCCGAAACTTTTCCGGTGACTTTCTCTCAGACTCTCTGTCTAGTATTCAGCAGATAGATGACCCTTAAGCATATGACCCTATAGGTTCGGTGAAGTATAGACATGACCGTAACACTTTCTGATCAATGATCAACATCGGAGCCGTGGACACCCATATTGACCCCTATACCCACACGAATAAATATTCGAGTGAACCTCCAGTTGCCGTGTGCTATTCCTGTTGCTTCGCGATATGTTACAAATACCTGAGGTGAGATTTATCGGCATCCCCGTGGATCAACACTTTTCCACAATGCCAGTTACCTCGTTACTGGTTTTGTTCTCTTTTCTCGTTCTCGTGTTCCGGCATCCCTGTGGTCAAATCACAATGTGTCTGGCCAGACGATGATGGATACCGTAACACCGAGAGGGCCCAAAAAATATCTCTCCATCGTCGGAGGAGCAAATCCCAATCTTGAGCTATCAAGTCCCTTGACATACATTCCCATGAACCCGTAAGCCGACGTAATAGCCACCCAGTTATGGATGACGTTTAACAAACCCCAAAGTTCATGAAGCAAGCATGAAGAAACTCGATACTCTCATGGTCTAAGGAATTATGCAAACGTTAACTTTCTCTGTGTTATAAACCATTAACTTGTGACGAATGTATCTCTTAGCATAACATCATTTCGGGTCGATTCAACCCAAGTGTTCTTCTAACAATGTGCCCTCAAAGTTTGCTGGCATAGTCATGCCCATGATCAGGAAAACAGGATCATCATGCAACACTTGAGCTAGTCTTAGAGGCCAGACTAGGAATACATTTTATCGTTTATTATTCCACACGTGCATATGAGTCTTCCTTCGAGCCTCGTGGTTATTGCAGACTCGAGAACCATAACAGTTATAGCACGGAATATAAACTTAATTATGAACATAGAGATAAATAATAACATTTATTATTGCCTCTAGGGCATATCTCCTACAGACTCCCACTTGCACTAGAGCCAATAATCTAGTCAATGCTAATGCACTTTACACCTATGGCATACCGGTGTAAAATATGCTTCGCTTGTGGTATAGTCTACGTCTAACGGATCTGGCAACTTCAGGGCCGTGTGTATCTTTGCATATCCTCGCGTTTTCACACTTTCACAAAATGCATATTTTGTGTGGACTTGGCTTTGTATATATGTGAATCACTGGTCGAACCTTGATTCCTTAGACTGAGCTATGGAGCAACTATCTATAATAGTGTTCCATTGACCAAAGCCATCTTGGAACCATACTAAGTTCATAAATGAACTATATGATTCAATATCTTCTTTGTCGCTTCTAAAGCGTCAACATGCTTAGCCTTTGTTATAGAATTCGCCACAGTAACTTGTTTGGAACAATTTCCAACTACCGTGCCACCATATCGTGTATTACACAAAACCCTTAACTTAAATCGAAAATCGCTTGGAGCATTAATGAAGACTGTTTCGATGTAATTACTCACAACGAGTACTTCATAATCTCAGTTTGCGAGAAAACATGTCATCAGTGCTACTCTAGTACACAATGACATTTTTCACTGTTGTCCCATGATCAGTACTTTGATCACTTTGGTATCTATACTCGCAACTGCTTGGGAGTACCGGACATATCTGGTTGTTTTACATACTATGGAATACATGATTAATCCAAACACAAAAGTGTGTGGAATCTCCATCATGTATTTTGCTCATTAGTGTTTTAGGATACCGAGTCTTGCAAAACTCTTTCCATGTGACTTTGGCAAGAATCACTCCTTGACATTTAATGTTAAAACGTTTTAACATCTTGTCAATATGTATTTTTGGCTTTAGCCTATTAGCCCATATTTATCTCCATAGATAAATATGCCTAATATCGAGGCAACCTAGCCCAAGAACTTCATGGAAAAACTATTTTTCAATGAAGTCCTAATTCGTGTCAAGAAATTTATGTTATTTCCAATCCACAATGTGTCAAGCACACAAGTTTTAGAAATATTATTACGCTATCCATTGATGAAATCAAACTCTTTTGACTATTTCATCAAAACGAAGATTCCAACTCCTTTTTGCTCGCTTCTGTCCATTGCTGGAACTTTGAAGTTTGCACACTCACTAGCATCCTCTGGATCGACAAAATACTTTGGACTGTATCACATACAAGTCCTAGTTTGTATTCCCATTTCATGGAAATTCTTTCGTCATCCATGTTTCATATCTCATGATTGAAATATGTATTAATTGCTAGTTTAACCCGAACCGACTTTAAGCATCGCTACGGTGAGACAACCTCATCGTAGTCAACTCCTTGAACTTGTTTATTGCAACAAGTCGAGCTTTATGGATAAAACATTTTTATTCGCATCAGTTTATAGTTCCATCAATGTTCGTTAGACTCCAAGTCTTCCGAAGGGTTTATCAAGATATAATCTTGAATGATTCATATGGAAACTATCTCGGATTATATTGGCATTTAGCCAATTCCGGAGTCAGGCCCATCAACACTTCCTTGTGTATCGTAGGTATACTATTGTCCAACAACAATATCTCGTTTGCGCACCTGAGAGGTTTGCATGAGTTTTGCCTACGTGGTTCAGCTGCAAGTTCGACCGAAGTCCATACATTTTATTGTAGAGACTTCCGTATCAGTTGCAGGAGGAAACTCTGGAATTGCTTTCGAGGTTTCTTTCCCTTGTCATGATAACGAAGATACTGTTATCTCGTCGAGTTGCACTGTCCTCCCACTTACCTTTTTGTAAGAATCATTTTCTACAAAATCATACCGTTCTTTGTGGCAAACCTTTTTACTCGGTATAGTGAGGGAGGAATACCCAATAACTTGGGATAACCTACAAAGTAGCACTTGTCTGATTTGGAATTGGTTTGTAAATATTTTACACAAGCCCCATATTCCAAATGTTAAGAAAAGACATAACATGGTTGGGGTTACCATACTATGGAGTCATTTCAACAGATCTGATGGCGCTCTTTTCAGTGTAAAAGCCGCAGTCTCTAAAGCATTACTTCAAAAGGGATAATGGCAAATTGATTTATGTCACCTTTGATCTTACCATGTCATAAATGGTTTGAATACATCTTCACAGACATTCCACTCACAGTGGTGTTCCGGGAGGTGTAAGTTATGAAACTCTTTTCACAACTCATCAGACATTCGCTAAACTTGTAACTCAAATATTCCTTTCCGCAATCAAATTGCAGAAATATAATTTTCTTGTTTCAATAATTTCTACTTCATTTTGAAAACCTTTTGAATGACTCCAAAAGATCCAGACTTGCGTCTCATAAAGTAAATATCCATATATCTACTTAAGTCATTTCTGAAGATAGATAAATCCACTACTAGCAACAACATTTATTGGACTACACACATCATAATGTATGATCACCAATAAGTTCGTTGCTCGTTCCTTATGGCCTGTGAACGGTATTTTAGTCACTTTACTTTTCGGAGGAAAGTTGCAAGTGTCAGATGATTCATAATCAAACGACTTCAAAATCCATCATTATGGAATTTCTCCATGCGGGTTTCTCCAATGTGACCAAATGCAGTCCCACACATCTGTGGTATTCTTTTAGTCTTGCGACATTTAGCGTCAGTGTTATGGATGTATCATATTACCATCAATATACATAATATACATCCCATCCATGATGGAAGTATGGCCCTTATGTTATTCATAATACTGAACAACAATTGTTCTTTTATAAACAACACTCTTGCAACAAACATTATGCAAATGGGCTAGAGTGTATAAAACTCTAAAATGAATTATGAAAGTAAATACAGAGGTAATGTATTATTATCAATATTCATAACATACATCTCATTCATAATGAAAGTATGGCCCTTATGTTATTCATAACACCGAACATCAAAAGTTCTCTTATGAACAACCTTCTTGCAAGATACCTTATGCAATGGGCTAGAGTGTATGAAACTCCAAAAATGAATTATGAAAATAAATACATAGGTAATACACCGATGGAAGGTATAGTAACATTTACTATGTTCCCAGCGCGTATCTAAACCTCATTCCCAGCAAGTCTTTTAGGCCATAGTAGTTCTTGCATCGAGTCGCAACAGAATGCAATCGAGCAGGTATCTCTGTGATCAACTCACAATACCCAAAAATCAGTGATTAACATGTTTAATCATAATTCCTAAGAACTATTTCTTTGACCAGCCTTCTATACATCAATAGCTTGTATGACTTTCATACATGAGCTGGATATTCCAGTCTTCTCTCTTTTTGCCTTTATACTTCTAACAGTTTTACTTCCAATATTTCTCCTACTCTCAGAAGAAGCACCCAAATTTGAGAGTCGCGTCAGCCTCGGACTTCCCCGGCGTGTAAGTTTCACTAACACCCTTCGGACACTTCCTTTCTCTTTAAGTTGTTGTTTTATTCACCTTCATTTCATGACAGGTGTTCTTCTGGATCCCTCTTGTATTAGTCTAATGCATAGTAAACACTTTTCTCTACTACTATTAAACAAGCAAACATATTCTTTTCTAAGCGCACCCCGTCTAACGTACACACAATAATCTAGAGCTATTAGAGCCATGGGATTAGGCTTACTCATTTAGATCTAACCATTAAGATAACAACAAACTCTTACCAAAAGTACGTTTATCAATTTTAGTGGGCGGACGAAAACTCTGCCATCCATCGTACGCAGAAACAAACGAAAGGGCCGGCCCCCACCTAATCCCACCCCCTGAATTAGCGCTAACCTCCCAATCTCACCCAAATTTAGTGCTAACCTCTTTGGCCACACAAATCTCCTCTAGGCAAAGTGGACGCACGTGAGGCAGCCACCGGCGAAGGAGGTCGCGCTCGATCCCGACGGCGCCCGCTCCCCCTCGCCTCTCCGGCTGCACCGGTCTTCTCCCTAAGCACGAAATGGGTGCACATGGGGTGGCCGCCGGCGAACGAGGCCGCGCGCGATCCCCCGGCGCGGCGGCGCCCGCATCCCTCGCCTCTCTGGTTGCACCGGTCTCCTCCCTAAGCACGACGTGGGTGCACGCATGGCGGCTGCCAATGAACGAGGCCGCGCGCGAGCCCGCGGCATGCCGGCGCAGAGCCCTCTGCTCCCTGCCGGTTTGAGATCCGCACCGATCACCTCCATTGCCACCGCGAGTCACTTTCTCCGCCGCCGCCAGGAATCCCGTCGCCGGCAAGGTAACTGCTCTCCCCGGTCCTCCTGCCCTGCCTGCTGCGCGCGCGCGCGCGCGCGTGTGTGTGTGTGTTGTGATGTGCTTGATGATGCGTGCTTGCTAGGTGCTTGTCGCTGATGGCCTGCTGCTGCTGCTTAGTTGTATATGATTTTTGAGTCTGACTGTCAGACTATGATCCATGCTCTTAAGGGAAGGGATTATGATGCTGCTGAACTGGGGTTCCTCTACCGCGAAGCCAGAAGTTTGGTGTTGGGGCTGATGTTCCCCTTATTGTCTGGACATTTCAAGCCCCTTTGTTTCAGTTTTGGTGAGCAGCGATTTACCTATGCAACAAGTTTAAGTGGAATACATTTTTTCGTTCAAAAAAATAAACTTGTTGGATTAATTTGTTTTATCCGGCGAGCAAGTGGTGGTGCACGAGGACGAGCTTCCTGGACAAGAAGATCTCTGTACTCTTCACGATGGTGCAAAGTTGAGGTGTTCTCAAATCTCAATGACCTATTTTATTTTACTATTGACTCTCGAATGTTCTCTTTTTCTGATTAATTTTTTTTTCTCTATTCTTATGTTCTTTACTTCCGATTTCAACTTTCCAAGGATTTAGTTTAAAAAAATCAAGGATTGTTCTTCTACATGCCTTCTGTTGCTTGTTCAAGGATTGTGCCGCAATTTGGGGAGAGATGGAGTACATGGAGCCTTGGGTAGCTGAAGTAGATCCTTCCGTAAGCGCCAGATGCCTTCTGGTTCATAGGTAAATCATGAAGCAAAACTTTGTTGGTTGTTCAATTTTTTCTCGACGAAGCAAGATGGTCTGCATTTTAACAGTAGAAGAATATAAAATAGGGATGTTTAAAACAATGGCACTCAAATGTTTAAGGCATGAAGACTGCAGATATGCGATAGTTGCCTCAGTCCCAATGGCAATTTTCTTTGTTGTTTTGTTTATTCAACCACATATGTTTGTCTCTTCCTGATGGCCTTGGTAACTTGAAAATTTGCAGTGCCATATTGGCTCCCTCTGCCGAGCACCGTGGGGAGGTGAGGGGCTGTTAGGGAGTAGATCAAACATTTGACCAGTGCCGCACGCCCGCACTCGATGTCATAGAGGTCAGATCACTGCAGTTTATGGTGCCACAAAAATTGTTTTATTTTCCTTAATTTCATCTCTAGCTCTTCTCATTGTACATGTGATGTTCACTTTCACAGATATATTAGGGGGGACAATCGATCTAGAAATGATATACGAGGCAGGTTATGATTTTAAGGGTGTTTTCCACTCTGTTGCGGTACCAATGGCAGGGTGTTTATTACCAGGGATGTTTGGGAGAACCTATGTTTATTCAGAAACAACTTGAGATTAAGTATGAATCAACTGAGTTGATTTTGATCCCGATGGCCATAATATGTTTTTTGCATTAACTGATGATCCCACTTTGATGGTTGAATGTCAGCTAATGTAGCTACCATGCTTTCTTGCTTTGGTATCATTGATCAATTGTCACACTTGCTTAATGTCGAAAGAAATTGAAATTTTAAAACATATGCCTTGATGTCAATAGTTGTGCTGTGTGGTTCCTTGCCGTTGGCCCATCGTGATCGTTATTTTCTGTCCAAGCAGTCAATTGTTGTTACGTATATTGGAAGTAGATTGTGTATGGTGTGTATTTTTTGTCATAATAAATTTTTGTAGAGAAAGCTGGTATCCCCTAAAAGATGACACAGGCCTCTAATTGGTGGCCGAAACTAGAGTTGCGTGTGCTGACCTTTTATTCTTTTGTATGAAGGTTTTCGCTGAGCTGGCATTACTGTTTTGTTAGCTATAGTGCCCTTCCTATGTCTATCTTGCTTTTTTAGGGTAAAAAAAATAGAGGAACCAATTCTTTTAGACTGGTGAGATGATGTTCATACATGTTGAAGCAGGATTTGGAAAGAAGTAACGCCCTTCCTATGTCGTGTACTCATGAGGTGTCGTGTACTCATGATGTAACATTAGATTTTTGTTATGTTGTTCTAATTTTCTTACCCTCGCAATACCAACTATGTATACCGTACTCCGAGACTGCTAGTGAAATGAATTTTCTTTTAACTGTTTCTCCACAAAAGTACTATTTATCTCTGATTGTGCGATGATCATTGAATAACTTAAATACCTTTTCAGTAATGATTCTAGATAAAGACAAAGCAGAGAACATAATCTTGGTGAAGGCATCTGAATGGAGATGGGACAGTGTTGCACAAGTGGATTTATTGGGTTGGGGAAATAGAAAAAAAATTCTTGCTTGATTTTTGTATTCTCTTTGTGATGTATTTTTATGTATTATCGACATGAAATAGCTGATACCTCTCAGTTAAGTTTGAACTTCTATACGTTTCATAACATGGTTGGATATTGCTGTCTTATACAACATGTATCATTTTTTCCACAATTATGCACCCTTAATTTGTGTTCGTATTGCTTTTATAACTTGTTTATTCATTTATGTCATATATATTCCTACTCATAGTCTGTTTTGTGGGAAATTGTTTATTTTTTAATAGCTTTCCATGGATAATGACCTGTGTATGGTGGCTTTGTTAATCTTCAAGCAGTATTACATATTAGTGTGAATGCATGTTTTTCATGCTTTACTTATGTGTGCGTGATTGGGAGTGCTGCTTCTCAGAAAATAAAATTGATGTCTCATCAGTTAGTTTGCTCATTATATTATTTTTGTATTAGTCAAGACGTGCATTGCACGTGCAAGCTTACTAGTACTAATAGTATGCAAACAAACATTGCTTTGGATATCTCATATCTTTTAGCCTTTGTCTGCATCTAAAAATAATTTTCAGTTCCATGAATATCATATAACTATCCCAAACTTTTGAAGTTCGGGTCTCATGGAAGCAAACATATTGCACTTGACCGTAACGGAATTCTAACTTTTGGATCGAAGGACGTGAGTCATATCATCCATAGCATTAGCGGGAGCATACCGAAAGCATGCGATAGGACAAAGTCCTTCTCGGCACTCTTGAGGACAATCCTCACATTACGTTACCAACCGTAAAGTTTTAACCAGATATTTAACAGCTTATTCAATTTCAACAGGGAAGGTGGAAACGCGAGCCATTCTTCTATAACTATTATGCATATAACACTTAGACAATGTTCATAATTAATTGCACAGAGAATTAAAGAAGTTAATTCTACAGTGCGCTCCCACTCAAATCAATATCTCTCATAATTGATTGTGAGTGATACAAGACCCAAATTTCAATTCAACGCCAAGGATGCATCCATCTCAAGTGACGAGAATTTCATTTGGTAGGCCAACTTGCCAATCACATCTCTATGTGACTCTTGTTCATCTTTCGATGGGCGTGTTCCGAGCTCAGGACGATCCTCCGGAACGTCAAGACAACTAAGTGATCTTGCTGCGAGGTCTCAACTCACCCGCCTCACACTTCTCTAATCGTTCGTACCCATGCATCCATGTGATACCCCGAAGAGATAGGTGCCATGACGGTGCTACACTTGGGAGAACACTAACTACTTGATATTTTTAGTGAGAGATCACCCTAATAAAAAGTGACTACCGCGTAATCAAGAAGGGTGCATCAAAGGGACAAACATCTCAGGCAATTCATAACAGTATGATATGGTTTAGCCCTTTCTGACGGAGAAGTCTTTAATTTCTTCGTCTTCGGCATTTGCGTCAGTGTTCACCTTCACAAAGATTGCCACCACCTTGTCAATGCACCAGATAATATTGCTATCTCTATAGCGAATAAATATAGTGCATTACAGAAGATTGACACGCAGGTCATTAAAGTGACAATCATATGGCTCCAGCCATCATGCCGAATCATGACACGCAGGTCATGTTAATAATTTTACATCATACAGTCATCTCATACATAATCAAATTAATATGAGAACTGCTATACCACATCACATGCACATCCTGCAAAACCAAGTTAGACGCCTCTAATCGGTTTATGCAAAATTTTATTTTTCGTGGCTTCTAAGGTTTCGAAACAAACCGAAGCTACCAACGTTCATCATCAAGTATGATTATTCAAGTCGCTAGATTAACTTTGCGGGGTGTATGAAACACGAGATAATAAAATCTCGAGCCCCATACTGAACTTCTTCATACGCATGACCCCCGTGCAGATCATATCTGCATTGCCCTTTTGTCTGCGAAATTTCATCTTTCTTTTAACTATGATGGAATTTAACGAACTGTTAGCACTTCGTTGATCAATTAGGATCGCGGATTGCCAGAACTTTGAAACTCCACCATGCCGTTATCAAGATAAGAAATACGCAAATTTCAGGGAAGCAACAAGAACATCGGGTAACAGATTTCATCTGCTATCCGCACAAATAATTTTCAGCAATAGAACTCATCTACTACAAAATTATATTGTGCAACACCCATACATCTCTATGTATTCTAGATCGTAGCCTGCATCTACACATAGCACGGCTCATGATGCCACTATAGGGGAATGCGACAGAACACAAAAAATTTCGGTACAGCGAGCACGCCCAGGATCACTATGGAGATGCATACAAGGTTTGGATCTGATCGTTACCGACTCGTAGCGCAGCGGAAGTAGAGTCGATGAAGATCGTCGGTGCAGATCCCCGCAGTTAGGATTTACAACCTCCCAACCGCGAGGATGTACTCCCTCGTCAGCCCCTCGGACAGCCCTTCGGGAAGCGGTCGGACAGTCCCCCGGACGGTGTCACGGACAGCCCTTCGGGAGGCACTCACAGAATTTCGGACGGTCACTCGGACATCCCTTCGGGAGGTACTCTCGAACAGCCCCTCGGGCAAAAAGATCGAACCTACGACCTCTCTACGGGGTGGCACACATACGGTGTTAGCTATCCGGCAGGGCTTCGCCGTCCAGAACTAGTTCCCACCGGAACCCAGACAACCTTTCGGCTCTACGAAACTATTTTGTGTGAGGGAGAGAAGAAGCCAGATCATTGCATGGCATAATGTATGAAAGAAAGAGTGAGTTTGGGCAGCCCCCTCCACCCCTATTTATAGGCCAAGCCCAAGGGGTAGAGGACACTTGAAAATACCAAAATGCCCTCAAAGGTGGCTTCCCAAAGAAGCTACCAAATAGTTTTTCCACTATTCATGAAAATATTTTTCTGCGATCGTTAAATCCAAAAATATTTCTGTAGGTCCAGA
This sequence comes from Elymus sibiricus, assembly GCA_039707655.1. Taxonomy (NCBI): domain Eukaryota; kingdom Viridiplantae; phylum Streptophyta; class Magnoliopsida; order Poales; family Poaceae; genus Elymus; species Elymus sibiricus. Next base: position 439,632,878 of record CM077676.1, read on the forward strand.
ACATTTCCAGTACCCACTAAAACAATTCTGGACGCGTTCCGAAACATTTCTGGATCACTGATTTTCATCAGCAAAAAGCAAACAAGAATGCGTTTTCACTATTCATGAAGATAATTTTTCGCGTCCGTTAAAATCGAAAATATTTCTATAGGTCCAGAACATTTCCAGCACCCACTAAAACAATTCTGAATGCGTTCCGAAACATTTCTGGATCAATGATTTTCTTCAGCGAAAAGCAACCAAAGCGGTTCCGGCAGCTCCGGAACATTTCCGGTTTTTTCTCCGGAAAAATCCCAGAAGTTCCCAGAACAATTCTGGCACCCTCCAAGAATTTCCAGGCGTGTGCCGAAACCATTTTGACTTAATGGTATGCTCTGAAACAACTTTTCGGTTTTACCGAAACCCTTCCGGTGTTCTCTCTCCGAAACTCTTCCGTTGTCTCCGAAACTTTTCCGATGACTTTCTCTCAGACTCCCTGTCTAGTATTCAGCAGATAGATGACCCTTAAGCGTGTGACCCTATACGTTCGGTGAAGTATAGACATGACCGGAACACTTTCCGATCAATGATCAACATCGGAGCCGTGGACACCCATATTGACCCCTATACCCACACGAATAAATATTCGAGTGAACCTCCAGTTGCCGTGTGCTATTCCTGTTGCTTCGCGATATGTTACAAATACCCGAGGTGAGATTTATCGGCATCCCCGTGGATCAACACTTGTCCACAATGCCAGTTACCTTGTTACCGGTTTTGTTCTCTTTTCTCGTTCCCGTGTTCCGGCATCCCTGTGATCAAATCACAATGTGTCTGGCCAGACGATGATGGATACCGTAACACTGAGAGGGCCCAAAGAATATCTCTCCATCGTCGGAGGAGCAAATCCCAATCTTGAGCTATCAAGTCCCTTGACATACTTTCCCATGAGCCCGTAAGCCGTCGTAATAGCCACCCAGTTACGGATGACGTTTAACAAACCCCCAAAGTTCATGAAGCAAGCAAGAAGAAACTCGATACTCTCATGGTCTAAGGAATTATGCAAACGTTAACTTTCTCTGTGTTATAAACCATTAACTTGTGACGAATGCATCTCTTAGCATAACATCAATTCGGGTCGATTCAACACAAGTGTTCTTCTAACAATGTGCCCTCAAAGTTTGCTGGCATAGTCATGCCCATGATCAGGAAAACAGGATCATCATGCAACATTTGAGCTAGTCTTAGAGGCCAGACTAGGAATACATTTTATCGTTTATTATTCCACACGTGCATATGAGTCTTCCTTCGAGCCTCGTGGTTATTGCAGACTCGAGAACCATAGCAGTTATAGCACGGAATATAAACTTAATTATGAACATAGAGATAAATAATAACATTTATTATTGCCTCTAGGGCATATCTCCTACATCCCCCTCATGGGTTGGGTCGGCAACCTTTATTCTGTAGGTGGCACTTGTGTGGGTCCGTGCGAAAGCTCTGCGCTCCGGTGCCGGCAATGACTGCACCTACAGATGTCTCTTCCCTCTAGGAGGTGTTGCTATGGCTCAAGGTGCCAGGGGTCCGGGATGAAAATCCTAGTGCATCTCTCGGACTTGACGACGGTGGCGCACGGTGTCATCACCCTCTTGAGGGCGTCGTTGTGGACCCGCAGTACTTCTCGGTTGCATATGGCTTATGATGTCGGGTTTGCCTTCTCGCTGGCGTAGTGCATCCTCGCCTCTGGCGAGGGGTGGTTCCGATGATCGCCTATCTTGTAGACATGCCCTCGTGGTCTCCGTTCTCGGTCCTTGCCGTCTCGACGGTGAGTCAGCCCTCTCCGTAGATGGCTCGTGTGTTGGGGTCCTCGAGGCACGGTGGTTTCTCTTGGGGGCGCGGCTCCGATCCTCTTCTGTAGTCTTGGTTGTAGTGTGTTAGGGTGGCCTCTCTTGCTTTTCATGGACACTTGTGCCACATGCCTGGTGCCTTTTTATTTTTCTTTTCGACCTGCTTGTATGAGGATTTCCTCACCACTATGTATCGATTCGGCCGTTTGTTCCTTTTATATATAAAAGGGGGTGAAAGCCTGTTTCGAAAATAAGTGATGCTTGTGTTTTGAGGGTTGTGCATTATGCTTAAGCTCAACCATGGAATCTTCTAGATTGTACTTCTGGCACAATTCGGTGGAGTGAATATGCTACCCAACGACCAACAGTGCTCGAATATGCCATCTCCGTACTATTGGATTGGCTTGACCAAACGACCAACATTTAACGTTATTCACACACTATATGGGGGTATAGATGTAAAATTCAGTGGACTTCACAAAAATCTCACTGAAAATGAAAACCTGCACTATGCATCATCGATCGCCTAGTAGGAATCCACCTCGCTCGAATAGTCGTATGCATGGACATACTTGCGCCTCCATGGATGCATGGAACTCCAAACCCCATCAACGGCAGCACTTCTGCTGTAGTACTGCTTCGGCTCGAATTTTTCTGCTTATCATACTCCTCCCTTTCCTCAACTAGTAGAATGCCCGTGCGTTGCTACGGGTTGCAATGCATATAAATAAATTAAACAAATGATTAAGGTCGTCTCCAAGGTCTAAGCTTATTTCTCCCTTATACAGCCGGACGTGTTCGGACATCAAACGGGCGTCTAGCAGGCTCCCCCCAAAATTCATCCATCCGGACAGTCCGGGCTCCCCCGAATAGTGACAGTAACAATACCGTAGAGTAAAGAACATCATCTCATCTCTCTCACTCTTTTTCTGTCAAACATCTCTCTCCCATTGGGATCTCTCTCACACACTCCCTTCTCTATGTATCAGTAGCAGCGGCACGAACATCTCTCTCCCACTGGAAGCATAGATAACTACATTTAAAAATAGGAACATATGATATCTTCATCAGTAAATAAACAATACAAAGCAGAGGACCAAAACTAAATAATTCAGCATGAATGTTACAGATCATTTAGAGGCACAATGGCAATGTGTGCAAACCATTGTACTGCTACCACTTACAAAAATTTAACAACAATTCTCAACTCCACCAGCATGCAGTACATTTATTACTCTAGGATACTGGATACAAATTGCTTTGTAAAGGGTTTCATACACTCTTGTTAATGTGTAAGTACATCAAACATGTTTGAACAAGCAGGAATGGTGAGGCACAAACAAACCGTGGATATCAGACTACCAACTCCCCTTGAATAGTAGAGATAATTCTCGTGTACATGAGACGGTATGATTATTTGTTTATCATTAAAACTCTTTTCTTCTTGTTCCTCCTCTATCCACTATCTCCGCCTCTCTCATCCAAACTTAATTATTACCACTATCAATGGTGCATCCAGTTCCGACCATACCGACACCACATACTTCAAATTTCAAACACATTACCGCATAGTTGTGTATACATTAAACAGATTCACTCAAGCAAACAAACAAATTTGGTTTCTAAATAACAAAACTTATTAGGAATGTTCTCCGTATGTTCAATTTTAACCAGGAAAAGGTGATATACTGTCGTCCTAAATTCACATTACCCTAGAAGCACTAAGCACATAATTTGTGGGTTCCTTTCACATAGCAGCAACTTACAACTAAGAATGAAAAAGTTAGGGTAAGGGACAACGAAACAAGTTGAAACACGAAGTCAACTGGTAATCTACATCGAAGACCACACCAGGATTTCACGGGAAAAAATGCACCAAGATTTGGGTAAAGCAAGACACCATTTTATTTCAGATTGAGCCTCATAATAGAGTTTAAAAACTTCCATGAAACTTGAAGCATTGTATGCTCTTGTCCACGAAGAGTGATATAACCTTATAGCACCAGAATGCCTGTCTATGTTACTCCTCAAGCCAAGCTATAGAACTTTTCTCTGTCGGCAACCTGTCCAAAAAGACGCTGCCTAATTGCCTTAAGCTAGCACCATTCCGCCACAAATATGCGCAGGCATGCATCGCCTTCATCTTCGGTCTTCTCATCCGCCTGACCATCGTCGACATTGCCCACCATGCCTGCTCGTATCTACTTGCTCCTTGTCAATTACATCCACGCTTCCAACTCTCACCTCAGCACCATGTTCGTTGATGCCTAAGTCAAGTGCAGCCTCATCACACACGTGGGTGTATTATTTTCGTCTGACACACGAATGGTCATCGCCGCGCCCGCCCTTCTCGTCTATTACGCCCCAACTAAACTCGCCGCCGCGTGCGCCCTTATCCTGAGAAAAATACATTCAGAACATTACAAAAATCATAATATTTAAATGTATTTTTTTAGTCAATGGCAGATGCGGTTCCGCACCTTCATTTCATTATCAGAAGAGTCAAAAGTTAGGATTTAATATAGCTTTCAACAGGAATAATGTGTACTACAATCAAGTATGGGCTAGGCTATCATTTAGAAAGCACAATACAGAAGCAAGCTGAAGGTACCCACTCTTAGGTTTATAGTGTATATACTGCATACTACAGAAGCATAATTTTGAGATCAACACTACAACTTTGTCATGCATCAGGGTATCTTTGTTTTGAAAAGAACACATCCTGTGTGGGCTGTGGCTGGTAAAATGTGCTCATTGTTGAGGGTGTGTCGAGATCTGCAAGTATTAGCACAAGAAACTCTTCAGTTGTAACAGAGTCCAGCTATGGCTGAAACAAATAGAATTATTGAACTGGTCTACTCATCAAATTATTACCCAGAGTATATAACTTCACATATTTTGAACCAATAGACTTGAGAACTTATTTTTCAAGTAAATAAGATCACATGAGAAAAAAGATATGTCCAAGGTTTCCTTGATGATAAGTTTATACCAACCATGCACATGAAAGCATTGACAATAGCCACTTCAGAAATGTAGATTAGAAAAATAATGCAGACCAAAAAAACATGGTGAGCGAGTGAAAGACTCAACTTACCTTTACCAAGATTTCCGCATATGCCAAACAAATTCTGACACTGACTTTTATCCAAGCGCTGCTCTGGCTCTTTTCCTTCATACGTATCACCCTGCAATGAAACATATCACATTAAAAATAATTAGAGGTATCCTGAAAAATAAAATGACAGCAATTAGTATTATTCAGTAAATGAACAATGAGACTTCTGGAAAATACATTGTAGTAACATATTAATATTTTTGTGCTCCCTCCACCCCGAATTATTTGACGCAGAAATTGATAGAAATGGATGTATCTAGAACTAAAAATACGTCAAGATACATCCATTTCTGCGACAAGTAATTTGGGACGGAGGGAGTAGTACCATAAGAACATATTAAATTAGGCCAAGAACAGAGATCGTTGGGTATGATATATATTGATCAAGAGAGAAGCAAGACAGGAACATACACCCTTGGGAATAGCAAAAAAAACTGATCAAAATTCACAATCCTGGATCTCTTAGTTCTTGAGTAAAGTTGGACCGGTAATTGGCTATTACACAACCTGCAGTACCTCACTTGTTCTTTAAGCTTAGGCCTGGAAAAAGAAGATATCAATTGTATAGTAACTCGCATTGTTTACTCTTTTCTGAACCATGTGCAATGCTCAGATTAATAGTAATTTCGTATTCATGTTATATTATTAGACACTTGTTAAAACTTTGAAATATTGCACAGATATCACGGAATGTACCCATATTTTCGTTTGAGGCTATTGGTAGTAGCACTTCTGGCTTTTCCTCTATTTTTATTTCTTGGTGAAATCCTCCTTAACCGTGGATATTTTTATCTATATAAGCAAGAGCAGTACTAACATATCAAATCCTCTGTAACCTAAGCGTACAGCTCATGAATCATGTAAGTTTTAGATTCCTAAGAAAAACATGAATTGTTGCAATGATTTTAAAGGCCATTATCAATTCACCTAGGAATAACATTAAATATATGCAAACAATTTAGCAAATCAAAATTAGTTTCCTTCATTCATATACACAGGATCAAATGTTGCATGGCACATCAAGCTTTCAGGGAGACAACGAAATGACTATAAGAAAATAATGCGCAGGAAAACTTATAGCAGACTGGTATACTTAGCAAGCAATCTCGTTGTGATTATATATAACACAATGCCCATGCTTTTCATGTTATTATTAGTATAATGGGATTTCAAAAGAAGAGGGAGAGAGAAGGGGACATGATGGAATTATTAGTATGCTTTCCCTGTTACAATCACATGCTTATAGAAGAACACGTTTCTGCATCTATCATAGATTCATAGTATCTCCTAGCTCTGTCGCTACAAAATGTGGGTGCACTATAGTTAGCATGAAAGAACACCATCCAGTAACATCACCATGCCAAAATGCAGTGCAAGATGATGAATAGACTTGAATTAACTGTCCTCTGTAATCTTTTGGTGATAAGATGCATTGCTCTATCTATTATATCTTCGTATTCTTCATGTTCTTTGAGCCATCAGTAGAGAAGGCAAAATAATTTCACATGTAAATAGGGTATTGTTCCAAACATAAACTCCTGATGTTGCTCTCTGATCAAGTTCATTTGGAGTTTCTACAAAAAAAATGTTCCCTGTTTACTCACATAGAGATGCTTGACACAACTTGGTTTGCTTTAATATAACCATCAGAGAGTGGGTGACGAACCTGCATGTTCTCAGCTCTCAGGTCCATGTCAGAACTTGCATGTGCCTATACAAAACTGGGGCCAGCAAGACCTTCCCAATGAGGAGTCGAGGCAAATCTGTGATGGATTGCGCCTCACAGGCTCAAGGTTTCTGGAAATTGCTTGAATTATTCAGAGCACGATGACAGGGATTATATCCCATATATCTTTTGCATACTCATGGATCAACAGTCACTGCTGAACTTGGGGGAACCAGCTGTGTTGAGGATAGACATTCTTGTCCAAAGCTGCAGGTAGAGACGGATATTATGTGAATAGGAGGATCAAACACTCTGACTATCTATCAGTCTATCTGTCTATGTGCAGTTAGTAACGAAATAGCAAACTAAAAATGTTAATCACACATGAAACAGAGTGGAAATATCCACAATAACAAAATAATGTTCAGAAATGAAAATCAGTTTTCTGAAGTTATTTTTGAATTGGAATGCATAGAACGACTTTCCTGAAGCAGGGTTCATCAAAGCTCATATATCAACAGCCATATGAGTAATTATAGTACATCTAGCACCTGTATTCTCTGATTGGTTATGATGTTCTTCCAACATACTGACAGACACTTCAGTTTGAACTAAGAAATATTCCTAAGAATCAGTGAAGTCATTCATAGTGAAACACTGATGTCAGCCATACGTATCAGGAAGTTTGCATAATCACTGCAGGCATTTCAGCCAGAAAACAAACATCGTCAGTTATACAACTTACTTTCTCATCTCGGTATGCTTCATCAACTTTTTCCTGACATTGATTGTAACTGGGAAAATCCTTACCAACAAGAAAATAATCTGCACGATCATAACCTTCATTTCCTTCCAAAGAACACACCAATTCATCATACCACGAAGCTCCTTCGTGCGCCACCGTGTGGGTGCCGAGTCGCCGTCAGCATCTCTGAACTCTATGTGTGCGGTGCGGTTTCTGTGGTAACACTACAGGTCCCCAACTCGCCATCAATCGAGTCCCTGTTGCGGCCCAGTCCGCACGCACCACGTCCGCCGCGGGTGAGGGATGGCGGCGGCGGTCATGGCCAGCTAGGGGAGGGCGTGGGACGGCGGGTGTCATGGACAGCGAGGGGATGGCCCGCTGTCTTTTGCCAAGTCGAGAGTGAGAGAGAGAGAGAGAGAGAGGAAAAAATAGTGGAGGGAGTACCTGCAGAGCTCGACGTGCTAGGGGCGGCTCCGATGGCCTCCCCACCTTGAGCTCCAAATCCATCCCGTCACCCGTGTTCCTCCCTCGTGGGCGCCATGGAGATCAGCTCATCATCTCCTTCCCTCTTTCCAGATCCAGATCGCGGGGATGGGGGAAAGTGAGGAGAGGTGGTGGCGGGCCAGCGAGGGTAAGAAACCCTTAGCGGCGTCTGGGCGGGGGGAGGGGGGAGGTGGGGGTTTGGAGCGCTGTTGCGTGGGGGGGGTGGAGAGGTGGAGCTGCTCCCGCCGCCGCGCCCGAAGAAGAGGTTGGGCCGGTGGAGCAGTAGGGGCGGCGGCGGAGCGGGAGATGGAGGAAAGAGAGAGGCGCATCGGGAGGTGGTGGATCGAGAGGAGGGTCGGCCGTACGGGTTTTTTTAGCGCCAGCGGTGGTGGGACGTGAGACGAAAAAAAAAACAGACGAAAAAACCAGGCGAGAGTGGGACACGAAAAAAAATCGTGAAGGCTAACCTACCAAGTGAGACATTATTATTTTTTGAATAAAAACAAGTGAGACATTAGGAGTAGAGATGCTGCACCCTCGTCCCGCTCCCATGTCGGCATCCCCACGTCGACGCGCGGCGGCAGCTGGATTTCCATCAGTTTTTCTTTGTTCCCAGCACGCATGTATCTGGACCATCATCTCCCATTCCGTCTTGGACTAAGCAAGCGCGTGCATAACCGATTGGTGTCACTACTAGTCGTACCAGCCCATGAGATCACCTCGAACTTAAAATACGAAAAAATGGACGCATGTGAAGAGCTTTTTTTATGGAATGTGAAGATCTTTTTCAGTCTACGCGAGAAGAAAGCTCGAGAGTGCAGAAGGAGAAACAGATTTTTTTATTTTTTTTTGAGAATCCGGAGGAGAAACAGATCGATACTTTCTTTTGTGGGACAAACAAATCGATAATTAAGGTCACCTCTGTCTCTGTGATGACAAATTGGGCCATGGATCATGTGGGCCGCCACGTCCTCGCTGGGCTCTCGACCCCGGCGCACAGCCAGGTTCACCTTGCCAGGCCCGCATCGCGGGTTTTTTTTTTTTTTTTTTGAGCCAGGTTCACCTTGCCAGGCCCGCGTCGCGGGGTTGACGAGCGCAGAGGAACGAACATAGATTCAGCCTCTTGTTTTTCAAACGAAAACGTAGCTTTGGCTTGTTGGAATAGTCCCAAGATCAAGTGTAGTATCTGTTCTTATCAGTTTAATATCTGATACGTGGATCTACGAATCCATGAGATATTAATTTAAATTTTTATGGAGGAGAGTTCGTCTATGTGGCTCGCTGCATGGACGGGTCTCATGTGTCGTCCAAGTGTTGCACTTCTGCTTGGAATAGGCGCAGTCCTACCAAAACAAAAATAAAATGAAGTATAATCTTGATCTCAATTCAATTCAAATTTGTGTTGAAGCCCTTGCTATTTTTTTTTGTGTGAAATGAAAGCCCTTGCTTTTGGAGGTTCAGTCGAGCTGTGTTAAGATCGGTTAGACAGATGGTGCTAAATGTTAGAAGATTGATAAGAGGAACTTTGATGACCACCACGCTGCGTGTTCTTTTTCAAAAGTAGCTTGAACCTTGTCTCCCGAGCCTTACATGTCACCAATGCTGGGTAGCGATGCGAAGATCAACTCGTAGTGAGTCCAAGCGAAAGCTATGCAGAGAAAATTCGGGGATGAGGGGAGGAGAGACTCGACACCGGCTTGGCGGCGACAGGACCTAAAACCCCATTGAGAGGGGACAACGACAAGCCATAGTGGAGCTAACACTGATGTTGCTGTTCGTAGGGCCTGTTCTGAAACTCTCCATCTCTCAACTTCACATACTCCAGAGTCAAAACGCAGCCGAACGGTTTAGCTCCTAGAAGCTAAATTCACGAAGCTATTTCGGGCCGTAGTGCATTTTTGAGAAGCAGCTAAAACCGAGCTCCACGTTTTACAGAATCTGGAGTTCTCTCTATTTACAAGATGTTGCCACCACCAAAGAAAACGTTTCGCGCGAGCCCTTCCACGTACGCCCACGCTCGTGCACAGGACCGAGTCCTCGCTCTCAATCGAATCGTTTTCTCATCTAAAAAAAAAAGAATCGTTTTCTCTCTCGTGGGCTGCCTCCAGCCAGCCCAAAGGGGCGCCCAACGGGCTTCCTGCCTCCCTGCTGAGCTGCAGCACTGGGAGAAGCCAGAGTCGCTACCGAACGGTTTTCGATCGCTAGGTGAAGCGAGAAGCTCGCTCGAGAAGCTGAAGTTGCGGATTCGGTGGAGTTGGGAGAGTTTCAGAACCAGCCCGTACTGTCCTTTTTTAGCAGTGTTCGTACTGTTCTTGTGTCGTTTCCTAGTTTTTCTTTTTGCGGGGATCGTGTCCTGAATTTTGTTCTGATAAACACAGCTCAGCGTTTAGTTCAGATCGTAGGGAGAGCGTAGAGAAAACGTTGCATGCATGCATGCATGGTGGGTCTGTTGTGTACCATCGACCATGCATCTACGGCGCTTGCCCGGTGGATCGCATGCATGCATGAGAGGTCGGGTCAAAGCCAGGCCAAGGAGCGTAGAAGACTCGATGGGTCATGCACGGATCTCATCACACTCACTGCCTTTGCTATCATGCCCCTGCAGACTGCATAACTACTACACCATGACTCCATGCGTACAAATCAGATCAATGGATAACTACTACACCATGACTCCATGCGTACAAATCAGATCAATGGAAGCTTAAAAGTGTATAGTACGTGCGCTGCCTAGTTTTGGGCGATAGGGGCACATGGGCGTGGCTGGCCAGGCCATGTGTGGGTCCGTCCTCTTTTCATTTGTGTCATGTGTGCGCCCGTCCTCTCTGATCTCTTTTCCTCCATCATCGATCACCTATGAATCCATGTATACATCAGTGGCGGACCTAGACCTTGATCCATGCGGGTGCCAACCACTTAGAGTATCTACAGTCGGACTTTGCAAATCCGGCCCCTCAAACGCGTCCGGACGCGTCCGCGGACACTGACCGGGCACCCCTCAAATTTGCCTCTCTACATCCTGTTGACACACGAACGCGTCATGCGTACCCTCGACGCCGGGGTGATGCACCGCAGCTCACGTCGAAGGAGGCCCGTCCGGAAGCGCGGTACGCAAGCAATCTGGCGGGCGCTTTTGAAACCCGACGCACCGCTTCTCCGGGATGGAACCCGTCAGGAGTCACGGATGGACGATGGGCTGCCCTAGGTCGATTCGCTCGCCCCTAGGGCCTCGAGGTTCGCCGTCCTGCAACAAGAAGAACGAACGAAGAACGAGAAGAAAGATACAAGGGAGAGGGATAAAAGTAGGGTAAAAAGATGTAGATGTGTTTGTTCGATTGTGTGTTGTTTCAATCGGCCATCACCTCTTCTATTTAAGAGGGGGTTGGACTTCCCGTACAAGTCATGGATTCATCTTTCCTTACAAAGTATCAAAAACACTAGCCAAATTCGGACTCCTCAAAAACCTGCCCGAATCTGCGCGACGGTAAGCGGTAGTACCGCTCTGGTCAAGCGGTAGTACCGCTACAAGCGGTAGTACCGCTCTGAGTATAGCTGAGTACCGCGCTACTACCGAGTAAGGGTCTCGGGATACCAGAAGAATTTTCGTAAGCGGTAGTAATCGCGGTTGTAAAATACGGTACTACCGCTTAGCGGTACTTCCGCTCTGGAGGGCGGTACTACCGCTCTGGCTGATACTACCGCTCCGAGTACCGCGCTACTACCGAGTAAGGGTCTCGGGATACCAGAAGAATTTTCGTAAGCGGTGTTAGGCGCGGTAGTAAAACACGGTAGTACCGCTCAAGCGGTAGCACCGCTCAAGCGGTAGCACCGCTCTGGAGGGCAGTAGTACCGCTCCAGAGGCTGTCTTGATGGGCTGGCTTACGTCTCCTCGCGTCCATCTTGATCTTCGGTCTTCGACGGGCTATCGCCTTCCCGGGAGTACCATCAGGATATCTTGCCGGGTCATCTTCTTGCCGGATCGCCTCCTTGCCGGGCTGCCTCCTTGCTGGATCGCCTCCTTGCCAGGCTGTCTCCTTGCCGGGCCGTTTCCTTGCCGGATCTCCTGTCGGGTCATCCCCTTGCCGGATCGTCTCCTTGCCGGGTCGTCTCCTTGCCGGATCGTCTCCTCGCCGGGTCGTCTCCTTGCCGGGTCATCTTCAACCCCTGTTTGGGCCTCCACTGAAATCGGCAAGCACTCAAAATCGACAAGCCAAACCGGCAAGCCTTCAGCTCGAGCGGCAAGATTTCACCGGCAAGCCTTTCATGCCGGCAATGTGAATTTTCTCGTATAGAAGACTTCTCCGCTTGAGTCCACCTTTACTGTATTTTGCACCGTGCCAAAATCGGGTGTCAACACATGCCCCCCTGTTTTTCGGCAAAGCTTGCATGCCGAAAAATAATTTACATTAGGCTTGTTCTAAGGACGATGTCAACACTCCATCGGCCATTAATATGTGCTTAGGGCGATAATCATATATCGGCCATTGCCTATTTAGGCTTCTTGCCACACACTTGGGTGGTACTTCTTCAAATATTTGCCATTGAGAGCTCGAGGTAGCAATGTTCCTTGCATGGATTCCACCACATATGAATTTCCGGGAACTATTCTTGCAATCTTGAAAGGACCTTCCCAACTTGGAGACCACTTCCCGAATTTTCTGTCCTTTGAACCAATCGGTAGAATCACCTTCCACACAAGATCACCAATCTGAAAATTCTTCAACTTGACCTTCTTATTGTAAGCTCTTGCTACCCTCAACTTGTCCCTTTCTATGGCTTTTAATGCAGCCAAACGTTTATCGGCAACCTCATCAATATTGTCCATCATCAAGTTATAAAAGTCCACTGCCGATAAATCATTTTGTTTGGCTATTCTCAAAGCATTCAAATTAACTTCCACCGGTAAAACGGCTTCTTGACCATACACGAGCTCATATGGAGTTACCTTCGTCGCACCATGCCTTGAGATTCTATGTGCCCACAAAGCCTCGGACAATAATTCATGCCATCTTCTTGGATTATCTTCAATCTTCTTCTTGATGAGCTTGATCAAAATCTTGTTGCTAGACTCAGCTTGTCCATTGGCTTGAGCATAATACGGGGAGGAATTGAGCAACTTTATCTTATATGATTCGGCAAATTCTCTAACTTGATGTGACATGAAAGATGAACCTTGATCCGTAGTTAATGTTTGCGGAATACCGAATCTATGAATAATGTGCTCACTTATGAATTGAATTACCTCCGTATGTGTCATATTCTTGAGAGGTACTGCTTTAGACCATTTAGTAAAATAATCAGTTGCCACCAACACGAACCGATGCCCCTTTGAAGAGGAAGGATGAATTTCTCCAATAAAGTCTAATCCCCAACCTCTAAAAGGCCACGGCTTGATAATAGGATGTAACATAGCAGCGGGAGCCAACTGAATATCACCAAACTTTTGACAAGCTTCACATCCTTTATAATACCTGAAGCAATCGTTGATCATCGTCGGCCAATAAAATCCAGCACGTCGTAATAACCACTTCATCTTGGGGGCCGACTGATGAGTGCCGCAAATTCCTTCATGAACCTCTCCCATAGCAATTCTCGCTTGGTCTTCGTCCAAACACTTCAAGAGAACATCTCAACCGTTCGGCGATAAAGACCATCGTCTCTCATTGTATATTTGAAAGCCATGCGCCGAACAACCCTGTCCACCCTTCCACTCGGATTGCACAAGTAATCAATAATGGGCTTCCTCCAGTCATGATTTTCATCTGCACTAGATTTATTGTTAGTGACCGAATCAGTGGGCTCTGGTTCGGTCTCTCCTATGTTAGCAAGACAAGACATCGGCTTTAGAGAGATATGAAACATGCCATGATCGACATGATAGCCGGATGCTTGTTGTGCCAACTCGTTTGCTCTCCAATTATCATGTCTAGATATATGAGCAATGCTAAAATGATCCAAAGTAGAAATTATATCTAGACATTTATCAAGATAAACATTAAGTGATTCGTCTAAACATTGAAAAACTTTGGATACTTGTTGTACTACTAATAACGAATCACCAAAAGCCTCAATATGTGTAGCAGAGACAATAGAGACGATGTTTTACCCAGGTTCGGGCCCTCCTAATGGAGGTAAAACCCTACGTCCTGCTTCTATTATATTGATGAAGATGTATCGAGTACAGAGTTGATCTACCTCGAGATCATAATATGAATCTAACTTCTATGACTAGGTAAGCAATGTTGCGTTGATGTCCCACCTACGGGCTAAACCCTATGGCTTATATACATGCCAGGGAGGGTACCTAGGGTTACAATGGCGGTATCTGGGAATAAGGCGGCTGGACAAATCTTGAAGTGTACTGCAAGTCTTCGGCAGAGACAGCGTTGATCACGCCTCCCACGTACATCCTCCGAAGTCCATCTTGGTCACGTACGGGGGTACATCGGCCCAACCGAGGAGACGGGTCGGCCCAGTCAGCACCCCCTAATCCAGGACACCGTCAGTAGCCCCCGAACTAGTCTTCTACGCCGAGGACGATGGTCGACAGATATCACTTCGGATCCAGAGTCTTTGGCTTGACAGACGAGTTCCACTTTACATTTCGGATTCTTTTTCATAGGACATCGATATCCGTGGTCCAACCGAGCTGGTACCATGCCCGAGGGGTGTAAGTATCTTAGCCTCGAAGGCTGGTCGTACAGGTATGAACAATCCAACCCTGTCTGACAACTTTAGCGGAGAGGCTCGCTCCATGATGGGTCGAGCAGTTACTGCCTCATCCTCAAATCGTGGTTCGAGGCAACTTGTTTACTGGCACGTCCCTTCGAAACAGAGATCGTGCCCGCTTTCTCAGGGATATCATCAAGATTTTGTTTTCCCCCCATATGCTTCAACGGCATTTTTGATAGCGGCCACGAATTTATCGACGTAGTAGGGGACTCTTGGCCTTTTATAGGTCTATAAAAACCAAAGGGAGAACAGCGCAACGACGCACGCTCCCATTCCTTCCCTACTGCAACGCCGTCTAGCTCCAACGCCCAGATCCAACCAGCACGCCCATCTTTTTCGCGAGCTCAGTCTTCTCAACCAGCCATGGCCGACACCCTCAAGGGGCACTGGGGCAGCTCCACGGTGACAGCGGCGACTATCGCCGAGCTGCGCGACGCGGGGTACCTAGCCCCCACCATCGCTGCCCGTGCTCCATCGGCCAACCAGCTGGTGCCCGCTCCCAACGCCGGGGAACGGGTGGTCTTCGTCCCCCACCTCATCCGAGGTCTGGGGTTCCCGCTGCACCCCTTTGTGCGCGGGGTAATGTACTATTACGGGTTAGATTTCCACCATCTAGCCCCTAACTCTGTTCTCCACCTCACCGCTTTCATAACGGTCTGCGAGGCCTTCTTCCCCTGTGAGCCGCACTTCGGCTTATGGCTGAAGCTCTTCGGGATCAAACCGAAGTCAAGTGGCTCGGAGCTCGCGGAGTGCGGAGGGGCCATGATCAGGAAGAACCAGGGAGCCACCTGGTTCAAGGGTACCTTCATCGAGACGGTGAAGGAATGGTAGAGGGAGTGGTTTTATATCACTGAACCTCTTGCCCCTGGTCAAACCGAAGTCACGGCCTTCTCGGCTGGGCCACCCAAGAAACTCAAGTCCTGGAAGGAGAAGGGCGTTGCTTGGGGGAATCCAGAAGAGGCGGAGACCCTGGTCGACAGGATCCTGTGGTGGTCCACGGCGGGGAAGGTTGAGCTGGCCGACGTCATCAACGTCATGCTCAACCGCCGGATACTCCCTCTCCAATTACGGGCTACCCCAATGTGGGCGCAAAAGCCCGAGGACATGGACACCATCAACACCTTCTTCCGCTCCACCTTGGCAGCCATGTGGTCCAGGCTCATGAAGCTAGCCAAGGATAAGATTCCTCCCGCGGGGGAGGACCGCGGTCTCGAACACGGGTACGAGGCCCCCCCGGTAAGTAGTCTCGCCCTTCAATATTTATTTTGTTTGCTCATTGTGATGAGGAGCTAAGTCTTTGCTTAAACTGTCGTGTTATGACGTTTTCCAGAAATGGTCGGCCTGGGTGAAAGGAGTAAGATGCCCAGCCCCACTGCCGGAGCAGCCCCCAACTCCCCTGCTCTCGGCGCTTCTAACCGAGGAGCCACATGTGGTGGCCTCCAAAGGGACGAAGTCCCGGACGGGGAGGTCAAGTGCTCGGACCCGAGGGACTTCGGTCACTCGGTCCGAAGAGACCCACCATTCCGCCGCTCAAGACGGCGGCGCCAAGGAGGGTGTGGAGGAGGAGGTTCCTCCTCCAAAGGGGAAGAGGTCGGCAATAGAAGACGCCGACGTGGTCATGCCGCCGAAGGGCTCAAAGAGGCCGAGGCGAGCCTCATCCGAGGCCGCCAACAAGTCATCGGAGAGGGCCGAGCTCTCCGGTGACTCAGAGGAAGACCCCCTCGCAATGGGGAGGAAGAAACCGGCACCTCGAGGGTAATCCCTTGTCTCAATCGTCTTTCCTGGAGTCACTTTTTTTCTAGTAAGGGAGATCTTACAGTAATAATCTTTCACACGCAGTCCGCCGAGCGTAATCCCCAGTGGCTCTTCGAGCGGGCTGCCATCCGCTAGCGGGACTCCAGAGCCCGCCGCTTCTCCCCCGAAGCATTACGGGCTAGGGGAGGCGACATCCACCATGGTCCCCGACGTCAACTTGACGGGGACCGACGAGGTGGCAATCACGGCCGAGGTCAATTCCTCGGCCCAACAAGACCTGGGGACGGGACACCATGAGGTCCTCGAGGGAGGGCTGGGCCAATCACTGGTCCAGTCGGCATCTACCTCAGTACTACCACCCCAGGCGGAGGCTGCTCGGGTGGAGGCACCCGAGGTCCTCCCTCCACCTGAGCCCCCTGTACAAGGACGGGCCAGATCGGGGTGGACCGAGGAGATGGAGGACGCCCTGAAGGGCTCTTCCATTAAGGAGGAGCACCGTGCCTTGATAGGCACGGCGCTGCAAGGCTACCGGTCCGCAGGGGCCGGTTTGCACGAGGTTTTTAAGAACCTCGTAGCAGGTTTCGAGGTACGCCTTATGTGTATTCATGTTTTTTATTTAAGCTTTTTGTTTTTGTGAGTTCTGTCCGAGGACATAAGAGTGTAGCCTTCTAAACGGCTTAGTGAGTGAGTAGCCCCCGAGCCCGAAGTCGGTTTCAAGAAACCGGCATCGGGGTTGCTTGACGTAGTAGGAGCCGATAAGTGATCGTAATTATTCCCTTTACAATAAGGATCCGTTTTGTTCCAGGTTGCGACCTCGACCCCGGACTCCATCTCCGAAGAGATGGCGGAGATGAACCGGAAACTTAAGCAATCTCAAGGTAAGCAAGTTTAAGCTTGCCGTACATTTTTACTGAATATGAGTAATGTGTGTGAAAGAGGACAACTAAGGCCGAACTGTGCTGACAGCGGAGCTGGAGATGCTCAAGGCCGAGCTAGCCAGAGCTCGGAAAGAGGTGCGGCAGCAGGAGACTGCTGTCGAGGTAGCCGAGAAGGCGCGGGCAGCCGAGAAGGCGGCCAGAGAGAAGCACCAGGAAAGGGTGCTAGAGGTCGAGGAGACCCTGAAGGGCGTGTTCGAGGCACGCGACAAACTTCAGGAGGAGGGGCAGCGGACGAAGGAGGAGCTCGAGAAGCTGCAGCATGCCTACTCCGAGCTCAAGACCGCGGCCCGAGCAGACCGCGAGGTGCTCCAGCAAGTGGAGCAGATCGCCTCGGGTAAGAAATTCTTGCTGCAGTGTGCATTTGGCAGCAAAGGGTGTGTCAAGCTCACCCAATTATGGCGTTCCGCAGAGGTCTTCAAGGATCTCCCGCGGAGCGCGGAGGATGCGGTGGCATATTTCGGCCAGCTGGCGGGCCATGAGGCGGAGAAAGCTTTCTGGGGTCAATTCCCGGGGTCGCCGTCTGCGCAGCTGCTGAATCATCGAGTGAAGCAGCTGGTCGAGCTGTTTCGCATGACAAGGCCGGCGCTCCAGGACCTCTGTGTCGCGTTATGGCCTGCCGAAGCCATGCCGAGGAGTTTATTTGGCCTGACAGCTCGTCTCCAGAATGCCGTGCCCTGCGTCGAGCACTGGAAGAGATCCGCGTGCTTCGAAGGGGCGCGGAGGGCATATGCTTGCGCGAAGACTCACTTCCGCAAGGTTGATGCGGAGACGTGTGCCGCTGGCCCTCCTGCCGACAAGCCACGAACCACCGAGCAGTTTTTCACCGAAGTGGAGGCGGGAGCTCGGACCACCGAGGCCATGTGCCCCAAGGACACTCTGTATTTTTAAGTGAGGCTCCGGAATGCCGGAGTGCTATAATGTAAAAACTTTATCTCGTATTTAAATGAAGATGGCTTTAAATTCCATGTGTTTTTATTGTAGTATTTGATTATTCCTCCAATATGACGTTTTAAAATGAGAGTGGCCAGTCGTCGGCTTCAGCCCCAGTGTAGGTTATACAGAGGGTGTTCCTTAAGGCATACTTGACCCTTGGCCGACGTCTCAGTACCCGAAGGCGGTCAATGACTTAAAGGAACTAGGCAATCGGACTATAGTGGCTTGACATCTTTCATTTAGTCATAGGAGTTTGACTGTGGGGGCTGAGGACCAGCCCCCGGCATAGGGAGTGTGCGGCCAACGCGGCCGAGGTCTAGGCCATGGCACACTTCGGCTAGAAATAAAAGCCCTTCGTTTGACACGGGTGATCGCTATCGTCACATCGCTTGACGCGGTCTCCGGATGGCAGACCAGTTTGCGCTTACCCAGATAGTCAGTTTTCGGCTTTCTCCACTGAGGCGCCATGCCAATTAACCTGGCGGCGCAATCGCAGTGGTTCTCCCGTTACACCCTTAGCCGAATACATCGGGAACGTAAGGGGTACACATAGGAGCCGGGCAACCCAACTATTGACCGAAATCTAGGTTCGAAACTGATGCATATAAGGCCAAAAATCCGGGACGCCGAATACATCGGACTTTCCCATACCATTGCATCTTTAAAAAAAACTTCATCGTCTCGGAGCTATGCTGATAAAGAAATACGAGAAATGCCTTGAAAGGGCACGGTTTCTTTATTTCATAGTGTCAATCATGTACATGCCCCGTTGTGACGAGAGTGATCGAAAGAATACAACGTGAGTAATAAGGAAGAAAGAGGAAAAAACAGGTCGGATAATTACTGACGGATTTTAAAGGATCCGGACCGAAGCCTGCCGCACGTCTGCGTTTCTGAACTGTTAAACAGATCGCTCTTGATTGATGACAACTGATTTGCGAAGGCTGATGCCTGACCGGCCCTTTATACACTCTAAGTGTTTGATTGGCCGAGTTCCTCAAAGGGAGGTGTTTGCCGGCATCGTTCTGTGGTTAAGGCCACAGAGACGTAGTGACGCTCGGCTACTTCTTTTACAGATGCCTGTCTATGCAGGGGCGCTAAGCCTTGCCCTCGCGTGGTTGATCCGCGCGTGACGCGTGGGTAGTTGTATTGGCTCCTCGGCGTCCCAGGGAATTTTGAGTGCGAAGTTGTGCACCCTGGGGACGTAGTGCCCGCAGCTGGGGCACGCGAGGAGCCCGCATCCCTATTTCGGGTGCGGGGGTAGCTGGCCGAGGTCGACTTGTGCGGCCCGGGCTCGCTTCAAAGAGCGAGCAGCGCGTTTATCGGTGTGGGCTGCCTCCTCGGACGCTTGGACCTCGGCTGCGAAAGCCGCGGTCTGTTCCTCCGTCTGGAGTGAACGCTCGGTGTTACCATTGACTGTGATGACACCGTTGGGTCCCGGCATTTTGAGCTTGAGGTAGGCGTAATGGGGGACTACGTTGAAGCGTGCAAAGGCCGTGCGTCCTAAGAGCGCATGGTATCCACTCCGGAAGGGTACAATGTCGAAGATTAACTCCTCGCTTCTGAAATTCTCGGGCGAACCGAAGACTACCTCGAGGGTGACTGTCCCGGTACAACGGGCTTCGATGCCCGGAATGACACCTTTAAAGGTGGTAGAGCTCGGCTTTATCCGAGATGAGTCAATGCCCATCTTCCGAACCGTGTCCTCGTAGATGAGGTTAAGACTGCTGCCCCCGTCCATCAGGACGCGTCTTAGATGATAACCATCAACAATAGGGTCCAGAACGAGCGCCGCAGAGCCGCCATGCCTGATGCTGGTCGGATGATCGTGCTTGTCGAAGGTGATCGGTTAAGCCGACCATGGGTTATACTTCGGGGCGACAGGCTCCAACGCATATATGTCCCGAAGCACATGCTTTCTTTCCCGTTTAGGGATGTGGGTGACATAGATCATGTTGACCTCTGTTACCTAGTTGGGAAATTTCTTTTGCCCTCCATTATTGGGCTGCCGAGGTTCATCCTCGTCGTCACTGCGGTGTTGGGTTTTATTCTGACCCTCTACCGCTATCTTGCCGGCTTGTTTGAAGACCCAGCAATTACTATTAGTGTGTGTTGCTGGTTTTTCCTGAGTACCGTGAATCCCACATGGGCGGTCCAGGAGCCTGTCAAGCTGGCTAGGTCCGTCTTTGTTCCCTTTATAGGGTTTTCTTTTCTGCCCGGATTTAGGTCCAGCAAATCCAGCGTTGACCGCGGCGTCTTCAGTGTCGCTTCCGCCGTTTTTATACCTGCGCTTATTTTTATTGCGCTTCGGTTTTCCATTGGCGTCGCGGGTTTCCGAGGTGCCTGCTTCGCCGTTATGAGTACTTCGGGCGAGCCAGCTATCCTCTCCCGCGCAAAAGTGGGTCATTAGAGATGTCAGGGCGGCCATAGTCCTCGGTTTATCCTGGCCGAGTTGTCGGGCGAGCCATTCGTCCCGAATATTATTTTTGAAAGCGGCGATGGCCTCGGCATCGGAACAGTCTATAATCTGGTTCTTCTTGGTGAGGAACCTGTTCCAGAATTTCCGGGCTGATTCGCCTGGCTGCTGGGTAACACGGCTGAGGTCATCAGCGTCCGGAGGTCGGACATACGTGCCCTGGAAGTTTGCTCGAAAAGCGTCTTCGAGGGCCTCCTAGCTGCCAATAGAGTGAGGAGGGAGGCTATTAAGCCAGTGTCTCACTGGCCCCTTTAACTTGAGCGGCAGATATTTGATGGCGTGGAGGTCATCTCCGTTGGCCATATGTATGTGTTTGGAGGAAATCCTCGATCCAGACTGCTGGGTCTATGGTACCATCGTATGAATCTATGTTAATGGGTTTAAACCCTTCTGGGAACTGATGCTCCATCACCCTGTCTGTAAAGAAGATTGGGTGAGCTGGACCTCGGGACCGAGGAGGATCTCGTCGGGTCTCAGGAGAGAGCCGTGAGTAGGCTTGATCTCGGGTACGGTCGTTCCTGTCCATCCAGGCATCGTAGCCGTTGGGCCCAGCGGGGGCGCGTCCCCTGGATCCATAGATGGACCGAGGGGGAGCCCTATTTTCTTCAATACGACGTGTAGCGTCGCGAAGATCCAGGTGGTCCACGGGGTCTTTACCATGACGGCGTGGGGGTGGCCTTTCACCATGGTCTTCTCGTCTTGGCTTGTCCCGGCCTCTAGGGGGCCGATCGAGGTCGTCAGCAAGCTCTTCGTCGAATTCTGGTAGAAGGCGCCTACGTGGGTAAGACTTCGGCGCACTATGGCGCCGGTTCTCTATATCCTGCTCGGCGGAAAGCACTTCAACCCACTTTTCATTTAGCGCGTCAGTATTTTCCTGCAGCTGCTGCTGCTTGCGTTTTAAGCTCCGGGCCGTCGCGACGAGGCGTCGCCGGAAGCGTTCTTGTTTGAAGGGGTTCTCGGGGACGATGAAGTCCTCGGTACCGAGGCTGTCGTCTTCCTCAGACTCCGGCATGTAATTGTTGTCGGCCCCTTCGAAGAGGTCATCGGGATCAGAGTCCTCAAGAGGGCGGTCTGGTGTGCCGTTCCTTACTGGGGAGGCTTGAATGTCCTCCTCAGGATTATCGGCGTCGCCGTCCTCCTTGTTGCCGTTATTGGCTGTTGCGTCGTTGCCACTAGGTTCCCCATTATTGCCCCTTCGGCGCCGTCGCCGGCGTCTTGGAGGGGAGTTGGGGGTGTCCACCATATAGACATCGTAGGTGGATGTGGCGGTCCACCTGCCCGTGTTGACCGAGGGCAGGGTGTTCTCGATGGGGCCGTCGGCGTTCTCCTCCATATCTGAGGGTTCGCCGTAGTCCAGCATGTCGGTTAAGTCATCGATCGTGGCGACTAGGTGGGTGGTGGGTGGGATGTAAATTTCCCTATCGTCGGCTTTAAGTCCGATCTGATCGTAAACCGAAGTCTTGCCGTCCGAGATGGACATGCTCTGGATGCGGCAGAGCATCTCGTCAAGGTGAGATAACTCTTCGGGATCCATGGATGCGCCGTAGGCAGGGCTGATTCGAAGCACATCCGGTGTGTGACCAGGCGTGTCTTCGGAGCGAAGAGAATCCGAACGTAATTCGGGGTTTTGATCCGAAATCACCTCTGGCACCGCTTCGGGAGTGGGAGCCAGATCTCTCTCCGAACCTGCGGTCAAGGGGAGATCCACCGGAGTGGCGGCGTCGGTAGTCTCAAAAGACGTCATGACAGAGCTCGGTTCCGGGGTCGAGCCTCCAGAACCGGCCGAGCTTTCGGTCAAGCCGGGCGTCCATCCCGATAGGACGAGTTCGCCGCGGGAATCGGCAGTGTACTCAAGGCCACCGAAGGTTATGACCCGTCCTGGGGTGTAGTTCTCGACGGAAGTCAAGTGTCCCGTCGAATCGGCGCAGAACATCATGCTGCCGAAGACGAAGAGCTGACCGGGGACGTAGATGTCCCCACAGCCGTTGGTGTGATTGATCCGTAGGTGAGCCATCGACCCTTCCGGTGATCACGCAGCGGAACTCTCAATGAAAGCACCAGTGTTGGTGTAAAAACCGACAGACCTCGGGGTAGGGGGTCCCGAGCTGCGGATCTAGGATCGATGGTAACAGAGACAATAGAGACGATGTTTTACCCAGGTTCGGGCCCTCTTAATGGAGGTAAAACCATACGTCCTGCTTCTGTTATATTGATGAAGATGTATCGAGTACAGAGTTGATCTACCTCGAGATCGTAATATGAATCTAACTTCTATAACTAGGTAAGCAATGTTGCGTTGATGTCCCCCCTACGGGCTAAACCCTATGGCTTATATACACGCCAGGGAGGGTACCTAGGGTTACAATGGCAGTATCTGGGAATAAGGCGGCTGGACAAATCTTGAAGTGTACTGCAAGTCTTCGGCAGAGACAGCGTTGATCACGCCTCCCACGTACAGCCTCCGGAGTCCATCTTGGTCATGTACGGGGGTACATCGGCCCAACCGAGGAGACGGGTCGGTCCGGTCAGCACCCCCTAATCCAGGACACCGTCAATGGCGGGGAGCGCGGCGGCGTGGCGGATCCAGGTGAGGTGCGCAGCAGGGTGGTGGATGTGGGTGGTGCGCCGGCTCTGTCGGTGGCGGCGGCGCGAGCTCAGCCTTGGAGGCGGCGGTGTCGAGGAGGCCCTGCCAGGAAGGAGATCCTCGAGGGCAGCAGGTGGTCGGCCGCCTCCGCGTGAGGGGCGTGCGGTGATGCCTCGGTGGTGTTGGCGCCGGAGTGGTTGGAGGTGTGAGTCAGATCCGATCTGGTGGCAGTCCCCTTGGTGCGGCTGAAGGCCGTCATTGTGGATCTGGCCTTGCACGACATGGTTGGATGTTGCTGCTCCTCGGTTGTGTTAAAGGTGGTGGCTTGGGTCGCGTTCTCTCGGCAGTGCGGGTGGTGGAGGACCACGCTGCGTGGCTACGACGGCAATTTGCTGTGATGACGGGGTGCGTGGCATCATGGTCGGTGCTGCCCGAGACCCTGGAGGTGTGGAGATGCGCGGCATTACGGATGGAAATCCTGTCCGGTTCTGGTCGGGCTGGTGACGATGGCACACGTGGGTGTCGTTCCCCTCCCTGGAGGCGTCGCCGAGTGTGTCGCCATTTCCCTCGCCTGCTTGGTGCTGGCAGTTGTCTCAGGGCGAAAGCCTTGATTCGGCGTTGGATCGGCACGATGGCGGCGTCTTCCACGTCGTCCCTCGAAAAAAAAGTATTGATCTCCAATAATTCAATCAAAACAGTATTAAGGAATAAAAATAATCATCTATTCTTGATTAAATAGTTTGGACAAATCAAGGTTAAGAAAAATAATTAGAACACTCACAAATCACAATGAAACGATGGGTGGAATTGCGCCGTGCGCACCGTGTCGTTTCCAAGTGCGTACCATAGAGGACGCGGGCACACAATTGATCGGCGGCAGGCAGCGATCCACGGTGGACGATGCGGTGGTTGCTTCCGATGGCAGATGCGGCCACACGGAAATGCCCTAGTTTTAGGATGCGATAGGTAAATGAGCGGAATCGCACTCCGATCAATCTGCGAAATCTCCTCGACTTCGATCCATCAGCCAATGTCAAAGATGGAGTATTCTCTTCAAGAATCAAACAAAGGAACGTGTAGAAGAATTTCTAAAATGCTCTTTGCCCTTACCAGGGCTCCACATCCCCTGATGGTGGGGTGATGAATGGTGGATCTAGCACTGCAGGTGCTCTGGATCAATCTCTGCTGGCTAAGCTCTCTCTTTCATGTGCTTTATGGGGGAGTCTCGCTTCCATCTTCACCTCATCGGAGCCCGGCGTCTCCTGTTGCTGGTCTGCCTCGCAGGGAACGAAAGCTTAACTCCATCAGCCATGTGACACCGCTAGGGCTGACCAACAACAAGTTTCCACTGAAGAAATGGATTATCGTGGTGGTTCTTGTGACTAGCAATGTAGCTACAGCAGATGCTATGTAAACTAGGTTGTTTAGTTTTTGAGCGTGTTGTTCCCCTGGCATTTAGTAGCTCGATCGTAGGTTCAAATGTTAGTTGTCTTTTGGCGTTGGCCGTTCTCATGAATCTGTTTACCTGAATATTCTGCACTCTGTTACTTGGGTTTCATTTTTGATAATGGAACCGGGGATGCCTTTTATTATGGCTCTCCGATGCTCTAAAAAATCAGCCAACGTCAAGGCTAAAGGACAAGGCCAGTAGCGCTGTGCTAGCAACATAGCAGCCCAATAAAAGGCCGAGTGGCGTTGAATCATTCTCTTCTTCATTTTTCCTATCATGCACGCATAACTAGGCCACCATATGTTACTATATACGAGCTTATATGCGGAAATGTTTTTACAAAAAACATTGGGTATGCATTGCATACTCCACTCACCAGAAGGACGCAGAAACACAGGTGTCCCCGGAACTTTGCACAAAGGACCTCCGAAAAAACAACATTACAATAAAGGCCATGGAGACCCTTGCACACCTCATGTTCGACGCTCGCCACCGACCGCCGTCGCTGCCGAAGCACCGTCGGAGATAGGAGAGACGAGCAACCCCACAAACCAGATCCGCCGAAGCACCATAACTGAAGCAGCGTTGTGAGCCGATTGAGCGACCCGCCGCAGATCGACGAGGCCGAATCTTTGTGGCTCGTCGGCTGGTGAGCATCCCCATGCTCGACGGACTGCAGAAAGGACGTCTCCGTCCCAAGCCGTCGGAGGAGAGAGTCAGATCTGCGCGCCATCTTCCACGAACCATGGACCGAAGACACCGTGCTCCAAAGGTCGCCGGCGCCGCCACCAAACGAGGAGGCCGCCACCACCGGCCGAATCACTCCTGTACAACCTCCCGGGTTCCCGAGCAGCACCGGAGGGAGCACTGTCGAGACGGGGACAGACCCAGAGGACAAAAGGCACGAGCTGGGTGGCCGCCGCCGCCACGCCGACCCAGCCCCACCACCAAAATCTCGCCGGCCACAGATGACCCGCGAGCAGACCGAAGCTCCCCGAACTGTCGCCCACCGCCGTAGAGACCACTCCCAGCCGCCACCGGAGACGACGCCGGGAAGAGGACGCATCCGGCCAAGCCTCACCACACCACCGGGACGGCAGGCAGCACAGTCTTCAACCAGATCCATGACCAACGAAGGAGGACACCACGTTGGAGGGGATCTGGAGGAGCACTTATTCAGCGCCGTCGTCACCCACCACCACGGCGAGCGACCAACGGCCGAAGACAGCAACCACAAAAGCAAAAGCAAACAGATCCAGCCAACCAGAAGAGCTGGCGGGAAGACCCAGCCTCTAGCTCGCCGGCGACCGACTCGCCGGGACAGGGAACGAGTAGAGACAGAAATTATTCGCTGCGCCGTCGCTTCCCCCATCGACACGCCGGCGCTGGAAGCCCTAAATCCTACCCTATGTACAGGCCCGGCTCGAGGCACCGCGGCTCCCCACCCCTCCCGCCGCCGGAGCAGCTGACGGAGAGGAGGAGAGCCAGCGGGCTCGCCGGCGACACACAGGCGGAAACGCAGACGCCCTCGGTTTCTCCTCTCTCTCTCTACTGTTAATCATGGAATTGGGGATACATATGACCGGAGTTCGGCTAGGAAATGACGGACTGCCGGCTGCTGTCAGCCTGTCAGAGTCGAGCCATGGCTCGGGAGGTTCGCCCGATGTCCTGATTCGTGGGGCAGGAAAACTACGTTCCATCAGTTTGTGGGGATAAAGATAGTAACTTCAAGGCACATGGGTAGGAGTGCTCTGCTTCTACATCCGCTCCATTATCTCATCAGCAAGGTTGTCGTGCCTTGGATCATCGCCGACGTGGAAAGGAGCAGCCGAGATCGACAAGATGGTGTTCCTGATGCAACCAATAAAAATGTAACGCTGAATCTATGTCATGTGCTATCGATTGTGTTTATATCTATTTAGCGCTGAGATTAAGGGGTGGTGCGGGGCCCCTAAACGTGTGGTGGCGCGGCCGATCCAATCTATGCGGCGCGGCGGCGATGGCTGCGGCGGCGTGGTGGCCGGCCCTGCCTCGGGCGGTGGCAGCTGCAGGCGCGGCGTGGCCCTATACCGGGAAGGGTGGCGGCTGCGGTCGGCGCATCATCGGGCGTCGGATCGGCGGCGACGGCGTGGAGGCCATGGTGGACTGGTCGGCGGCGCCTCCGGTCAGATCTGATCTGGCCGGTCCAGCCGGTGGTGGTGGCCATCTCCTCCGTCGAAGGTGGTCGACCTGAGGCTGGATGGTCAGATCTCGAGATCCGTCATCTAGTTCCGGTTGCGAGTCGGGAAGACATAGTTGCCGGTGAAAACCGAGCTGATGGCAGGCGATGGCGGCGTTCTGCGCCGTTACCTTGATAAAGGCATCGTCGTGTAACTACTGTCGACCCACTCGTGCTGCTCCAGGAGAAACCCTAGGATCTGGTCTTCCAGATCGGACGATGGCGGTACTGCGGTGTCGTTTTCTCTCTTGGGAGCATCGTTTGTGGAGCAGCGCTGGAAGACAGAGGCAGGAGGTGGAGCGGCTTCGTCTTGCACGAAGCTTTCGGTGGAGATGTCAAGTCATGCCTGGCCGACAGGTGCTACGCTGTGTCATGCCTGGTCGGCAGGTGCTACGCACGACAGATCTTCCAAAATCTTCGCGTCTGGATGGACGAGCGCGGGGCGGTGGTGCCGTTGGGCGCCGTGGTGGCGTCGACGGATGGACGGACTGGCAAGGATGATGCGGATCTCTATCCTGAAGATGGGTCAGCGGTCCGATGATGGTGGCGGCGTCTAAAATGTGTGCATGTGGTGTACGCTTTAGGTCTGCTGCACCGGCTGTTGGTTTCGATACGTTATGTGGATGGATCGGCGACGACACCGGTTTTAGATATGGGGAGTGAGAGCACTCCACATTATCGAATTGTGTAGGTGTGAGTGGTGGCTTCGGGTGGCTTGATGTATGTTCTTATTAGACCTTTGTTGAATAATAAATAAAGATGGCCTTATGGCCGTATGCATCGATTGATGCAAAGGCCGGAAGTCTTAACCTCCTTTTCCAAAAAAAAAAATTAGTGCTAAGATTTGCATTTCTTTTTCCGCATCTGGGGGATCAGATTCACGATGCTTCATGAGGCTAACAACAGTGACATCCTAATGGAGCGGCTACATTACCCAGTCGCAGTAGGGGATGGAGAGCAGCAACAAATGCAGGCCTCAGAGCTCATCACAGAGGCATAGATCTACGCGACCCAGGCGTCGGTGCCGATGGAAGGAGTGTCTGAGCTATCCATCGGCAAGATGAACCCTCAAGCTCCACTGCCTACTCTTATCTATGGAATTTATTCATGACTATTGGTAGAACCGGTAGCACTACTAGCATTTTTCGGTACTGCCCAAAATTTGGATCTCCTAGATTTTTCCACTGTAGAACAGAGGAGCTTTCCCAAGGGTAGGCCGTGGGTAGGAGACGACACAATTCGGGAGATGTAGTTCTCGATGCAACCCATCAGCAGGTAAGCCATGGAATCTTCGGTTGGCTTCACTTTTTTCATAGTAGGATATTTCCTGATTGTGATCTGCTTTGTCTTCTCTCCCGGACTAGTTTATCTTTGATTGAAGAGATGCATGATGGTGAAGGGCCAATGGATCTGCCCATTTTTTGTTGAAAATGACCACTTGCCCAACGAAATTGTCAGAAAAAAAAACCCGTCTGAGTGAAATTGACAGAAAAGACCCACTAGGCCGTGGCGACAGGCACGCCAGCCCACACGTCCCGCTTGCACCCCGCCAGCCGGCCAGGCGGCAGGCTGCCCATAATAGCGAGCGGCGAATCGCTACGGAACGGAGGCAGGTGGTGGGCCCTGCCGCCTCGTCCGGTGTCGGCAGGACTGTTGCTGCAGCAAGACCTGATGCATGCATGTGCTAGTACGTCGTGGCCTCGTGGGCAGCTAGCTTTGCCATGCATGCATCGCTAAGCGAACCAATCGATCAACTAGTGTATGCACAATACAAGCCTTTGTATTTTTAAAACACGTGCGTGTATAACCTGCACTTAAAACCATCGAAGATCCAAAATATGCTATGTGAACGGAATAAATAAATAAAGCGTCGGAACAGATCGATCCGGACGGTTGCGGGAGGTTTGAGATCCATGTTGGAGATGCCCTAAGTTGAGAAGGGTAGGTATCCAATCGTCGGTGGATCAGATAATTAAGAGAGTGACGGGATGAAAAGGAAAATACCCTAAAAAATATCAGTAGCGGGCCCTGGGATTCACCCCGCCACTGATAACATTTATCAGTGGCGGGTGGGCAATGTGGCCCGCCACTGGTAACTGATGACCAGTGGCGTGAGTGTAGGATTGCCCACTACTAATAACTTCGGTTCCTCTTATCCCTAGCCGAGATGACCAGTGGGGTGCGTGTAGGATTGTCCACTACTTATCGACGACGGGTCGCTGCGGAGTCGTCCCTTCTAGTGTTGCTGTGGCGGCAATTCTCAATTAATGGTTTTTTTTTTGCTGTCGGGAAATGTAGAAGAGATGTTTCATGAGTGTTAAATGAGTTTTTGTTGTATTGATTCCGTTCACATAGCTTATTTTGGATCTTCAATGATTTTAAATGCAGGTTATACACGCACGTGTTTTAGAAATACAAAGAATCATTCCATAAAAGAAGAGAAATACACAGGCTCATATTGTGCGTACACAAGTTGTTCGGTTAGTTAACTTTTCTTTTTGAGGGGTAGCAAGCTAACGAACTGCCGCGATGTACTAGCACATGCATGCATTATTAGACCTTGCTGCAGCGTGGATTATTAGGCCTTACTAGCACATGCATGCATGCATTTTCGTTCCGTAGCGATTCGCCCGTGAGCAGCAGCAACAGTCCTGCCGTCACCGGACGAGGCGGCAGGGCCCACCACAGGCCTCCGTTCTGTAACGATTCGCCGCTCGCTGTTATGGGCAGCCTGCCACCTGGCACCGTGGCGGCAGGTGCCACGTGTCGGCTGGCGCCGCCACGGTCTAGGGTAGGGATGAAAATGGAGTGGAAACTTTCCGCTTTTCCGGAGGAAAAATGAAAACGGAGAGGAAATATGAAAACGGAAACGGAAATTTGCAAAACGGAAATGGAAATGGAATTTTTTATGCGGAAACGGAAACAAAAACGGAACTGTGTTTTCCGGTGGAACAGACGTGGAAACGGAACTTTCCGTTTCCGTGAATATGGAATTTCCGTTTCTACTATAGACCCATGGCTGCATTGTTGCCCAACTACCAAACAACACACAATGAGATAATGAGCAGAATGAGCATGATGGATCATTTGAGGATCAACTTTTATTACCATACACACCCTATATGAAATAGCCATGTACTACTACAATACTACCCTATGTTGCTAACACAACCATATTATTTTGTAGCCATGTTAACAATTCCATAAAAAAATTATTTTTGTGTGTATTTCTCTATGATTAAGGGTGTTGTAAGTTCCGGTCAACACAAAGTTTTATTTTCATGTCCGCTCTGTATTCGCTCCGTGTCTGTTTCCGGTAGTATCTGTTTTCGTATTTGTTTCCGGGGTTTCTGTATTCGTTTCCGCTTCTGCAAAAAAATATGAAAACAAATATGGTAGCAACCAGTTCCGTCCGTTTCCGCGCCGTTTTCATCCCTAGTGTAGGGAGTCTTTTCTGTCAATTTCATTCAGAGGGGGTCTTTTCTGGCAATTATGTTGGGCAGGTGGTCCTTTTCGATAAAACTTCGGATCTGCCAGCTTGCCTGGTGGCTGCGTCTGAGGGCGAGTTAGAGCAAGCACCACCGCCGAACGTGAGCGTAGAAGCGCAGATCTGTGAGGAAGAAGTTGTGCCTTACCTTTATAGAGGTAGATGGTAAAATACAAGAAATACAGGCAAGCTCCCACCCCAGTCCGGTGAGAAGCAAACATCACTCCAACACGAATGCACACATTACAACTCTAATGCAAAAGGGTCTATTCTAAACTGACCAACAAAGCCGCATCTTGACCAACGCCGGTCACCTCCAAAGAGCAAACAACTCCAAACGGAGTATCCTTGCAGACGCACCAACCACCCTTGAATGCCGAAGACTTGGCAGGTGGGTGAAGGGGTCGGATGGTTCCGTGAGAGTCATCATCTTGGATTCACCCGGGACGGTGTACATAGCGCCCCTGACCATCAATCCAAAACAGCGGCGAGCACCAAAAAAAAGCCCAACATAGAACCTCCATGTCGTGTCTCCAAAATAATGCTCAACAAAGGAACAACGTCAAGGACACCATCATCGCCGATCTGAATCCGAATCTAGGCTTTCGCGCGGACACAGCCAACCAAGTGACGAAGAGCGAGGTGACGACACACCAGAGCAACGCCTGCAAAAAGGAAATACGACACCCACGGGAGCCGTTGCGAATGGCATCGACTAAATCTATGCATCTAAACCCACCTTTTTTTTCCCATGTGGGACCATAACCATCTTCCATCATGCCTGGATCATAAATAAAGAAGTGCATGCATAACCTCTTCCTGTCACGACTAGTCATCCATGAGGCTTAGATCATCACCTTGGAATGAATACAGAGAAATGAAAGCATGCGAAGAATTTTTTGAGTCTACATTTTTTTAACGATTTTAGTCTAGGCCTTAGCACGACGACTGCCGACTGTCTACTACAATAATGTTTGCCCGGCTCTGACAAGGGAGGGACGATGACGGCGGCACGCCTTCGGCTCGCTCCAGTGCTTGTAGTCGTCGCTAGGTGGTCTACGGACCTGGATGTAAATTTTACTTCTAGTGTTCTTTGTACTACCTTGACAGTTGATGAATAGATCGAAAGTTTTCTCGTAAAAAAAAGTCTACTTCTCGAGAAGAATAAAGCTCGTGAGTTTTAGCACAAAATAAAGCTCGTGAGTGTAAAAGGAGAAATAGATCGGCAATTATATTCTAATTAAGGTCACCTTTTTTTTTTGAGAAACTCTAATTAAGGTCATCTCTGTTCTGTGGAGAATTTGGGCCGTCACGTCTTCCTTGGGCTCCCGACCACAGATAGCGCTAAAATTCAGAATGCACAGCCAGGTTCACCTGCCCGGCCCGCGTCCCTAGTTGGACGAGCGGCACGCGAGGCCATTTGTTTTTCTTGCGGGAATACGCATCTGATTAATCCCACATCACCTTTGCAACTGAGCGGAGGCGGTTCGTAAAGCAATAAAATCAGACGCAGGGTCACCATTCAAAGCATCCTTTCTCGGCCTCTTGGCTAAGATCAAATGTAGTATCTGTTCTTAGCAGTTTAATATCTGATACCTAGATCTACGGTTCCATGAGATATTAAGTTATTTTTTTGTGGGGGAGAATTTGTCTATGTAGCTTGCTACATGGACGGCCAAGCGTTGCACTATTGCTTGGAACAGGTGCACCCCAACCAAAACAAAAGAAAATGAAGTCTAGACAATAATCTTGACCTCAATGTCCATAGCACTTGTTGTGGATGGTTCTTTCGTCATAATTTCAAATTTCAAAGCCCGCAACATTGCATATTCTAACTTGGGAATTAAGTCGCAATCTGTGGCTTCTTAATCCCCTAGATAATTCAATTATAAGTGTATGAATCATAATTAACAAGGGTTGCTTCGATTCATGGGATTTCCATAGAATTTTTGTAGGATTGTGATCTTATGGATTTTTTTGTGTGTGGTAGGTGTTTGATTCGCAGAAATGCAATTCTTATGAAATATTCTAATAGGACTTTCCCTAGTGTATTTCATAAGAAAATTTCCATCAGGTCCCTTTGAAAGGATCCTACGACTTTTCTATGCTGTCAGTGTCATCGAACACCCACTTGTGTTAATTCCTATATTTTCCAATTCTATATGATTCAAGTGAGCAGGGCATAGCAATCCTTTTTTTTTTCTATTCCTTCATTTTCCTGTTCTATAAATCAAAGGAGCCGTAAGGGTGTCAGAATTCCTAAAAATAGAAGCAAGCAACACCCAAAGCTTGAGGGTTTAGACCTGAATATCCAAAAGCTTAAGTGTTCACACTGAAGTTACCTAATATAAAAAATAAAAAGAATTATAGGCCACAGTCTCATTTGCACGGTCAGAAGTCAGAACGACATGGCTACTGCAACGTTGCTTCAGGGGCCAGACACCGGGGTGAAGTACATAAGAGAGAAGACATGTCCTCGCAGTCACGCCCTCCTCTCAAGCACGCTAGCTCCTTCCATTGCACAAGATCATCGTGTCATATGTGATTAAGTACGGTCCGCGTTCTTTTTTTTTTTTTTTTGCTATCCCTCATATACCTATTTTTTTTTGTTTTGCTGTCCCTCATATACCTATTTTTTTCTCGTATAAGATAATTACCTGCCATGCTTGCAAATTCTTAATAATAAAGTTGAAGCCCCAGAGCCCTTGTCCAGGGTTCCCCCGATGTGTGTTGATTGGGGGCCGTGTTGGTTCCTGAATCTCGAGGATCCCTTTCTCTCGTTTGTATTCTTTGTGCAGCCGTCATGGAGGTTGTGATGGAGGACGGCCAAGGAGATCTGGAGCTTGCCATCTGGGTCAAGTGTAACCTAACTGGACTCCGATGCGAAGCTACACTGCTCGCTGGTGAGTGATCGATGGGTGGTCTTCACCGATCCAGTGACTTTACTGGCCAAAAGGCGGCCACCCCTTCTCTATATTTTACGCATTTTTAGAGCACATTTGTTGCATGTTTTCTTTATATATTATGTCCCATTGAACCAAATAGTTGTTTATTATGCATGATTATCGGTTTTTGCACTTATCCTTGTGAGCATTGCACATTTAGTATTTTATTTGCTTTTTTATTAGTTTTCTTTGTTTTCTTGTGTCTACAGGTGTTTTGGAGCAACCTAGGACCAAGCACGATGAAAGTACTAAGAATGAGATTGATACGGAGTCAGCCAGGGGTCAGACTTAGCCATTTCGAAGGTCGGAAAAAGCCATTTTTCCAAAATGCTCCGAATCAAGATCTAAGACCAGAAATGGATCGGCGTCGATCATATGAATCCAACGAGCCCAAGAGCATCAAATTCCGAGTTCGTATGAAGAAATGGCGGCCGTTTTACCAGAGAGAGATGGCACAAAAAGACAGTACGAAAGACGGCGTTTCAAACGACCGCGCGCGCGCTCGTTTCGGCGGTCGTTTGACGTGCAGACAGCTCTGAAAGTTACCCTTTCAGACAGGATTCTTCACCGATTTCGTCCCCGTTCGATCTCACGAGATCCTTGGCTCGTAAAGAAGAGATTGGGAGAGGATAAGGCTCATCTTGAGCCCTTGGATGAAGCACATCAACGGAGGAGACCGAGGAGGCGCCCTATATGCACCTCTCCAACCCTAGCCGCCGCCTGCACGCTCCATCCATCGTCATTCATCTCATTCATCCACAACCCATCTCCATTGTTGCTCCACCACCTGAGAAGAAGGGACAAGGCCAAGGGAAGAAGGAGGAAGCTCCACCACCATGAGCACCGGCCTTCGGGCCGATGCCCTCGCGCCGGCGCCACCACCATAGGTGGCGCCCTCATCTCCATCACCACCGGCGCGGCCACCATCTTCATCACCATCACCACCGCGCCGCCGCCATCACCACCATGCCTTCTCCCTTCACCGGCTTGATGCCGGCTTGTAACTTGTCCCTAACCTTCATGCATATGTTTGAGTAGTTGTACTAGTTCTTGAAGATATGGTTGAACCCTATATGATTCTTGGTGTGATCCAATATCTTCTTTTCATGATTCGAGTTAGTGTTCTCACAAGTGTTGAGAGGAGGCCTCGCTCGCACTATTGCCATATAGGTCGTAGAGGAACTACTGTCGTTGTGAAGGGTTGGGGCATTGGGGTAATTCGAGGTGGCAGTAAAAGCCTTTGATTCCTCGCCATCACAATCGATAGGGGAATAACGGAGAACCCTTAGAGAGGCCGCGTCAACGGGGTGACCCTTAATTATCATTAGTTGTAACCCTATGGGGGAGACTATGATGGTGGCGTGCGTGGCACGAAGTCTACGTTAGAGTAGAACGTGTACTGTACCCGGCTCCGCCCACTTATGCATTTGACCACTGAATAGAGGATTCGATAGTTCGTATGTGATAGTGATTCCAGAACCCTCGAGAACGTCTTACTACTCAAGCATCGTCCTTACTAACTTAGCATCTTTTAATTTCTGTTTTTACCTTCTTGTTAGTAGTTTAGTTGATTACCCTTTTATTCTGGTTTTCCTAGCAACGATAGAATAGACTACTTCCAAACTCCGGTTTGGGTGAGTACGTGACTGCGTGAAAGTGACAACGTAGTTGCGGGGTTTGTGGTGCCTTCCTATTTCGCTCCATGTGGGTTCGACACTCTACTTATCACACGAAAGTGTTACAACAGCCCTGTAGACTTCCAGGACATCACCCCTTTTCCCCGGCCCAGATGCCTAACGGGAGGCAATTCAGCGTCATCTCGGTGGTCATGGCTTCGTGCTACGGTGACCTCGTTGCCCCAAGTGGCTCCATCCCCGGCGACGGCAAGGTGGAAGCAGAGAGGAGCTGAGGACCTGATAGTGATTCAATATCTCAGATTGGGGTCTTTCATGCAAAGTCTAGGAAATTGTTTGTAATTTCCTATTTTTGTTGGGTCTAGCTCTCATTTATGTTTCTATGGATAAAGTTTCAGGATAATTCGGGATCCTTCTCTCTGCTAAAAGTCTAGGGCTTGTGTGTGTGTTTTCATGTACAGTTCACGTTTCTTTCATGTGCAACAAGAATGAGGCTCCTACAGTCCTACTTCTTATAGAGAGAATCAGTCTGCCTTCGCCACGCACACATGCAGATCTTACATAGGATTCGACCCGAGTCCCTATTTCCTAAAGAATAAAAAAAATGAAGCTATGGATTAAGCAACAAAACTTGTGAAAAAATGAACCCAGATCAGTCAGGTTCACCTGCCCGGCCCGTGTAGCTGGTTGGACGACGAGCGGTAGGCGAACAAACATATGATTTGGCCTTCTGTTTTTCGTGCGAGAATACGTCCCTTCGATCTATTCGAATAATCCCACATCGCTGTTGCAACTCAGCGGAGGCGGTTCGTAGAGCAATAAAATCAGACGCAGGGTCACCGTTCAAAGCATCCTTTCTCGGCCTCATGGCTAAGATCAAGTGTAGTATCTGTTCTTATCAGTTTAATATCTGATACGTGGATCTATGTATCCATGAGATATTAAGTTATTTTTTTATTTTTATGGGAGAGAATTTGTCTATGTAGCATGCTACATGGAAGGTTCTCATGTGTCGGCCAAGCGTTGCACTATTGCTTGGAACAGACGCAACCCCAACCAAAACAAAATAAAATATAGTCTCGACCTCGGTTCTGTCCAAATCAGTATCCGTAGCGCTGGTGTTCATTTTTTACATGTAGATGTTAGAAGATTGATGATGAGAGGAGGAATACCCAAAAGCTTCCGGCTTCACACCGGAGTTCCCTAAAACAAATAAAACGAATTATTATAGACGAGAGTCTCATTTGCACGGTCCAGAGGGACATCGCTACTGCAGCGTTGCTTCAGGGTTCAGAGACCGGAGTGAAGTACAGAATGGAGACGCGCCCCCCTCTCGAGCACGCTAGCGCCTTCCATTGCACAAGACGAGAGCTCCGTGACATATGTGATCAGTTTGGAGCGAGACGCCCGATCAGTCCAGCTCGCTTGCTTTGCTGCACCCAGCCGCAACCTCTGCCGGTACCTACCCGCGCCTCCACGCATAGATGATGGAACTCCCATCAGCGCCACTAGTTCTTCAGCTCACCATTTTTTATATACTCCGTTTCTGCTCCGTCACACCCGCATGTCGGCTTGGCGTCCCGACCACCCACGCTGGTTGGACTACCTCCGGATTTCTTCGTTTCCATCCATCGTGCATCCATCTTTGACTGGGAATGTAAGATGATGGATTTATCTGCAACTTGGCAGCATTTTTTTTTTCGGGGGTCAGCAATTTTATTAGGATTTGTTTGGATCTCAGGCTGTAGTTCTTCCACGTGTCAAAGGATGAACCCAACGGCGGCGTCGTTCGCCATGGGGTCGATCCAGGGGGAAGTAGTGGAAGCAGAGGATGTGACGCCCCGACTTAATCGTGCACTAATCATACACGCAAATGCACACGATCAAGCCTAGGGACTCACTTAAAGATATCACAACACAACTCTAAACTCAAAATAAAATAATACAAGCTTCATATTACAAGCCAGGGGCCTCGAGGGCTCGAATACATAAGCTTGCGCACACAAGCGTCAGCGGAAACAACAGTATCTGAGTACAGACACAAAGTTAAACAAGTTTGCCTTAAGAAGGCGAAAACAAACAACGACTCTGATTGAAAGAGGCAAGGCCTCCTGCCTGGGAGCCTCCTAAACTACTCCTGGTCGTCGGGGATCTCCACGTCGAAGAAGGTGCTTCCGGGGATCTCCTGCTCCTGGGCTCCTTCGTCTGATGTATCATCAATTGGATATGGGGAAAAGAATAGCAGAGCAACCGTGAGTACTCATCCAAAGTACTCGCAAGACTGACATCAGAACTATACTAATATGCATTTGTATCAAAGGAATGGGGCTATCCAAAGTAGAGAGCAATAGTAACAGTTTAATATGTATCACCATCACTTTGTAGTTGTCATGGATCCGGATACAACTCCGAGCGTTCTGTTACCGTGGACACGGCTATTCGAATAGATTACTTCCCTGCAGGGGTGCACTACTGTTACCCAACACGCTCGATTAACTCTGGCCGGACACACTTTTATCGGGTCATGCCCGGCCTCGGCTGATCGACACACCGCAGCCCCACCTAGAGCTCAGCAGAGAGGTCCCCGCCGGTCTATATCCTAAGTGCTCAGGGGTCTTGGGCCATCGCCCTTAGCACTCCGGGTCGTTGTGAGCAAGGTGAATACCAGCGCCATCGGCACGATCCGACCGTGCCACAATGCTGAACTGGACATCTGACAGAGCTTTCGGCTGATACATACGGCGTAGAGGGCCCCATAAACCATTATCCCACGTGGTGGTAGTGCGTATAGGGCACGACGACCCACTCAGATCAAATACCCAGTTCCGTTAGGCGTATTTAGTAACTCGCAGAGACGGTCAGAGTTTCTGTCGCTCCGACTTGGTATCACTCGCGGGTACTCCTGGAGCCGACCCGTCTTTAGTGTTATTCTCTCGCGGGCACCCTTGGGGCCAGCCCGACTTTAACAGTTTAAATGATGTAATAATGTAAACAGTTCCGCGATCCTCACCCAGAGTGATCACGGCCCGGTATTAAGCATGGCATACGGACAAGGGTGAAGGGCCACCGATGAAGAAGTAGCACAGCTTACTAGGTAATGTGAGACAACAGGTGGGGTATCAGTAACAGACTACAAAATCAGGCTATGCATCGGAATAGGTGCTATCGGAACAGTAACAGGGCAGTTCTAATGCAAGCATAAGAGAGAAGGGAGTGGGCGATATCTGATGATCAAGGGGGTTTTGCTTGCCTGAAAGCTCTGCTGAAGGGGGGAAGAAGGGTCGTCGACGACGTAGTCGATCACAATGGCAGCATCGGTCTCGGGGTCTACCGGAGAGAAGGAGGGGGAAGAAACAATAAATACACGGCAATAATGGAACAGGGATGCATGACATGTCTAAATGATATGCAGAGGTGTTTTACTGCCTATCGAAATGATTTAGTTAATTTAGAAATTTTTTTGGATTTATTTTATTAAAGTCAGTCACTATTCATATACAGGATACGGGCAAAATGTTACATGTTCAGTATGATAGAGGGGCGTGACAGGTATGCGGATAGCATATTCAGATTCTACACATTTTTCTGATAATTTTTCATATATAAAATATTTCAATCCGAGTTACGGTTTAAAAGATATGATTTTTCAAAGTTTTTATTAAATTCTGAAATTATTTTAATTATTTAATTTAACATTATCCGAAACAGTGATTGCTGACGTCAGCATGACGTCAGCAGTCCGTTGACTGGTCAACCTGACAGGTGGGACCCACCTGCAGTCACTGTTTAGGTTAATTAGGGTTTAATTAGACTAATTACAAATTAATTAGGTTAATTATTAATTAGTTTAACTAAAAAGAGTTAATTAAGTTAATTAATTAATTAGTTAATTAATTAGTTAATTATTATTTATTTATTTATTTTAATTAATTTATTTTATTTCCATTTCCTTTTTCTTTTCTATTATCGTTTTAAAAGGGGCTGGGCCCCACCTGTAAGTGGCCTAGGGCCACAGGGGGCGGGCGTGCACTCGGGCGCCCAGGAGGGCGCGCGCCGGCGGCCACGGCAGGGCAGGGCCGCGGCAAAAGGGCCGGCGGCCATGCGAGGGCCGCGGCGCAGAGGGGCGGTGGCGGAGCAGGTGCGGCCGCAGGGGAGGAGCAGCAGCAGCTGGAGCGGTGGCCGGGGCAGCGGCGAGGCGCCAGCAGGGGTGAGCGGGGCCGCGGCGAGCGGCTGCGGTAGCGGGCGAGGCAACGCGCGCGCGCGGGAGGAGCAAGCCAGGGGCGGGCGTGCGCACGGCGGCGGACGACGGGGCGACGACGACGAATCTGCCCGGGAGGGAGAGGGGAAGGGGAGAGGGCTCACGGGGCCCTGTAGATGTGCTAGAGCGGCTCGGGGGAGGCCTGGTGGAGCGAGTCGGGGAGGCGACGGCGGCGGCGAGGCGACGGCGACGTGACGAGGACGAGGCGGCGGCGACGGACGGCAGAGGGAGGAGGGGCAAGTGGGGATCGGGGGTTAGGGTTTCGGGTGTGGCTGGGAGGCCATATAGGCCTCGGGGTGGGCGTGGGCCGGTCGGGCCGGCCACTGCGGCCTAAGGCCCAGTCGGCCAGGGGGTTTTTCTTTTTTATTTTATCTTTTGCTTTTTCTATTTTTCTGTTTTCTATTTTCGGTTTAGTAAATCGTTTAGCCACAATTTTAGTTTTGTAAAATATGTGACTTAGTCCAAAATTATCAGTGCAATTTTATCTACCATCAGAAATTGGTTTGGACAAAATAGGATTCCAATTGAATTTTATTTAAATCAAAAGGTGTTAGATATTGCTGTTTAGGTTCTGTTTTTAGGATGTAATGGTCATTTAAATATCTTAATAAATGTTGATTATAATTTTATAAATGCCTATGGATTATTTGCAAAATTATGAAGTATTTATTTCTACTGTTTGGATAACTTTTAATTTTGACTTTGTTTTAAATTTGAATTTGAATTTGAATTATTCTCTAATTGTTTTTATAACGCTTAATGATGATGACTTGGCATGATTAATTGGCATAACTACTGTTAGTAATCTGGGGATGTCACAAATCTCCCCCACTACAAGAAATCTGGTCCCGAGATTTAAGAGGTGGAGTAAGGGGTATCTCCGGGATCAAGGATGCATAGGAGAGTCAGGTTTCGGTCTTGTGGAACTGTAGTTAGGGTGGATCAAGAATAGGAAGGCTGGTGCATCTTGTACATTCACGATACAAGGCTTGTCAGAGAACAACTTGTCCACTATGTTGGCAACAGCGTCGGTACCTAGGGCGAGGGACGAAGAGAACCATTTTCCTGCTCGCATGGCGAGGCGGACCAATAGGCAAAGTTCCCGTCCACCGGTGTTACCGGAATGTTTTCAACAATAGTAACAGGGTCATACTGACAGAGTTGTACACCGAGGTGTTTTCGTAAGCAGGGAATTATTACTGCTTAGATCATAAAATCACAAGAAAGGTTAAACAGACCAATGGAAAGGAAAATGTATTTATACATAGGAATTAGGTGTATATCCTCCTCAAGAACAAGCGGAGCATGATATACAGGACAGGTCAGCAAGGGCATCACCCCTTAAGAAAAGAGGCAAGGAGAATCATGGTGTTTACCCATACAACGGTGTTTGGATAATTGATCAAGAAACATTTTAGCATTGCGCTTCCAATGTTCTTGTTGATATTCGGAGTACCACAGTCATGCTTCGGGGTAGCAATGATATGGTGTTTCAAGAAAACATTGGATTTGAGAATCACAAGAAATATTCAAGGAACATTTTTTAGGAATAGCAAGGAACTCAAGTATAACCAAGACATGATCAAGTCTGTGTTGGAAGGAAGGCAAGGATGTTGTCGATGACAACACAAATTATATAGGGGCAAGGGTGGTATTACTCATCATGGATTCAATTCACGACTTTAAAGAAATCATAAGGTTGACGATGATCAAGACACATTTTGTCGAGAGGTTTCATGAAGATGTATTCGATTAGCGATGACATCAAGCAAAAGGAGTGGTGAAGCTAAAGGTCAACGAGACCACGGATATAACACAAACTCGGAATTAACCTTGCTATTCAAGGCTACACAATATAACGAAGAAGCTCAACGTAAACTTAGCTCATCGTCGAAAATTGTGCTCCGGGAAGAAGGACCAGGTAGCACGGTTAAAATTAGCAGGATAATGATGTAGCCGATCAGGCTAGGAATGGCATGATCGGGTTTAAATTTCCCAGTAACAAATTACTAGGAGTAATGAACCATAGGTTGAATTCGATTCACTCATCAGTGTTCTCGGTTGACAAACAACCCAGAACCCGTGGAATGACTAAATCGGCGAGAAGTATCATTCCAACAAGAATTCATAAGAGGTAGTGCGATGGCACGATATCCTTGAGGTACCAGAGGGTAACATTCAAGGGTGGAACAGAATAGAAACCGATCAGAACCATTGAGCTGCGGGCAGCAGATATTTTAACCTTGTCAAAATTAGACGAGGCACGGGAATGGATTCCTTTCAGATATATCGAATAAGGACAGCATGGGCAGAACCATAACAGCAGTGGATGAAATTTAATGATACCGGAAGAGTTATACAAATGAATAAATATGTTGCAAGAAGCTTCCGTGACGGTCTACATCGTTTCCATGGGCATGAACACAAAGTTCAAGGTCGACTCCCACTTCTTCAACGCATAACCTTTCATTCACTTCTCACTTTCGATGAAGTTGTAGTGTTGAAATTTTATCTGGCGTAACACCAGTAGAGTATGACCCGTAAAATTTTCCGGGTTCACATAGATGACAGAAACATAGATACAACCCATCGGGGCATTTTTAAGTACCTATACAACACATGATAGAAACAAAGGATACAAGCTCGAAAGAAGAAGCACAGATAACAAAAGCAGAGGATACAATTCGCCAAAGGCATTATGTATCAGGGGAATAACTCGTAAGGTTTCAAATTTACAAAGGAACTATCGGGTAATAACCCACCAAAGGGATCATTTCCGTTAAATAATGGCTCCACATTAGAGTCCATCGAGAGACGAAATGCGGAAAAGACATCGGGTTATGGAAACATCGGAATAACCCAAAGTATCAAATACAAAGGGATTGCAATTCCCTAAAGTGAGGAATGAGAAGCAACCATCTGGACAAAAGGACAAGTAAGTTGAATAGACTTAGATGGACAATAGATCAATGCTTGATTGGCCGAGAACCAGCTCATGTCCGTAATGATGTTTGAGCCGAAAGGGTAATTTCTAGGAATCAATTGATGATTGCGAGTATTCGCACACATGTTGAATCAGTAGGATCATAATGATAACCACAGAGGATTTTAACGAAGATTGTCGAACACCTGGATTTTAGCACAAGTGTAAGTAGGCTACAAGAGATTTCAACGGCAGCAGGACACATAAGCTTTTCGGAAAATCGGATAGTATTTCAGGGCATCTTGTAATAACAAGAGCAATTGGGGATGAATGTAATGTAGTAATCCATAGGGATCTATCGATGGTAGGGGATTGCAAAGGCGGTGGGCACAAAGGCCTCGGAAAAACATCGAAGAGTATCTTCAGAATCTTCTGGTGAAGCAAGCGATCATCTGGCATGAGGGGCTCTCCGGGAGAAAATGGTCACGAGAACCTAAGTCAGAGTTAGTAAGACTTTAACCCGAATAGAAGAGAGATCAGAGTCCCAGAGTAAGGAAGAGGAATAAAAGATCCTAATCCCATCCCTTGGCAACGTGGGCCCGTAAGCCACACAGTCATGTTAGTAAAACAGTTTTTGGAGACTAGACCCAACTTCGACCAAGGAGTTGGAAGGGGGGGGGTTCCTACAGGCAGTCGGCTCTGATACCAACTTGTGACGCCCCCGACTTAATCGTGCACTAATCATACATGCAAATGCACACGATCAAGCCTAGGGACTCACTTGAAGATATCACAACACAACTCTAAACTCAAAATAAAATAATACAAGCTTCATATTACAAGCCAGGGGCCTCGAGGGCTCGAATACATAAGCTTGCGCACACAAGCGTCAGCGGAAACAACAGTATCTGAGTACAGACACAAAGTTAAACAAGTTTGCCTTAAGAAGGCGAAAACAAACAACGACTCTGATCGAAAGAGGCAAGGCCTCCTG
Organism: Elymus sibiricus; assembly: GCA_039707655.1. Taxonomy (NCBI): domain Eukaryota; kingdom Viridiplantae; phylum Streptophyta; class Magnoliopsida; order Poales; family Poaceae; genus Elymus; species Elymus sibiricus. The sequence continues at coordinate 439,676,043 of CM077676.1, forward strand.
CCTGGGAGCCTCCTAAACTACTCCTGGTCGTTGGGGATCTCCACGTCGAAGAAGGTGCTTCCGGGGATCTCCTGCTCCTGGGCTCCTTCGTCTGATGTATCATCAATTGGATATGGGGAAAAGAATAGCAGAGCAACCGTGAGTACTCATCCAAAGTACTCGCAAGACTGACATCAGAACTATACTAATATGCATTTGTATCAAAGGAATGGGGCTATAACTTTGGACTGAACTACAGAATGCCAGAGTAGAGGGGGAGAAGCCTAGCCTATCAAAGACTAGCATCTTCAAGCAATCTTGCAGCATCAGAAGAGAGTAGAGTAGCAACATACAATAGTGGTTGTATATCAGCAACTCCCCGAGATCCTTTCTCGACTACCCCGCGAGAAAGCGATCCAGAGAGCAATAGTAACAGTTTAATATGTATCACCATCACTTTGTAGTTGTCATGGATCCGGATACAACTCCGAGCGTCCTGTTACCGTGGACACGGCTATTCGAATAGATTACTTCCCTGCAGGGGTGCACTACTGTTACCCAACACGCTTGATTAACTCTGGCCGGACACACTTTTATCGGGTCATGCCCGGCCTCGGCTGATCGACACACCGCAGCCCCACCTAGAGCTCAGCAGAGAGGTCCCCGCCGGTCTACATCCTAAGTGCTCAGGGGTCTTGGGCCATCGCCCTTAGCACTCCGGGTCGTTGTGAGCAGGGTGAATACCAGCGCCATCGGCATGATCCGACCGTGCCACAATGCTGAACTGGACATCTGACAGAGCTTTCGGCTGATACATACGGCATAGAGGGCCCCATAAACCATTATCCCACGTGGTGGTAGTGCGTATAGGGCACGACGACCCACTCAGATCAAATACCCAGTTCCGTTAGGCGTATTTAGTAACTCGCAGAGACGATCAGAGTTTCTGTCGCTCCGACTTGGTATCGCTCGAGGGTACTCTTGGAGCCGACCCGTCTTTAGTGTTATTCTCTCGCGGGCACCCTTGGGGCCAGCCCGACTTTAACAGTTTAAATGATGTAATAATGTAAACAGTTCCGCGATCCTCACCCAGAGTGATCACGGCCCGGTATTAAGCATGGCATACAGACAAGGGTGAAGGGCCATCGATGAAGAAGTAGTACAGCTTACTAGGTAATGTGGGACAACAGGTGGGGTATCAATAACAGACTACAAAATCAGGCTATGCATCGGAATAGGTGCTATCAGAACAGTAACAGGGCAGTTCTAATGCAAGCATAAGAGAGAAGGGAGTGGGCGATATCTGATGATCAAGGGGGTTTTGCTTGCCTGGAAGCTCTGCTGAAGGGGGGAAGAAGGGTCGTCGACGACGTAGTCGATCACAGTGGCAGCATCGGTCTCGGGGTCTACCGGAGAGAAGGAGGGGGAAGAAACAATAAATACACGGCAATAATGGAACAGGGATGCATGACATGTCTAAATTATATGCAGAGGTGTTTTACTGCCTATCGAAATGATTTAGTTAATTTAGGAATTTATTTGGATTTATTTTATTAAAGTCAGTCACTATTCATATAGCGGATACGGGCAAAATGTTGCATGTTCAGTATGATAGAGGGGCGTGACAGGTATGCAGATAGCATATTCAGATTCTACACATTTTTTTGATAATTTTTCATATATAAAATATTTCAATCCGAGTTACGGTTTAAATGATATGATTTTTCAAAGTTTTTATTAAATTCTGGAATTATTTTAATTATTTAATTTATCATTATCCGAAACAGTGATTGCTGACGTCAGCAGTCCGTTGACTGGTCAACCTGACAGGTGGGACCCACCTGTCAGTCACTGTTTAGGTTAATTGGGGTTTAATTAGACTAATTACAAATTAATTAGGTTAATTATTAATAATTTTAACTAAACATAGTTAATTAATTAATTAGTTAATTAATTACTTAATTATTAATTATTTATTATTTATTTATTTTAATTAATTTATTTTATTTCCATTTTTCTTTTCTTTTCTATTATCGTTTTAAAAGGGGCTGGGCCCACCTGTAAGTGGCCTAGGGCCACAGGGGGCGGGTGTGCACTCGGGCGCCCAGGAGGGCGCGCGCCGGCGGCCACGGCAGGGCAGGGCCACGGCAAAAGGGGCGGCGGCCATGCGTGGGCCGCGGCGCAGAGGGGCGGTGGCGGAGCAGGTGCGGCCGCAGGGGAGGAGCAGCAGCAGCTGGAGCGGTGGCCGGGGCAGCGGCGAGGCGCCAGCAGGGGTGAGCGGGGCCGCGGCGAGCGGCTTCGGCACGGCAGCTGCGGCAGCGGGCGAGGCAACGCGCGCGCGCGGGAGGAGCAAGCCAGGGGCGGGCGTGCGCACGGCGGCGGATGACGGGGCGGCGACGACGAATCTGCCCGGGAGGGAGAGGGGATGGGGAGAGGGCTCACGGGGCCCTGTAGATGTGCTAGAGCGGCTCGGGGGAGGCCTGGTGGAGCGAGTCGGGGAGGCGACGGCGGCGGCGAGGCGACGGCGATGTGACGAGGACGAGGCGGCGGCGACGGACGGCAGAGGGAGGAGGGGGAAGTGGGGATCGGGGGTTAGGGTTTCAGGTATAGCTGGGAGGCCATATAGGCCTCGGGGTGGGGGTGGGCCGGTCGGGCCGGCCACTGCGGCCTAAGGCCCAGTCGGCCAGGGGGGTTTTTCTTTTTATTTTATCTTTTGCTTTTTCTATTTTTCTGTTTTCTATTTTCGGTTTAGTAAATCGTTTAGCCACAATTTTAGTTTTGTAAAATATGTGACTTAGTCCAAAATTATCAGTGCAATTTTATCTACCACCAAAAATTGGTTTGGACAAAATAGGATTCCATTTGAATTTTATTTAAATCAAAATGTGTTAGATATTGCTGTTTAGGTTCTTTTTTTAGGATGTAATGGTCATTTTAGTATCTTAATAAATGTTGATTATAATTTTATAAATGCCTATGGATTATTTGCAAAATTATGAACTATTTACTTCTACTGTTTGGATAACTTTTAATTTTGACTTTGTTTTAAATTTGAATTTGAATTTGGATTATTATCTAATTGTTTTTATAAGGCTTAATGATGATGACTTGGCATGATTAATTGGCATAACTACTGTTAGTAATCTGGGGATGTCACAGAGGAGGACGAAGACGGGGACGGATCGGGAGCAGTCGCGTCGAGACGCTCCCCAAAAACCTTATTGCCGTTCTCCCAGGCAGGATCTCGAACGACAGGATTCCGGAGGCACCTTCTCTCCCGACCAACCGTGCACATGGTCGTCGGGATGGGATCGCCGGAAGCAGCACACTGGGAGCAACAGTAGATGGCGGCTAGGGTTGTGCAGGAGGGAGTGAGTGAACTGAGTTAGGGTTCACTCCACAGGCCAGCGCCTTGTTAGCAACTCGTTAATTAATTAATCATTCATGACCGACAAAAATAAGGCTTGGCTCGGCTCATTCCCGCAACCCGCGGCGCGCGTCGTGACGAGGCGAGGCGAGGCGAGGCGTGGCGTGGCGAGGCAAGGCGGGCGGCGGAGGAGGAGGAGCGCGCGTGTGCAGCTCCTCTTCCCAAGCTCCCAATGGCATGTGGTAGAACAGCCCTTATAAAGGGGTCTCACTCTCTCTCTACTGTAGCAGTATGGTACTAAACTTCCCACCACTTGCCATGCACCTAAATGGGCCTTAGAGATTAACCAGAGATTATTGTCTTATATGGGCCTAAGCCCATCTATAATCCAACAATCCCCCACCACATCTCGTGGCACATAAGTTTGTCAATTGTTCCAAACAATGTTTGATATACCAGAATTTTTAGTGAAGACTGTTAAGTTGAACTTCCACCTAGAGCAACAGGATTAGACTTCTTCACAACTGAACAATGGACTATGCCTTGAATTGTTAGTTTAGCGTCCAGAAGTTTCGCCTATTGTCAGCTGATACGTGGCTGGCGAAGGCTAAACCCCACGGGTGGAGCTTATTAGTCATACTCCTTACCTTCTCATGAGCTTCTAGAGATTACCCAATCTCATAGACTGTGACCAGCAGTCGGGCTCACATAGGTGTGTTCCTCCAAAGAATGCTCTGTAGGATAGCATCTTGCTTATACAAGCTTTGGAACACATTAAGACAAAAGTCAGCCTGCCTTACAGATTACGAGAGTATTGCATCTCCAATGGAGTGGGTTAGTAAGGGTATTCTCCTCAGTTGACCGCAGGATTGTTTTCCCAGGTCCTAATTCACGGGATCTCCGATCACATAGGTTGGGTTACCCCCATGGCAACTTACGCGGGTTTCATGCCCATCTTCCTCGATGCATTTTCTATCACAATCCGTGATAGCCCGGAGTTTCTTGATTTTCTGACAGATTTCAATCTTCTTCTTATGTGCTTTGTGGATTTCAGGTTGTCCTTTGAACTCTTAGTCTTGGCAATCACTGTTTGATTGTCACAGTTCATAAGGATAGCCGGGACTGGCTTATCAACCACTAGCAAATCCATCAAAAGCTCTCGAAACCATTCTGCTTCGACGCATGATGTGTGTAATGCTATGAGTTCTGCTTCCATAGTCGATCTTGTTAAGATCGTCTGCTTGCAAGACTTTCAGGAAACAGCACCTGATGGAAATATGCCCTAGAGGCAATAATAAAGTTGTTATTATTTTATATTTCCTTGTTCATGATAAAGGTTTATTATTCATGCTAGAAATGTATTGACTGGAAACTTAAATACATGTGTGAATACATAAACAAATACCGTGTCCCTAGTGAGCCTCTACTAGACTACCTCGTTGATGAAAGATGGTTAAGGTTTCTTAACCATAGACATGAGTTGTCATTTGATAACGGGATCACATCATTAGGAGAATGATGTGATGCACAAGACCCAACCGTTAGCTTAGCATATGATTGTTCTGTTTATTGCTACTGCTTTCTTGAATGTCAAATACATGTTCCTCAAACCAGGATATCATGCAACTCCCGGATATCGGAGGAATACCTTGTGTGCTATCAAAAGTCACAACGTAACTGGGTGATCATAAAGATGCTCTACAGGTATCTCCGAAGGTGTCCGTTGAGTTGGCATGGATCGAGACTGGGATTTGTCACTCCGTGTTTCGGAGAGGTATCTCTGGGCCCTCTCGGTAATGCACATCATAAGAATCTTGCAAGCAAAGTGACTAAGGAGTTAGTTATGGGATGATGTATTACGGAACGAGTAAAGAGACTTGCCGGTAACGAGATTGAACTAGGTATGGAGATACCGACGATCGAATCTCGGGCAAGTAACATACCGACGGACAAAGGGAATTACGTATGTTGTCATTACGGTTCGACCGATAAGATCTTCGTGGAATATGTAGGAACCAATATGAGCATCCAGGTTCCGCTATTGGTTATTGACCGGAGAGGCGTCTCAGTCATGTCTACATCATTCCCGAACCCGTAGGGTCCGCACGCTTAACGTTCGTTGACGATATAGTGTTATATGAGTTATGTGAATTGGTAACCGAATATTGTTCGGAGTCCCGGATGAGATCCCGGACGTCACGAGGAGTCTCAGAATGGTCGAGAGGTAAAGATTTATATATGGGAAGTCATATTTTGGGTTCCGGAAAAAGGTGCAGTTTTTTCGGTATTGTACCGGGAGGCTTCCAGAAGGTTCCGGAGGATTCCGGAGGGGTCCGGAAGTCCGCAAGTGGGTCCACCACATCCCAAAGGGCTGGCATGGGCTAAGGGGAGGCGCCCTGGCCTTATTGGGCCAGACGCACCAAGTCCTCAAAAGCCCACGCAGCTAGGGAAGGAAAAAAGGGACAGTCCTAGTAGGAATAGGATTGGACTTTGGAGTCCAAGTCCACGTGTGTACTATTCATGGTTACTGTTCACGTGGCACTATTCTTTCTACTCCAAGCCCCTACACATATATAACTAGAGGAGAGGGGGCGCCCCAAAGGACACAACATTGTCTTAGCCGTGTGCGGCGCCACCCTCCACAGTTCCGTCCCTCGGTCATATTTTCGCAGTGCTGGGCGAAGCCCTGCGGAGATAGTATCACCATCACCGTCACCACGCCATCGTGCTGCCGGAACTCATCCACTACCTCGCCGTCTTGCTGGATCAAGAAGTCGAGGACGTCACCGAGCTGAACGTGTGCTGAACACGGAGGTGCCGTACGTTTGGTGCTCGGTCGGTTGGATCGTGAAGTTGTTCGACGACATCAACCGCGTTATTCTAATGCTTCCGCTTACGGTCTACGAGGGTACGTAGACACACTCCCCCTCTCGTAGCTATGCATCTCCATGGATAGATCTTGCGTGTGCGTAGATTTTTTTTTGTTTTCCATGCAACGTTCCCCAACAGTGGCATCATGAGCCAGGTCTATGCGAGGATGATATGCACGAGTAGAACACAAAGAGTTGTGGGCGGTGATCGTCATACTGCTTACCACCAACGTCTTATTTTGATTCGGCGGTATTGTAAGATGAAGCGGCCCGGACCAACCTTACATGTCCACGTAAATGAGACCGGTTCCACCGACAGGCATGCAACTTGTTTTGCATAAAGGTGGCTGGCGGGTGTCTGTTTCTCCTACTTTAGTTGAATCGAATTTGACTGCGGCCGGTCCTTGTTGAAGGTTAAAACAGCAAACTTGATAAATCATCATTGTGGTTTTGTGCCGTAGGTAAGAACGGTTCTTGCTAGAAGCCCGTAGCAGCCACGTAAAACTTGCAACAACAAAGTTGAGGACGTCTAACTTGTTTTTGTAGGGTATGCTGTGATGTGATATGGTCAAGACATGATGTGATATATGTTATTGTATGAGATGATCATGTTTTGTAATTTATCGGCAACCGGCAGGAGCCTTATGGTTGTCTCTTTATTGTATGAAATGCAAGTGCCATGTAATTGCTTTACTTTATCGCTATGCGTTAGCAATAGTTGTAGAAGCAATAGTTGGCGAGACGACCACGACACAACGATGGAGATCAAGGTGTCGAGCCGGTGACGATGGAGATCATGACGATGCTTTGGAGATGGAGATCAAAAGCACAAGATGATGGCCATATAATGTCACATATTTTGATTGCATGTGATGTTTATCCTTTATGCATCTTATTTTGCTTAGAACGACGGTAGCATTATAAGATGATCCCTTCACTAAATTTCAAGACAAAAGTGTTCTCCCCGAGTATGCACCGTTGCTAAAGTTCGTCGTTTCGAAGCATCTCGTGATGATCGGGTGTGATAGATTCTACGTTCACATACAACGGGTGTAAGCCAGTTTTACACAAGCAGAATACTTGGGTTAAATTTGACGAGCCTAGCATGTACAGACATGGTCTCGGAACACTGGAGACCGAAAGGTCGAACATGAGTCATATAGTAGATATGATCAACATGGAGATGTTCACCATTGATGACTATCCCATCTCACGTGATGATCGGACATGGGCTAGTTGATTTGGATCATGTAACACTTAGTTAACTTGAGGGATGTTAATTTAAGTGGGAGTTCATTAGTAATTTGATTAATTGAACTTAATTTATCATGAACTTAGTCTTGATAGTTTCTTTGCATATCTATGTTGTAGATAAATGGCCCGTGCTACTGTTCCGTTGAATTTTAATGCGTTCCTAGAGAAAGCTAAGTTGAAAGATGATGGTAGCAACTACATGGACTGGGTCCGTAATTTGAGGATTATCCTCATTGCTGCACAGAAGAATTATGTCCTTGATGCACCGCTAGGTGATGGACCTGCTGCAGGAGCTGCTGCAGACGTTGTGAACGCCTGGCAGGCTCGATCTGATGACTACTCGATAGTTCAATGTGCCATGCTCTACGGCTTAGAACCGGGACTGCAAAAGCGTTTTGAACGCCACGGAGCATATGAGATGTTCCAAGAGCTGAAATTGATATTTCAAGCTAATGCCCGGGTTGAGAGATATGAAGTCTCCAACAAGTTCTTTAGCTGTAAGATGGAGGAGAACAGTTCTGTCAGTGAACACATACTCAGAATGTCTGGGTACCACAACCACTTGACTCAGCTGGGAATTGATCTTCCGGTTGATAGTGTTATTGACAGAGTTCTTCAGTCACTGCCACCAAGCTATAAAGGCTTCGTGATGAACTATAATATGCAAGGGATAGAGAAGACAATTCCCGAGTTCTTCGCGATGCTGAAATCAGCGGAGGTAGAAATCAAGAAGGAGCATCAAGTGTTGATGGTTAAAAAAACCACTAGTTCCAAGAAAAAGGGCAAGGGAATGAAGGGGAACTTCAAGAAGAACGGCAAGCAAGTTGCCGCTCCCACGAAGAAACCCAAAGCTGGACCCAGGCCTGAAACAGAGTGCTTCTACTGCAAAGGGACTGGTCACTGGAAGCGGAACTGCCCCAAGTATTTGGCGGATAAGAAGGATGGCAAAGTGAGCAAAGGTATATTTGATATACATGTTATTGATGTGTTCCTCACTAATGCTCGCAGTAGCGCCTGGGTATTTGATACTGGTTCGGTTGCTCATATTTGTAACTCGAAACAGGAGCTACGGAATAAGCGAAGATTGGCTAAGGACGAGGTGACGATGCGCGTCGGGAATGGTTCCAAGGTTGATGTGATCGCCGTCGGCACACTACCTCTACATCTACCTTCGGGATTAGTTTTAGACCTCAATAATTGTTATTTGGTGCCAGCTTTGAGCATGAACATTATATCTGGATCTTGTTTATTGTGAGACGGTTATTCATTTAAGTCAGAGAATAATGGTTGTTCTATTTATATGAGTAACATCTTTTATGGTCATGCACCTTTTGTGAATGGTCTATTCTTGTTGAATCTCGATCGTAGTGATACATATATTCATAATATTGATGCCAAAAGATGCAACGTTGATAATGATAGTGCAACATACTTGTGGCACTGTCGTTTAGGTCATATTGGTGTAAAGCGCATGAAGAAACTCCATGCGGATGGACTTTTGGAATCTCTTGATTATGAATCATTTGATACTTGCAAACCATGCCTCATGGGCAAGATGACTAAAACTCCGTTCTCCGGAACAATGGAGCGAGCTACTGATTTGTTGGACATAATACATACCGATGTATGCGGTCCGATGAATGTTGAAGCACGCGACGGGTATCGTTATTTTCTAACCTTCACAGATGATTTGAGTAGATATGGGTATATCTACTTGATGAAACACAAGTTTGAAACATTTGAAAAGTTCAAAGAATTTCAGAGTGAAGTAGAGAATCATCGTAACAAGAAAATAAAGTTTCTACGATTTGATCGCGGAGGCGAATATTTGAGTTACGAGTTTGGCCTTCATTTAAAAAAATGTGGAATTGTTTCACAACTCACGCCACCTGGAACACCACAGCGCAATGGTGTGTCCGAACGTCGTAACCGTACTTTATTGGATATGGTGCGTTCTATGATGTCTCTTACCGATTTGCCACTATCGTTTTGGGGTTATGCATTAGAGACAGCTGCATTCACGTTAAATAGGGCACCGTCTAAATCCGTTGAGACGACACCATATGAACTATGGTTTGGCAAGAAACCTAAGCTGTCGTTTCTTAAAGTTTGGGGATGCGATGCTTATGTGAAAAAGCTTTAACCTGATAACCTCGAACCCAAAGCGGAGAAGTGCGTCTTCATAGGATACCCTAAAGAAACAATTGGGTACACCTTCTACCACAGATCCGAAGGCAAGGTCTTTGTTGCCAAGAATGGGTCCTTTCTAGAGAAGGAGTTTCTCTCGAAAGAAGTGAGTGGGAGGAAAGTAGAACTTGATGAGGTAATTGTACCTTCTCTCGAATTGGAAAGTAGCTCATCAGAGAAAACCGTTCCCGTGACGCCTACACCAATAAGAGAGGAAGATAATGATAAAGATCATGAAACTTCAGATCAAGTTACTACTGAACTTCGTAGGTCGACCAGAGTACGTTCCGCACCAGAGTGGTACGGTAATCCTGTTCTGGATGTTATGTTGTTAGACAACAGCGAACCTACGAACTATGAAGAAGCTATGATAAGCCCGGATTCCGACAAATGGCTTGAGGCCATGAAATCTGAGATAGGATCCATGTATGAGAACAAAGTGTGGACTTTGGTGGACTTGCCCGATGATCGGCAAGCCATTGAGAATAAATGGATTTTTAAGAGGAAGACAGATGCTGATGGTAATATCACTGTCTACAAAGCTCGACTTGTCGCGAAAGGTTTTCGACAAGTTCAAGGGGTTGACTACGATGAGACTTTCTCACCCATAGCGATGCTTAAGTCTGTCCGAATCATGTTAGCAATTGCCGCATTTTATGATTATGAAATCTGGCAAATGGATGTCAAAACTGCATTCCTTAATGGTTTTCTCAAAGAAGGGTTGTATATGATGCAACCAGAAGGTTTTGTCGATCCTAAGGGTGCTAACAAAGTGTGCAAGCTCCAGCGATCCATCTATGGACTGGTGCAAGCATCTCGGGGTTGGAATATATGCTTTGATGAGGTGATCAAAGCATATGGTTTTGTACAGACTTACGATGAAGCCTGTATTTACAAGAAAGTGAGTGGGAGCTCTGTAGCATTTCTAATATTATATGTGGATGACATAGTTGATTGGAAATGATATAGAATTTCTGGATGGCATAAAGGGATACTTGAATAAGAATTTTTCAATGAAAGACCTCGGTGAAGCTGCTTATATATTGGGCATCAAGATCTATAGGGATAGATCAAGACGCTTGATAGGACTTTCACAAAGCACATACCTTGACAAAGTTTTGAAGAAGTTCAAAATGGATCAGTCAAAGAAAGGGTTCTTGCCTGTCTTGCAAGGTGTGAAGTTGTGTCAGACTCAATGCCCGACCACGACAGAAGATATAGAGAAAATGAAAGTCATTCCCTATGCCTCAGCCATAGGTTCTATTATGTATATCATGTTCTGTACCAGACCTGATGTGTGCCTTGTCATAAGTTTGGCAGGGAGGTACCAGAGTAATCCAGGAGTGGATCACTGGACAACGGTCAAGAATATCCTGAAGTACCTGAAAAGGACCAAGGACATGTTTCTCGTTTATGGAGGTGACGAAGAGCTCGTCGTAAAGGGTTACGTCGATGCAAGCTTCGACACTGATCCGGATGACTCTAAGTCACAAACCGGATACGTATTTATATTAAATGGTGGAGCTGTCAGTTGGTGCAGTTCCAAGCAGAGCATCGTGGCGGGATCTACGTGTGAAGCGGAATACATAGCTGCTTCGGAAGCAGCACATGAAGGAGTCTGGATGAAGGAGTTCATATCCGATCTAGGTGTAATACCTAGTGCATCGGGTCCAATGACAATCTTTTGTGACAACACTGGAGCAATTGCCATAGCCAAGGAGCCCAGGTTTCACAAGAAGACCAAACACATCAAGAGACGCTTCAACTCCATTCGTGAATATGTCAAGGATGGAGACATAGAAATTTGCAAAGTACACACGGATCTGAATGTGGCAGACCCGTTGACTAAGCCTCTTCCACGAGCAAAACATGATCAGCACCAAGACTCCATGGGTGTTAGATTCATTACTATGTAATCTAGATTATTGACTCTAGTGCAAGTGGGAGACTGATGGAAATATGCCCTAGAGGCAATAATAAAGTTGTTATTATTTTATATTTCCTTGTTCATGATAAAGGTTTATTATTCATGCTAGAATTGTATTGACTGGAAACTTAAATACATGTGTGAATACATAAACAAATACCGTGTCCCTAGTGAGCCTCTACTAGACTAGCTCGTTGATCAAAGATGGTTAAGGTTTCCTAACCATAGACATGAGTTGTCATTTGATAACGGGATCACATCATTAGGAGAATGATGTGATGGACAAGACCTATCCGTTAGCTTAGCATATGATCGTTCTGTTTATTGCTACTGCTTTCTTGAATGTCAAATACATGTTCCTCAGACCATGAGATCATGCAACTCCCGGATATCGGAGGAATACCTTGTGTGCTATCAAACGTCACAACGTAACTGGGTGATCATAAAGATGCTCTACAGGTATCTCCGAAGGTGTCCGTTGAGTTGGCATGGATCGAGACTGGGATTTGTCACTCCGTGTTTCGGAGAGGTATCTCTGGGCCCTCTCGGTAATGCACATCATAAGAAGCTTGCAAGCAAAGTGACTAAGGAGTTAGTTACGGGATGATGTATTACAGAACGAGTAAAGAGACTTGCCGGTAACAAGATTGAACTAGGTATGGAGATACCGACGATCGAATCTTGGGCAAGTAACATACCGACAGACAAAGGGAATTACGTATGTTGTCATTACGGTTCGACCGATAAGATCTTCGTGGAATATGTAGGAACCAGTATGAGCATCCAGGTTCCGCTATTGGTTATTGACTGGAGAGCCGTCTCAGTCATGTCTACATCATTCCCGAACCCGTAGGGTCCGCACGCTTAACGTTCGTTGACGATATAGTGTTATATGAGTTATGTGAATTGGTAACCGAATATTGTTCGGAGTCCCAGATGAGATCCCGGACGTCACGAGGAGTCTCGAAATGGTCGAGAGGTAAAGATTTATATATGGGAAGTCATATTTTGGGTTCCGGAAAAAGGTGCAGTTTTTTCGGTATTGTACCGGGAGGCTTCTAGAAGGTTCCGGAGGATTCCGGAGGGGTCCGGAAGTCCACAAGTGGGTCCACCACGTCCCAAAGGGCTGGCATGGGCTAAGGGGAGGCGCCCTGGCCTTATTGGGCCCGTCGCACCAAGTCCTCAAAAGCCCACGCAGCTAGGGAAGGAAAAAAGGGAGAGTCCTAGTAGGAATAGGATTGGACTTTGGAGTCCAAGTCCACGTGTGTACTATTCACGGTTACTGTTCACGTGGCACTATTCTTTCTACTCCAAGCCCCTACACATATATAAATAGAGGAGAGGGGGCGCCCCAAAGGACACAACATTGTCTTAGCCGTGTGCGGCGCCACCCTCCACAGTCCCTCGGTCATATTTTCGCAGTGCTTGGGCGAAGCCCTGCGGAGATAGCATCACCATCACCGTCACCACGCCGTCGTGCTACCGGAACTCATCCACTACCTCGCCGTCTTGCTGGATCAAGAAGTTGAGGACGTCACCGAGCTAAACGTGTGCTGAACGCGGAGGTGCCGTACGTTCGGTGCTCGGTCAGTTGGATCGTGAAGTTGTTCGACGACATCAACCGCGTTGTTCTAACGCTTCCTCTTACGGTCTACGAGGATACGTAGACACACTCCCCCTCTCGTAGCTATGCATCTCCATGGATAGATCTTGCGTGTGCATATAATTTTTTTTGTTTTCCATGCAACGTTCCCCAACAGCACCACCACCAAGTGTGAAGACATACCCACTTGTGACTTTCATCTCATCAGCATCAGATATCCAATTCGAATCACTATACCCCTCAAGTACCGTCGGGTACCTAGAATAGTGAATTCCATAGTTCACAGTACCTTGCAAATAACGCATGACTCGCTCAACAGCATGCCAGTGCATAACTCCCTGATTGGAAACAAACCGGCTCAGTTTGCACACAGCAAATGATATGTCAGGCCGAGTAGCACACGCTAGGTACATGAGTGAACCAACCACTTGAGAATATCTCAATTGATCAACAGTCGTGCCTTTGAATTTTCGAATCCGCACGCTGGGATCATATGGTGTTGCAGAAGGTTTGCAGTCCGAATATCCAAATCGGCTCAAAATCTTCTCAACATAGTGGGATTGCAAAAGTGTTATTCCACTCTCATTATCTCTCAGTATCTTGACGTTCAGGATAACATTAGCCACGCCCACGTCTTTCATCTCAAAGTTATGAGATAGAAAAGACTTGACCTCCTCAATGACTTTGAGGTTGGTCCCAAATATCAGTATGTCATCGACATACAGACACAGTATAACTCCCTCGCCCCCACAATAGTGATAGTATACACACTTGTCGGCTTCGTTAACAACAAAGCCAACAGATGTCAGAGTTGTATTGAACTTCTCATGTCATTGCTTAGGCGCTTGTTTCAGGCCATACAAATATTTCAATAGCTTGCACACCTTTCTTTCCTGACCATTTACTACAAAGCCATCTGGCTGTTGCATGTAAATTTCCTCGTCTAGCTCTTCGTTAAGGAAAGCCGTCTTAACGTCCATTTGATGAACGAGAAGACCATGCGAGGCAGCCAACGAGAGTAACACTCGAATGGTTGTCAGTCTAGCCACATGTGAGTAAGTATCAAAGAAATCTTCTTCTTCTTTCTGGGTATAACCCTTGGCCACAAGCCTAGCCTTGTACTTCTCAACAGTACCATCGGGCCTAAGCTTCCTTTTGAACACCCACTTACATCCCAATGGTTGGCAACCATAAGGACGATCTGTGATCTCCCATGTCCCGTTAGCCAAGATGGAATCCATCTCGCTACGGACCGCATCCTTCCAGTAGTCAGCATCCGTTGATGCGTAAGCTTCTGAAATGGTACTAGAAGTGTCATCATCCACGAGGTACACGAGGAAATCATCACCAAAGGATTTTGCAATCCTCTGTCTCTTGCTCCTAACAGGAGCTTCCTCGTCATCCTCCGTGGAATTTTCATCACTTTTGTTTTCATAATATTCCATCGGAATGGCAGGTTCAGGAGTCTGATCAGATTCCAGTCTAGAAGTGCTTTGCATATCTCTCATGGGGAAAATATCCTCAAAGAATGTAGCATCTTTAGACTCCATGATCGTACCGACCTTCACGTCGTGTACATCAGATTTCACCACTAGAAATCTATAGCCGACGCTATGCTTGGCATAGTCCAGAAAAACGCAGTCCACAGTCTTTGGTCCCAACTTGCGCTTTTTGGTTATCGGCACGTTAACTTTCGCCAAACAGCCCCAAGTGCGCAAGTAAGAGAGTGTGGTTCTTTTCTTTTCCCATTGTTCATAGGGAGTAGTCTCATTATCCTTCGTGGGAACTTTATTCAGGACATGACATGATGTCAATACAGCCTCCTCCCACCATGCCTTGGATAAACCCGATGTATCTAACATGGCGTTAACCCAATCTGTTAGAGTACGGTTTTTCCGTTCGGCAACCCCGTTTGACTGGGGTGAATAGGGAGGCGTCCTCTCATGAATAATACCATGTTCCATACAGAATAAATCGAACTCATTAGAAAAGTACTCTCCACCACGATCAGACCGAACTCGTTTTATTTTCTTTTCAAGTTGGTTCTCAACTTCTGCCTTATAGATTTTAAAGTAGTGTAGAGCCTCATCCTTAGTATTTAACAAATACACATAGCAGAATCTAGTGGAATCAGCAATCAACGTCATAAAATATTTCTTTCCACCTTTAGTCAACACACCATTCATCTCACACAGATCTGAATGTATGAGCTCTAGTGGTGCCAGGTGTCTCTCCTTCGCAGGCTTGTGAGGCTTATGAGGTTGCTTTGCTTGCACACACGAATGGCACTTAGAGCCTTTGGCTAATGTGAAACTCGGGATTAAATTCATCTTAGCTAGCCGCGTCATACAACCGAAATTAATGTGACAAAGACGTGAATGCCAAACCTCAGATTCGTTCACATTAGAATGAATTTGGTTCACGACTTTATTACAGAAATCCGCCAGGGAAAGTTGGAACAAACCTCCGCAATTATATCCTTTTCCATCAAACAGTCCATACCGAGATACGACTACTTTATTGGACTCAAATACTAACTTAAACCCTTCTTTACAAAGAGGGGAGCTACTAACGAGATTCTTCTTGATGGCGGGGACATGCTGCATGTTCTTCAGTTGCACGATCTTTCCCGAAGTAAACTTCAGATTTACCGTGTCAACACCATGAACAGAAGCATGCGAGCCATTCCCCATTAGGACTGAGCAATCGCGTGCGACCTGGTAAGAAGAGAACAAAGACATATCAGTACACACATGAATATTGGCCCTTGTGTCAATCCACCAATCGGTGGACTGACAAACTGAAAGTACGGTAAACAAATTACCATACCCAGTTGCCCCATCACTGTTGCTCATAGTCACATTGACAGACTTGGAGTCCTGTCCTGGTTTCTTGTACTTGTTTGCCCAATGTTCCTCTGAACCACAAGTATAGCAGCCATCTCTCTTTTTGTCTTTCTTCTTACCCTTCTTCTTGAAGGTAGTATTCTGCTGGACAGTGTTCTTTCCCTTGAACTTGTGGAAATTCTTCTGCACCACATTGGCGCTAGAAGAACCCTCTGCGCCTTTCACGTGTGAGTCCTTTGCTCTTGAGTTCTGCCCAACACTTAGATGACCAATGATATCCTCAACAGAGAATTCACGTCTCAAGTGCTTGAGAGAAGTAGCAAAGTTCCTCCATGTAGGAGGGAGTTTTGCAATAATGCAACCCGCGACAAACTTGTCCGGTAACTCACACTTCAGGAGCTCCAGCTCCTTAGCGATGCACTGTATCTCATGAGCCTGGTCCAATACAGGACGGTTATCAACCATCATGTAATCATGGAACTGCTCCATAGCATACAGTTCGCTTCCAGCATCAGTTGCGCCGAACTTAGTTTCGAGCGCATCCCACAAGTTTTTGGCAACGCGTATATGGAGATATGCGTCAATCAACTTGTCTCCGATCACACTAAGAATGGCTCCCACAAAGACAATGGTTGCTTCCCTGAACGCCTTATCCTTTTCAGGATCAATCGTTCCGTCGGGAATAACACCACTGACCCAGAAGACATTCATAGCTGTGAGCCACAAGGTGGTCCTCGTCTGCCAATGCTTAAAATGTGTTCCGGTAAACTTTTCCGGTTTCAATGTAGCGGCAAAGCCTTGAATCGGAAAGTGCCTAAAATAAGGTACATAGAACCGAAACATCTATGAACACAATATATACGGTCAACACATGAACAAGCACATAAACGAGTAAGTGAGGGATGAACACATCATACCCTCCGGTTGGCCAGGCCAACGCGGCGGCGGCGGCAGCAGCCTCGGTGTCGTCCGTGGCCTTCTTCTTGGCGGCGGCGGCGGCAGCCTCGGCGTCGTCCGTGGCCTTCTTCTTGGCGGCGGTGGTGGCGGCGTCGTTCGCCATGGGTCGATGCAGGGGAAGTAGTGGAAGCAGAGGAGGACGAAGACGGGGACGGATCGGGAGCAGTCGCGTCGAGACGCTCCCCAAAAACCTTATTGCCGTTCTCCCGGGCAGGATCTCGAACGACAGGGTTCCGGAGGCACCTGCTCTCCCGACCAACCGTGCACGTGGTCGTCGGGATGGGATCGCCGGAAGCAGCACACTGAGAGAAACAGTAGATGACTGCTAGGGTTGTGCAGGAGGGAGTGAGTGAACTGAGGTGGGCGGCGGAGGAGGAGGAGCGCGGGTGTGCAGCTCCTCTTCCCAAGCTCCCAATGGCATGCGGTAGAACAACCCTTATAAAGGGGTCTCACTATCTCTACTGTAGCAGTATGGTACTAAACTTCTCATCACTTGCCATGCACCTAAATAGGCCTTAGAGATTAACCAGGGGTTATTGTCTTATATGGGCCTAAGCCCATCAATAATCCAACGGGTTCAGTGTAAGAGACAAAAGATAGGATGCAACACGAAAACTGATTTGATCAGCACGAACGTGCAACTCTATCGTGGCTAACCAACTATAGCTGAAGACTAGGGAGATTCAGTGACAATGTAGTACAACGGCTGCAGCAGCACAGTCAGCTTCGTTCACATTCAGGGTTCAGACCGGAGTGAAGTGCAGACGAGAGACCTCTCGTCGCAGTCGCACTCACACTCACACTCCCCCATTTCGCCTCGTTTCATCGGTCCATATCCACTGCACATCTGCACAAGAGCTCATTATCGTACGGCCGCAGCCTAGTGTGGAGTGCGCGACGCTCGAATCCAGCTTGCTTTGCTGCATCCGGCCGCAACCGCAACCTCGCCTGTACTCGCGCCTCCCCTCCATGCATGGAACTCGTCCATCCGAGAGTCTGGACCCGTCCGCTCGTTGTCCTCCCGTCCATCCACCCTGGACCTGCTCCGATTTTCCTTCCTTCTGATCCGGACTTTTTCACTGTTCTGACCCATTTGTCAAAGTTTAGCACGATTTGACCCGTGTTTGAAAGTATTTTCAGATCTGACCCATTTCGAGACGTCAGGAACCGTGGCGTCTTGCTTCTACTGAAGACGCCGCGAACCATGGCGTCTACCCTTGGCCCACCGCCCCTGGTCAGCCCGTTTGACCGTCCGACGTGGCCCTGGTCAGCTATGTTGACCGTCCGACGTGGCAAAAGGGGTAAACGCCATGGTTCTTGGCATCTACCCCCTGAGACTTAAAAAACCGGCCCGAGCCGGCTCGGGTGCAGCCCAACCCACCCAGACGCCAGGCGTCTTCCTCCTCGCGGCGGCGGCGTCCAGAAGCTCTGCTTCTCTCCTCCCCTCACCCAAATCATCTCCAAATCGCTTCATCTCTTCATCAAAAGTGTGGATCTGAGCCCCCCCCCCCCCATCTTCCTTGAGGTATTCTCCACCGGTTCCTCCAATTATTTTAGGTTGAAACATTTTATTTTTGTGGCATTAATTCATACTTGGTGGAACCCTAGGATTAGTTTTGTTTGCACTTTTTTGAGAAAGGGAAGGCCATGGCTTGGTCATGTGTGGGTATGTTGTATGCTTTAGAAGAGAATGCATGTGTGTATATTATAGGATTGGGAAGAGAAGACATTTGTGGTAGGGTTGGGACTGTCCTAGGGTTGGGCATTTTAATTTTTTTTGGCTATGTGTATGGATTTAGATAGATGATTGCTTGAAAGAATTTTAATTAATTTGTGTATTTGGTATAATTGATTCTCATTGAGATATTGTCATTTCTCTAAGGATGTTATATTGAGATTTAGTTATGTTGTCATATATAGATAATTATTTTTGTTATGTTGTCATTGAGATATTTGTCATATTGGGAGTTGCCTAGGCACAAATTTTTTTTTTTTTTTTTTGTATATGACATGGGCTACAATGGCATGTTGTATATGACATGTTTGACATTTTGTTGGATATGCATTTATGTTGATGTTGTTATGGCAAAGATATGATATGAAGGATGTTATATAGTGTTATGTATGTTTCATTTGTAGGATGGCGTGTGAACGTTGGTATGACGGTCTTGATAAAGGGTATGACAAAGAGCATCGTGCGCGCGACATTGAGAATCAACGTGTAAGACGCAATCTATTTGAATTCTTGATTATTACCTTTCATTTTGCTAGTCACTAACCAAAATGCGATGCTATTTTGCAGGAACTAAAACCTATGCGCATGAGGGGTCATAGTGCCCACGACTGGCCGTGCGACGCGCGGTATGAGCCATATTTCGAGATATTGGGTCTTCTCCCCTTTGTGCTTCAGTTCAAGCGACACGCTCCGTCGATCAACCACGGGGCGATGACCGCACTTATTGACCGTTGGAGGCCAGAGACACACTCGTTCCACTTGTCATGTGGAGAGATGACCGTGACCCTGGAGGACATGGCGATGATCAGCGCCCTTCCTATCAAAGGAGAAGCTTTGACCGGCACCATCGTAACTGCTAATTGGCGAGATCGTGTTGGCCAATTGACAGGTGTTTTCCCTGTGCCTCCTGGAGAAGGCGAGCGTGACAGCGAGAAAGTGTCGCATCAGTGGCTCCGAGAGGAGAGAGGAGTAGTATGCCCTCCGGACGCCAATGACGTTGTTGTGCAACAGCACGCCCGAGCTTATCTGTGGTATCTGTTAACGAGGGTAGTGTTTCCAGATTCTACCGGTAATAACGCCCAGTGGATATTTTTGGACCGACTAAGTAACTGGGACCGTAAGTATAGCTGGGGTGGTGGAGCACTAGCTTACTTATATCGTCAGGTAATTAGTAACCAAATTGTCAAATTGTTTGCATTTGCAATTCCTCCGTCCTTATCTAACAATTTCTGAATTTGCAGCTCGACGAGGCATGTCGTAGGAAGAAGGATACATCTGGTATATGGGTGGCTTTGTTTGGTGCCTTCAGGTTTGGATGTGGGAGCGGATGCCTGTTGGACGTCCCGAGAAAAACAAGATAGTTCCTCCTGGATGGCTCCCACATGAAGGAAGGGATGGAGATGATCCTTGGCGGTTGCCGACCGTCGCCTACTGTTGGGAGATGGCGAATGTGTACACAGGCAGCTCGGTTGTGCGATACAAATGCTACATTAACGAGCTGGATATGTTGACTGACAAGCAGGTAACGATAACTTACATAAGAGCACATCATTTGTGATGGAACCATGTACTTAACTAGTATCATCTTGTGTTGTAGGTGGAATGGATGCCATATGATGTCGAGTGTGATTTCGGGCTGAACGCGATGTGCACACGTGACAAGAAGATTTGGCGGGCGAGGTGCCCACTGATATGCTTCTATGCTGTCGAGTGGCACTACCCAGACCGTGTCGCAAGACAATTTGGGAGAAGGCAAGCGACACCAAGGGATGAGAGTCACGAGACAAACCACTCTCTGCATCCGTGAGACAGTTGTAGCTTTGGATATATAGTAGAGCATTATCAAAGACATTGCTTGCTAATGCTTTCATCTTGCACATAATTTGTAGAATTAATCGAAAGAATAACCCGGAAACTTCGACTTGGGCCATCAAGCACTCGGAGTGGATAGATTTGTGGAATCAAAGAGCGGACCTAGTGGAGAATGAAAGAAGACTCCATAATGAGTTGCTATACCAAGAGCATCTGAAGTGGCTTGCGGGACGTTACCGGTTGAAGCTAAAGCCCGGTTGGAAGCGTTCGCAATTGGAGGAGTTGGATCGTGAGGGCGGGTATATTAACTTCAATGAACAATTGAAAGACAACGAAGGGACACAACTTGACTACGCACAATTACACGACCGAGTGGTATGCTCCGCACAATTAGAACCTACTTCGAGTGCATTTACTTGTACTTGAAAGATAATTGTTGTGTTGTTCATTTTCAGGGCATGGAGTTGTTGCATTGTGTTAACGAGGCCGGTGTAGCACTTGGAGAAGATGAGGGAAGTGGATTATCTGAGAAATCTCTTAGGGAAACAATGAAGGTATATGTTATCTCTATTCAAAAAGCTTCATCTTTGCGCACTATTTGGTCAATTATTCCATCTTGGTTATGTTGCAGAGTTTCGTGAGTCGGTTCCACAAGATGGCAGCTATGCTCTCTTGCCACGGAAGTAAAGAAGTCCTCACAGCTGGAGCTTCTACTAGCCGGGACAATAGACGGCGTCGTCGTCTTGTCGTGCAACAGGGAGAGCAAGAGGAGCAAGAGCACGAGGAGTACAATCAAGGCGAGGAGGAGGTGCTTCAAGACGAGGAGGTGCTTGAGATGTCCCAAATGGATGATGCGCCGCAGCCATCACAGCCCACACAACGTCTGGCCCGCAGCAAGAAAGGAAGGAAGAAGTGAACTAGTTTTTATTAGATTCTCGCAAACTTTGTTATGTTCGATTCGTGAACTTTAGAATTGCCGTGGACTTGTGATCTTTGTTTAATTTGCACTTATGATGTTGCCTATCTTGCTGTGATATGCTGTGATATGCACTTATGATCTTTAGATGTTGCCTATCTTGTGATATTCTGTGGAGTTAGGCACTGAGCATGATTGGCAGGCCCTGTTTTCAGGGGGTAAACGCCAGAGTCCCTGGCGTCTTGGCCTGGGGCAAGACGCCGGAGACCCTGGCGTTTACCCCTCCCCTGTGGTAATAAGTTTGTTCGGGCCCACCCCCACTCAGCCACCCACCCCCACTCTTCTTCCTTTCACTCACCCACCCCGAGCTGCTGCCCTTCATTCCTCTTTCTACCACATCTAGACTCCTCTTAGATCTCTCTCAAATCTCTCACTTTGCTTCGGTGAATCGGAGGCATTTCACCCCCTCAAGGTAACCTCTCTCATCCTTCTTTTTTATGGTTATATTCATCTTATTTGATGAATTTGTTCACTTTTTCCTTTTTTTTTTCTTTATTGTACCAAATCCTTTGCAAAAAAGGTAAAATGTAGTGTCATATGTGATGTAGTTGGCATTATCTTAATGGATTTATATGTTCTACTATGAATTATCCTAATGGGTTATGGTTAGGATTAGGGTTAGTATTAGGATTATCTTCGTGATTATGTTTACGATTAGGGTTATTGCTTATGATGTTGCACTTAATATTGTTAGGTCGTAGGAATGGCTGACGCCAACATGGTCTTCATTGAAAAATATATGGATGCGGCGGATGAACGTAACCGCCAACTCATCAAAGCAAAGATGGATATGTGGGTCAATAGTTGTGATGACATGAATGAAGCTGCGAGGAAATGTGCACAACTTTACTTTGGCGATTACACAGAAGATGTCATCGCTGAAAGGGAAAAGAATTTCAGTGAGCTGCAAAGGAGTGAACTAGAATATAGAAACGATCTAGCTAGGCAAATCAAATTTTACGCTACTATGGAAGAACATAATAAGATGTACTTGAATAGGTCCGGACAGATCATTGACTGGGCAATAAGGGAAGGAGCGTCCCCAATACCAAGCCAGGCTGCTCGTTGGGATTGGGTTCTGGAAAGGAGGGATGTCATCTTTTGCAACCCTGGACCAAACAATGAGATTAAATTGAAACCTATCACGCTAGATGGGGACAATGCAGGCAAGAAAAAAAAGAGGGACAATGCACGCAAGAAAAATACAAGGGGTTGAACTACGTGATGAACTATGTCAATTGAACTCTAATGGCATCAACTTTCCTTCTATGATGAACTATGTAATGTTTATGTGTATTTGAATTATGTGTTGTTGTATGTCATTTGAGTTATGTGATGTTGTATGTCATTTGAACATTAATGGCATCAACTTTCCTTCTGTGATGAACTATGTAATGTTTATGTCATTTGAATTATGTGATGTTGTGTGGAATTTGAATTATGTGATGTTGTTGTTTATCACTTTGGCGTTTACCCTGGAAGAGAAGAAGCAGAACACTCTGCTCTCTGGGCAGGGGGGTAGACGCCAGGAATCATGGCGTCTGCCCTGTAACCCAGGAACAAAACGCCAGAACCTTTGGCGTTTACCCTGGAGGAGAAGAACCAGAACAATCTGCTCTCTGGTTAGGGGGGTAGACGCCAGGAATCATGGCGTCTGCCCTGTAACCCAAGAACAAAACGCCAGAACCTTTGGCGTTTACCCTGGAGGAGAAGAACCAGAACAATCTGCTCTCTGGTTAGGGGGTAGACGCCAGGAATCATGGCGTCTGCCTTGTAACCCAGGAACAAAACGCCAGAACCTTTGGCGTTTACCCTGGAGGAGAAGAACCAGAGCAATCTGCTCTCTGGTTAGGGGGGTAGATGCCAGGAATCATGGCGTCTGCCCTGTAACCCAGGAACAAAACGCCAGAACCTTTGGCGTTTACCCTGGAGGAGAAGAAACAGACCACTCTGCGTTTCACAAAGAGACATTGACAGCTAATGCCAAAAGCTCAAGAAACATAATACAACTCATAAATAGACGGTCTTAAATTCATGACACATAGCACAATTTAGGTCCACCACATAGTTCATATCACATAGTTCTGAAATAGTACATCACACATAGCAACAGAAGTCCATGACAGTTCATCACAGATAGTTCTCAAATAGAACAGTAGGTCCATTTCTTCAAGTCTCTATTGGGTCACACGGGGCCATTTCCCCTTCTTGTCGCGTGCCTCATCCTCCTCTTGCGCATCACGTGCCCTTGCAAGCTTTCTAGCCCTCTCCTCTTCACGAGCCGCCTTCTCTTTGCGCGCCCTCTCCTCCTCACGTTTCTTTCGCTCCTTCCTCTCCTTGTCACGATGGTCTTCATCCTCGGCTCGCTGCAAGGCTTCTTCGAACAACCGCTGCCTCCTAAGACAATCTCGATATTGGTCTTTTTGGACATCTTCTGGCACTTCATGATCTATCCATGTGAAGTACTTGCAAAGAGGAGGAGGTGACTACATACAAAACAAGTTTTTGTTAGTAATATAAGGTGAATCAAAATGGAGAATAATAGCCTACTTTTCTAACATACCGGTGGGATGTCATAGGCGTTAGTTGGACGCGCACGATCATGTGCATAGTTGGGACACACAAAATATCTTCTCCCTTCCGTCCATGACTTCTTCCGGTCAGTGGACACCTTCACCTTGCACTCATCTCCACACCAACATGATGGGGTTTTCACATCCTTCTCCTTCGTCTTGTCCAACCTTGCCTGCTGCCACTTGTTCGGCATGTCCTCTTGGTCAGCGCACGGCGGCCTCGTCACAGAACCGGATGAAGCCATGCCTACAATAAGAAGAATTGTTAGCAAATTACATAAACAAAGCAAATGCATTAAACACAATACAATTAAACAAGTAAAGAATGAACAAATATTTACCATTCATATTTTGTCAACCATTTGGATTAAGCAAGTAACCAAACGCCGACCCGTTATCAATCGTCCGTCCTCTTCTACCACCACTGGAACCACCTCTACGACCACCACTACTACCCCCTCTAGGGCCTCCATTAGCACCACCTCTACCACGTTGTCCACTCCTACCCCCTCTAGGGCCTCTACCAGCACCGGAACCCCCTCTACGACCACCGGAACCCCTTCTGCCACCACCTGCCTGACTAGTGGTTGGATTACCCTTCTTTGATGTTTTCCTTCTCTTAGAGCATGTTCTCACATTGTGTCCCGTATTATCACAGTCACCACAATTGTTAGTATCCGGAGGCTCCATAAAATGCCCGCTACCAAATTGGTTCATGCCAGTGTATCCAGCTAGGTCGTCCATATCGCCTCTCAACCGCTTCTGTCTGATTCTACCCTTGGGCTCAACCTTGAGCAAAGGATCGGGCCTAAGATCCGGGCCATTATAGTCAGGCCACTATGATGGGTCCAGGAAGGGTTGGAATCGAGGTGCCCATGTCAACCTAGTAGCTTCGAGATCAAACTCATGCATCCTCACCGTTGTCCCATCAGACGCATGTATATTTCTCGACGAGGCTGCCGTCAAAAGATGAGAGCACGGCCAATGATACTTACTAGGCCTCTCGCACTGGCACCACCGTCTCTTAAGGTGCACCTCGAATGCACGACCACCATATGAGTGACCATCTCTTGTTGTCCCACCTGGCTCGTCGATTTGGTAGATCATATCATAGGTGTTGAATAGCCTAACTTTCTGTGCCGAGGACTTGCTTTCTTGTAACATCATCCACTCTTCAAACTTTGGGGGATATTCCATTTTTTCACCAATCCACTTCACGGTCTCCTCTGAATGCATCAGAAAATACTCGTTAAGCTTGAAGAAAGTATATTCCACTATTGCAGTCACCGGCAATGGGCGGGCACCTCTGAGCACATTGTTGAAACATTCGACCATGTTGCTGGTCATGTCTCCATAGCTCCAACCTCCTTCATCATGAGCGCGTGCCCACTTGTGTTTCTCCGGAAAATTACGTGTTAAGAAGTCTTTCCCTCCTTCGTTTGCAGCTTCGTACAGCTTGTCATAGCGAATGGTGAACGCACCGGTGGTGAAGGCCACACAAACATGGGTTAGATCCTTGCTCTTACATGCCCTGTAAAAGTTTGCCACGAAATGCCTCATGCACCATCGATGGTGAAGCTTTGGAAGCCCTGGAATCACAATGTCCATCGCTTTCAATATGCCATGGTGCCGATCTGATATGATGCACACTTCTCTATCACCAATGACATTTTCCCTAACATGACGCATGAACCACTCCCAGTTGTCTTGGTGCTCGAAGGGCACCAAACCAAATGCCACAGGCAACACATTGTCATTGGAGGAGTGCGCCATTGCTACCATGATTGTGCCCTTGTATCGGCCGGTCAAGAATGTGCCATCAATAGACAAAACCGGACGGCAATGCTTAAAGGCCGTGATGCATTGTCCGAAACTCCAGAAGGCACGGTGGAACACCCCATGACCATCATCCTCCACCACATGATACATGCCGGGGTTCTTATGGGCAATCGCTCCCAACAACCGCAGGAGGCGATTGTATGCTTCTTCCCAACCACCATACAACATCCTTAGAGCATTTGCTTTGGCCTTCCATGTCTTCCCATACTTGAATTTGTATCCAAACATTTTTTCACCGTCGTCATGAGGAGCTTTACCTTCACGGTTGGGTCACTTGATACTTCTTTCATTAATTTAAACCCGAGAAACTCAGACGTGAGCTGACGGTGTGTCTTAGGCTTCTTTTTCGACGGTGGCCTGCACAAGTGAGTACACACACAACTTCTTAACACCCATTGCCCGGTTTTAATTCTTCTTCCATGGACCGCCCATGGGCATCCTTCTTTGTCACAATGGATAGAGTAACGAACTTTTTGGTCCGAGTGCCCAACAAGATATGGTCTATGGTTCCTAATGGCATGGTCACTTAGCCATACCTTGAAGGCCTGCAAACTCACAAACTTTGACCCTTTCTTCAAGTAAGCATTCTCGTCCTCATCCTCATCCCTTGGTTCGCCCGGTTCCGGGCAAGGTGGCGGGACTATCGGCCTACTCATGCCACCATCAACTACCGCCTTGTGGGCCAGCCTGAGATCACGAAACAATGGAGTTCTTGTTTCCAAACCGGTCAACTCTGTGTGTATACGGTTCTCTCTCTCCGTGAAACCATCCTCGTCCAGTTCTTCCTCCGGACCTTCATCATCCGAGTCATACGCATATGCACGACCATAGGGGATCTCACGGTCCATGTCCTGCTGCCTGACAAACGCTTCCAAGTCACCGATGTCATTGCCATGAATCTCATCGTCTTGCTCATCATCATCACTACGTCCATCCTCTAGTGCAAGGCGAGCCCTTTCAAGCGTCCTAGCTTTCTCCTCCTCTTGAGCCATCTTCTTATGTTTGCATGCCATCTCCGCCTCACGCTTCCGTCGTTCCCTCTTCTCCTTCTCACGTAGCTCATTTTCATGAGTCTCATCCTCGTGCTCGTCATCACCATGACCATCATCATATTGTTCATTAAATTTTTCACTACCATTCCCAACAACTTCATTTTCTTGGCTAGCTGGCGGTTGGCTAGAAGCATTGCAGCCATAGACCTCGGCCCTATCCTCAACACGAGTGACACTTCTGCTCGGGCTCATAACATGACATGGTGAGGACACTTGCCGGTTCAAGTCAATATCAAACCGCAGACCTTGCACCTTGGTAGCAAACACTTCAAGTGACATGTCTTTCGAGGCCG
Source organism: Elymus sibiricus (assembly GCA_039707655.1). Classification (NCBI taxonomy): domain Eukaryota; kingdom Viridiplantae; phylum Streptophyta; class Magnoliopsida; order Poales; family Poaceae; genus Elymus; species Elymus sibiricus. The sequence continues at coordinate 439,703,313 of CM077676.1, forward strand.
CAACTTTAGCCTTGTATATCCCCCAATGCAACTCGGAGATGATAGGCATATTCTTCAGTCGAGATTTTGTTCCCACTCCAACATCATACCTTCCTATTAATTCAACTTTATCATTGGGGTCTATCCAATTCAACTTATCTCTTACTTTCACAACAACCTCATCATAACTAGGACTTGTGTCGAATACCACCACTTCCTCATTGTCACTTGCATTTTTGGTCACAAATGCCGCTTTGTCCAAATAATGAACATTAACAAGTCTATCATCCATCTAGAAAGGACAACAAACAAAATGAATAAATGACAACTATAATTCATTGTTCCAAAAACAATGCAACTCTAATGAATCAATGACAACTATATATTGCTAATGAGTTGTTTCAAAGACACATTAAAACTTACGTACTAAATAAATCATGTCATTTGCTTAACACAAAACCTAACCCTAACATCATTAACCCTAACCATCATATAAATCAAATTCATCATTTGTACTCACAACATGCATATCCCATTACTACTACCACATCAACAAAAGTGATTGGAACCTATCCAATACCCAAGGATTTTGAGAAATCAAAAATCTAAGGTTCCACCTAGGGTTACAAAATGCCACTAAAATAACAAGAAATTACCAACAAAATTTAGGGATCCGAGGGAGATTACCTCAAACAACAAAGGAGAGAAAGATCCACGGAAGAAAATCAAATTTGGAGGGGGATTTGAGTGAACCTTGAGGTGGGAGAGAGATGGGGGACCTCTCCTGTGTCCTTCTGCCTCAGGGTGGAAGATTGGGGATTGGGGAGAGTGTGTGGGTGGGCCCCACACACTCTCCCCGTGGCCACTTAAGTCTCAGGGGGTAGACGCCAAGAACCATGGCGTTTACCCCTTTTGCCACGTCGGACGGTCAACATAGCTGACCAGGGCCACGTCGGACGGTCAAACGGGCTGACCAGGGGTGGTGGGCCAGGGGTAGACGCCATGGTTCGTGGCGTCTTCAGTAGAAGCAAGACGCCACGGTTCCTGGCGTCTCGAAATGGGTCAGATCCGAAAATACTTTCAAACACGGGTCAAATCGTGCTAAACTTTGACAAATGGGTCAGAACAGTGAAAAAGTCCTCTGATCCAGCGTGCATCGATCTTTGACTGGGCGTATTATAACATGATGGATGGATGGATTTATCTGCTACTACTAGTACTTGACAGTAGTTTTACTCGGGCTTTTGTCTGGATCTTCCCGATGGTACCGTGTTTGGAAAAAACAGTCGTTTGGCACGTGAACCTACAAAGGCTCGCGAGAGATCCAATTGAATCTCACTTTGTCGATGAGAAAAGAATATACTTTGGACAAAAGTAGTACGATTCCCAGATCAGTAGCAGCAGCCCCATGAAACGAAGCATGATGGCTCGGTTCAGTTGGCATGACCTCGACCCCACGGCAGCGCTTCGAACTCCATCATCGAGTGATGGGAGGCGATCTCATACCGTAATGGTAGCCTTTCAAAATCCAACCCTTCAATCCTCATGCTTGCCTCTCGGGAATTTGAAACGAACGCAATGCAAGGGTATTTCGGAATAGCTCCACGGTGCCTACCACTGTCTTCTACAACATCAAGAAAGAAGCGACACTCTGGATTAATGCTAGGTCACATCACCATATAATCCCGGAAGAGTAATCCCTTTATATGGGCTACGGCCAGGGTTTGTCTATACTTAAACCCCTTCTCCTTAATCAATGAAAAGCATGAGGAGTTTGTTGGGCTATAGGCGGAACGCTCGGCAGGTTCCCTCCCTCACGCGTGTCTAGCATCGGCCCCACGAGCTTTTCCTTCCACCGCTTTCCTTCTTATCCCCAAAACGCAACCCATCTGCTCAATCTCCTCCCTTCTGCTCCCCTTCTTCTCTCCGGCCAGAGATTTAGCCCTTCCGGTGAGAGCCCTCCACCACAGCATATACTCTAGCCACGCCGCTCTCTGCATTTTTCTTCTCCAGCCAGCGAAACCCACTGAAGCAGCAGTCGTGGGGATACGAGCAGTGCCCGGGCGCAGGGGCGCAGATGAGCAGGCCGCGGTGGTGGTGCTAGCCGTCCATGCGCCGGAGATGGAAGCGAGGGAGCTGCGACGGGCAGGCGACAATGGGCGAACCATGACCGGCGAGTGCTAAAATCGTGGCGGCAAGATGCTGGAACCAGCGCAAATTTCTGCTTCCACATAAGTTTTGGTTTGCTGGAACCATCACCATTTTTTGCATTTTTTGCTACCACCGTTTTGTGATTTGCTGGAACCAGTGTCAATTTTTGCTACTATCGTCCTTTTCGTTTTGCTGAAACCAGTGCTCACTTGTGCATGTTTGCTACCACCGGCGTTTTGGTTTGCTGGAACAAGCTCCAATTTTTGCCACCACCAGGCTTTTAGTTTGCTGGAACAACGCCCAATTTCCTAATTTTTGCTACCACGGTTATTTGGTTTTGCTGGAACCAGCTCCAATTTTTGTTACAATCAGGTTTTGGTTTGCTGGAACAGTGCTTGATTTTCTAATTTTTGCTACCACTGTTATTTGGTTTTGCTGGAACCAACTCCATTTTTTGCTTCCACCGCCTTTGGCTGCAAGACCATGTCGTGGTCGCCATTGATTTTGCAGGTGGTGAGGGAGGTGGGGATGGGCAACACCGGCGAGTGGCGAAGCGACGGCGGCGACTGTCGACGGCGAGGAACGGATATGCGCCGCCGGATGCGGAGGAGGGGCGGCCGCCATGTCTCCATATTTTTTTCCTTCTCAGATTTGTAGACGCGGGGCGAGAGAGACGATGGGAACACGCCCATCTAACGGCTCTGCGGGGGCCAATCCAATGGCTAGCGCGCGACCGGCCGAAATTTTGGGCCGGTCCGCGAGCGCCTAGCATTGGCCAATTAATATCGCCTTTCGCAACTTCGAGTGTACAGGGGAAACAAATAGGGGTTGGTACCTCATAAGGTTTTTTGTTTTGTTTTGAGCAACAAGGTAATCTTATTTTGGAAAAGGAATTTGTTGTTTGTTTGGGCGTAGGCCCTGTGACGCTCCCATAGGTGACTCGGGAGGTGGAACTCTAGCCACCCCCATCGTTCCCTCCCGCATCGTACGTCCGTACCACCCTCCTCATTCCCTTTTTGTCGCCGGAGGATTCGGACCGACAAAGTCCTCAACGACGGACCTCGACAATGGGGGTCTCTCCATAAGCACATTTTGGTGTGCGGCAACATGATGCTTGCATGCTGGGCGACAACGAGTTGGCTTCACGAGGCGGGCGGATGGGCACGATGGATCTTGAAGGTGCGACAACTCTGTGTGTAGGTGTTGCGTGCCATGGAGACGACCAGGCCGCTGCGTAAGGAAGCGGGTCGATGGTGGTTCCTCCAAGCGGTTGGAGTTGTGGTGGGGATAGACGGTGTACATGATAGTTGTCGTGATTCCGTTCCTTGATCTGGAGTGGCATGGCACTGACGGGGCCCTGTACCGGGGGTGGCTTACGAGAAGGAGCCCGGCCTCGTCAACTACAAGGGGCCCGTTAGGCCCGGGACAAAAAGCAAACCCTAAGAGGCAGAGATGACCTTCGTGCCCTCCAAGACTAGAGGGCGGCGACGCCCTAGATCGCATCTACCGCCACGTAAACCCTAGACCTCTACTGCCTATATAAAGGGAGGTCTATGGTTCTCTCTCCCATCTATCTCAGATAAGCAACTCTCGGTAGCAATCTCATACATCATTGTAACCGCTCGCACGAGGTATCCCTCCACCATGAATCAAGAAAACCAGCAGGACGTAGGGTATTACTCTCCGGAGGCCCGAACCTGGATAAACCCCTTGTGCGACCTCTGATCCAGGACTTCCAGCTGCGCCTGGACCCCTACCGAGGGACCTGACGGTATTTTGCGCCGTCAGGCACGACAGTGGGTGGTTAAACGGCAGTGCTCGAGAACATGCGGGGCCTTGCTGGTTGAATACTGAGATGGTTCATTGATTTGGTTCGATTACTCCTACAGATCGATATAAGTTACATTTTTAGCGTAGTGAAAGCTCCACCACGGGCAATGCCAGCGAAGATGATGACCGTGGGCATTGTTCACCTCATGAAGGGGGCGACACGGTACTCCTTTGTGCACTCTTCTGGGTGCTATGTGGGAAGTTTCATACATTGATACATGGGGTCGATTGTTCCCTCGGTACCAAGATTGTGCTAGTTTCGGCTCATGATCTCCTAGTAAGGCTAGGGATTAGTAGCAAACGACTCATGTAACAACTATATGATGCTTTTACTAAAAATTGTGTTGCCTTGTTACCATGTTGGTGCTCGTTCGCAATGGTTGTGCCGGCATGATCTCGATGCTAGTCTTTGGGGGTTCTTTGCTCGAAATCATCTGTTTTGAAGTCGGTGACCAGGTCATGGGCGCAATAGGTGACCACAATGTCGCTGTGTGCAACACGCGGACTCGGGTTCTTTCCCTTGACGGTGTGCATCGAGTTTGTGCGTGCCTATGAGGCCTCGGTCCCGGGAGCGCGATGCTCTCGACCTTGTGCTAGGTAGCTGGAGGTCATGTGGTTATCATCTTTGTCTCAAATTATTAAGCAGGCAACTCTCTAGTTTGTAAAAAAGAAAAAGGGCAGTGATCTGCGCCGGCGCGCCGGTCCAACTGTTGGGCCGGTCGAGCCCCAGCCGTTTGATCTGGCCTCCAGGAGTCGTCCGATCTGGCCTCTCCCACCTCGATTTGTCTTCTTCGTCCTAGTCAACGCATCCCAGAAAAAATCCCCCCCCGCCTCTGCCCCCACGCGACTCCGCCTCCTGGGTACAGCTCCGTGAGGGCAACGGCCGCCGGCCGCCACCCGCTGGCCGTTCGCACCCTGAGGCCTCACATCCCCTCCGCTGCTAGCCGCTCGTCGTCGCCGCCGCGCTCGCCGTCGCCACTCACCGTCGCAGCTCGCCGGTTGCAACACCGGCGGCCACTGGTCCGCCCCTCCCTATGCAGCAATGGCGAGGTCGTCGGTTCCAGCATCCGCTGCAGCACCATTGGTGCATAGAAAACGTCGTGTGCATCAACGGCTCACCGCTGCAGCTTTTTTCTCGCCGGTCTCTAGTTGAAGCTTATCAAATAGATGGTTGAAGCTTTTGTGTCAACGATTGCAGCTTTTTGCGTTTCGCTGTCGCCCGGTTGAAGCTTTTTATATCACCGGTTGAAGCTTTTTCCTAGCCGGTTGAAGCTTTTTTCATCACCGGTTGCAGCATCCGCGGTTTCGTGGTGGCCGGCCCTCGATTCCCGTCGTCTCCGGTTGAAAGCTTTCGACAATGCCGGTTGTAACATTATCGATCGCCGGTTGCAGCTTTTAGTGTTGCGCAGCAGCCGACCCAACTTTCTCGTCGCCGGTCGTAGCTTTTCTCGTCACCGGTTGTACCAAAACCAGTCGCTGGTTGCAGCTTTGTATTGTTGGGTTGTAACAAAACTAGGCGTTTGGTGGTAGCAATTTGGGCCGCCGGTTTGCAGCTTTTGTATTGCTGGGATGCAGCTTTGTATTGCTGGGGTCGTAGCAATTTGTCACGCCGGTTGTACCATGTAATAAAAAAATACAGCGACGCCGTGAGTTGCTCGAGCAGCGCCACCGTCCTCACAGCCCGTGGTCACCGCGCTCTCCGTCCATCATTGCAGCTCTCTAGGGCACCGATTGTAGCTCCCTCCATCCAGGTTCCAGCTCCCGTCTCCCTCGTTGCAACATGCTTTGTTGCCGACGCCGTAGTTCGCCATCGCCGGTGACTAGCGAGAAGCCGAAGATGCAACACGCGATACTGCCGTACCAACGCGACTACCTCCCCCAACCGCATCAGGCGGGGGGTTGCGTGCGCATGCGAGCAGTGGCGTGGCCGGGTGGCGCGCGGTCATGGTTTGTCACCGGAGGTAGCGGACATGGCAGCCGCAGAGGAGCTTGCTGCGAGGAAGAAGGAAGGGACGAGGACGAACGGTTAAGAGGATAAGGTTGCGTAGAGAAAAAAACGATTCGTGGGCCTACCTGTATCGAGCGCGGAGGGATCGCGAGGCGTACGATTGAAACAGATCGCGCGGCGCGCGTGTCCGGCGCTGCGTTCGGCCGGCGCGCCGAACGCAAACGTTTCCCAAAGAAAAAACCAGGCAACTCTCTCAATATTCATGTAAGGCAATGCAAGAGATCCGGGCCCACTTGTCGGTTTCTTCAATTTCTGTAGGGTACACTTGATGTTCTTTGCCAAGGCCAATGCCCAATGGGGCCGCCATGGACGCATGTGGGCGGGCGTCGTCGCACGCAAGCCCGAAGCGGTAGAAGCACGGGCACGGAGCCAAGCCAGGTCGCGGCCTTCCGTTGGGTCACCGCAATCGCTGGAGAGTAGTTGAGAGTTAAGAGAGAGCGACAGCTCATCTCGCCATCAGAGACTTCCTTCCGCCACCCCCAAAAACTAAACCAAACCCAAACCAAACCAGAAAATAATATCTCCGTCGAAGACTTCCAGCTCGGCGACCAAGCCCCCAACCCCTTCCCATGGTGGGATCGGAAGATCAAGAAAGGCGCTCCGCTTTACCTTTACGCCCCCGCCGATGCCCTCCCGCCAGCCCCCGCTCCCCTCTTCTCCCGCCCCTCTCCCCGCCCCGCACGCCCACGCCCACGCCCACGACCGCCAGCTCCGCCGCCTCCACTCCGCGGCCGTCGCCGCGTCGGCGGCCGCCGGCGCGCTCGTAGCCGTCGCGATGGCGCTGGCCCTGCTGCTGTTCTGGCTCCGCCGCAGGAGGGCGCGGCGGCGGGAGGCCAAGGAGGGGGCGGCGGGCGGGGCGCTGGAGCGGCTGTCGTACCGCAAGCTGCGGCGCGCCACGGGGGCCTTCGCCGCGGGCGGCAAGCTCGGGCAGGGCGGCTTCGGCCCCGTGTTCCGCGGCGCGCTCCCGCCCCCCCGCGGCGGGGGAGGGGGCTGCGGCCGGCCCGTCGCCGTCAAGGTCATGGACGCCGCCGGGTCGCTCCAGGGCGAGCGCGAGTTCCACAACGAGATCGCCGTCGCCTCCCACATCCGCGCCGCCGCCGACAAGGCGGCGTCTTCCCCTGGCGCCGCCACGGATGGCGAGGGCAAGGCGGCGGTGGCGTCGGCGCGCGACTCCATACTGCTCCCGTTCGCCTACTCGATGCCGAGGCGGGGGGAGGGGCGGGCGCGCCGGATGATGCTGGTCTACGACCTGATGCCTGGCGGGTCCCTGCAGGACGCGCTGCTCGGCCGCCGCTGCCCCGAGCTGGTGGCCGAGTGGCCGCGCCGGCTCGCCGTGGCGCGCGACGTCGCCGCCGCGCTCCACTACCTCCACTGCGTGCTCAAGCCGCCCGTCGTGCACGGGGACGTGAAGCCCAGCAACGTCCTGCTCGACGCCGGCCTCCGCGCCCGGCTCGCCGACTTCGGCCTCGCGCGCGTCAACTCCGACCCCGACCCGGATGACAAGCTGGAGAGCGGCGCGATTGCGGAAGGTACTGATGCGAATGAGAACGCTCTCGATGGGGGAGGCGATGATGACGCCTCTGTTGTGGCGGAGAGCACGGTGACCACGACGGTCGATGGGGAAGCGAATGTGGCCCCCAAGTCGCCGGAGGTTGACGACGGCGGCGGCTTCACGTTGCCGTCGCCGGATGAGGCTGCATCCACTTCTGGGTTTGACCAGACCAGTGTCGACAGTGGTTTGAACAGCCGCAGCTGCAATGGTGTCGGTTCACGCACTGGTGGCGCGTCGGGGACTGGGAGCGACTGGTGGTGGCGGCAGGACAATGCCGGACCCAGCCATGGCGGTGTAAAGGATTATGTGATGGAGTGGATCAGATCAGAGATCAAGAAGGAGCGCCCCAAAAATGATTGGATTGCAGGGGCAGCTGCGACCAACCCGGGGGCAGAGAGGAAGAAGCAAAAGCGCAGAGCACGTGAGTGGTGGCGTGAGGAGTACACCGATGAGCTTGCCAAGAAGCAGAAACGTAGGGCGCTTGCCAAATCCAGGAGCCAGCAGGCCGGGCTGCAATGGTGGGAGCGTGATATCGATGATGACTTGGATGGCAAGGGGCGGTCCAAGTGGAGTATGGTGAAGAGCTGGAGCCGAAGAAGCAACAGTAGCGCTAGCAATGGCAATGGCAGTGGCAATGTCAATGGGAGCATCAACTGGTGGGTTAATGGCGCAAGAAGCAGCCGTGATTGGGCAAGTGGGGACTTCGTGCCCAAGAGCGGCGGCGCAGTGAGCAGCACGCCGAGCATGCGTGGCACCGTGTGCTATGTGGCTCCGGAGTACGGTGGTGGCGGTCCTTTGTCCGAGAGATGTGACATCTATAGCTATGGTGTCCTGCTACTGGTTCTTATCTCTGGCCGCCGGCCATTGCAAGTGTCGGCCTCGCCCATGTCGGAGTTCGAGAAGGCGAGCCTCATATCGTGGGCAAAGCACCTCGCGCGTGTGAGCCGCCTGATTGATCTCGTCGACCCGGCATTGAAAGATGTTAACCAGGAGGAGGCGCTGCTCTGCATCACCATCGCACTCCTCTGCATACAGAGGTCTCCTGCACGCCGACCATCAAGCGAAGAGCTGCTCCGGTTGCTCTCCGGCGAGGGAGAGCCGCCTCACCTCCCGCTAGAGTTCTCACCGTCCCCACCTGGTGGGTTCCATTTCAAATCCCGGAAGAAAGTTCGGTGAGTTTATTTAGGTTCTTGCTTAGATGCAAAGGGTTCTGTTAACCACCTAACCTTGTGCCTTGAGATATGTTTATCATTCCGTCCGGTACACGTTCTAGTCTCTGCCTTTGTTACTTGCTACTAATAATTATGTATAAAAAGCTCTCCGTGGAGGAAAGAAAAGGTGATGGCAAATCTTGATTGACATTTGACAAGAACTGTTTTGCACTCTTACTCACATGCGCAATTATAGGCGCTTAGTCATGCATGATTTAGTACTAAAGAGATCACCTGAGTTGAGTAACCATGTGGTAGGGGTTACTTCTGGGCAAGCTTAGAATTGTAGTGCTTTACAGGGGGGGGGGGGGGGGGGGGGCTGGATCCTGGTGCTCTCCTGGGAAAAACCTCGTGTTGGGCTACTGTGGGTGTCCATAGCCATCTTTTTATGATGGATCCAAGCTTTTGATGATCATATGTGCTTTTCTGCTCCTTTTTGTATTGAGTTGGCACTGTCACTTTTCAGTGCCTAGTCCATTCTGCCCGTGTTGCAACTGCTGCTTTAGAATCTCAGAGTCAATCGGGCCATTATGCTCCCTTGAAAGGGCTTAGGGCCAGTTCTTTTGGTGGCTTTTTTGGGCTTCTAGAATAAGCTGCCCCCTACCCAGCTTATTCTAGAAGCCCAACCACAAATATTTTTTTAGAAGCCTACTAGTCAAGTTCAATTAGTAGGCTTCTAAAAAAATTAATTTGGTTGGGCTTCTAGAATAAGCTGGGTAGGGGGCAGCTTATTCCAGCTTATTCTAGAAGCCACCAAAAGAACTGGCCCTTAATTGGACTGGACGCATCACTCACCTGGTCTTGCCAATGTGCTCCATTTTGACACACTGAACTGACATGTTCGTTGTCCTGAACTTGATGTTGGTAATCTTAGAGTAGAATCTGTGGGCTGTTTGGTGTGAGTGGTAGGAAGCCTGTCAAAATTGGGGCGATGGACTGTCTGCATTGTAGCGATTCAATAGCCCCTACTTTTTTGCTTAAGAAAATGGCTACATAAAGTACTATACCAACTGATAGCTAACCACCTGATTACTTGTACCTTTTTGTTCTTAATGCATGAAAGCTTAGCTTCCTTCTTTAAGTTACATACTGTATTACTTGTACCTTTTTGTTCTTAATGCATGGAAGCTTAGCCTCCTTCTTCTTTAAGTTACATACAGTACTGTATTATTTTTCACCCTGTGATATAAGTCATGTGAAGTAGTAATGAAATGGTTCAATCATCCAGTTATTTCACAAAATATCGGGGCATGTCTCCTGGTTGACTTTGGTCATTCTTAGTTTGGCACTCCCTAGTTTACTGGCCCACAAATCAAACCCAGAAGAATTTTAGTTTACATGCATTTTGAGTGCAACATCCCATGTAAATCCGTAAAGACGAAAGATAACAAAACCCCATCTATTTGATTATTTATAAATCAGGATTTCAGAGTGGTATAGAAAAAGAACAGGTATCTGCAAACATTTGTTCCTCTTCCTTTCGCGCGGCCAGCATACTCATGGTTAGTTGCCAACCCAGCATATACATGTAATCAGGATAACCCTTGCCGGGGAGCAAGTAGCTGGAAGGTGGCCTTCCACAGATTTGAGAATGACCTTTTAGTTCCCAACTGCCAACATAATTTTATGGGCAAATCTGTCCAGTGGCACCCATTCTTAAGCACATCCACCCTGGATCTTCCCAGATTGCTTGCTCATTTGTTATTGCCCGACAGCGACACGGCACCTTATGAGACGTCAGCTCAACAAGAGTGGACTTTTACCTCATTGGCTAACCGAAAGTTGGACTTTGGTGACTAACCATGTATGTTTTCAGCAACTAAACAAACATATTACTGCTGGCAGTACACACTGACTGGCAGATCCTTTGAAGTGGCAATGTGTAAAGAATGCGGACACTGGTTGCGACGGGTTACAAGCACGAAAACGGTATGTTGGCATTGCGTCGACGCTGCATATTGTTGCTTCAGTCTTCTTTTTTTTTTTTTTTGAGGGATGTTGCTTCAGTCTTCTTTGTCTAGCCAGCGTGCATCCTTTCTTTCACTGGTTGGATCTTCAGATTTTGCTTGGATCTTAGATTAGACTTCTTCCATGTGAGAGGAATCAGTTTACAACAGAGTCGTTGGCACGTGAAGCTACGAATCTCACATCAGTTTCTTTATCATCTGAATCTCAGCTTGTTGTCTGAAAGAAAACAAAGTTACTCTGGGAATTGGGAATCTCAGTTTTTTTTTTTTTTTGAGAAAATTTGGGAATCTCAATTTTTTTTTGACAAACAATACTTTATTTAATCTCACTTAGTCCTTTATTTTTGAACAAGGGAACCTCTGTTTTTGTAGGAGGAAAAAAAAATCTTGGCTAGTCTGCTGCGCCAATTATAGAAGTAGCAGCCCAATTCGTCCACGCCGAAACAAACTGGGCCATCGATGCCTGTGGGCCGCGACCTTGTTCACGGGCTTCTGGGAAGAGCCCAAACGGTAGGAGGCGCAGCAGGCGCAGAGCCAAGGTTACCCCTCGCATCTCTTCTGCTGAGCAAAGAAACGAACGCAACTAACTCGTTGGTAGAATAGTCCCGTACCGCTTTTGCACTTGAGCGAAGGCGGTTCGTAGTGCAATAAAAGGGGACACACGGCCACGGTTCAAACCATACCTTTCTCGGCCCCTTGGCTAAGATCAAGTGTAGTATCTGTTCTTATCAGTTTAATATCTGATACGTGGATCTACGGATCCATGAGATATTAAGTTAATTTTTTGTGGGGAGGGTTCAGTGGCTTGCCGCTGAGCCCTCAAGCGTCGCCCGGGCGTTGCACTATTGCCTTGGGATAACACACCCCAACCAAACCAAAATCAAATAAATTACTTCCTCTGTAAACAAATACAAGATGTTTTAGGTCACCCAAGTACTATGTAACTTTGTCTTCCTGCAGAAAATATCACATGTTTCAATTCATTCAAAAAATTAAAATAACTAGAAAAGTGTTGTGAGCCGTCATATTGGCAAATGTATCGTTTATATCACAAGAAATATTGCGCTTGTTTGACAAGCACATATTTTGCGGGACAAAAAGGGTGCAACTGTTTGATAGTTTCTACTAGCATATATTTTGTAGGCTACAAATGTTGATTGAACGGAGAAAAAACATGGTGGACTGGTATTAACTATTTGACTGAAGAATTTGATAGATGTGCACAAAGATTATAAATCTCAGGGGAAAAGTCTTCCATCAATCCACAAGCAATCGGATGACTTACATCGCCATCATTCAATACACAACAATATCTTATGTTTTTTTTAACATAGTACAATCGGAGTCGCTCACGTACACGAGCATACACTCACCTCTATAAACGCATGCATGCACACCCTACCCATATGAACACCTCCGAGATACTGAGCTGGCATAGCATCTTGAGATTTTACGAAGTCACCACAGGCGTCTCGCAGTCGATGGGAACGTCTCCTCCCACTGAGCGAACATCGCCGGAAGCCTGAAATAAATCCAGGAATAATGCAAGGACCAATGTCAAGTCTAGGATTTAAACCCTGGTGGACTGGGGATACCAGTGTCCTCCTAACCATCCAACCACAGGTTGGTTCGCACAATATCTTATGGGTTGAACATGCCTGGTTCACCAACAACCTGAAAATACCTAAAGGTTGGCCAAAAAATTAGCAAAAAGCTAACGTCAAGCATTTCAGATCACAAAATTAAATGGCGCGAACTTTGCGATCATGTAAAAAAAAAGCAAGAGGATATATATCCGACTATGAGGTGCACACATAAACTCAAAAAAAGAAAGAAAAAGGTCCACGCAACATTCAACATGGTGTTCGTGCTACACTTGTTGTTCGCAACGAGTGGTGGTCTTCTTGTACTTACAATTCTGCCTTCTATAAAGCTATGGTATGCCTAGGCGTACTCTCGAAAAAAACAATGATAGAACTTTAGACAGTACTAAAGTTTAACATAATTTACTCCTGGTTTTACTTTACTTGAAAATACGTCTTTCAACGTTAAGACGGTAATCCAAGTGACTGCAAGTCTATGGGTTCAAGAGACTGAAAAATACATCTTTTAAGGACTTCTATGTGGTATAAAAAATATATTTTTTGACAAAGTTAATCACCGTATGTATGTAACCATTCAGCTATGATGAATCCAATCTTTTTGATATTTGTATGTGCTTTGCTGCACCTTTTTGCATCCAAGTGGCACTGTCACTTTTTAGTGCCAAGTCCACTCTGCCGGGGTTGCTACTGCTGTTTTAGAATCTCAGAGTCAACCGGGCCATTATGCTCTCTTGAAAGGGTTTCATTGGACTGGACGCATCACTCACCTGTTCTTGCTTATGCGATCCATTTTGACACACTGAACTGACATGTTGGGATGCATGACTTAGGAGCTAGTTGTCCTAAACTTCATGTTGGTAATCTTGGAGTAGAATCTGTACGATGTTTTGGTGTGGGTGGTAGGAAGCTGTCAAAATTGGGGGCAATGGAAATTCTGCATTGTAGCGGACTAGCGGTTCAATAGCCCGTACTTTTTTGCTTAAGAAAATGGCTACATAAAGTACTATACCAACTGATAGCTAACCACCTGATTACTTGTACCTTTTTGTTCTTAATGCATGAAAGCTTAGGGCATCTCCAAGGGAGACCCGCAAAACTCCGGTATATGTCCGATCGAACATTTTTGTTCACTTTTGCAATCCAACGCGGTCCTGCATCGGTACGCGAAGTGGTCCGGACGTCCGTTTTCCGGCAAAGTGGAGACAAATATGGGGGAGCTATACCGGAGTCCGGACATCCACTTGACCAACCAAAAGCCTCCGCGTGGTCCTCCTCTCTTCTCTCTCTCCACACATGCATGACCCCCCTCTCCTCTCTCTCCTCCCAACCGAACACTACACCACAATATCCCACCACATGCATGGTTCTCACCTACCTTTTCTCATCCTAGCCAGATACTTTGTAATTAGCGTTGGATGGCTCCCTCCCGTATCATGTCCGCAGACCACGTCCGGACACAAAAACGGACATATACCGAAGGAATTTGCGGGTCAGCGTTGGAGATGCCCTTAGCCTCCTTCTTCTTTGAAGTTACATACTGTATTATTTTTCACCCCGTGATATAAGTCATGTGAAGATAGTATTGAAATGGTTCGATCATCCAGTTATTTCACAAAGTATCGGGGCATGTCTCCCTGGTCGACTTTGGTCATTCTTAGTTTGGCACTCCCTAGTTTACTGGCCTACAAATCAAACTTATTCACCACAAATAATTCATTTTGAATGCAATATCCCATGAAAATCCGCGAAGACGAAAGATATCAAAACCTCATCTATTTGATTACTTATATGAATCAGGGTTTCAAAGTGGTATAGAAAAAGAACAGGTATCTGCACGCATTTGTTCCTCTTCATTTCGCGCGACAACATTGCTCATGGTTAGTTGCCAACCCAGCATATGCATGTAATCATGGGGAGCAAGTAGCTGGAAGGTGGCCTTCCATAGATTTGAGAACGACCTTTAGGTTCTCAACTGCCAACATAATTTTAAGGGCAAATCTGTCTGGTGGTACCCATTCTTATGATGCACATCCACCCTGGATCTTCCCAGATTGCTTGCACATTTGTTATTGCCCGTTCACCGGCGACACTCCGATGTCTACGGTGTGCGGCCCGACAGCGACACGGCACCTTATGAGACATCAGCTCAACAAGAGTGGACTTTTACCTCATTGGCTAACCGAAAGTTGGACTTTGGTGACTAACCATGTATGTTTTCAGCAACTAAACAAACATATTACTGCTGGCAGTACACACCGACTGGCAGATCCTTTGAAGCGGCAATGTGTAAAGAATATTAGACACTGGTTACAAGCAGGAACGATATGTCGGCATTGCGCCGACGCGGCATATTGTTGCTTCAGTCTTCTTTGTCCAGTCGGTGTGCATCTTTTCTTTCACTGGTTGGATCTTCAGGTTTTGCTTGGATCTTACGTAGATTGCACTTCTTCCATGTGAGAGACGGATGAGGGTGCTTTGCTACTTGTTTATTTACAGCACACAGTCGTTGGCACGTGAAGCCACGAATCTCACATCAGTTTTTTATCATCTGAACCTCAGCTTGTTCTCTGAAAGAAAACAAAGCTATTCCGCGAAGTGGCAATCTCAGTTTTTTTTTTTTTTTTTGAGAAATCTCGCCCTCTTTATTGATTCAAAACAATGTTCATAGGTACAACATTTTGGTCATGGGGAACTCCCAGTGTGGGAATCTCAGTTAGTCCTTTATTTTTGAAATTGAACAAAGGGAACCTCTATTTTAAAAAAAAAAAAATCTCGGCTAGTCCGGCCCACCAACTAGTAGTACCATCGCAATTCGTCATAGCCTAAACAAACTGGGCCATTGGTGCTTGTGGGCTTCTAGGAAGGCCCCGAACGGTAGGAGGCTCGGGCGCAGGGCCAGGTTAGCGCAGCTTTGACTCGTTAGTGGAATAGTCCCGTATCGCTTTTGCACTTGAGCGAAGGCGGTTCGTACAGCAATAAAAAGGGATACACAACCACCGTTCAAAGCATACCTTTCTCAGCCTCTTGGCTAAGATCAAGTGTAGTATCTGTTCTTATCAGTTTAATATCTGATAGTGGATCTTTAGATTCACATGATATTAATTTAATTTTTTGTGGGGGAGGGCCCATCATAGTGGCTTGCTGCTAGGGCCCTCGAGTGTCGTCCTCGGTGTTGCACTATAGCCTTGGATCGTCGCGCCTCAACCAAATCAAAATCAAATAAATTAATTTCTTAACCAAACCAAAACCAAAATTATTTCACGTAACTTTCTAATTGTCTTCCTACATAAAAAAAGATCACATGTTTATTACTCACCCAAAAGAAAACAAGATAGTACTGTATTCATCGTGAGGTAGTTTGGCAGCTAATATTAGTCTACCACAATCAAAGATGGTTCAAGGCATTCGGAAAATTAAAATAACCAGACAAGCGTTGAGAGCCGTCATTTTGGTAAATGCATCATTTATATCCCAAGAAATATCGCAGTTGTTTGATAGTTTCTACTTTCTAGCACATATTGTGGAACAAAAAGGGAGTAGTTTCTATCATATAGGAGTACTATTTTGTATGCCAAAACAAATGTTGATTGAAAGGAGAAAAAACATAGAGAACTAGCATTAACTATTTGATTGAAGAATTCGGTAGATGTGCACAAAGATCGTATAAATCACAGGGGAAAGTTCTTCATCAATCCACAAGCAATCGGATGACTTACATCGCCATCATTCTATACACAACAATATCTTATTGGCTGAACAAGCCTGATTCACCAACAACCTGAAAATACCTAAAGGTTGGCCAAAAAGTCAGCAAAAAGCTAACGTCATTTGAGATCACAAAATTAAATGGCGTGAATTTTGCGATCATGTAAAAAAAAGCAAGAGGATGTATATCCGACTATGAGGTGCACACACCAACCAATAAAAAAGGTGCACACAACATTCAGAATCTAACAATGATAGAACTTTAGACAGTACGAAAGTTTAACATGTAAAAGATAATTGTGTAGTGTTCGTGGCATAATTTACTACTGGTTTTACTGTAATTTAAAATGTGTTTTCAACGTTAAGAAAGTAATCCAAGTGACTGCAAGTTTATGGGTTCAACAGACTGAAAAATACAATTTTTAAGGACTTCTATGTGGTATAAAGTATAAATATTTTTGACAAAGTTAATAACTGCATGTATGTAACCATTCAGCTATGATGAATCCAATCTTTTTGATATTTGTATGTGCTTTGCTGCACCTTTTTGCATCCAGGTGGCACTTTCACTTTTCAGTGCCAAGTCCACTCTGCCCGGGTTGCTACTGCTGCTTTAGAATCTCAGAGTCAACCGGGCCATTATGCTCCCTTGAAAGGGCTTCATTTGACTGGACGCATCACTCACCTGGTCTTGCCAATGTGCTCCATTTTGACACATTGAACTGACATGTTAGTTGTCCTGAACTTGATGTTGGTAATTTTAGAGTAGAATCTGTGCGCTGTTTGGTGTGTGGCAGGAAGACTGTCAATCGAGGCTTGTTGCGATTCAATAACCTGTACTTTTTTGCTTAAGAAAATGGCTACACAAAGTACTATGCCTGCTGATGGCTAACCACCTGATTAGTTGCAAGTACCTGGAAGGCTTTCCATAGATTTGAGAATGACCTTTTAGTTCTCAACTGCCAACAGAATTTTAAGGGCAAATCTGCCTGGTGTACCCATTCTTATGCACATCAGCCCAGATCGCTTGCTTTTCTAATTGTTATCGCTCGTTTACCAGCGACACTTCGATGTCTACCGTGTGCGGTGACAGCGATACGGCAACACCTTGTGAGACGTAGGCTGAACAACAGAGGATTTTTGCCTCATTGGCTAACCAAAAGTTGGACTTTGGTGCTCGCTGCGTTGCTAGCCACCAAACTTACTCTTGTTGGCAGTACATACTAACTGTGAAGTGGCAATATGTAAGGAGTGTACACTGGCTGCCGACCCTTTCTGACTGTTCACAAGCAGGAAACGATATGTCGGCATTGCGGTCGACGCTGCATATTGTTGCTTCAGTCTTCTTTGTCCAGCCAGCATGCATCTTTTCTTTCGCTGGGTATATAAGAGACTACTTGTTTGGATCTTCAGATTTTTTCTTGGATCTTACTCCCTCTGTCACCAAGCATTTCTTCCACATCACAGAGGGAGTAGATTGCATTTCTTCCACCAAGCACGTGAAGCTACTAACCTCACATCACTTTTTATCAACTGAACCTCATCTTGTTGTCTGAAAGAAAACAACTCTGGGAATTGGGAATCTCTGCTAGTCCTTTTATTTTTAACAAGTGAGCTTCTGTTGTTTTAGGAGAAAATCTCGGCAAGTCTTAGGCACTAACTAGTAGCAGCCCAGTTCGTCCTAGCCGAAACAAACTGGGGATCGATGTCTCTGGCTGTGACCTTGTTGATGGGCTTCTAGGTAGGCCCCAAACAGTAGGAGGCGCAGGCACATAGCCAGGTTACCCCGCGCATCTGTCCGGCTCGGCGAAGGAACGAACGCAGCTTTGAGCTTTGACGCGTTAGTGGAACAATCCCATATCGCTGCGCACCTGAGCGGAGGCGGTTCACGGACCAATAAAACGGGACAGTGGGTTAAGGTTCAACATGTACCTTTCTCGGCCTCTTGGCTAAGATCAAGTGTAGTATCTGTTCTTATCAGTTTAATATCTGATACATGGGTCTACGGATTCATGAGAGATTAAGTTATTTTTTTATGGGGAGGGCTCGTTATAGTGGCTTGCTACTGAGCCCTGAGCGTCGCCTGGGTGTTGCACTATAGCCCTTGATTGATGCACCCCAATCAAATCAAAATCAAATAATTTTTTTTCTTAACTAAACCAAAACCAAAATTTCTTTTTTTGAGGCTAAAACCAAATTATTTTTACATAACTTTGTAATTATTTTCCCACATAGATTAATCATATGTTCATTACTCACCAAAAAGAAAACAAGGTAGTACGTATTCATCATGAGGGGCTCAGATTGGCTGACGTTATGTCACCTGACCAATGAGCCAGCTAATATTAGTCTACCACCATTAAAAATGGTTCAAGGCATTCAAAAAGTTGAAATAACTAGACATGCGTTGAGAGCCGGCATTTTGGTAAATGTATCATTTATATCCTAAAAAATATTGGGGTTGTTGTTTTGTAGTAAACCAACACTTTTTGGGATGGAGAGAGTAGTTTTCAGCATATATCATTTAGGACCAAAACAGATGTTGATTGAAAGGAGAAAAAACATAGGGAACTGGTATTAACTATTTGATTGAAGGATTCAATAAATGTGCACAAATATTTTATAAATCACGTGGGAAAAGTCTTCATCAATCCACAAACAACCGGATACCTTACAACAACATCATGCTGCACATAACATCTTCTGGGTTGAACATGCCTGATTCACCTGCAACCTGAAAATTCATAAAGGTTGGCCAAGAAAAATCAGAAAAAGGCTAACGCCAAGCATTTGAGATCACATAATTAAACGACATGAATTTTGCGATCATGTAGTATGTCCGACTTTGAGGTGCACGCAACATTCATCATCATAACAATGATAGAACTTTAGACAATGCCGAAGTTTAACATGGAGTCAAAGATAATTGTGTAGTGTGCGTAGCATAATTTACTCCTGATTTACTTTTACTTTAAAATTTTCTTTCAATGTCAAGACATTAATCCAAGTGACGGCAAGTTTATGGGTTCAACAGACTGAAAAGTATGGCTTGTGCTTGTCGTGTATAAGTTTTTAAAATGTTAACTACCTTTTGTCTTTAACCATTCAGGGTTTTTTTAACTCCTTTTTGCATCTAATGGCACTGTCACTTTTCAGGCCAAGTCCACTCTCCCGGGTTTGCTACTGCTGCTTTAGAATTTCAGAGTCAACCAGGTCACTATGCTCTCTTGAAAGGGCTTCGTCGGACTGGACCCATCAATCAGCTGGTCTTGCAATTGCTGCCTTTTTGACATATTATGTTGGTAATTGTCCAGTAGAATCTGTTTAGAAGCTGGTTGCCCTGTAATTGATGTTTGATAATCTTCGAGTAGCGTGGTAGGAAGTCCGTAAAAAATTGGGGCAATAGAAAGTCTCCAGACTTGTAGAAATTCAAATATTCTTTTTTTTGCGAGAAACTTCCAATCTATTCATCTTCAATCATGGCAGTAAAAAGAACAACAGAGGTAATAAAAATTATAACCATGTCTGTGGACCACCTAGCGACGACTACAAGCACTGGAGCGAGCCGAAGCCGCGCCGCTGTCATCGCCCCTCCCTCACCGGAGCCGGGCAAACTTTGTTGTAGTAAACAGTCGGGAAGTCGTCGTGCTAAGGTCCCATAGGACCAACGCACCAGAATAGTAATCATCGCTGATGAAGAAAGTCGTAGATCAGAAGGATCAAACCTGTAAACACCCGAACGAAGACGAAGCAGATTGGATCCAAACAGATCCACCGAGGACCAGCACCGACCGAATCCCGCGAGATCCGACGGAGATACACCTCCACACGCCCTCCGACGATGCTAAACGCACCATCGGGACGGGGATAGAACGTGGGAGACATTATTCCTACTAAGGGACATCGTCGCCGCCACACAACCCCAACCAATACGCTGAACCTAATGAACGAGAACGGAGTCCCTCCCGCCGGTGAGGGACCGAGATCCTCCGCACCTCCATGGCCTAGAGGCCATCGAAGATGGGGCGGACTAGCGACGGCGCCGACGGGAGGAGAAAAGCTTTTCTTGTGAAGGAGGAAAGAGTTTATATTGGTCGTAGCTTCTAATTGGACAAATAAAAAATGAAATTCAAATATTCAATAACCCGTACCCTTTTCTTAAGAAAATGGCAATCCGCCGGGACGGCTTGTGACATACTAATAATATATATATATATAACAATACTAAAGAGCGCAAGCTTTGGTTTTTCCAATTTTTTTCTTTTTTTTACTGTTAACTGAAATTTACCGTTGAGGATCTAAATATCTTTTGCTGGGTCTAAGGGCATCTCCAATGCTGACCCCCAAACCGCCAGTATCCGTCCGAACGCAGTTGTCCGGATCCCACAAGCCATCCAACGGCGGCCCCCATGGTCCGCAGAGTAGTTTAGACCGCCGTTTTCCCGCAAACCGGAACCAAATCAGGGGGCTTTGCGGGAGTCCGGACACCAGCCACGTAAGACTCCGACGCCCGAGGCCCACCCAAAACTAAGTTGGAGCCCACACTTTTGTAGTTGGCCGCAATTTTCACGGCAAAATCCCCAATTCTCCTCTCCCTCCCGCCGCTCTTCACCCAATTCCAGCCCTTTTTCGCCACAGCCGACGGATGGACCCGTACGAGAAGTTGCCAGAGACGACGATGACAAGGCAAAATTGCCTCAAAGCGAAGGCGAAGGTGGCGTCTGTCAAGAAGCAGAAGGCCGGTGGAAGCGGACCTGGTGGTCATGGCGGTGGACGTGCAGGCGGCGGACATGATGCAGGGCAAAGTCAGGGATGCGAGGCCCCATTGTCGTCGCTGACCATGCAGACGCCGCCCTGGCCGAAGCATTACAAGGCTCCATACTACTACGCCGCCATGCAGCTTGGTAGACAGTCCCCGGCATAGTCACCGTTCTAGTGCCTTACTGCTTGAACGTCAACGCGGCGCTGCTGCTTTTCTCGGTGTGTGCATGAATTTTGTCCGGTTCGTTGAGATCCGCCTTGAAATGTATGCGGCTACGGCTGGATGAACGGCTCCCTCATTGTCCCCCCGGTCCGCGGACGGATACTGTGTCCGGTTTCGGGGTCAGCGTTGGAGATGCCCTAAATATCTTTTGTTGGGCCCGCTACCCACCGCCAATTAATCGCTCCATCCTTCTTGGTTCTTCGAGAGACAGGGAGGAAGAGGATCAGCCGCCGCTGCCTCCACATGTCCACCCCTGTCGTCCCGTCTCCCGTGCCCATCGTTCGTCGCCAAAATCCACCGGCCATCGCCGATGCACATCCCTCGGCTCAAAGGTTTTGACATGGTGGCTCGAAGGTTCAACAAGAACATAGAGGAGGAGAAACCAGATCGAGGTGGAGGTGAAATGAGGGGGGGGGGGGGATTCTTGGTTGGCAAGAAGGTGAGGAGGAGCGAGGGAAAAGGGCGGGTTTGGAGGGTTTGCTACTGTGTGGGGCCGAGTAGACCTGACGGGGGGGGGGGGGGGGGGGGGGGTGGTCTCTTCCTACTTCCCGCACGCGAGGGGGTCTCCTTGCTAAGTGCTAACTGAACTCGTTCGCCAGTGGGGGTGAGCCGGAGCGAATGAAATCGTTCGCTGGGAATGACCACCCAGCGTGAACGATCGTTCGCTGGAAAATCTGGCCACAACTGACGACGTTCACTGAATATTCGCTTCCTAAATTTGAATATACATGGCAAAGGTCTGACCCAAGGTTGTCGAGGTGCATTTCGTATTGGCGCTCCAAAACCCAGTGGTTATGTACTTCACATCTCCCTCTCCTATAAATAAATCTGTATGTTTTTTCTGCTTCGAACAAAAAAGGGGTCATATATTTTAAACGAATTGTGTGATTTTGGAACCATTTTGACTGCCTTCTTTGTTTCGACGATATATTTGAATCAAGATTAATATTGGGTATATTTTCAAAAAAATATTTTATGCTTTTTGGAACTTAACTCGAAACTTGAGTGTTCGCCTCTCACTCACACGTGTGTCCCGCATGCACATGCTTCAAGTACTTCAAGTTTCGAGTCAAGTTTACAAAATGTAAAAAATAATATATTTTTATAAACATAATCAACATTGATCTTATTTTGAAGATCTCGTCAATACAAAAATGGCAGCCAAAACAGATCTTAAATCAAATATTTGGTTAAAAAACGAAAATCTTAAGTACCTGACGTCCGGTACATGCACATGGCAAACCTACGTTGTTTATGGCAATTTTAGTTGATGCGAGGATGACAATTTTTGTCTACAAGCACAACAATTTTCTGGCAAAAAATAAACTAAGACGGATTTGCCATGTTTGTCCACTAAATTTTTCATCCTCAACAAATATAAATTGCACAAAAAATCGTTTGTTTGCCATGATCACCTACCTAACTTCATGCACCACCAGTGCATTTACCTCTAAAACCGGCTAGATCTAGGGTTTCATCTCCGCACCCTCTCTCTCAGCCGCTGTGATCGAGATGGACCTGGATACGGCGACGACGAAGCGACAATCCGAGGCCGAGGCAGAGGAGCCAGGGCGGAAGAAGGCGGCGGGGGCAACGAAGACGGCGAAGGTGGTGCCGTGGCTGATGGATTCGTTCGAGCAAGTGTTCGATGAGGAGAGGCTGAAGCATGCGGTGGCGAGGCTGAACGAGGCGAACCCCGGCGCGCCGCCGGTCGTGCCGGAGGAGCTCACCGAGGAGAGGCGGGCGGCGCTGTTGCAGGAAGATACGGAGTGGAGGAGGAAGAACAAGGACAAAGAGCTCGCGGCCGCGCGGAAATACCTAGCGGAGCAAGCCCGGGCGCCACCATCGCCGGAGGAAACCACCGACCCCAACAAAGACAAGTGGCAGCTGGATTATGACCTTGGCCGCGAGGAATTGGAAATGAAACTGGCAAAAAGGGAGGTCTTCGAGGGCTTCGACTTCGAGGGCAACAGTAAGTGCGATTTATTGATGTTCCTCCATGCTTGTAAAGCTCTCTACCATCAATCAATCATTGTAGATACATATTCAGATTTAGGATTAGAACTGTGCAACAATTCCGTTGATTCGTGCATATGTCACACTAGGATTGTCTATAATCTTAACTAAATTAACTTGTCTGCAGCGCTTATCCTATGCCTGATGACACCGCAGATCTTTACTGTCAAGGTAGCCGGATTAGATGGGGATTTGCAATGGCCACTGGACGTGTTTGGTATGGTCGCTGTGCGCGACAAGCTGGATTACAGTCACAATGTTATCTTCAACCGCACGAGGGACAACTGCCAAACCCTCACTCAACAGGATAGTGCAATGTTTTCTGTCAAGTATCACTTGCGCACCTACCTATCTTCTTTTTTACCCCATACATAGAGATCATATTATTGTTATGCCCATTGAAGCAACTCTAGCTGGTTTAATTGAATCAGTTGTCTTTGTTAATGAGCTTTTAGAGGGTAATTGTATTATACTTGACATGTGCCTATCCAACTTTATTGCTTTTTGGCCAATACTATGCTTCCCAAGTGTAAAATTTCCATCTGTACTGCTTAACCCAGAACAATTTAGACAACTCAATCGAACAAACCTGCGGAAATTATGTAGAAGAGCTGGTCATATAGAAGTTCAATGTGAATGGTTAACTATGAAGATTGAATGAATATTAATTTCTAGATTCTATAAGCTATAACATTATGCCATATAATCAATCACCATGGAGACCACATCACATATTAAAATGCACGACAGTCGATCTTACTTTCCATATTGTAGTCTTCCATTTGCCAGTGTAAAAGAAAAAAATCTGAACAAGATTGTAGTCTATGCCATTTTGGATGTCAACTTAACCAACTGTGTTGTATGCAGGATCCATATTTAGTACTGGTAGGTCCTATCCGTGCCGTGGTCTATGTTGGGTATGTGTACTTCGAGGCCATGCTGAAAGTGAAGGGAAGTACAGAATTTGAGGACACCGATCTAAGCCTTGTATTCGAGCGCTTCTTATGCTGTGAAAAGCTCAATTTATCCGTAAGCTTTGGAGAGTGCATGCTCAGTTCCTGCGTGAGTAGCAGTCTCTACACCAGCAAGCTTAGTACATTGGAGTTAACATGTGGCATCGTTGTGTCTTCCGTTGAGGCCACCATCGCCGTGCAGATCGTCAAGGGGTCATGGCCAGATGGGTCCCGGGGCCAGCTTACTGCCTGTATCGGCAGTGTGGGTGACATGAATGTCATGCTGCTCGACTCTGGAGAAGAGAAGGCGCTTGTTATTGCTGCTGATGGAACAATTGAGCTGTCGCGCCGTGTTGTTTCTGTTGAGAGGTTTGGGCAACTGATAGTCTGCGGCGTGGTGAGTCGAGGTGGTCGCGACCATGACGAGGTTCTGACAGAGGGTAAGGCGTCCTTTGCGCCTCTGGATGCAGGTCGAAGCCGTGGTACGCTTGATCTTGGCGGCATGTGTTGGCTGGAAATCACCGTCACCTGGTCGCGTATCCTGAAGCACCAACCGGTTGGTGGTCTACCTCCAACCAGTTGATCAAGGGAGGCTCTTTGGTGCTGGAGATTGTCTGACATAGCAGTCCAGATTGGAAGTTGATCCGAGACAAGGGGCACGACACAAGTCCAGATTACAGTCCAACTGACTAGTACTGGTTGATCCGAGACCAAAAAACAACAGTTTTTTGGAGAATTACACAGGACAGGAACATTACAAATTCAGGTTGAGTAGTTGATTGGAAAGAAATGTTTGCTTTTTTGGAGGATTTCTCAGCACAGGGAAAACTGAGACGGGACATTACATATTCAGATTGGGGTTGTGTACTGCTCCAGTTTGGAACCAGTACTAGTACTAGTAGTCGTCGTTTATCTACCATACCACTGATAATGTCTCCATGGATGCTCGCGCACGGGAAGCTAGCGGTGCAAAGCGGGTACAAATTGCAGCACGGTGGGGAGGCAACAAATAGGCTGGTCGCTGACTGGGAGGAACTCAGAGCCATTGCCGCGATTAAGGCATGAAGAACACCTGCCGCGATTGAATCTGGACGATCTTTATTATCACAAAACAACAGCAATGACAAGATATTAGCACCATCAGGATTCCTCAGTTCTGTCACGTCCTGGACATAACGGGCAGTCACCACTCAGGACGCACGCATCGATGATCGATCCCAGCCGGCCGGTGAAGCAGCGCACCTGTCCCGGTCTTCCGGCTCAACCTCACGTCAGACGAAGCCGAGTTCAGCTGCCATGTAAATGCTTTGCTTGCTCAGTTGCTCCCAGTCCCATCAACGTCGCACTGGACCTGCCAATTACTCGTGTTCTTTTTAGCCAGATGAAAGCTTGAGGGTTTCCGGTTTTTTTTTTGCTATGTTAATGCAGAATCACCCGAAAGTTGCTTAAGCTGAACCATCTCGATATTGAGTTTTGATTTGACGAATGGGCTGAAATATAACAAGACTAACGGAAATTATGCAATCTCTTTCTACTTACAAAGGACGTAAGGTTCTGTCATTTACCTTGTGCTTCGTCCAACCTTATGTATGTTTCCCCTTCATTATCTCTGTTCTGATTTTTGTTCTACTTTCTCTGTTTTTTTTCTCATTAGTTTTGTAATGACCCATCTTGTTAGCATGCAGTTTAGGGTCTGTAAGGAATTTATTGATCATCATGTCATCACATAAACCAAATGTACCTCATGGCATGAACTCATCATATAGTTGCATGCTCAAAAGCCTCTCAAGTTAACATTGTGCCGTATGTCCAATATGATGCTATGTGAATGTGTGCATGTTTGGTCATCAAAATCATTAACCTGTCATTCCTCTTAGCTCGTGCATGTCGTACTTCACCCTTAGATAAAAGGCATCATGCCCGACTTCAAATTAATGAAGCCATCAACCGGCTAGGGGATACAATGGTGTTGCAAACATTGGTACAGACTTGATACAAGAGAAAAAGAGTAGGCGGCTAGACCAAGATGCTAACTAGAGAAGGTCACCCACAGCTGCCACTAAAGAAAATTACATGATCAAGTCGAAGATGAACTCCAAGCCGAAGAGGATCAGCGCGTGCAGAGGCCGAAGAAACGCACCAGATGGAGGATGACAGGGACACCGCCGCGGAATGAGCACCGTCGCAAGAGTCAGGACAGCAAGCCGGGGACGGAGGAGAGACCACCATCTCTCCTCACATGTTGCCGGAGGGGAGACCTCATCTCCGCTCGCCCCATTGGAGCACCACCACCGGCCAGCAACCCCACAGCGCCATCTGACAGAGAACCACAACAACCAGAGCGGGAAGGCGACCACACACCCACCACCAATGACATCCTGCAGAAACCACACAGCCGCCACCGACGCAGACATCACGACGCACATCCACAGCCCTCCATCCATCCCAAGGCGGCGTCTTCAAGAAGATAACGAGGCCGGAGCGGCGCCGTCGCCTGGCCGCACGCAGCCAAGGTTTTTCACCCATAGCTTACATCCCGAATTTTTTGAATTAGTTTTGGTATTTGAATCGAAGGGGAGCCTTGGCGTAGCGGTAAAGCTGTTGCCTTGTGACCATGAGGTCACGGGTTAGAGTCCTGAAAACAGCCTCTTGCAGAAATGTAGGGAAAGGATGCGTACTATAGATCCAAAGTGGTCGGACCCTTCCCCGGAACCTGCGCAAGCGGGAGTTACGTGCACCGGGCTGCCATTTTTTTTGGTATTTGAATCAAGTGCTTTTGTTCAAATTCAAGAAATGGGGATTAACTTGTCATTCCTCTTACCTCATGCAATATATTTGTTTGGTGATGATTCCATTACTCAAAGCTCATGGTCATCGTCCAAAACATACCATTCTCGACCTCTTGGCTAAGATCAAGTGTAGTATATGTTCTATCATAGTGGCTTGTTGCTAGGGACCTCAAGCATCGTCCTCGGCAGTATAGCCTTGGATCATTGCACCCCAACCAAATCAATATCAAATGAATTACCTAATTGTGATTGGATCATAGTTGTTGTCGTAACCTTGTAATTGTATTTGTATTAATCTAGTTGTTGGTTGCTATTGTCTCTAGATTAATTTTCTTACCATCATCTTTTGTTTAAGAGTTTGTCTTTTTCCGTTGTAGAGTGGCAATGATCTGATAATCGTGTATGAATGAGCTTGCATACAACTTAGAGTGATCCCAAGAAACATTATCTCCCGCTGATTATTATTTTTTCTCCTCTCACCTCATGTTTTGTGAAGTGTGGAAAAGTATGAGATGTTACAAAATCATTTTGATCCATAGCAACACGATGGCACACTAGATCATGCATTCATTCCTCGTCAAAAAAGATAATTATTTCCTGCATAAACAATATCAAAGCATATTGCTCATCCAAAAGAAAACAAGAGAACAATATTCATGGTATGATGGTCTGGCAGTTACTACTACTAGTTTATCACGAACAAGTTTGATCTAGTTCCTTGAGTGCACCAGTTCTTTCCCGGGAGGATCTATCATAGTGGCTTGTTGCTAGGGACCTCAAGCGTCGTCCTCGGCAGTATAGCCTTGGATCGTTGCACCCCAACCAAATCAATATCAAATGAATTACCTAATTGTGATTGGATCATAGTTGTTGTCGTAACCTTGTAATTGTGTTTGTATTAATCTAGTTGTTGGTTGCTATTGTCTCTGGATTAATTTTCTTACCATCATCTTTTGTTTAAGAGTTTGTCTTTTTCCGGTGTAGAGTGGCAATGATCTGATGATCGTGTATGAATGAGCTTGTATACAACTTAGAGTGATCCCAAGAAACATTATCACCCGCTGATATTTTTTTTCCTCCTCTTACCTCATGTTTTGTGAAGTGTGGAAAAGTATGAGATGTTACAAAATCATTTTGATCCATAGCAACACGACGGCACACTAGATCATGCATTCATTCCTCGTCAAAAAAGATAATTATTTCCTGCATAAAAAATATCAAAGCATATTACTCATCCAAAAGAAAACAAGAGAACAATATTCATCGTATGATGGTCTAGCAGTTACCACTACTAGTTTATCACGAACAAGTTTGATCTAGTTGCTTCAGTGCACCAGTTCTTTCCCCGGAGGATCTATCATAGTGGCTTGTTGCTAGGGACCTCAAGCGTTGTCCTCGGCAGTATAGCCTTGGATCGTTGGACCTCAACCAAATCAATATCAAATGAATTACCTAATTGTGATTGGATCATACTCCCTCCGTTCCTAAATATAAGTCTTTGTAGAGATTCCACTATGGACCACATATGGATGTATGCAGACATAGTTTGGAGTGTAGATTCACTCATTTTGCTCCGTATGTAGTCTATATTGAAATCTCTAAAAAGACTTATATTTAGGAACGGAGGGAGTAGTTGTTGTCGTAACCTTGTAATTGTGTTTGTATTAATCAAGTTGCTGGTTGCTATTGTCTCTAGATTAACTTTCTTACCATCATCTTTTGTTTAAGAGTTTGTCTTTTTCCGCTGCAGAGTGGCAATGATGTGATGATCGTGTATGAATGAGCTTGTATACAACTTAGAGTGATTCCAAGAAACATTATCACCCGCTGATGATTTTTTTTCTCCTCTTACCTCATATTTTGTGAAGTGTGGAAAAGTATGAGATGTTACAAAATCATTTTGATCCGTAGCAACACGATGGCACACTAGATCATGCATTCATTCCTCTTCAAAAAAGATAATTATTTCCTGCATAAAAAATATCAAAGCATATTGCTCATCCAAAAGAAAACAAGAGAACAATATTCATCGTATGATGGTCTGGCAGTTACTACTACTAGTTTATCACGAACAAGTTTGATCTAGTTTCTTTAGTGCACCAGTTCTTTCCCGAAGTTTGGTCCAACAGCGTGTGTTTATTCGAATGTTTAGTGTGTGATGAACTATGTTTAGGTTATGGTTAGTCATATGTCAAGTGTGTGATGAGCTATGCGATAAACTTTGAATGTTTATCGTTAATTTAGTTGAATGCTGATGTTTGAATTTTAATTTGGGAATTCACCAAAAAAATGTAGACAGACAGATAGGGAGCACCCTTGGGTACCATGATAAAATGTTGTCCTCCCTTTTTGTCCAGATATTCCCGTCAGTGTGGGAGCTAGCAAAAAATGGAGGCAAAAGAATATATATATTTTCCAACCGAAGCCCTGTCCAAAAATTCTCTTCATAGAGTGGTCCAAGGCAGGTGGGAGTGTTGGGGAACGGAGCATGAATTTCAAAAATTTCCTACGCTCACGCAAGATCTATCCATGGAGATGCATCGCTACGAGAGGGGAGAGTGTGTCTACGTACCCTCGTAGACTGTTTAGCGGAAGCGTCTCACAACGCGGTTGATGTAGTCGAACAATCCTTCGAGCTCCACCGATCGAGTACCGAACGTACGGCACCTCCGAGTTCTACACACGTGCAGCTCGGTGACGTTCCTCGCCTTCTTGATCCAGCAAGACGTCGAGGTAGTAGATGAGTTCCGTCAGCACGACGGCGTGGCGACGGTGACGGTGAAGTAATTCCGGCAGGGCTTCGCCTAAGCTCTCCGAAAATATGACCGAGGTGGAAAACGGAGATCGGGGCACCGCACACGGCTATGGGACAATTGTGTGTCTCCAAGGGGTGCCCCTCCTCCATATATAAAGGAGGGAGGGAGGAGGCCGGCCCCCTAGGGGTGCGCCAAGTGTGGGGAGTCCTACTAGGACTCCTTAGTCCTAGTAGGATTCCACCTCCCATACGGAGTAGGAAAGGGGGAAGGGAGAGGGAAAGGAAAGAGGGGGCTGCGCCCCCTCCCCTAGTCCAATTCGGTTTGGGCAAGGGGGGGCGCGCGCCTTCTCACGTGGCCTGCCTCTCCTTTTCCCGTATGGCCCAATAAGGCCCATTACTTCTCCCGGTGAATTCCTGTAACTCCCCGGTACTCCGAAAAATACCCGAATCACTCGGAACCTTTCCGACGTCCGAATATAACCTTCCAATATATGAATCTTTACCTCTCGACCATTTCGAGACTCCTCGTCATGTCCGTGATCTCATCCGGGACTCCGAACAAACTTCGGTCACCAATCACATAACTCATATAATACTATATCGTCATCGAACCTTAAGTGTGCGGACCCTACGGGTTCGGGAATGATGTAGACATGACCGAGACGACTCTCCGGTCAATAACCAACAACGGAACCTGGATGCTCATATTGGTTCCTACATATTCCACGAAGATCTTTATCGGTGAACCTCATATGACAACATACGTTGTTCCCTTTGTCCGGCGGTATGTTACTTGCCCGAGATTCGATCGTCGGTATCCAATACCTAGTTCAATCTCGTTACCGGCAAGTCTCTTTACTCGTTCCGTAATACATCATCTTGCAACTAACTCTTTAGTCACGGTGCTTGCAAGGCTTCTGTGATGCTGTATTACCGAGAGGGCCCAGAGATACCTCTCCGATAGTCGGAGTGACAAATCCCAATCTTGATCCATGCCAACTCAACAAACACTTTCGGAGATACCTGTAGTGCACCTTTATAATCACCCAGTTACGTTGTGACGTTTGATACACCCAAAGTATTCCTACGGTATCCGGGAGTTGCATAATCTCATGGTCAGAGGAACGTGTATTTGACATAGTAAAAGCAATAGCATTAAACTGAACGATCATATGCTATGCTGACGGTTGGGTCATGTCCATCACATCATTCTCCTAATGATGTGATCCCGTTATCAAATGACAACTCATGTCCATGGTCAGGAAACCTTGACCATCTTTTGATCAACGAGATAGTCTAGTAGAGGCATACTAGGGACATAGTATTTGTCTATTATCCACACATGTATTTAGTTTCCGGTCAATACAATTTTAGCATGAATAATAAACCATTATCATGAACGGAGAAATATGATAATAAACACTTTATTAATTGCCTCTAGGGCATATTTCCAACAGGGAGGGAAGGCAGTGCCCCCCTTACTTGAACATAGCTCTGCTAGTGATGGCCGTGGACAAGTAATGATTTCCCCATGGAGATCTTTTAGTTCTCCATGGACAAATAAGGGCAAATATGTGTGATGTTACCCATTTGTATGAACATCAGCCAGGAAAAAGTAAATCTAGCAGCGTCGCTACGTACCGATAGAGAATCTACCACTCGTTGTTTGATGGAGATTGGTGCCTACTATTTATGAGTAATTCAACAATAATTTAATTAGTGCATGTATGTCCATATACATGAAAATACATGTAAGGCTTTCTTTTTGTATCACTTTTGTCACTAGGGGTGAAGAGAGAGATGGCTAGATGCATCATGGCGGCTGCTAAGCATCAGTCGACTGATTTCCCCCCAAAACCAGTCGGCTACCCAACCGTCTGATCTAAAACGTGTATGTTGATCGCACCACTCCAGCACAGGTTGACCCGTCGTCCTTCGCAGCATCCCAAACCCCCGCGTAGCGCCCCTGTCGAACTGGTCGTCTCCCTCCATGGCACTCGACATCGGCGGTTTGCAGCACCTCGGCATTGCGCCGACCTTGTAACACCGTCGGCTGCTGCGACCACCTCCTTGTAGCGCCGACAAATCCTTTGAGCGAGCGTTGCACTGCAGCATCCTGCCACCGGTGATATCTCACCACAGCCAAGCGCTGCATTGCAGCCGCCGAAGAGATACACAGTTGCAGGACGCAGCGAGATTTTAGGGTTTGAGCTTGTATTGCAGCATCGCCGCCGGTGAAATATACGCTAACGGTGCAACCTCGACGACCTTGCAGCAAAGTGGATCTCTTCACAACACCGACTTGTAGCATGACGCCTCCTCCCCCCCCCCCCCCTGTCGTAGTGCCTACAGTGACGACCTCATTGTCGTTTCCATCCCCACCTGCAAATGACTGATGGCTCCCCCGTAGCACCTGCAGCGGGCGTGTATACTGCAATGGAGTAGTATCAGCACAACATTCCACGAAACTCCTTGAGAGAAGCAGCGGGTGGCCGGCTCGCCGTGGCAACTAGCCAGCTCGCAGCAGAATCCGGTGACGCATCAACGCCACTGAAGCATCAGTGGTGCACCCAACCGCGTTCCTTCGCAGCATCGTGGCGGCTCCCCGGAAGCACCAGTGGTTCCCTCCCCTTCCAACATGTTGCGGCACTGTCCTGGAGGCTGGAGCAAAAACGGCGGCAGCGCACGACGGCACACTTTGCAGCACGGTGGTCCTCGCTGGTTACAACATCGGGTGGTGTGGTGGGTCTCCCGCTTTGCAGTAGTGCAAGAGCGTGCGGCGCGCTAGCTTGTAGCTCGGTGGCGACGAAGGCTGGTAGTGCTCAATGTCAATGGCGACGGAGGCGAGGCAAAGAAAAGAACAAAGGTGTGGACGAGGAGGATGGGGATTTGGAGATAAAGCAGGGGAGGGGAAATCAATATGCGGGCCCATGGGTACGTGTCGCTTGATGGACGCGGCTGATTGCTTTCTAAATCAGCCGGCTAAGCAAAAGTATTTTCCATGCATCATCCCATGGTCTCTCTCCCCATAAAAAGGTAATCATTTAATTACTTTATAGTTTTTTAGATGATTGATACCTTTTGAACCAAAATCTTGCTTTCGTATATTTTTTGAATTACAGACGACAAGACCTTTAAAACAAGAACAATCTTAGGTGCATTTGGAGCTAGTTTAAATTTCAATCATTTACAGTTCCAGTTCCATAAAAAAAAGTGATTCCAATTATTTCACTATTTCATAACATTGTTTCAACTATGTTTGTACATATTTCAATTATTTCAATGTTTAAACTGATGATTTTAATTTGTAAAAATTAAAACATTTTAAGTGAAATACATGTTTAAATTTCAATTTGTAAACTGGTTTGTAAACTTTGCTTCAAAAGATATAAGTCAACTTTTTTTCACAAATGAACTAATGAACTTTGCTTTTATAATCAACTTTTTTCCACAAATGAACTAATGAACTTTGTGTGGGGATAGATATCACATGCAACATGCTACCCTCTCTCTCTCTCTCTCTCTCTCTCTCTCTCTCTCTCTCTCTCTCTCTCTCTCTCTCAATTATTTCAATGTTTGGAACTTACGATTTCAATTTGTAAAAATTTAAACATTTCAAGTGAAGTAGTGAAATTTAAACTACTTTGAAATGTAGTACAAGATAAGGTGAGTTGTTATAATAGAAAAGATATACATAACTCGTGCGCGAAGCATACACATATAAAGAAAGAAAATACACACACATATAATAGCAGACGAACGATGGATGTTTGACCGATACACAAATGGTTTTCTTTCCCCTCTTGCATGGCAACTACGGCAAGGCCTTCCTCCCTCCGTTCTCCGTCGGCGAGCCCGTGGATTCGCATCCTGCTGCTTTGGCTCTGGCTACTTGACTGGTACATACCGGCACTGCTAGAAACCTCTTTAGCGCATCAACCCATATTGCTCTGCTCATTGTTATTGCCCGTTTACCGGCCACACTTGGATATCTGCCCTGTGCAACGGCAGTGACAAAGCAACACCTTATGAGACGTCGGCTCAACAACATAGGACTTTTATCTCATTGGATCGCGGAATGATGGACTTTGGTGCTCCTTCTATTGATAGCTAACCATCGATAAGAACACCGTATTAAGAGTGCATAATTTACGATATACACCTGTGTACCTCTAACACTGGTTGTGACTCTCGGTTACGGCGTGCCTAATTTTCTCGGCGTTCCGCCGATTCTGGATACATCTGCTTCAATTTTCTTTGTTCAACCAAGCCTTGCATCTCTTCTTTCACCCTTGTACTTGATTTATTTATTTGGGTTTCATTTCTCCCACGCTAGAGGAATTAGGGTGCTACTGCTACCTGTTGGTAAAAAAAAATCTCCCGTCTGATTTTTTTTATGTACTGCAACGAATAGTTTTTTTTTTTTTGAGTAACAACTGCGACGAATAGTCGTTGGTACGGGAGGCTGCAAATCCCCTAATTCGATACGCCTTTTTTTTATAGAAGAACCTAACTCGATACGCCTGTGGACCGCTACCTTGTTAATGGGCTTCTCGGCCCAGGCGAGCGCGTCCCTCTGGTTGGGCGAACGGACACAGCCTTCGACTCGTGGGTGGAAGAATAGTCCCGCATCGCTCTCGCACCTGGGCAGAGGCGGTTCGCAGAGCAATAAAACTAGGGGCAGGGTCAGCCTCCAAACTATACCTTTCTCGGCCTCTCGGCTAAGTTCAAGTGTAGTATCTGTTCTTATCAGTTTAATATATCTGATATCTGATAGGTGAATCTTCAGATTCAAGATTCACCCTATGATATTAATTTAATTTTTTGTGGGGGAGGGCCCACCATAGCAGCTAGCTGCTGGGGCCCTCAAGCGTCGCCATGGTTTTGCACTATAGCCTTGGACTGACGCACCCCAACAAAACCAAAAATCAAATAGATTTATGTATATGTACTTGTGACGGAGAATTGTAGTCGTCATTGGATTAATTTGGTTACATTTATTCCCCTTAAAAAAGAACATGTTTATTTCCCGCATAAAAAAGATCAAACCTTATTGCTAATCCAAAAGAAAACAATGAGACCATTATGCGGTGGTCTGGAAGCTACTACTACTACTAATCTACCATGAACAGTTTGATCTTGTTGTTTCAGTGCACCAGTTCTTTGCCGAAGAGCCCAGCGATGGCTTGCCCAGGGTCTGCTTGCTTCACCAAGGATTCTCCTACCAAAACCTACATCATCAACGGGAACATTTACGTAAGTCAAACATGATTCAAGGCATTCAAAGAATCAACAGAGCTAGACGAGCAACGAAAGACATCCTTTTGGTAAACGCGTCATTTTAAACCCCAAGAAGTGCCACGGGCTGTTTGATAGTTTCTACCATATGTTTTGAGGCCAAAACTGATGTACACTGAAACTTGAAAAAAAGAAAGAAAAAAACACATGCGTGGAGAAACTGGCGGACACGTGTACACAGCACACAGCTAGAGGGGGGAAAGCTAACTGACATTGGCTATTGTGTGATTTGATATATGTGCTTTTTTTTTTGTCACACAGGAATTTCTTTTATCAATCCACAAGCAAACGGATAACTTACAGCGGAGACTCCAGCATTCTGCACATAAGCAACATCATCTGGGGTGAATAGCCCTGATTCGCCAACAACCTGAAGAAAAAAGGGTTGGGGAAAAAGAT
Organism: Elymus sibiricus; assembly: GCA_039707655.1. Taxonomy (NCBI): domain Eukaryota; kingdom Viridiplantae; phylum Streptophyta; class Magnoliopsida; order Poales; family Poaceae; genus Elymus; species Elymus sibiricus. The sequence goes on from CM077676.1 coordinate 439,738,514, forward strand.
TAGCACAGAAAACTCACGACAAGCATTTGAGATCATAGAATCAAAAGGCCCTTGCCAATTCATGGAATTTGCGATCAAAATCCAAAACATGAAGAGGATATATGTCCGACTTTGAGGTGCATGCAACATTCAGCATCTCGCAACAATGATAGAACTTAAGATAATACTGAAGTGTAACATGTAAAAGAGAATTGTGTAGGGTTCCATGTGTGTAAAATAATTTGTTCCTGGTTTACTTTTACTGTAAATTTTGTTTTCAACTATGTTAAGACAGTAATCAAAGTGAATTCAAGTCCATGGGTTCAACAGACTAAAAAGTACTCCCTCCGTTCCTAAATATAAGTCTTTCTAGAGATTCCAATAGAGACTACATACGGATGTATATAGACATATTTTAGAGTGTACATTCACTCATTTTGCTCCGTACGTAGTCCCTTCTGGAATGTCTAGAAAGACTTATATTTAGGAACGGAGGGAGTACATCTTTTAAGGACTTTCATGCCGTATGGCAGTTAGTTATGTATGTCTGTAACCATTCAGTGATGCCTTCCAATTAGAGCACAAATATTAAGGGACTAACTAATGTTTTTCTTCAGTCAAAATACATACATGCATATAAGACTACTCCCTCCGTTTCTAAATATAAGTCTTTTTAGAGATTTCAATACAAACTACATACGGATGCATATAGACATAGTTTAGAGTGTAGATTCACTCATTTTGCTCCGTATGTAGTCCCTTATTGGAATCTCTAAAAAGACTTGTATTTAGGAACGGAGGGAGTAGAAAAGAAGTCACACATAAGCATGGGACAGTACCAATATTCCTTTCTCCCTGATGGCATCGCCATGCTTCTCCAGCAACGTCTTCGTGTTCGAAGTATCCACTATAAATGTCTCTGCATCATAAATATTTTTTTGATATAATAAGAAAAACGATCCATTCACCAGATAAGGGAAAATTCTTGACTCAGAGAAATGCAAATGTGATGTGTCAAAGTTTCTAGCATATGTTTACTCAATTACTAGACAAAGTGAGCACAAGGAGAAGCTTATACCAAGGCTACGGTTGTTGATGCCAATAAGCTGAACACCATTTATCACGAGGACACGCTCCATCTCTCTTTCATCATGAACCTTAAATAAAAACAAAAACTTAGTTCTATGCAAACTATAAAGATCAAATCACATGCAAGGTGTACCTTCAAGTACAATTTCATAATAATTACTGTTATTTGAGAAACTGAAACATATGTCACACCTCAATAAGAGCTGTCAATCCCAACTCTTTGCATATCCGAAGAAAGTATTTTATGTCGAGATCAGTTAGCACGGCGGCAATTAACAGAACTGCATCAGCACCCATCGCACGGGCATAATAGATCTGCCATTTATCAACGACGAACTCTTTGCACAGAAGGGGGCACTGCATTTGCAACAAATATAACTGTATGTTAAGGAAAAATGGTGACCAAGAAAAATCCTCTTCACATTTAACGAACATATATATCTGTTTGTCATTACCTTCACTCCTGCTTTGCGCACCTTCTGAAGATTCTCAAAGCTTCCCTGTAGAATTAAATACATTTAGCTTGCCCAGCAAATACACCATCTACCATCCTCAAAAAAAGATACAAGTTTAAACAACGAACCTGGAAGTACTTCTCATCAGTCAAGATGCTCAAGCACGCAGCTCCATGCCTTTCATAAGCTTGAGCAATTTCAACCTACAACATTTTTTAGCGCTAGTTATTTAACTAATCTTTGAAATCACTAGAGCTGATGGCAACTATGAATGAGCCCAGAACTCACAGGATCAAAGTTCTCCCTGAGTACACCCCTACTTGGTGATGCCTTCTTGACCTCAGCGATCAATGCTGGCACCCCATTACGTTTGTGGGCTGCTGCCAACGCACCATAGAAGTCTCTTGTAGGAGGAGCCTTCCCTGCAGACTCAATCACCTCATTCAGAGGATTCTTGGCAAGCCCCTGTAAAGATCAATAGCATCCATCATATATATGACACCATACCCCCTAACATTAGAAGAAACATACACAGGCATATGCCATTTGCCATTTGCCATTTCACATTCGAACTACACAGAGTGCAGAATACCTTGTTGCCATTATATTTAGAAGTAATAGCACTATCATGTAACTTAATTGGTTTTCCTAGTATTAAAGTGGATGATCAAAAGGAGCCTCCAATCAGTAACCACAGGATGTATAAAATCCAGATTGCACATACATGTTCGTGTTATAAGCGGAACATTGTCAGTGGTTTCAGTTAAGGCTATGTATTTATGTATGGGTTCATCACAAATAAGCGAAATTCATGTGTGTATGGATTTCAACCAAGTGCTCCTTTAAAAATTCTGAGAATAGACATACATATTTCAAATTGTGAAATGATTATCGTTGTAGTTAAGCAAGAGCAAATCCAGATATAAGCATGACAGGCAGAGCAATACGAACTTTCATAATGCAGAGCAACCTTAACAGGTGACACAAATTGTATCATACCTGGGCTACTTCGATCTCCTTGTCCCAGATAATCTTCTCGAGGATGTTGCGGGGGGAGCCCATCTCCGTCTCGATGTCCGCCATGGAGGCGGTGGGGCGGCAGTGGCGGCGGATGCGGATCCCCTGGCAGGCCGCGATGTCGTTGACGGACTTGCCGCTCTCCCACTGCTCCAGCTCGACCGCGTTGAGCATCTCGTCCCGCGCCAGCGCCTCCATGGTGTCCTGAGGAGAAGAGAGCAGCAGCAGCAGAGGAGAAACCGAAAATCCTGTCAGTACAACGAGGCATGACAGATTCAAAAACAGAGCGGAGCGGGCCGCACCCTAGGGCCGCAGCGGAGGGGGCGGGCGCGGGCGGCGGCGGGGGCGAGGGCGACGAGCCCGCGCGACGGCAGAGTGGAGCGAGCGGCGGCGGCGGCGGGGGAGGGGGAGGCCCTGAGCGAAGGCGAGGCGAGGAGGGCTTGCATCGCGCGGGAGGAGCAGAGGCGGCGGGGGTAGGTGGGGGTAGGTGGGGGCTCGGTCGCCGATGTTGGGTTGCTTCGTCGCAGGGGACGGACTGTGGCTTTATAGCGGGGCGGGGCGAGGAGCGGCAACGGTCCGGGGCGGGCGTCTCCGACGGCGACGGGCTCAAACCAGCAGCAGTGCGGGGTAGGGTGCCGAAAAGGGTGAGGAATAGTGCGGCACTATTTCCACGTGCCTGGTCGATCCATCCCACGCGGGACGCGAGCCCGTCCGCCCGTCCTCTCACGTTCTCACGTCGCGCCACCCTCCGCGATTCCGTTTCCGAAGAAAGATTCGATTTAAACCACCGTTTTGTTTCATCTATCTATTCCCATCCCATGCTCTCTCATCGACTCACGCTCTCTCCTGCAATCTTCTCCTTCTTCTTCTTCTCGGTTCTCGCTCTAACAACCCATTCGTTATATTCAAGGTGTAATTTCCAAAAGTCGACCAAGACCATTGTGATCAAGTTGATCGGGACTTGTACTTCCTTGTCAGTTGGGCAAACACGCTGCATAAAAGTTTGTGTGTGTCGTGTTGGCACCTGCATATTGTCTGACCAACTACGTGTGAAGTGCCTGTAGTGCAATTTGGAAGATCGTGCACCAATCTACTACCCCTATAAAAGCATAAAGGATGGAGAAACAAAAATCATCTCGGCCATTGGACCATGTTGATCTAATGGCCCACATCGTTTCAATTGTTAGCACTAAACATGTTTAACGACCTAATTACCCACAACTGCCACTAGTTATAAACACGTTTATACTCAACTGCATCTCATGAAATTTGTCGCGCGATTAATATCTTGCCAAATGTCAACATGAAATTAATACTTTATCTAATATCAACGTGCAATTAATATTACATCAAAATATTAATGCCCGGTTAATATCTTACCTAATATCCGAGTGTATTACACATACACGATTGTTAGTAGATGAAAGGTGTAAAAGGACTCCTAAGCCAGGCTGGGTTCAATGGGCTTCATTCGCTGTTGGGCTTGGATGGCAGGATGCCATAAGGTCATGATAAGAAGACAACGGAATCCGAAATACACAAGCATCGCCTTATGTGCCAATAGAAAAAATGACGCTCACACACCGCAACTGGTGGCTCTCTCGGGTCGCCCCCCTGGTTTGATCTGTTGACTTTACCTGTTAACAATTGACTTGACCCTTGACTGTTGACTTGAACATTGACCGTTGAACTCTTTGAAAAAAGTTCTCGCATGTAAAAAAGTTTATGAATTTGAAAAAATCATGAATTTCAGAAAAGTTCATGAATTTGAAAAAGTTCACGCGTTCCCGCCGATTTGAAAAAAGTTTGCAAATTTGAAAAATAGTTCATGGAGTTCAAAAAATGTTAGTCAATTTCAAAAAAAAAATCTTGAATTTGGAAAAAGTCCGCTGGTTTCAAAAAATAATTAAAAAATTATGCACAAATTTCAAAAAAGTTCACAAAAAATGAATTTTTTTTTCAAAAAATGTTCATAAAAAAAGGAAACCAAAAGAAAATACAAAAACAGGAAAGAAAAAAAGACCTGGCCCCAAAACAACCAGAAAAACCCGACTCGAAAAAAATCATGGCCGAAACCGGTGAAGGAGATCGGCTGTATATGCCAATATGGGCGGGCCCATTAAGAAGCATCGAGGGAACCTGTGGGCGCCATGTACAAATTGCACCGTACATGGCACCTTGAGCGCAAAGACTATTTCTTGCTTATAGCGAGGTGAAACGTACGCTCGCCTTTAGAAAATTCACAGGTCCATCGTAACTGGGCCGACCCATTTTGTTCTCGACGTCGCTCTTTGCACACTCGGGGTGTCGGTCTAGTTTGGTCCGGGTTTTTTTTTTCTTTTTTCTTTTCTTTTGTTTTTTCCATCGGTTTGCTTTGTTTCTCACCGTTTTTCCTTGGTTTTACTCTTTTTTTCGTTTTTTCATCGGTTTTCTTTGTTTCTTTCTCGGTTTTAATTTATTTTTCTTTCTTTATTTTTTTCTTCGTTTCTTGCTTGGTTTTCACTGGTTTTTTGCATTTCTTTCTTTCTTTGATTTTCTTCTGTTTTCTTTGTTTCTTCCTCGGGTTTCTTTGTTTTTTCACTATTTCAATCTTTTGCATTGGTTTTATTCGGTTTCCTTTTTTGCTTTTCTTTGGTTTATTGGTTTTCTTCGTTTTTCTATGTTTATTTGTCGGTTTTCATTGGGGTGCGCCATTGCTATATGGGTATTTATGGCGCACCAGACAGAGGTGCGCCATTGTTATTTTTTTTGATGTATTTTCTTTTTGATGTATTTTCTTTTTGATACAGTGTTAATTTTTGATTTATTTTTATTACCAGCTCTACCTGAATAAGTTCCAAGCCATTTTACAATCGACATATATATAAATTTGTATTTTTGTTGTGAGTATATTTTTTTCTCACATTGGCGAAAAAGGGACGATCTCAAACTTTGTTTTTTTATCCAACTGAAACTGGCTAGTTACACACATCAAAACCACATAGAACTTTAGTTAGAAAAAAAAATATAGATCTTACTTTCATTAATTTGCAACCTACATTTCTCTACAACTCCGAATCTCACAATGTGCAAATTGGCTGACTATTTTTTTTTTGAGGAAAGGCTGACTCTGCTTTTCGTTACACCCAAGTACATAAAGCGATGCAGCTTCATATTCAATTTTAAGAATTGCTAATTTTCTTCTACTCTGATTTTTTTTCTTTTTATTTTGAATATCCAAATACTCTAAAATAAATAAGCACACATAAGATGCGCCATATCCAAATACTCTAAAGAAAATATATAGTATATGACTATTAAGGTCGTTAAAATGTGTAGATTAACAATATGCCATATCCATCTCCATAGAAAAATGACACATAATATAATATGCCCACATACACACGCGGCCGACACGTCGTGATTCGATATTAGCTATCTTTTCACAATCTTCTTGCCCTTCTTTCTCGCGGTTGAATAATTTAGCCCCGAAACCCCTTGATTTCTTCTCTTGAAAGGACGTCCTTTAGGTAGGGTGGTCCTGCTTCTTCTTGTGGTGTGTGGTACTTCATCGTCGTCGTCATCTTCCATCTTTGGGTCGCCGTACTTGTCGAAGTCTTGCTCATTGGCGACTCCATCCATTCCGATGATGTTCCTTTTGCCTCTCCTCACGACAACACGACTGGGCTTTGACGGGTCGGTAATGAAGAAGCATTGGTCCACTTGGCAAGCCAGTACCCATGGCTCATTTTTCGCGGTGACGTTTGCGCCCGCGCTCTTGGATTTGGCTTCGGGTATAACCATGGTGGTGAAATACCGGTCTTCTTTTAAGATGCTCTTGGCCCATCTGACACGGAACATCGGGACCTTCTCTCCAGCGTAGCTCAGCTCCCAGATCTCCTCGATCCTTCCGTAGTATCTGTCCTTGTTGTTACCGGTGTAGGATTCCATCGTTACCCCGGAGTTCTGATAATCGGTCTTCATGTCCTTTTCCTCGGTGTAGAATGTGTAGCCGTTGATATCGTACGCCTGATAGGTCATCAGGTTGTGCTCGGCGCCCTGTGACAAGGCGAATATGAGTTTTTCTTCCGCGGAAGAATCCTCATGTAAAGGGTACGACAGAAGCTTGTCCTTGAACCAACGCGTGAAACATGAGTTGTGCTCTTTGATTATATCTCCGTCCGTCCTCTGTTGGCCTCGGTCATTGTACGTCTTCTCAATAAAGGTTTTGTACTCTACCACCCAAGGATCGACCACGTCTATGTGTTGTAGCGCGACTAGGTTTGCTCTTTCAAAGTCGGCGAGTCGACCCTCGAAGTCGACATGCATTTCGCGGTGACCCTCGCGGTGACCCCATCCAGCGAGCCTGCCGAGGTGCCTGTTGACGGGTAGACCAACGGGGTTCTCGATGCCTAGATAATTCGTGCAGAAGGAGATGCACTCTTCGGTCAGAAAGCCCTTGGCTATGCTTCCATCTGGACGTGCCCTGTTGCGAACGTATCCTTTGATGACACCATTCTGTAGGAGATATGCCCTAGAGGCAATAATAAATGTTATTGATTATCTCCCTGTTCATAATTATGTTTATGTTCCATGCTATAACTGCAATGATTCTCGAGTCTACAAATAAAACGAGGCTTGGAGGGAAACTCATGTGCACGTGTGGGATAATAAACGGTAAAATGTATTCCTAGTCAAGCCTCTATGACTGGCTCAAGTATTGCATGATGATCCTGTTTTCCTGATCATGGGCATGACTATGCCGGCAATTTTGAGGGCACAATTGTTGGTAGAACACTTGTGTTGAATCGACCCGATTGATGTTATGCTATGAGATACATTCGTCATAAGTTTATGGTTAATAACACAGAGAAGTTAATGTTTGCATAATTCCTTAGACCATGAGAGTATCGAGTTTCTTCATGCTTGCTTCATGAACTTTGGGGTTTGTTAAACGTCATCCGTAAATGGGTGGCTATTACGGCGGCTTACGGGTTCATGGAAAAGTGTGTCAAGTAACTTGATAGCTCGAGATTGGGATTTGCTCCTCCGACGATGGAGAGATATCTCTGGGCCCTCTCGGTGTTACGGTATCCATCATCGTCTGGCCAGACACAGGGTGATTTGATCACAGGGATGCCGGAACACGGGAACGAGAAAAGAGAACAATACCGGCAACGAGGTAACTGGCATTGTGGACAAGTGTTGATCCACGGGGATGCCTACATGTCTCACCTTGGGTATTTGTAACATATCGCGAAGCAACAGGAATAGCACACGGCAACTGGAGGTTCACTCGAATATTCATTCGTGTGGGTATAGGGGTCAATATGGGTGTCCACGGCTCCGATGTTGATCATTGATCGGAAGGGGTTCCGGGTCATGTCTATACTTCACCGAACCTATAGGGTCACATGCTTAAGGGTCATCTATCTGCTGAATACTAGACGAGGAGTCCGAGAGAAAGTCACTGGAAAAGTTTCGGAGACAACGGAAAAGTTCCGGAGAGAACACCGAAAAAGTTTCGGTAAAACCGAAAAGTTGTTTCGGATAAAACCATTGATCCAAAAAGGTTTCGGCAAGCACCGGGAATGTTTTGGAGGTTGCCAGATTGGTCTGGTAATTTCTGGAATTTTTTCGGAGAAAAAACCGAAAAAGGTTTTCGGAGCTGCCGGAATTGTTTACCGGGTAAACGAAGATGGTTTTAAATTAAATCACCATACCGGAAATGTTCCGGAGCGAGTCCAGATAATTTTAGAGGGTGCTGGAAATGTTCTGGGACCTTTCGGAATTTTTCAGAAGAAATAGTTTCAGAAAACATCTTGTCCCAGCGAGAGGGGACAAGATCCCACGGATCGTGGGGGCTGTTTTTGGGCTGTTTTTGGGGGCGCCCCTTTAGGGGACAGCCCCCTTGTGGCTGGAAAAAGTGTTGGGGGGGCCCCCCATGGTGGGGGGCAGCCCCCACAAATGGTGGAGAGTGTTGGGAGGAAGGTGGGGCCCCATGGGGGAACACCATGGACAAGGGAACATGTTTTCTCCATGTTTGATGGGAACATGTTTCCTTGTTTGGTGGGTATTTGTTTTGTGGGCTGAAATTTCAGCCCCCCCCTCACCCCTTCCACCACTATATAAGGAGGTGGAGAGGAGCTCTCCATCCTCACTCCAACTCTCACACACATGGCATGCATGATCTGCCTTTCTTCTCTCCCTCCCACGAAATAGTTTCATAGAGCCGAAAGGCTGTCTGGGTTCCGGTGGGAACTAGTTCTGGACGGCGAAGCCCTGCCAGATAGATGATACCGTATGTGTGCAACTCTGTAGAGAGATCATAGTTTCGGTCTTAGTTCGAGAGTGCCTCCCGAAGGGCTGTCCGTGTGACCGTCCGAGTTTTGGAGGTCCTCCCGAAGGGCTGTCCGCGACACCGTCCGGGGGGCTGTGCGACCGCCTCCCGGAGGGCTGTCCGCGGGGCAGATGAGGGTATACATCCTCGCGGTTGGGAGGTTGTAAAATCCTAGCTGCGGGGATCTGCACCGCCGTTCGTCATCGACTCTACTTCCGCTGCGCTACGAGTCGGTAACGAAAAATGATCAAACCTTGTATGCAGTCTCCATAGTGGTCCTGGGCTGGTGCGTAGGTCAGAAATTTTTTGTTTTCTACTGCGTTACCAAACAGTGGCATCAAGAGCCGTGCTATGCGTAGATGCAGGTTGCGATCTAGAATACATAGAGATGTATGGGTGTTGCACAATATAATTAGGTAGTAGATGAGATCTATTGCTGAAAATTATTTGTGCGGGTAGCAGATGAAATCTGTTACCCGATGTTCCTGTTGCTTCCCTAGAATTTGCATATTTCTGATCTTGATAACAGTATGGTGGAGTTTCAATGTTCTGGCAATCCGCGATCCTGATTGATCAACGAAGTGCTAACAGTTCATTGAATTCCACCGTAGTTAAAGAGAAAGATGAAATTTCGCAGACAAAAGGGCAATGCAGATGTGATCTGCACGGGGGTCACGCGTATGACGAAGTTTAGTATGGGGCTCGAGATTTTATTATCTCGTGTTTCATACACCCTGGAATGATAATCTAGCGACTTGGATTATCATGCTTGATGATGGACGTTGGTAGCTTCGGTTTGTTTCGAAACCTTAGAAGCCACGTAAAATAAAATTTCGCATGAACCGATTAGAGGCGTCTAACTTGGTTTTGCAGGATGGTTTGCATGTGCATGTGATGTGGTATAGCAATGATTCATAATAATTTGATTATGTATGAGATGACTATATGATGTAAATTGATTAACATGACCTGCGTGTCATGATTCGGCATGATGGCTGGAGCCATATGATTGCACTTTAAATGACCTGCGTGTCAACCTTATGTAATGCACTTATTTTATTAGCTATAGAGATAGCAATATTATCTTGTGCATCGACAAGGTGGTGGCAATCTTCGCAAAGGTGAACACCGACGCGAATGCCGGGGACGAAGAAATACGAGACTTCTCCGTCAGAAAGGGCTATACCATATCATGCTATTATGAATTGCCTGAGATGTTTATCCCTTATGATGCACCCTTCTTGATTGCGCAGTAGTCGCTTTTTATTAGGGTGATCTCTCACTGAAATATCAAGTAGTTAGTGTTCTCCCAAGTGTAGCACCGTCACGGCACCTAACTTTTCGGGGCATTGCATGATCTCCATGGGTGCGAACGATTAGGGATGTGTGAGGCGGGTGAGTTGAGACCTCGCAGCGAGATCACTTGGTTGTCTTGACGTTCAGGCATGAAAGTCATGAGCTCGGAACACACGCATCGAAAGATGAACAAGAATCGCATAGAGATGTGATCGGCAAGTTTGCCTACCGATTGAAGTTCACGCCATGGGTGTTCATCTCGAACCGTGACGTTGAATGGATATGCGGGTCTTGAATCACTCACAATCAATTATGAGAGATATTGATTTGAGTGGGAGCGCACTATAGAATTAACTTGTTTAATTCTCAGTGCAATTAATTTTGAACACTGTCTAAGTGTGGTTTGCATAATAGTTGTAGAATAATGGCTCGCGTTTCCACCTTCCCTATTAAAATTGAATAGCTGTTAAATATCTGGTTAAAACTTTACGGTTGGTAACGTAATGTGAGGATTGTCCTCTAGAGTGCCGAGAAGGACTTTGTCCTATCGCATGCTTTTGGTATTCTCCCGCTAATGCTATGGATCATGTGACTCTCGTCCTTCGATCCAAAAGCTAGAATTCCTTTTCAGTCAAAGTGCAATATGTTTGCTTCCATGAGACCCGAACTTCGAAAGTTTGGATAGTTATGTGATATTCATGGAATCTGAAAATCATCTTCAGAGACAGACAAAGGCTAATAGATATGAGATATCCAAAGCAATGTTTGTTTGCAAACTATTAGTAAAGGTGTTTACTATGCATAAGACTGATAAGAGAGGGATCCAGGAGAACGCCTGTCATATGATGAAAGGTGAATAAAACAACAACTTAAAGAGAAAGGAAGTGTCCGAAGGGTGTTAGTAAGATTTTCACGCCTAGGAAGTCCGGGGCTAACGCCACTCTTAAGTTGGGTGCTTCTTCTGAGAGTAGGAGAATTACTGAAAGTTAAACTGTTAGAAGTATAATGGCAATAGGAAAGAAGACTGGAATATCCAGCTCATGTATGAATGTCATACAAGTTTTTGTTGTATAGAAGGCTGGTCAAAGATATAGTTCTTGGGAATTATGGTTAAACATGTTAATCACTAATTCTTGGGTATTGTGAGTTAATCACAAAGATACCCGCTCGATTGCACTCTGTTGCAACTCGATGTTAGAACTACTACGGCCTAAAAGACTAGCCAGGAATGAGGTTTAGATACACACAGGGAACATAGTAAATGTTACTATACCTTCCATTAGTGTATTCCCTATGTATTTACTTTCATAATTCATTTTAGAGTTTTACACTCTAGCCCATTGCATAAAGTATCTTGCAAGAAGGTTATTCATAAGAGAACTTTTGATGTTCGATGTTATGAATAACATAAGGGCCATACTTTCATTATGAATGAGATGTATGTTATGAATATTGATATTAATACATTGCCTCTGTATTTACTTTCATAATTCATTTAGAGTTTCATACACTCTAGCCCTTTGCATAAGGTATTTTGCAAGAAGGTTATTCATAAGAGAACTTTTGATGTTCGGTGTTATGAATAACATGAAGGGCCATGCTTCCATACAGGATGGGATGTATGCTATGAATATTGATGGTAATATGATACATCCATAACACTGACGCTAAATGTCGCAAGACTAAAAGAATACCACACAAGTGTGGCACTGCATTTGGTCACATTGGAGAAACCCGCATGGAAACTTCTATTATGATGGATTTTGAAGTCATTTGATTTTGAATCATCTGACACTTGCAACTTTCCTCTGAAAGGTGAAGTGACTGAAATACCGTTCACAGGCCATAAGGAACGAGCAAAGAACATATTGGTAATCATACATTATGATGTGTGTAGTCCAATAAATGTTGTTGCAAACAGTGGATTTGTCTACCTTCAAAAATGACTCAAGTAGATATATATTGATATTTACTTGATGAGACGTAAGCCTGGATCTTTTGAATTCATTCAAAAGGTTTTCAAAATGAAGAAGAAAATATTGTAACAAGAAAATTATGTTTCTACAATTCGATTGCAGAAAGGAATATTTGAGTTACAAGTTTAGCAAATGTCTGATGAGTTGTGAAAGGGGGTTTCATAACTTGCACCTCCCGGAACACCACTTCAAGTGGAAAGTCCGTGAAGATGTAATCGAACCATTTATGATATGGTAAGATCAAAGATGACATAAATAGATTTGCCATTATCCCTTTTAAAGAGTAATGCTTTAGAGACTGCGGCTTTTACACTGAAAAGAGATCCATCAGGTCTGTTGAAATGATGCCATGGTATGGTACGCCCAACCATGTTATATCTTTTCTTAACATTTGGAATATGGGGCTTGTGTAAAAGGTTACAAACCTATTCCAAATCAGACAAGTGCTACTTTGTAAGGTTATCCCAAGTCGTTTGGGTATTCCCCACCACTATACCGAGGCAAAGGATTTTGCCGCAAAACGGTATGCTTTTAAACAGAATAGTTCTTACAAAAGGCGAGTGGGAGGACAGTGCAACTCGACGAGATAACCAGTATCTTCGTCATCAGATCAAAGGAAAGAAACCTTGGAAGTGATTCCGGAGTTTCCTACTGCGACTGATACGGAAGTCTCTACAATAAAATGTATGGACTTCAGTCGAACTTGCAGCTGAACCACGTAGGCAAAGCTCATGCTAACCTATCAGGTGCGCAAACGAGATATTGTTGTTAGACAACAGTATACCTACAATACACAAGGAAGCGTTGATGGGCCCTGACTCCGGAATTGGCTAAATGCCAATACAATCCGAGATAGTTTCCATATAAGTGATTCGAGATTAAAATCTTGATACACCTTTCGGAAGACTTAGAGTCTAACGAATATTTATGGAACTAAAAATTGATACGGATAAAATGTTTTATCCATAAAGCTCGACTTGTTGCCATAACAAGTTCAAGGAGTTGACTACGATGAGATTGTTTCATCATAGCGATGCTTGAAGTCGGTTCGGGTTGAACTAGCAATTAATACATATTTCAATCATGAGATATGAAACATGGATGACAAAAGGATTTCCATCTGATGGAAATAAAACCTAGGACTTGTATGTGATACAGTCCAAAGTAATTTGTCGATCCAGAGGATGCTAGTAAGTATGCAAACTTCAGAGTTCCAGCCATGGACAGAAGAGAGCAAAGTGGAGTTGGAATCTTCGTTTTTGATGGAATGGTCAAAGGGGTTTGCCTTCATCAAATGGGTATCGAAGATGCTTGTGATTCAAGAAAGTAAGTGGGAGCATAATAATATTTCTAAAAACCTTGTGTACTTGACACATTGTTAATTGGAAATAAATTTCTTGACACGAATTAGGACTTCATTTGAAAATAGTTTTTCGATGAAGTGCTTAGGCTAAATAGCCTCAATATTAGGCATGATGATCTATGGAGATAGATTTACCTAATGGGGTTGAGCAATGAATACATATTGACAAGATGCTAAAACCTTTTAGCATTTAAAAACGCCAAGGAGTGATTCTTGCCGAAGTCACATGGAAAGAGTTTTTGCAAGACTCGGTGTCCCAAAACACTGATGAGTAAAATACATGATGGAGATTCCACACACTCTTTTGTTTGGATTAATCATGTATTCCATGGTATGTAAAAACAACCAGATATGTCCGATACTCCAAAGTTGTTACGAGTATAGATACCAAAGTGATCAAAAGTACTGATCATGGGACAACAGTGAAAGATGTCATTAGGTACTTGAGTAGTACTGATGACATGTTTTCTCGCAAGCAGAGATTATGAAGTGCTCGTTGTAAGTAATTACATCGATACAGTCTTCATCCATGCTCCATGCGATTTTCGATTTAAATTGAGGGTTTTGTGTGATACACAATATGGTGGCACGGTAGTTGGAAATTGTTCCAAACAAGATACTGTGGCGAATTCTATAACAAAGGCTAAGTATGTTGACGCTTGAGAAGCGACAAAGAAGTTGTTGAATCATATAGTTCATTCATGAACTTAGTATGGTTCCAAGAAGGCTTTGGTCTATGGGACACTATAGCAGATAGTTGCTCCATAGCTCAGTCTGAGGAATCAGGTTTCGACCAATGATTCACACATATGCAAAGCCAAGTCCACACAAAATATGAATTTTGTGAAAGCGTGAAAACGCGAGGATATGCAAAGTTACACACGGAGCTGAAGTTGTCAGATTCGATGGACATCAGGCTATACCACATGCGAAGCATATTTTACACCAGTATGCCATAGGTGTAAAGTGCATTAGCATTGACTAGATTATTGACTCTAGTGCAAGTGGGAGTCTGTAGGAGATATGCCCTAGAGGCAATAATAAATGTTATTGATTATCTCCCTGTTCATAATTATGTTTATGTTCCATGCTATAACTGCAATGATTCTCGAGTCTACAAATAAAACGAGGCTTGGAGGGAAACTCATGTGCACGTGTGGGATAATAAACGGTAAAATGTATTCCTAGTCAAGCCTCTATGACTGGCTCAAGTATTGCATGATGATCCTGTTTTCCTGATCATGGGCATGACTATGCCGGCAATTTTGAGGGCACAATTGTTGGTAGAACACTTGTGTTGAATCGACCCGATTGATGTTATGCCATGAGATACATTCGTCATAAGTTTATGGTTAATAACATAGAGAAGTTAATGTTTGCATAATTCCTTAGACCATGAGAGTATCGAGTTTCTTCATGCTTGCTTCATGAACTTTGGGGTTTGTTAAACGTCATCCGTAAATGGGTGGCTATTACGGCGGCTTACGGGTTCATGGAAAAGTGTGTCAAGTAACTTGATAGCTCGAGATTGGGATTTGCTCCTCCGACGATGGAGAGATATCTCTGGGCCCTCTCGGTGTTACGGTATCCATCATCGTCTGGCCAGACACAGGGTGATTTGATCACAGGGATGCCGGAACACGGGAACGAGAAAACAGAACAATACCGGCAACGAGGTAACTGGCATTGTGGACAAGTGTTGATCCACGGGGATGCCTACATGTCTCACCTTGGGTATTTGTAACATATCGCGAAGCAACAGGAATAGCACACGGCAACTGGAGGTTCACTCGAATATTCATTCGTGTGGGTATAGGGGTCAATATGGGTGTCCACGGCTCCGATGTTGATCATTGATCGGAAGGGGTTCCGGGTCATGTCTATACTTCACCGAACCTATAGGGTCACACGCTTAAGGGTCATCTATCTGCTGAATACTAGACGAGGAGTCCGAGAGAAAGTCACTGGAAAAGTTTCGGAGACAACGGAAAAGTTCCGGAGAGAACACCGAAAAAGTTTCGGTAAAACCGAAAAGTTGTTTCGGATAAAACCATTGATCCAAAAAGGTTTCGGCAAGCACCGGGAATGTTTTGGAGGTTGCCAGATTGGTCTGGTAATTTCTGGAATTTTTTCGGAGAAAAAATCGAAAAAGGTTTTCGGAGCTGCCAGAATTGTTTACCGGGTAAACGAAGATGGTTTTAAATTAAACCACCATACCGGAAATGTTCCGGAGCGAGTCCAGATAATTTTAGAGGGTGCTGGAAATGTTCTGGGACTTTCCGGAATTTTTCAGAAAAATAGTTTCAGAAAACATCTTGTCCCAGCGAGAGGGGACAAGATCCCACGGATCGTGGGGGCTGTTTTTGGGCTGTTTTTGGGGGGCCCCCTTTAGGGGACAGCCCCCTTGTGGCTGGACAAAGTGTTGGGGGGGCCCCCCATGGTGGGGGGCAGCCCCCACAAATGGTGGAGAGTGTTGGGAGGAAGGTGGGGCCCCATGGGGGAACACCATGGACAAGGGAACATGTTTTCTCCATGTTTGATGGGAACATGTTTTCTTGTTTGGTGGGTGCTTGTTTTGTGGGCTGAAATTTCAGCCCCCCCCCCTCACCCCTTCCACCACTATATAAGGAGGTGGAGAGGAGCTCTCCATCCTCACTCCAACTCTCACACACATGGCATGCATGATCTGCCTTTCTTCTCTCCCTCCCACGAAATAGTTTCGTAGAGCCGAAAGGCTGTCTGAGTTCCGGTGGGAACTAGTTCTGGACGGCGAAGCCCTGCCGGATAGATGATACCGTATGTGTGCAACTCTGTAGAGAGATCATAGTTTCGGTCTTAGTTCGAGAGTGCCTCCCGAAGGGCTGTCCGTGTGACCGTCCGAGTTTTCGAGGTCCTCCCGAAGGGCTGTCCGCGACACCGTCCGGGGGGCTGTGCGACCGCCTCCCGGAGGGCTGTCCGCGGGGCAGATGAGGGTATACATCCTCGCGGTTGGGAGGTTGTAAAATCCTAGCTGCGGGGATCTGCACCGCCGTTCGTCATCGACTCTACTTCCGCTGCGCTACGAGTCGGTAACGAAAAATGATCAAACCTTGTATGCAGTCTCCATAGTGGTCCTGGGCTGGTGCGTAGGTCGGAATTTTTTTGTTTTCTACTGCGTTACCATACACATTCATCCTTTCGAACGGCATCATGCTGTACAGGAACGTCGGCCCGAGTTGGATGATATCCTCCACGATATGGACCAGCAGATGCACCATAACGTCGAAGAATGCGGGCGGGAAGTACATCTCAAGCTCGCATAGTATCACCACGATCTCTTCCTGTGGCCTTCTGAGTTGCCTCATGCCAACCGACTTCCGAGAGATGACGTCGAAAAAGTTGCATAGGCCAAATAGCGTTTCACGGACGTGCACGTCCATGATCCCACGGATTGCAACTGGAAGTATCTGCGTCATCAGCACGTGACAGTCGTGAGACTTCATCCCGCCGAACTTCTGCTTCGCTGAGTCTAGGTATCTGCTTATCTTCCCCGCGTAACCGTAAGGAAGTTTTACTCCTACGAGGCAGGTGAAAAACTGCTCGATCTCCTTCGGACTTAGAGTGAAGCACGCGGGAGGGCAGTCATATTCGATCTTCTTGGCCTTTTTGCCTTTGCGACGACTTTCCGTGTCATTCGCCTCATCATCATCATCATCATCATCATCATCATTAGGGCGTTTTGCGTGAAGCTCCTCCCTGATGCCCATTGATTGCAAGTCTGCCCTTGCTTTGGGCCCATCTTTGGTCCTCTCTGGCATGTTGAGCAGGGTACCAAGCAGACTCTCGCACACGTTCTTCGTGATATGCATGACATCAAGGCTGTGAGGCACACGGAGGATCTTCCAGTACGGCAAGTCCCAGAAAACAGACCTCGTTTTCCATACCTTCAGCAGCGGCTCTGGCGCCTTTCGCTTCTTTCCCGGCGGTGGGCACTCTTTCCAATTTTTCAACAGCTCGTCTATTTCCTCGCCGCTCCTCGTACGTGGGGGTCTTCGGGGTTCGGTTTCACCATCGAACAGATCCTTGCGTTTTCTCCATGCGTCATCGTCGCGAAGCCACCTTCGATGTCCCATGAACACGGTTTTCGAAGACCCAGGATCTCTATCTAGCTGGCGATACGTTGTGTCATCCATGCACCCGACGCATGCACAAAATCCGTGGACCACCTGCCCCGCGACATATCCGTAACCGAGATAGTCGTGCACCGTCGTGAGCAGTGCGGCTCTCATAGGGAAATATTCTTTCGCTGTGGCGTCCCACGTATTGGCTGGCGTTATCCACAGCGTGTCTAGCTCCTCTTTCAGCAGCCCCAGATACAAATTGATGTCGTTCCCTGGTTGTTTCGGCCCTTCAATTAGCATACTCATGTGAATGTACTTCCTCTTCATGCACATCCAGGGGGGAAGGTTGTACATCCACACAAACACAGGCCAGGTGCTATGTGTGCTTCTCTGGCTGCCAAACGGATTGACTCCATCGGTGCTCGCGCCCAGCATGATGTTCCTTGGATCGTCCCCAAATTCTGGGTGTTCGAAGTTCAACGCTTGCCACTGGCTCGCATCCTTAGGGTGACTCAGCATCTTGTCTTTTTTATTTATCTCCGGATCATTTCCGTCATCTTCTCGCTTCTTCTCCTTCCTATCCGCGTGCCAACGCAGGAGCTCTGCTAGCTTAGGGTCCGCGAAATACCGCTGCAGACGAGGAGTGATCGGAAAGTACCACACCACTTTTCGAGGAGCTTTCTTCCTCTTCTTGTATCGAGTGACGCCGCACACCGGACATATGGTAGACTCCGCGTGCTCGTCCCGATAAACGATGCAATCGTTCATGCACACATGGTATTTCACGTGTGGTAAATCCAGAGGACACACGATTTTCTTCGCCTCCTCGAAACTGGTCGGGCACTTGTTCCCCTTGGGAAGACGTTCGTGCCAGAATGACATGTTCTCGTCAAAGCATGCGTCGGTCATTTTGTGTTTTACCTTCATCTCCAGAGCCATGAGCGTTACTTTCAGGCGGGTATCCTCGGGCCTGCATCCTTCATACAATGGAGTAACCGCGTCTATCTCCAGTTGATCCAGCTTGGCTTTCTCTCGGGCGGCAGCTCTTGCGTTACCCGTCTGCTTGAGAAGCAGCTCTTGAATATGAGGGTCCTGCACCCAGCCCATCGATGGTCCATCGTCGTCTGCTCCGGCATCTTCATCTTCATGATCATGCCCTTTGTCTTGATCTTCCTCATCATCATGTCCGGCATCTTCCACATGATGACTGTGTCCTGCATCTACTTCGTGATCATGTCCTGGAGATTCTTCGTCTTCTCGCCCGCCCTCGCCGCTATTGTCTTGCTACCCTTCCTTATTTCTTGCCCGGCCCCCATGGACGACTTCATAATCATCTTCATCACCTTGCCACCGATAGCCATCCATGAAACCACGCACGAGCAGGTGGTCCCGCACCTGTCTGGAATCCGGGTCCATAAGGCTCTTCAGCTTGCATCTTCGACACGGACATCTTATCTCCGTCTCGTTCTTTTGAAGCATCTCGACCTTCGCGGAGCTCAAAAACCTATTCACGATGCCTTCGGTCATCGTGCGGACCATGGTCGCCTGCGGGGTAGAGCAAAACGATATTTTAGAACCAAAAATTTTTTTGGCATGACTTTGCCTAAAAATAGGACCAAAAAAAATGCATAGTGCCAAATTCTCGCCGAAACGGAAATGAATCAACATTCCGGCAAAATATTGGCAACTATCGCATTTCAAATACCGGTACCTGCAAACACAAACATATGCAACACCACATACATACGTAGATCTAGCTCAATGATAAAAGTGTAGATCTAGGCCATAAAAAGTGTGTACGTTGGAGGGAGAAAAAAGTAGATCTAGAACATAAAGAAAGCTTTCCCCTTACTTACCTATCAAAAAAAGGAAAT
Source organism: Elymus sibiricus (assembly GCA_039707655.1). NCBI lineage: Eukaryota > Viridiplantae > Streptophyta > Magnoliopsida > Poales > Poaceae > Elymus > Elymus sibiricus. The sequence goes on from CM077676.1 coordinate 439,757,982, forward strand.
TTAACCACTTAATTTGGGTGAATCTATGGTGCAAATGAGGTGAGGAGGAGGAGGCAGCCGAGACCAAGCTTGGTAGAGGTGTAGAGAATGAAGTGGGGAAAGTGAGTGTGGTAGGTGGCTGTCAAAAATATCTAGATGCTCTCAGGCTAGTAATGGCGCACCTCCTAAGAATGCGCCATTAGTAACCAGGGTTACTAATGGCGCACCTAGTGTGGGTGCACCATTACTAGTTTTGAAAAAAAAATTGAAAAAAAATTGTTAGTAGTGGCGCACCGGGGAGTGGTGCGCCATTACTAGTTAAAACTAGTAATGGCGCACCACACCCCGGTGCGCCATTACTAGTTTTGAAAAAAAAAATTGAAAAAAAAAATTTAGTAGTGGCGCACCGGGGTGTGGTGCGCCATTACTAGTAATGGCGCACCACACCACTGTGCGCCACTGGTAAGTCTGGGGACGGGGGTGTGCACAGGACAAACTTAGCAGTGGCGCACCACACACCAGGTGCGCCATTAGTAATATGAACATTAATGGCGCACCCATATCTGGTGCGCCACTGCTATATAGCAGTGGCGCACCACATACATGGTGCGCCATTAATGTACATATTAACTATAGCCGTTTTCCTAGTAGTGTCAGCTTCTCTCTCTCCACCTTGGGCTAGCAGCGGTTGTTGGGCTGTCTAGCGCCATATTGGGCCGGCTTGGAGGCAGACTGGTAGCCCAAATAAGTTTTTCTATTAGAGGAATAAGCACGAGCTTGTTTTGACGAAGAAAGAAGGGAGGAGAGAGACTATACGGAACATTTTCTTTCACTTGGTTGTGGCAGACCTTGTAATTTTAGTGAACTCCGTGTTTTAGAGGATTTCGTGGAGCACCGATTTCTCAGCTTCTCTAACTCCACCAAAAATACACTATGACCCATCACGACTTCTCGAAGCTAGCTTCCCAGAGCTAGGACATTCGGCTCAGCTTCACGTGTGGAGTTCATGGAGCGTGGAGCTGGAGGACTTCAGAACAGGCCCTAAAGTATCCTCCACTCCCCATAAAAAAAAAGTATCCTCCACAAAGCGTTTAAAAAAAATCGACAAAGAAACTAACGGACAGCTAGGACAAAGGCGACCGTGCAAAACGGGCTAGCTCCACTTACGTTGGTCGCCTCTCTGATCAATCACCATTATTGATCTTACCATTATTTTATTTTACCCAGTTCAGTTCTTGGGAGGAGCCCGCCTATTTAATCCGAAAACGAACAGCGTTTTTGCGAGAAGCAAGTTGTCCAGCCCAAGCGTGGCTTGCTTCAGAGTTCTCTCACCAGAGTAAAATAAGGAAACTACTCTGCACACAACGGCTTGATCCTTTCCACTCTCACCTCTCGATCACTATCCTCGTAACGCAGCGCACACGGAATCCACAACTGACGGGCGGGCCTCTCTAATCCAAATCCCAACATGTCACGCATGTGATTTATATATTCAAAGAATTAAAGTGGCTAAGCTAGAGCCTTCACCGTGCATTCCCAGTTCTGGGCGAGGGCTCTCACCGATCGCCACTTTTTTGCTTTCTTTGGTTGACACGTACTAGGTGTAATTCTCACGTAAAAAAAACTTAAAAAAGAAAAGGATGCGTCTAATTCTAGAGCCTGGTAGAATCCTTGTGTGCTCACGTCAAAATAAAAAAGAATCCTTGTGTGCTGCTTTCCGTGGGCCGTGTGAAGAGGTGTAGCCCACGCGTTTTCCCTGACCTCTCGACGCGTATCACCAGGACCCAATCCCGCATCGTTTTCCTTTCGCTCACCTCCCTCACATCTCGCTTCTCTCATCGCCATGAGCAGCCGCCGTACGTCATCTCCCCGAGCATGCCCCGCCTCGCCATCCCACCCATACTCGGCTTTGGAGCTCGCTGCTGCGTCGCGCGAGTGTGTGCATGGCTTGCCCGTCGTAGGAGGGAGCTCCAATGTTCTCTTCCCGCACGCCGATCCTCTCTTCCTGATGTCATTCCCTAGCTGCCGCCCTCCAATGGACCTCGCCCCCCGCCACGGCCACCGCATGCTAGGTGTGCCCCTTGTTAGATGGGAAAGTAGGGATTGCATGCATCGACAAATGATTGATCGTGTGCATGAGCACATATATAGGTACAGGGGGGCCGGCCTCTACTTGTCTCCCAAGAAGTACAAATATACGGGGAAGAGAGGAGGCACGACAGTACAAAATACACAGACCCTAGTACTATACATGTGCATGGATAACGTATGTTCAACACACCCCCCCCCCCCCCCCCGCGCAGTCGAAGCGTCGCCCGAGACGTAGAGACTGGACCGAAACTCCTCGAAGACGGTAGTCCGTAGCCCCCTAGTCATGACATCGGCGAACTATTGGGCGGTGGGAATATGAAGAACCCGAACACGCCCAAGTGCGACCTGTTCACGAACGAAGTGGATGTCGAGCTCAATGTGCTTCGTTCGGCGATGATGAACAGGGTTGGCGGAGAGGTAGACGTACGGCGGAGACGTTATCACAGTAGACGAGCGTGGCCTTGTGAATGTCACAAAGCAACTCCTGGAGCAACTGACGGAGCCAAGAGCACTCGGCGACGGCATTAGCCACCGCCCGATACTCCGAGCGAGAGACCGTGGGTTGTCGCTTGGACGACCACGAGATCAGTGAGGGCCCGAGGTAGACACAATAGCCTGATGTAGAGCGTCGAGTGTCAGGGCAGCCAACCCAGTCTGCATCGGAGTAGGCGACGATGTCGGTGGAGGCGAAAGCCGTCAACGTAAGACCCAAGGACATAGTGCCGCGTATGTACCGGAGAATACGCTTCACCAAGGTACAGTGGGAATCACGCGGGGAGTGCATATGGAGGCACACCTGCTGAACAGCATACTGCAAGTCCGGGCGTGTGAGCGTGAGGTATTGCAAGGCACCAACAATGGATCGATAAAACGCCACATCGGGTGCAGGGGAGCCCTCCGTAGCAGAGACCTTGGCCTTCGTGTCGACAGGCGTGGCGGCGGGCTTGCAGTTAAGCATGCCGGCTCGCTCAAGAAGCTCGTGGGCGTACTTCTGCTGATGCAGAAAGAAGCCATCGGCACGCCGGACCACCTCGATGCCAAGGAAGTAATGCAGTGGCCCCAAATCCTTGAGGGCGAACTCATCACGAAGACGAGCCGTGAGCTGCCGGAGAAGCTCAGTGGAAGATGCCGTCAGGATGATGTCGTCGACATAGAGAAGAAGGTACCCGGTGGCAGCACCCTGATGATAAACGAAGAGTGAAGCATCAGAGCGGGTGGACCGAAAGCCAAGCTGCTGGAGGAAGGCCGCGATACGCTGGTACCATGCCCGTGGCGCCTGCTTCAACCCGTAGAGAGAACGGGAGAGCAAGCACACGTGATCCGGATGCTCCGCGTCGACGAAACCGGTGGGCTGCTGACAGTACACCTGCTCTGCAAGGTGATGTAGGGTAACGCAGCAGAAAACAAAAAATTTCCGACCTACGCACCAGCCCAGGATCACTATGGAGACTGCATACAAGGTTTGATCTGTTTCGTTACCGACTCGTAGCGCAGCGGAAGTAGAGTCGATGACGATCGGCGGTGCAGATCCCCGCAGCTAGGATTTACAACCTCCCAACCGCGAGGATGTACTCCCTCATCGGACAGCCCTTCGGGAGGCGGTCGGACAGTCCCTTGGACGATGTCACGGACAGCCCTTCGGGAGGACCCTCGAAACTCGAACGGAAACTCGGACAGCCCTCCGGGAGGACACACGAACAGCCCCTCGGGCAAAAGATCGAAACTACGACCTCTCTACGGGGTTGCACACATACGGTGTCATCTATCCGGCAGGGCTTCGCCGTCCAGAACTAGTTCCCACCGGAACCCAGACAGCCTTTCGGCTCTACGAAACTATTTCGCTGGGAGGGAGAGAGAATGCCAGATCATGCATGGCTTGTGTGAGAGAGTTGGAGTGAGGATGGAGAGCTCCTCTCCACCTCCTTATATAGTGGTGGAAGGGGTGAGGGGGGGCTGAAATTCAGCCCACAAAACATGCACCCACCAAACAAGGATAACATGTTCCCACCAAACATGGAGAAAACATGTTCCCTTGTCCATGGTGTTCCCCATGGGGCCCCACCTTCCTCCCAACACTCTCCACCATTTGTGGGGGCTGCCCCCCACCATGGGGGGGCCCCCCCAACACTTTGTCCAGCCACAAGGGGGCTGCCCCCTAAAGGGGGCGCCCCCAAAAACAGCCCAAAACAGCCCCCACGTAACGTGGGATCTTGTCCCCTCACGCTGGGACAAGATGTTTTCCGCGACTATTATTCCTGAAAAATTCCGGAAGGTCCCAGAACATTTCCGGCACCCTCTAAAATTATCTGGACACGCTCCGGAACATTTCCGGTATGGTGGTTTAATTTAAAACCATCTTCGTTTACCCAGTAAATAATTCCGGCAGCTCCGAAACTTTTTTCGGTTTTTTCTCCGGAAAAATTCCAGAAATTTCCAGACCAATCTGGCAACCTCCAAAACATTCCCGGTGCTTGCCGAAACCTTTTAGGATCAATGGTTTCATCCGAAACAACTTTTCGGTTTTACCGAAACTTTTTCGGTGTTCTCTCCGGAACTGTTCCGTTGTCTCCGAAACCTTTTCGGTGACTTTTCTCTCGGACTCCTTGTCTAGTATTCAGCAGATAGATGACCCTTAAGCGTGTGACCCTATAGGTTCGGTGAAGTATAGACATGACCGGAACACTTTCCGATCAATGATCAGCATCGGAGCCGTGGACACCCATATTGACCCCTATACCCACACGAATAAATATTCGAGTGAACCTCCAGTTGCCGTGTGCTATTCCTGTTGCTTCACGATATGTTACAATACCCGAGGTGAGATTTATCGGCATCCCTGTGGATCAACAACCTTGTCCACTATGCCAGTTACCTCGTTACCGGTATTGTTCTCTTTTCTCGTTTCCGTGTTCCGGCATCCCTGTGATCAAATCACAAAGTGTTTGGCCAGACGATGATGGATACCGTAACACCGAGAGGGCCCGAGAATATCTCTCCACCGTCGGAGGAGCAAATCCCAATCTTGAGCTATCAAGTCCCTTGACATACTTTTCCATGAACCCGTAAGCCGCCGTAATAGCCACCCATTTACGGATGACGTTTAACAAACCCCAAAGTTCATGAAGCAAGCATGAAGAAACTCGACACTCTCATGGTCTAAGGAATTATGCAAACGTTAACTTCTCTGTGTTATTAACCATTAACTTATGACGAATGTATCTCATAGCATAACATCAATCGGGTCGATTCAACACAAGTGTTCTACCAACATTGCGCCCTCAAAATTGCCGGCATAGCCATGCCCATGATCAGGAAAACAGGATCATCATGCAATACTTGAGCCAGTCTTAGAGGCCAGACTAGGAATACATTTTACCGTTTATTATTCCACACGTGCATATGAGTCTTCCTCCGAGCCTCGTGGTTATTGTAGACTCGAGAACCATAGCAGTTATAGCATGGAACATAAACATAATTATGAACAGGGAGATAATCAATAACATTTATTATTGCCTCTAGGGCATATCTCCTACAGGTGCCCATGCAGAAAGGCGTTGGAAACGTCCAACTGATGCACAGGCCAAGCGCGAGAGACCGCCAACTGAAGGACGGTGCGGATCGTGCCCGGTTTGACAACCGGGGCGAAAGTGTCGGTGAAGTCCACACCGGCACGCTGGCGAAATCCGTGAACCACCCAACGAGCTTTGTAGAGCTCGAGAGAACCGTCAGGACGTGTCTTGTGGCGGAACACCCACTTGCCACTGATGACGTTAGCATGGGGAGGCCACGGAACAAGATGCCACGTACGGTTGCGCTGCAACGCGTCGAACTCCTCCCGCATCGCCGCAAGCCAATGAGGATCGCGAAGGGCTGCGCGAGCGGAGGAGGGAATGGGTGATGGTGTTGATGTCGAAGCGGCACACACATACTCGTCCGAAGTGTAGCGCGTACTCGGCCGGTGCACACCGGCCCGGGCCCGTGTCATCACGCCAAGAGGCGGTGCGGCAGCCGGGGCGGGCTGGGCGACGGGCGAGGGTGGAGTCGAGCCCATCGCAGAGGGGCTGGCAGGCGAGCCAGTAGCGGAGGCAGCAGCAGTGCCGGCAGCGGCGCCGACAGCAGCAGCGGAGCCAGCAACGGCGCCGACAGAGGCGGCTGCCGCGACGTCGTCATCCGCCGATCCCGAGGAAGGGGCGCCAGCCGAGGCACCCGAGGAAGACGCCCGGTCCGACTCGACCACGGCAGCGGCACCGGAAGAGGCTGCGGAGGGAGTCGCGACCGGTGGTGGAGGAGGGAGCGGCCGCCGAACCGGAGGGGCTGTGATGGGCCGCGACTGGGACCCGCGCCTTGCTGGGGGTGCGGCGAGCGGCTCCGCCGAAGGTGCTGCAGACGGTGGTACCTGGTGAAAAGGAAACACCCTCTCGTCAAAGTACACGTGCCGTGAGGTGTACACACGGTGGGAAATAGGGTCATAGCACCGGTAACCTTTGGTGTTGGAAGGGTAGCCAAGGAAGATGCAAGGAAGTGATCGTGGTGCGAGTTTGTGGGGGGCGGTAGACGCGATGCTAGGATAGCAGAGACACCCGAATGTGCGAAGGCCATCATACGATGGAGGCGCACCGAAGAGGAGTTGGTGAGGGGCGTAGTTCCAACAGGGACGACACGGTCTAATGTTAAGAAGAAGAGTGGCGGTGGCGAGAGCATCAGGCCAGAACCTGGGAGGGACATTAGAGTGAAATAGTAATGTGCGAACGCAATCATTAAGAGTGCGTAGGATGTGCTCAGCGCGGCCATTCTGCTGTGAAGTGTAGGGGCAGGTTAGCGGAAAATAGTGCCGTGAGAGGCGAGAAGATCTCGAACAGCGACATTGTCAAATTCTTTTCCGTTATCGGTTTGGAGTGCAAGTATGGGGCGACCGAACTGTGTGGTGACATAGGAATAAAATGCCGTGAGTGTGGCTAAGGCATCGGATTTGCGACGAAGAGGAAATGTCCACACATAATGAGAAAAATCATCTAAAATCACCAAATAATAGAGATAGCCCGTGTTACTTGCAACTGGAGATGTCCAAACATCGCTATGAAGTAATTGAAACGGAAAAGTGGAAATAGTGGTGGACGCACTAAAAGGAAGACGAACATGCTTGCCGAGACGGCAAGCCTCACAAGTATGGTCGTCGATCTTATTACATGAGAATGAAAAACTCTTAAGAATTTGACGCAAAACGGTGGAGTTCGGGTGTCCCAAACGAGCATGCCAAAGGTCAACACCTGCGGCGAGGGCGACTGGAGTGGTGGTGGTGGTGGCGGAGGAGTGCACCGGGTAGAGCTCGTCAGGACTATCACATCGATGGAGAACCATCCGGGTGCGGGCGTCCTTCACAGAAAAACCGACATCATCGATCTCAACGGTAATGGGATTATCACGAGCAAGACGACGAACAGAAACAAGGTTCTTGACTAAATCAGGGGAAACAAGAACATTAGACATGGTGAGTGGCATAGATGTGGAAGGAAAAGATCTATGCCCTACATGAGTAATTGGTAGAGAAGAACCGTCACCGACGGTGATGCGAGTAGATGTGTTAACGGGATAGAAAGAGGTTAGGTTACCGGGGTGCGATGACATATGAGCGGTGGCGTCCGTGTCCATATACCAGTCGCCGCCGGCACCGTGTGGCTGCTGCGCCGGCGGCTGCGCCGGACGGGGAGGGGCGGTGGTGGTGTAGAACGAGGACGTGGCCGTAGGATCAAACTAAGTCTGCGTGCCCGCCTGTGTGTTGGAGTAGAGGGCCGACGCGGCCGGCTGCATGTGTACGTCAGGGGCTGATGCGCCCGGCTGTATGTGCTGCATGTGCATGATGGGAGCCGACGTGCCCGGCTGCATGTTGATGAAGGGAGCCGGCGCGCCCGCGTACATGTTGCTGAAGAGAGGCGACGCGCTCGGCTGCATCTGCATCTGCATCTGGCCGTAAAGAGCGGAGGCGTCCGGCTGCATGTGGCCGAAGCGAGCGGACGCGCCCGGCTGCAAGTGGGCGAAGGGAGCAAACATGCTCGACTGCAAGTTGGAGAAGAGAGCGGGCAGGGTGAAAGCAGCGGAGGAGCTAGAGGAGGACGCAGCAGAAGACATCGCGGCTGGAGGAGGAGGCGCGACGGCAGCCAGGGAGGCGGCGGCAGCGCAAAGGGCGGCGGCGGCAAGAGGAGCGGAAGCTAGGGTTAGGATCGACGTGCTAAACTGATACCATGTTAGATGGGAAAGTAGGGATTGCATGCATCGACAAATGATTGATCGTGTGCATGAACACATATATAGGTACAGGGGGCCGGCCTCTACTTGTGTCTCCCAAGAAATACAAATATACAGGGGAGAGAGGAGGCACGGCAGTACAAAATACACAGACCCTAGTACTATACATGTGCATGGATAACGTATGTTCAAACACCCCTCCTGGCTGGCTTGCGCACGTTGCCACATTGGCTAGGGTTTGCTGCCGCCGAACGAGCTCCTCCATGCCCATGCGTACTCCTCTGCCTCAGGCCTGCCGTCCTCCCCGCTTCTGTCCACTGGTCCGCGGTGACGGGGTGCTTCCAGTATGTGCTCCTCTGCCTTTCCCTTGGTCCTTCGAGCCTGAGGTATGATGTCCGGTTCTTTCCATCCTCTTCTGTTCAAACCCATGGTAATCAGAGAGAATATAAGAAGTTCAGTTGAAATTCAGATGCTTCAGAGTGCAGATAGGTACTCTATTGATGAAAGACCTCGCATCCATAATATCTATATAGATTCGTAGGGATTATGGTTCTGTTTGAATGTGGTTTTCTTTTTATGATGAAAGACCTCGCATCCATAATATCTATATAAATTCTAAGGAGCAGTTCAATTAAACTTCCTGATTTGTACCTCTCATAAATCCAATTGATTGTGATCCAATTTTTTCTTCAGGTTCTCTTCATGCTCTGCTTCATGTGATCTACAGGTTATTTTCATGAATAAATGCTTAGGCCTCGACGGTGGGTTGCTCAGCAAATTCTCCGGCCAGAAGCATCTCAGCAGTGCAATGTCGGCCACGAGGCCGGACGTGTTCGCCCTCGGCAGTCAGTCGCTGCACAATGGTAGCTGCATGCCGCATAGGCCAGGGTTGTGGGCGTGCTGGATCGCCAACAGCATGCTGAGCGTGCTCATGGTTGTTGAAGGTGCCAATATGCACTAGGGAGGAGAGGTTAGAGAACAAGTTCAGAGAGCAGCCGCTGCAGGTGTATATCTATTTCATTATAGTTAGTTCAGCCACATGCCTAAGCACCGTAGCCTGAGTCCGTATGTGCCAATCATGAGCAACCTGATATAACTATAATTTTACTGTGAGATTGACAATTGCATTTTCAATATCAACCGAGTATATTTAAGCACCTATAATAATGGAAGATTAGTTACTGAATGTTCTCTTTTCATTTGACTTGGATTAAGATTGAGCTAACTGCAAATTACTCTATTTGAGGTGGCATAACAATGCTGGTGGAAATGCCTCTCGATAGCTTTCAACAGTTTCTGAAGGAACTCTCAAACTAAAGGTGCAGAATGTTGCTTCTAGCTTTTTTTGTAACTAACACTTCCAATACTAGTATGCTTGGTTAATACTAGCAGGCCTCTAGCTTTGCTTGTTTGCTCTTTGTAGGTGAGACCCCTGATTCTGCTGATCGTTGTCGAGAGATTTGCCAAGGAAAGTGTCCTCTTGTGGCTTCCCAAGGTTTTCCTCACCTTTGTTTTTGCTAGGAAAATTAGAGGTGAAGCTACAGTGGCTGTTTCTCACCTTCCCATTCACTGTCCCTTGGCCCCGTGGTCGCGTGCAGGCCGCCACCGCTCAGATTGATACATCTCACACCAGCGCAGCGTCGACCAACACGGCCAGGAACACCTCGACAGTGCAGCAGCAGCCACCAGGCCGGACATGCTCGCGCTCGGCAGCTGGTCCCTGCGCCGAGGCTTCTTCTGGCAGGCCTACAATAAGGTACGTTAGCATTTTTGACAACATACGTGGATAGTCTTGCAGATGAGCTAATTAGTCTGTAGCTCGCTGCTGCAGTTTTTGTTAGCTAACAAGTATTGACGGTCATTGTTGGAATCAAGTAGTGTCACCTTGAAAATAAAATTACATTAATAGGTACTTGTGTTCCATTGTTAATGATCATGGTAACAGATGTTACAGAGGATTCTGAAGGTGACCCATGTACTGGAATAAGAAACTTGGAAGACCAGCTAGAAAATCTGGATATTTTCACAAGTCAAGTGTGGCGTTAGAGCATTTTGTTTGTATGTTTGTTAACGTATCGATCAGACTTCGATTGAGACCCATATTTATGTGTGTTGCTGGCCAACTGTAGAAACTGAAATTAGAGACATAATTCACTTAATAAGTAACAACTTCCGGTTGAAGTTTAACAGCCTCAGCTACGTCATTCCAGATTGATGTTAAAGTTCTGAAGTGTATTACCCTTTGTCTATTATATGTGTCCCCTTTACCTCTGTGACCCATATTCATGGCGTATGTTGTCTCTAATAGATGCATTCAGACGCAACCAGAGTAAACTAGATATGAATGGTGTTATGACATAACAAGCAGAACAGCTTCGCTATAAGAACATAAGCCAATAATGAAAAATTACTCCAACACATAGCCTGTTGGCGTAATATGTCAGTACAGTTTGTTGGTAAATGATTTCTCCGTGCCAACTGGGGTTACCTTAGCATTTCATGATATTTTAATAACTCTGGGTTGTCTATGTACACTTTTTTTTTTGCTATGGGCCATGGTAGTGTACAAAAGAACATGCTGAACCCAATAAATGAAAATCTGCCACTTGAGTGATTATTTGTAGATGTTTAAATCAGCAACTTTTTTCTACAAAATGAATTAAAACTGCATCTACTAAGATATATTCAACTATCAGTACCACATTTTGGAACTTACAAGTGACGTTATGATAGTGGTAATATATATTTTGTTTATGATGCTTTAGATTTTTGTGAATGGAGCATTGTTAAATTCTCCATCTCCTGGTGTTGTTGTTTCATGCTGTTGTTACTCTAGGGTCAATTTTGCTGCGATTTGTGTCTGTTCATTCAGAGGAAGCAACTGATTGATAGAAATTCAGAGGAAGACGATGAAATGTAGCTGTTTTGTATTGTTCCTGCTGATTGTCCAATTCTTTCTCTTTTCATTTTCAAATGACAAAGTGCATTTTATTTTTGCAACTTTCTAATCATTCTTATCAAACAAGTTGGCTCATAAGATCACCATTAATCTTTTGTCTCTATAAATCGAAGCATGGAGTATATTCGGAATCCAAAAGAGGTATTGAGCAGTTACGGTTGCAACCGCAAGATCGTGCCTGCTGGAAGTCCTATTTGAATTGTTGGTTATCTAGTAGCTTGCTCACGAAGCTCTGACCATTCGAGCTAGCATTTCCATAATACACATAATTAGATAAGAATATGAATGGCTGTCCTTGTGATTCCCATGAAGGGCTATTCTTGAAAAGACTTGAGTTCAACACAGTCAAGTGTACTTCTCAGTTTGGATAGAAAATTCATGAACTACCTTGCAATAGGTCATATCTGAGCTTAGCTCTACAGATCTCAAAGTTCTACATAGGTTTATGATAATTCATCTTTTTTTCACGTAGTCATGATTAACTACCTTGCAAAACAGATAGACCAGTATATTCTGATAGTGGAAGTCGTGAGCAAAATTACAAGATACTGTATCCAATTGCTTTCTGTTGCTTATTACTTTTATACTGCCTCCTGTTGATACTTTGTGGAGCTTGATTTGTTCTCATATATAATAAATTTCAAAATTAATCCTTACGTACCTAAATTAGATTTTAAGAAACAGAGGAAACAAAGGACCTACAACACCATTATTATATTAGAATCAAGATTCGAATTTTCTATAAATGCACATGCCCACAGTTTATTATGTTTGATCTGCTAATGTATGCATTGGCTTGCCATGTTCCTTCACTGTAATGTATATGATAAAAAAATGTGACTTTCTTGAAATACAATGATGCCAATGGACATGATAATTCCTTGATTATTTATTAAGATAATTGTGTTGATGTAGACTGATCTAATTCATTTATCCATGTAAAGAGTGCATGTTCTCACGTTTCTGCTGATCAAGGCAAAGATTAAATTCTGTTCACACAACTAAATTGATTTTAGATGATGTAAGTAGACAGAAGATCCACTCATCTTCTGATCTATCGTAATTCTGGTGGAACTGTAAAGTTATGTTCATCCAAAATTATGCATCAAATGCCTGGGACTTAGGTGACCACTTCTGTCCAAGAAAGTGATTGATGACTTTTCTTTCTACCTGCACCTGAAAGTTAAGAAACTAAAACAAAAATGTACCCAAGTTACATTTAAATTTAAACCATAGTTGGAGAAAGTGGGATGCACGGCTCCGGCACGACGTAGGAATGGTGCTGATGTTTTTTTTTTTTTGCTCCTGATTTAATTGAAAATTTGGGATAAGGGATTCGTGGCTACTATTTATAAATAAATTTAGTATTCTGAATATTTAACCATATGTGCATCTGTATATATAACAAACCATCTCCCGTATCTGTTCTCATTTTAGGTAAATGTCCGCATATTTTCTGCCCACAATTATCTCCATGTTGATCCTTTTTTTGGATGATATCATCTATGCAGGTTACTGGGTAACTAAGCCCATGTAGCTGAGAAATTGGATAATGGAGAAATTGCTAATAGCATCCGCATACCACTGTGGAGATTATTTGGGGGAGCATCAACAGTGTGACAATAAACAACACAATATGCTTTTCTAGGTATCCTTGCGACGGGTCAATCATCTTATGGTTTTCTGCCCGATTGTTATTTTCTTGCCAATATGAAGCCCTGCTGATAGTTTAGTGCACGTTTTGTTTCAGCTTATTCAGTCTCTACTAGAGTTGTTGGTAGACAAAAAATTGTTGCAGGAAAGATAGATAGAGTGGTGTTGTAACCTAGAACCGAAACATAATCCGTGACAAGCAGTTTACTATATATTTTTACGAAAGTTGCAATTGGCATCTGGATTTAAACAAATTTATCTGAGTTGATACAGATTCCACCCTTAGTTCCATCATATTTGTGTAGGTCCTGTCCTTTGGCTCTGTAACCATCATCACTCAAATTGCCCATCTATACATTTGTGTATACCATGTGTTTCATGGAATGCATAGGACAACAATCATGGGCTCACCGGCAGTTCTTTATCTTGCTTTTGGCTGAGGAGTGCATGCTTCAGATTAGAACTTGGCCATCTAAGTTTATAGTCTTATCTGTTAAGTGGTTCTGCAATTGCCCAGATGGTATTGTGACCACAATTCTTCTGATGCAAAACAATTATATATGTAGACTGAGCAACAATTCTTAGATTACGGTATCAACATGTCCTATTCTTTTGAGGATTTCGTATGAGCCCACACCTGAATCAAATTTACATATGTGAAGTGTTGGCATATGCCAATTTATTTCCTGACAGGAACAACCAACGACCCTTCATAAAACTAGAATAGGAGTGTCTATAGAAGCTTTGACTAAGGTAAGTATTACTTAAGCGGAGGTGTCTGTTGGTACTTTTTTTTTATATCTACTTCCGATTGATATTGCTTGGCATTACAAAGCGAGGTAACATATATCTTCACACACGTAATTTCTGATACTTTCAGATTTTTATTTCTCAAATTGATATTAGCTTACATTACATCTGTAGATGGTGTTCAGAAAAAAAATACTTACATTAATCCTAGCCCACTCTATTTTTGTACGTCTTGCTCTGCATCACATGACACCATGAAAGTTCATCCCCGCCAGTCTTTATGTCGCGTACTTTGCTCCCACACATAATTTGATCCACGTGCATTATGAATTCTGCTGGGCATTGATCAATTAACTATGCCTCTTCTTCTTTACCCCTAATGATTCAAGGATAGGCCTCAGGCGATTCCTGTCAGCATACATAGTTCAGGTTCGTATACCTGTCAATTGTCATCTTTCTTCCAACCATATGAGCTAGAAAGGCAACATTGCCTCTTTTCTTTGTTATTATCTAAAAATGGGTGATCCAGTGATTCTCTGTTTCTTATTTTAGGATGTCTACAACGAAAAGAAGCTATTATCTTTGGTTTTAGAAAAAGAATGACGACAAAGCATGAAGGTTCGAAGCGAACCATCTAATCATGGAGGCCAACAAGAACAACAAGAGGCCAAGAACCGAGCACGCAAAAGATTCTGTGATGAAGAGAACGACGACAAAGCATGATGGTCGGAAGCAAACCATCAAACCATCCAAACATGACAGCCACGAGAAAACCATCCAGAGTGCTGACAAGCAACAAGCTACTCCACCAACTTTTTATCTTTATCTACATCTGTAAACCATTTAGCTAGACAGTGTACTATCTTAAACCAGTGCTCACCCATTGTACTTTTTCACAACAAATTAAGCTACAAATGATACTTTTTCACAACAAATTAAGGTACAAATTTGCGAAATGACGGGCTCATACACGGGCGCGTTGTGCCGCCGCGCCTCTACCTGCTAGTTCCTACTAGGACAGTATGCAATCCCGTGGGAGATGAATACGAAACAGGGGTGGAGGCTGACGCCAATCATATAGTATGGATCCCTATGTTTCAGTGGAACGGGGGTTCGCCCCTGTTTTTCTGAAAGAAAAGAAATAAAGTGAAAGGAAGATTTTTCTTAGTATGTACTCCCTCTGTTCCATAATGTAGTGCGTATAGATTTTTTGAAAAATCAAACTTTGCAAACTTTGACCAAGTTTATAGAGAAAACTATTTATATCTACAATACCAAATATATAAAATATGAGGGGAGGGCGTTTTGGCTTCCGGGTGCATTTGCTCCCGCATGAACAGTAAAATAAAAAAATAGTAAAAAAATTAAAAATTCTGAATTTTTTTGTAGATGTTCTTGTTAGTGTCTCAAGCGTGCTTGACATTTTTCATGCGAAATGGAGTAGCAGTGTTTCGTCGGTGAAAAAAAAATTGGGTGTAACATTTGGGGGTGACATTTGGTGTTCAATTTGTTTTTTTTTTGTGCAGGCCAAAATGCTTAACCATTTTACCTAAAAATTTGCAGGTAGCATTTGGATGTGACTATGAACACATCAAATTTTTGTTGGGATTTTTTTGACATTTCAAAAATCATTTTCCGCGCGCAGGAGCACATGCACCCGGGAGCCGAATTGGATTTCCGCTGAGCGACTACGGATCATGGATCGCGATCTGACGCGTAAATAATTACCCTGCATCGATCCTTATCCTATCTCGGGAGTTGAGGAATTAAAATAAATTGACCGCGCTTTTTACACCTCCTCCATCCGTACGCAGCGTGTATTTTTTTTAAAATCCTAAAATTAATAGCAGTGGCGAGCAGGACTAGGAGGTCGTCGCTGGTACATGCTTCAAGTAGTGGCGGGCAGCAAGTCATGCCCGCCACTGCTAACAGATTACTAGCAGTGACGGGTGTTATTTCATGCCCGCCACTGGTAACAGGTGATAACCCACAAGTATAGGGGATCGCGACAGTCTTCACGGGTAGTATTTCACCCAATTTACTGATTCGACACAAGGGGGGCCAAAGAATATTTATAAGCCTTAGCAGTTGAGTTGTCAATTCAACCATACCTGGAAAGTTGTTTCTCTGCAACAAAGTGTTTAGTAGCACAGTAGTTTGATAGATTTGATGGTAATAGTAGCAATAGTAACGGTGATAGTAACAGTAGCAGTTTTGTAATTGTAACAGCAGTAACTTAGCAAAGATCAATATGAGCAAAGCATAGGCATTGGATCAGCGTTGGATATTTGTGTTGGATGACATTCATCATATAACAGTCACAACCTAGAGCGACACACAATAGCTCCAATTCATCAATTCAATGTACGCATGTATTCCGTATATAGTCATACGTGCTTATAATAAGAACTTGCATGACATCTTTTGTCCTATCTTTCCGTGGCAGCGGGGTCCATAAGGAAATCTAAGGAATATTAAGGCCTCCTTTTAATAGAGAACCGGAACAAAGCATTAACACATGATGAATACATGAACTCCTCGAATTACAGTCATCCCCGGAGAGTATCCCAATTATTGTCACCTTGGGGTCTACGGTTCAGAACAATAACAAGTGCATATAACTAGCAGATATGATCAAGAACTCAAATATATTCATGAAAACATAGAGGGTTCAGATCTGAAATCATGGCACTCGGGCCCTAGTGTCAAGCATTAAGCATAGCAAAGTCATAGCAACATCAATCTCAGAACATAGTGGATACTAGGGATCAAGCCCTAACAAATTGACTCGATTACATGATAAATCGCATCCAACTCCATCACCGTCCAGCAAGCCTACGAAGGAATTACTCACTCCCGGAGGTGAGCATCATGGAATTATTGATGAAGAAGGGTTGATGATGACGACGGCGATGAACCCCCCTCTCCGGAGCCCCGAACGGACTCCAGATCAGCCCTCCTGTCGAAGAACAGGAGGTGCGGTGGCCCCGTATAGTAAAACATGATGATTCCTTCTCTCTGTTTTTTTCTCCGCGAGACGGTACTTATGGACTTAGAGGTAGGGCAAACGGAGCAGCGAGGGGTCCACAAGCTCAGGTGGCGCGCCCTGGGGGGGCGCCACCTGAGCTTGTGGCTCCGTGGTGGCCCCCCTCCGGTAGATCTTTTCACCAGTATTTTTTATATATTCCAGAAAAATTCTCCATAAATTTTCAGCCCAATTCGAGAACTTTTATTTCTGCACAAAAATAACACCATGCTAGTTCTGCTGAAAACAGCGTCAGTCCGGGTTAGTTTCATTCAAATCATGCAAATTAGAGTCCAAAACAAGAGCAAAAGTGTTTGAAAAAGTAGATACATTTGAGACGTATCAACTCCCCCAAGCTTAACTCATTGCTTGTCCTCAAGCAATTAAGTTGACAAACTGAAAGTGATAAAGAAAAACTTTTACAAACTCGTTTGTTCTGTTGCTGTATATATGCTTAACTAGTATTCAAATTTTCAGCAAAGATTATGAACTAACCACATGAATGATAACACTTAGGTCTCACATTTACTCAGGACAATAACATAATCAACTAGCGAGCAATAATAATATATCTCAAATGCCAACAATTTGTCAAAACAATCATGATATAATCTGATAACATGGTATCTCGCTAGCCCTTTATGAGACAGCAAAACATAAATGCAGAGCACCTCCGAAGTCCAAGCAGCGACTAAACGTTGTAATTCGGGGTAGAAGAGATCTAGTCATGCTCATATCCAACATTAACTAGACTCAATGCATGTTAAACTAAGAATGATAATAGCGCTCTCTACGTTGGTGCTTGAATGAGAAGGTGATGACTCAACAATAAAAGTAAACAACATAAAAGTAAATAGAAAGGCCCTTCGCAGAGGGAAGCAGAGATTTGCAGAGGTGCTAGAGCTCAAAGCTTAAAGCAGAGATGAATACATTTTTGAGTGGTGTGCTTTTCCTGTCAACGTCACGACAAAGGATTTCAATATCTTCCATGCTAAACACATTATTGGCGGTTCCCATGCGGAAATGAAAAGATTTACTCCCCCTCAACCATACAAACACAAGCCATGTCTAGCCGAATTCACGGGTGCCCTCCAAACTATCAACTTTCCAGGGGGGTTTTTTTTATTATATTTTTCTTTGTTTTTGATTGACGGGATTGGGCATCCCCATTACCAGCCTCTCTCGTGCAATGACAAGTGAATAAACTCTCATCATGAGAATAACCCGCTTAGCATGGAAGATACTGACCGCCCCGTCGCTCCATGAGCAGTACAGGCACATAAAACAGATGTTTATTTGAATGATTAGAGATGGCACATGCAAATTTACTTGGAACGGCAGAGTAATACCGTATATAGGTAGGTATGGTGGACTCATCTGGAACAACTTTGGGTTTCAGGATTTTGGATGCACAAGCAGAATTCCCGCTTAGTACAGGCGAAGGCTAGCAAATAGATTAAGAAGCGACCAACTAGAGAGCGACAATGGTCATAATCATGCATTGCGAATATTTAACATTGACCATTAGCATGAGTATGATATAAACACTCTGAACATAAATATCATAAAGGCTGCATTGGTTTTGAATCAACTACATGTGTGAACATGTGCCAAGTCAAGCCACTTAAATTCTTCAGAGGAGGATACCATACTAACATACTACATCACAACCATTTTAATGCATGTTGACTCCTAAGATAAATCATTATCCACTCCTACTTACTTAAGCATGTCATAAGCAACTATAATCTCTAATTGTCATCACAAACATGTTTAACCATAATATGACGAATCAGGCCTACCGAGTTAAACATATTTACAAAAACAAAAAACAAGAAGAGTTCATACCAGCTTTTCTTTACCACAGTCACTTCATCAAATCATCGTCATTATTGTCTTTTACTTGCACGACCGAATGATGTGGAAATAATAATAGTGCAAGTGTGCCGTGGACTAAGCTGAAATCTGCAAACACTTATTCAAAGGAGAAGACAAGGTAATTTTGGCTCTTCGTTAGATCAAAAGTAATTCATATGAGAGCCTCTCAACAATTCTAACATAGTCTTCTCCATACGACGACTCAAAGAAAAGAAAAGAATTTCAAAGAAACACACTAAAATGTTTTGGAGTTTTTAGTTTTTCTGAAGAAGGCAAATTAAAGAAGAAAAACGAAAAGCGAGAAAAACTATTTACACCAAAGAACTCCCAACAAACAATAAAAGAAGAAAAGAGAAATATTTTTGGGTTTTCTTTTAATACTACGAACTAACTAAACAAGAAAGAAAAACCGAAAAGAAGCGAGAAATATTTTTGGATTTTTAAAGTTTTTCAAACACACAAAAGAAACGAAATAAAGCGAAACATGGATAAATACTAAAAACGAAGAACACCGACAACTGGAATGAATGTGTGATACATGAATATAATGTCGGTGAGAATACGTACTCCCCCAAGCTTAGGCTTTTGGCCTAATTTGGTCTATGGCCACTGATAAAATCCATCTGGTCCAGGGAAATACTGAGGCTGCTGAGGCTCCCACTGATAAGCCAGTGCTGGTGTAGGTGCGGGTGCTGCCTCCGCCGTCTGGCTCCAGTATGCATATAGGTCATCGGGCATGATAGTGTACCTATCCCTGGAAAGATCGAACAAAGCAGGAGCGGGCAGAGTAATAACCTCACGAGTGCCCTGGCTAAACACCAAGTTATACTGAAACCGGACTTTACCCTTATCAATGAAATCATGTTCAGTCATGCTACGATAATCTAAATATTTTGTGGGTAAGAGCTCATCCTCATCATGTCTAATGGGGATCTCAAAGTATCTCGCAAGGTGAGAAGCATAAATACCACCATAAATAACACCCTTTGAACGGTTAGGCCCCCTTTGTTTGGGCTACAGATTCATGAGAATCAGCTATGGCTTGGATTCTGAGAGTTCGTTGTGGCTGTGGATTTTGAGAATCCGAAGCTGACTGTTTGTTTACCTGCTATAGAAAAACCACAAGTGTTGTGTAATGTCCACAATGCCCAGAATACACAAATGGTCAATCATAAACTTGCAAAAACTTATCAAATTCATCGAACAGTTCATAAATCTTACTCCAACAGATAATTCATTCATTCATACACTGGCTGGTATCATGTACTGCAGCCATTTTTCTCTAATCTATATCAAACATTCACATTATCCATCACGCTACAAGGGACAAGTAAAAGCATCACAAATGATGAATTGAAGACAGAGAAGAATCGGGACAGGAACATACCGCGCCAAGGGTGGGACATCTGACACGAGCAGTCGGGAGACAGCAACTAGACGGAGGCGGCGGCCTTGGACATGGAGCTGGAGCGGCGGTCGGCTGGCACGTCCCTAGGACGTGGAGCTGGAGCGGTGCCCTCGCACATGGCCCCTGCGCCTGGTCTCCTCTCGCAGCCTCGCAAACCACTACGCTCGCGTACACGGCCACTCAGGCAAGACGGCAGCGCCTTCCGGCGCGCGCCACAGTGCGGCGACCACCCGGTCTACGAGGAGGTTGCCACGGGAGCTCATGAGTGCCACGGGATGAGAGGGCCGAAGAGTCCCTGTGGGAGGCCGGAATCCATGGCTAGCACATGCTCGGCATGGTGCGGCGCACAGCCGGACCATCGATTCGCGCCGTGCGCTTCTTGCTCGGTGGTGGCTGGGGTGAGAGCAGCGGCGGCTTGGGGAATCGCTCGGAAGAGACGAGGGGTGAGGGTTGCGGTGGCAGTTTCGTTGCAATTTTGACTGGAAATAGGGGTAAGGGCTCAAGATGAATCGTTTTCTTTTGTGGGAAGGAGCAGAATCGCTGGAATCACCAAAATCGCCGCTTCCGGCTTCGCTCGGCTGATAGCTCATTTTTTAGAATCGATTCTGGGAAGCTAGGTAGAAATCTAGTGTGTTTGTTTCAGATTTCGATTTTGAAATGTTATAATCCGAAAATCAGAAGCTGCAGCCCAAACAAATGCCTCCATAGTGTGTAATCGTCGTGCAACAATAGCTCCCAAACTAAAAGTTCTGTCCCCATAAAGAGCATGGCGCAAAATAGCAAAATCAGGCGAACTAAGCGTTCCACTCTCCCATCTACCAGTCAAACACATCCCAGCAAATAATTAATAGTAACGTAGAACGGGAAAATGTAAGCTGGCAACTCTCGCCTGGGAGACCCCTCTCGTTTCTCCCACAGTTACATCTAGCAAAAAGTCCTCAAAATCTCTAGTGTGTGGCTCTAGAGGACTACCCTCATTAGGAACTTTGCATACTTGACAAAATCTATCAAGTGCCATTTCATAAGTGTGATCATAAAGGTGAAATGATACGGTGGGTGTATCTCTCCTAGGCATGAATCGAAAATTTTGCACAAAAGTATTGGCGAGGAGGAGATACTGATCACACTTATCTTGGAGGAACGAGGCGATTCCGACATTGTTCACCAAATAATAGAAATCCTCTTGAATGCCCGCATCTCTCAAAAATGTATCACATGGCCATTCGCACGGCCTCACCTCAGCCGCACGAGGGAGGCTGTACTTGGGCTTCTCCTCTGGAGTTTCCTCGGAACTTCTGCTTGAAGAGCCTCTCAAGAGCCTCCTAAGCATTTTCTTTTCTCTGAAAATTTCTGAAATTTTTAGTCCTCAAAATAAAAGTGAATGAAACTTAACAAAATTGATAGCAACTACTCCCACAAGTGCCTAGAAGCTATATCACGCATCAAAACTACTTAGAACCAAGCAAATTAAACATGCAAGCTCATATACATGGTCACCAACAGTAGCAAAATGTGCAAAACATAATCCACTAGAACAGAAACTAATTGGACCATCGGAGGAGTCACATACCAAGGAGCAATTCCTCCGAACAGTTTCGGAAACGGAGCTCCGAGGAAGGAGATCGAAAATCTCACGAAAATGAGCAAGAACACGGGATAGGAAGTGAGGATGATTTTTTCTGGAGGTGGAAGAAGGCTGTGAGCATGGGCACTAAGTGAGTGGGTCCTTGTGGGGCCCACAAGCTTGCATGGCGCGCCCAGGGGGGTGGGCGCGCTGTGTGAGCTTGTGGCCCGCAGGTGCACCCCTCTGGGGTGTGTTCAGTGCCCAAAATTCTTAAATATTCTGGAAAAAATCATACTAAATTTTCAGGACATTCCGAGGACTTTTATTTTTGGGGCATTTTTTGTTGCACGGATAATTCAGAAAACAAGATAAACAGGGCATTTTACTTTATTAAACTATAAATAACAGAGAGCAAACTATAGGTACAGTAGGTTGTGCTTACTAAATTCATCGACCACATGCCTCTCAAAAAGAATCCATTAATAAGGTTGATCAAGTCTTATTAACAAACTATTTCTGAGTAACATGAAACCAAAAAACTTTCGTATAACACTAGGTTACCTCAACGGGGATATGCATTTCCCCAACAATAAGAGTTTGATATTTCTTTTTAGAAGTCGGAAGAGGAAATTCAAAACCTCCAATAGTGATTGTCATAATTCTTTCAATAGAGTTGATACTATTCATTTGATGACGTTTCTTTGGAAAATACACCGTATGCTCATTACCATTGATATGAAAAGTGACCTTACTTTTGCTGCAATCAAATACAGCTCCTGCAGTATTCAAAAAGGTTCAACCAAGGATAATCGACATGTTGTCGTCCTCGGGCATATCAAGAATAACAAAGTCTGTTAAGATGGTAACATTAGCAACAACAACGGGAACATCCTCACAAATACCGATGGGTATAGCAGCTGATTTTTCAGCCATTTGCAAAGAGATTTCAGTAGGTGCCAGCTTGCTCAAATCAAGTCTTCTATATAAAGAGAAAGGCATAACACTGACACCGGCTCCTAAATCACACAAAGCAGTTTTAACATAATTACTCTTAATGGAGCATGGTATAGTAGGTATTCTCGGGTCTCCTAATTTCTGAGGTACTTTTCCTTCAAAAGAATAGTTTGCAAGCATAGTGGAGATCTCAGCCTCCGGTATTTTCCTTTTATCAGTGACAATGTCTTTCATGTATTTGGCATATGGAGGCATTTTCATAATTTCAGTCAAAGGTGTTCTCAGATATAGGGGTCTAAGCATTTCAACAAAGCGATTAAAAGCCTCTTCATCTCTATATTTGACAGCCTTACTAGGAAATGGCATAGGTTTTTGAACCCATGGTTCTCTTTCTTTACCATGTTTCCTAGCAATGAAATCCTTCTTATCATATCTTTTACTTTTAGGAGGTGGGTTATCAAGCTCAGCTACAGGTTCTATTTCTACATCATTATCAGATTCTTTGCTATTATCTGGTTGAGCATCAATATGATCATCATTAACATCATCATTATCATTATCACTAGGTGTATGCTCATTACCAGACTGTGTCTAAGCATCAGAAATAGAAACATCATTAGGATTCTCAGATAGTTTGTCTACAACAGGTTCACTAGAAGCATGCAAAGTTCTATCTCTATTCTTTTTCTTTTTCCTAGGTGAACTAGGTGCATCATTATTAATTCTCTGAGAATCTTGCTCAATTCTTTTAGGATGACCTTCAGGATAAAGAGGATCCTGAGTCATTTTACCTCCTCTAGTCACTACTCTAACAGCACGATCATTCATTTTATTATTCATCTCATTAAGCAAATCATTTTGTGACTTAGAGACCTGTTCTAACTGAGTATGAACCATGGATGAATGTTTACATAAGCCTTTAACATCATTAGCAATTCTAAACATCAAATCACTTAGGCGTTCAATTGCAATAGCATTACGTTTCAGTTGATCACTCACATATCTATTGAAGTTTTCTTGCTTCACAATAAAGTTATCAAATTCATCCAAGCACTGACTATGAGTTTTATTATATGGAATATCACCCTCATCAAATCTATAAAGATAATTTACCTCTACTACCTGTGTCGGGATATCAAGTCCATGTATTTCTTCAACAGGTGGTAGATTCTTAACATCTTCAGATTTAATACCTTTCTCCTTCATAGATTTCTTTGCTTCTTGCATATCTTCTGGACTGAGGAATAGAATACCTCTTCTCTTTGGAGTTGGTTTAGGTGGTGGTTCAAGAAGTGTCCAATCATCGGCATTCCTCAATATATTATCCAATAATTCTTGAGCCTGTTCGATAGTTCGTTCCCTGAAAACACAACCAGCACAACTATCTAGGTAGTCCCTAGAAGCATCGGTTAGTCCATTATAAAAGATATCAAGTATTTCATTTTTCTTAAGAGGATAATCTGGTAAAGCATTAAGTAATTGGAGAAGCCTCCCCCAAGCTTGAGGGAGATGCTCTTCCTCAGATTGCATAAAGTTATATATTTCCTGTAAGGCAGCTTATCTTTTATGAGAAGGAAAATATTTTTTAGTGAAGTAATAAATCATATCCTGGGGACTACACACGCAACCAGGAGCAAGAGTATTAAATCATTCTTTAGCATCACCCTTTAATGAGAAAGGAAACAACTTAATAATATAGTAGTAGCGAATTTTTCCTCTTGAGCAAATAGGGTGGCAATGTCATTTAATTTAGTAAGATGTGCCACAACAGTTTCAGATTCATAACCATGAAAAGGATCGGATTCTACCAAAGTAATAAGTTCAGGATCGACAGAGAATTCATAATCCTTATCGGTAACAAAGATAGGAGAAGTAGCAAACTTAGGATCATATTTCGGCCCTGTTTGGTTACGATTTTTTACTACGATTCCGCTGCCGAGCAGCCGAATCTGAACCAAAGAGCGAAACGAGGAGGCCCGATTCCATTGATAGCCAGCCCAAAATACACGCATGGCAGAAAGCGGCCGCGGAGGTGCTTTCGTGGATTAGGATGCATGTCTCCTTGAACTTACCCCTGGATTATAGGTGAAATTACCCACCTTTGCCACTCGATGGGTCAAACGCAGTACCGATTCACCAGCCGCCGAGAGACCACGCTCGCCCTCTCCTCTCGTCTCCCTTCTTTCTGGCGATTCTAGGGTTTGCCCCCACCGCCGGCCTGCTGGTGGCCAGGACGCTCCTGCGGCGCTGACGGCGTGCCGCCACCATCCGCCTCGCCACCGTCCACCTTTGTCACCCGGCCTCCTCTTCTAAGCTCCACCGTCTCCCCCTCGTCGACCTCCACCGGCTGGCTGTCACCAAGTCGAAGAGCACCGGCTAGCCACCACTGCTAAGGGTGCCGATCTTCCTCATCCCCATCACGTTGTTCTCTGCACCCACTGGAGCTGTACCACGACATCTACAGCAACCCAATCTCCCAAGGTACTTCTTCTGATTTGCTTGGATTTGATTGCCCTGTTTGAACTGTACCACTTTGATAAACATTTTATGATATGTGTATGTTATTTGGCAGTAGCATATGGTCTGATTAGGCCCAGATTATTATGTGTTGATGTGTACAATTTGTATTGTCTGTGTTAAAATTTTTTGTGAAAGAATGTGACTGTTGGTAACTTGATATGTACAGTTTGTATGGCAGCAGTATGTTGCATGAAGTGTTTGGCAATTTACCTTATGTTCTTAAAATTTATGTTGTGAATTAGATGGAAAAGGAAAAGGCAAATTGGGATGCACATCACATAACCGTTTTTTGTGAGATATGCAAAGAAGAGGTGGAGAAAGGTAATAGGCCAAAGGGATGTTTGAACTGTAGAGGGTACAAACATCTTGAAGATAAGTTCTTTGATAGGATTGGGAAGAGATGTACTCAGACTCAGTTTAAAAACAAATGGGACATGTTGAAGAGACAATATATACAATTCATGGTGTTGAAAAATGCGGCAACTTGGCTAGGTTGGGATGATGTGAAGAAAACCATTGCAGCCGATGATGATTGGTGGAACATACATCTTAAGGTATGTACTATCATTTATTTGGTAGCATCGTTTTGTTTGTGGAATTGCTAACTCTTATGCTATATTTCAGAAAAACCCTAAGCATGCAAAGTACAAGAAGAAGGGGCTCACCAACTTGGAAGAAATGCATGTCATGTTCGCCAATGCACATGTCACCAGGGCTACATCATCTATTCCTGGGGAGATGTCGGACAACACGAATGATGATGCTATGCTTGATGTTGGAGAAGAGTCCGGGGAGGATGGAAAGGCAGCAAAGGAGGTCAAGGTTTCACCTAAGGATGGAAAGGCGGCAAAGGAGGTCAAGGTCTCACCTAAGGATGGCAAGTCTACAAAAAATGTGAAGCGCAAGGCCAAGTGTCGGGGACGGATTTCCGAGACATGATATCCCAGAAATTAATCCCTCGTGTCATCACCAGCCCAGGATTACTGTTATTGGTGGACACGTCCTTGTTACAGATTTCCAAGCAATTACAAGAATTGGATACAAGACCATAAAGGTCCAATGATACAACAATGATTTCTAGTGAGGATGACGGAAGCGACTCGTGGCTCTCCAACATCGATGGGGCTCCATTCCCACAGGAACAGCTGACCCGGATAATTCCTATCCCGCGTGGCTGCTATCCTAGGCTCCGCAGGGACGTCGTGGTAATACTCCTTGTAGAAATCCTGACCTGGCCAATTAAATAGCCAGGGACAAGCCAGTGAGTACGTTTGAATGTACTCGCAAACATAATGAACAAATGATATGCCGAATGCATATGATCATGATGGGTTAAATTATATGCATATGCTGAATAAAGTTTAAAGCATAGCATGATGAATATTAATACGGTGCTGAATGCATACGCCCCTGATGGATTCAATGATATGCTCATGCTGACTGATATTTAAAACATGGCATGATAAATATTAGCATGTGCAGAAATTAAAATGTTAGTGACAAACCAAGAAAATTAAAAGTGGACAATCGGGCGAGACTGAACTGCCCGAGAATCCAAAAGAAATGCCAAACGGGTGTCTAAAAGAGAATTGGGCGAGACAGACCGCCCGAGAACTCAAGCGACGCCACGAGAGGTCTTGCAAAGAAATGCCAAACGGATGTCTAAAAGAGAATCGGGCGAGACAGACCGCCCGAAAACTCAAGCGACGCCACGAGAGGACTTGAAAAGAAATGCCAAACGGGTGTCTAAAAGAGAATCGGGCGAGATAGACAGCTTGAAAACTCAAGCGACGCCACGAGAGGTCTTGAAAATAAATGAGTGCCCGGGTAGTCTAGCCAGCCCATGAGACACTAAAAAAAATGAAAATAAGAGAAAGGGTTAGTCCACAATAATATTCAAATCATCAATAATATTCATGATAATATCAGTAGTGGTAATAGCCAATCTGCAAAATAATTCATGCTCAATTTAATTATTTCCTCCGGAGACCGACACTAAGACCGACACTTGACCAACCCAGACTGTAGTCCTTAACCGCGGACACGGCTATTCGAATAGGTATAACCCTGCAGAGGGTGTACTCTTTACCCACAAGTAAAGGATTTCTTTAGCCAGCACCGAGACGCTGACTAATTCCCATTACGGCCTTTGGGTTGAAAACACACCAGACCCGCACATACCAGTTTTAACCTACCAAAGCCAGGAATCACCCAAGGCAATGATAGAGTAAAACTGTAAGTGGGAAGGCCTCATTCAACGACCTCCAATAGCATGGGATCACAATATTTATATCGGCGCGCAAACAGGGGTGCGACCCCTCTCCGGCTACAACCGGAGACACCCATGCCCCCGGACCAAGTGACATGCCTACCATGGGCCAATGGTATCTTTCACTATGGCCTCTCTGTACGGTGTGTGCAGGAAAGGGGTTAACAACTTACTGAACCGTACCCTACCTGCGGCAGGGACAAGTGGCAGCACGAAACAAGTATGGGGGTTACCGGAACAAGACTCGATCTATGGCCGACTCAGGAGGTTTAATTTTTCCTGCAGTGGTTAGTACAACATATTTCCTCGGTAATACCCAACAGGGTCACCATCTGGCATGTCCCAACATGCCCTCACTGATCATTCTCGTCACAACGAGATTTCAGTTTCACGGTCACGTTTCTCGTGACTGATTCTTTCCTGCAGATTAGTCCGGATCAACATGGGCATGTGAAAATAACCATGCTCACTCATACTTCATATTTAAATGAAGATAAAATATTTTCAAGGGATCATGCATGCATAACTAGCAATATGCAAATTTTTATTTGAATTCAACATATGCATGATCCAATTATTTCTTTGCAAACATTTAACCATGCAATCACCATATCAAGTGTTCAGGATGCTTGCCTTGATCATGCAGAAATATTGGGTGCACTCCAAAACTTTTGAAAATTTTATCTTCCCTCCATTTCCTATTTTCAAAAATATTGCAATTACCACATATAGCTAAAACAGTGCTAAAAAGTTGTTTGGAAAATTTTGGAATAAATACTAAAATAAACTAGATGAAATATAGGGAATTTCAGAAAAAGAATCAATTTATTTGGAGTTCATATGTTTTTCCTAGAGAGTTTCTAAGCTGAAATAAATGACTAGTTGGACTATTTAAAAGATCCTACAGAAACAAATCTTAGTAAAAATGTTCACCCTAGCTGTGATAATAGAAAATAATTTATAAGTATTTAGAAATTTGAATCATCAAATTTGGTGTAGAAATAACCACCGTGGAATTATTTGAAACTTGCTGGAAAAAGGAAAAGAGGAAAAGGCAGAAGAGCGCCTGAGCGCGTTTTAGATGCACGGCGCCACTGGGCCAGGTCCAGTCTTTCGACCGCGTGGGAGGGCACCGACGTCGAAGACGTACTCATGGGAGTACGTTTCCCTTGCGTGGGGGCGGCTTCGACAGAATTTGTCTCCACTTGAGACAGCCTGACGCGGCCCAGCCACTGACGAGTGGGGCCCCTCCGTCAGGTTTGACTGGTCGTCCTCGTCTTTACTCCCGCGGCAGAACAGGGGCACCTCACCGGCGGCGATTGCCGGTGAACGGCGGTACGCCTGGAAAAACTGAGCACGCTCTCGTGATCAGGAGCTCATGGCGAACCTCCTGACATAGGACACGATCAACAGGGAGCTCAGGGTCGTCGGCGGCGAGCTCGCCCGAAAGTTTCCAGCGGAGGCGAAATTGGGGTGCACCCCTACGAGCTTGCTCCGGTGGAATTGAGCGCGGGGATGGATCGGCGGGTGCTCCAGGAGCCTGGGGCAAAGGAATTGGGAAGGGGGAGGCTCTGGAGAGGTGGGGAGCTTCGAGGCGAGGGCGGCGGCAATAGCTGCCGGGGAGGAAGGAGATGGCCTCCTTCGGATGTTTGCTGCTTGGAGAGACTGACAGGAGGTGGAGGAGAGGTGACTGTCTGGTGAGGCGAGCTCGGGGTGGCTTCTTATAGGGAGAGAGAGGCGGTGCCGCGGCTTCCAGACGAAGCCATGGTGGCGGCGGCCATTGATTGCAGGAGGAGGAGGCCGGTGAGGGAGTGTTGGAGTCAGCGGAGATAGGTGAGGTCGGTAGGAGTCGGGGAGGGAGTGGATGAGCTCGGCCGTTAGCATTTAAGCGAGGCAGTGGCGTGGCGAGGAGGGATTCGTCGGGCGGCGATGAACGGCGGCGGTGGACGGTGGTGGACGGTGCTAGCGACCAAGGGGAGGTGTCGGCGAGCGTTGAGGAGGATCAGATGATCCAGGGGAGGACTGGGGTGAGCAGGAGAGGCAGCAGAGGTGCGGTAGTGGCTCGATGCCACTAACTGCAATACACGCGCTCTGGACATGCACACCAGCTGCTCGATGAATTGCCAGTGTATCCTAGGCTTGCCCAATTGAGCTGATTTTTGGTATGGTGATGCTTGCAAGGGTGGCAAGGCTACTGGACATGTTGGTTTGGCCAGATGGGCAAGTTCCAAATGTAGCTTATAAACTAGCAAAATTCCTGTCATGCCCACAATCTGTTTGATAAAATGCTACGGCTATCTAGAGAACTTTGTTGGAAGTGATATTTGGCAGGATGGTGTCTCTTTATATCATGAAGATGATGGTGGAGTTGGTTTGACAAAAAGAGATACTTGCTAGTGCAAGTTGGGAAGAATTTCAGTTCTGGACAGAAAGTTGGAGGATTAATTTGGTGGACTCAAAAGAGGTAATTGGAGCTGGTATTCTGGACTTAAGGGTTTCTTAGGAAGGAATAGAGGTGGGAATAATTGCAGAATTTTCGGAGCAAGAAAAATTGAGGTTGTAGTTATAACCTAGGAATGGGACAGAAATGAAATGAGGATGTTTCACTCAAATTTTCAAAAGGCCAGGTTGGGTTTTTGCATAAAAGTGATCTCTAGGCATCACATGACCTCTCATAATTTTTGTGGAGTTTTTAAAGAATTATTTAAAATAGTTGTGGTGCAACAGAGGCATTTAAAGAATTGAAAATGCTATAAAAATGATTATCTTGGGCAAAATTTTATTATGCTAATAATTCCTACTGTTATTAAAATATAATTGAAATGATTTAAGACAACTACCAAATCCCACAATATTTTACAAAAATTTCTAAATGGAGGGAAGAATTTTGAAAACAGAAAATAGAAATTAATAAAAGACCTATT
This sequence comes from Elymus sibiricus, assembly GCA_039707655.1. Taxonomy (NCBI): domain Eukaryota; kingdom Viridiplantae; phylum Streptophyta; class Magnoliopsida; order Poales; family Poaceae; genus Elymus; species Elymus sibiricus. Next base: position 439,788,199 of record CM077676.1, read on the forward strand.
ATAATAAATTTTATTTCTCGCCAAATTTTACTTAATAAAAATATGATTAATTTTTTTGGGGTGTTACAAACTCTACCCCCCTTAAGAAAATCTCATCCTCGAGATTTGTTAAGGGCGGAAGAATTAAATGCATATTACAACAATAATATTATGCAGAATGCAAACATAGCAATGCACCTATGACATACACCCTAAAATACAATACCAAGGTTGCCTCATGTAAACTAGTGCTAGATACTGCAACAAACATACTTATGGTCGTCTACGGCACGAAGGTGGGATCTACCGGGCAACAGGGTTACAAGGGACTCGACAACTACTCTGGTGGACCCTTCTATGCCAAAAGCTCGACGGGTGAGATTGGAGAGGATGACCACAAAGTCTCCAAGCTCGGTTGCGGTGGTCTCGTTGTGAACGATGGGACCAGGTATCTTGGTGATCGGATATCGAACTGAGAGTGAGGCTGTGATGTGCTGAGTTGGGCAAGGCTTCCTTTATAAGCCAGCAGAGTCTTCCATGGCACGCTTGTGGATGGGATAACTCAGGCGCCGGCCACAGGCACACGGCCTATGGGCAGGACTGATAGGTTGGGCACCGACTGTGAAAAGATGTCGGCTGGTCATTGTGTAGGCTTATCGGATGAGTTGGGCTTGGCTACGGACAGGAAAAGATTTGGACGGTGTGGAAACCTAGGGATAATGACCATGCTAAGATAGGATTAGCCAATGGTTAGCCTGGCTCTGATACCAAGGCTGTTGGGGCCGGATTTCCGGGACATGATATCTCAGAAATTAACCCCTCGTGTCATCACCAGCCCAGGATTACTGTTACTGGTGGACACGTCCTTGTTACAGATTTCCAAGCAATTACAAGAATTGGATACAAGACCATAAAGGTCCAATGATACAACAATGATTTCTAGTGAGGATGACGGAAGCGACTCATGGCTCTCCAACATCGATGGGGCTCCAGTCCCACAGGAACAGCTGACCCGGATAATTCCTATCCCGCGTGGCTGCTATCCTAGGCTCCGCAGGGACGTCGTGGTAATACTCCTTGTAGAAATCCTGACCTGGCCAATTAAATAGCAGGGACAAGCCAGTGAGTACGTTTGAATGTACTCGCAAACATAATGAACAAATGATATACCGAATGCATATGATCATGATGGGTTAAATTATATGCATATGCTGAATAAAGTTAAAAGCATAGCATGATGAATATTAATACGGTGCTGAATGCATATGCCCCTGATGGATTAAATTATATGATCATGCTGACTAATATTTAAAACATGGCATGATAAATATTAGCATGTGCAGAAATTAAAATGTTAGTGACAAACCAAGAAAATTAAAAGTGGACAATCGGGCGAGAATGAACCGCTCGAGAATCCAAAAGAAATGCCAAACGGGTGTCTAAAAGAGAATCGGGCGAGACAGACCGCCCGAAAACTCAAGCGACGCCACGAGAGGACTTGAAAAGAAATGCCAAACGGGTGTCTAAAAGAGAATCGGGCGAGATAGACCGCCCGAAAACTCAAGCGACGCCACGAGAGGTCTTGAAAATAAATGAGTGCCCGGGTAGTCTAGCCAGCCCATGAGACACTCAAAAAAAATGAAAATAAGAGAAAGGGTTAGTCCACAATAATATTCAAATCATCAATAATATTCATGATAATATCAGTAGTGGTAATAGCCAATCTGCAAAATAATTCATGCTCAATTTAATTATTTCCTCCAGAGACCGACACTAAGACCGACACTTGACCAACCCAGACTGTAGTCCTTAACCGCGGACACGGCTATTCGAATAGGTATAACTCTGCAGAGGGTGTACTCTTTACCCACAAGTAAAGGATTTCTTTAGCCAGCACCGAGACACTGACTAATTCCCATTACGGCCTTTGGGTTGAAAACACACCAGACCCGCACATACCAGTTTTAACCTACCAAAGCCAGGAATCACCCAAGGCAATGATAGAGTAAAACTCTAAGTGGGAAGGCCTCATTCAACGGCCTCCAATAGCATGGGATCACAATATTTATATCGGCGCGCAAACAGGGGTGCGACCCCTCTCCGGCTACAACCGGAGACACCCATGCCCCCGGACCAAGTGACATGCCTACCATGGGCCAATGGTATCTTTCACTATGGCCTCTCTGTACGGTGTGTGCAGGAAAGGGGTTAACAACTTACTGAACCGTACCCTACCTGCGGCAGGGACAAGTGGCAACACGAAACAAGTATGGGGGTTACCGGAACAAGACTCAATCTACGGTCGACTCAGGAGGTTTAATTTTTCCTGCAGTGGTTAGTACAACATATTTCCTCGGTAATACCCAACAGGGTCACCATCTGGCATGTCCCAACATGCCCTCACTGATCATTCTTGTCACAACGAGATTTCAGTTTCACGGTCACGTTTCTCGTGACTGATTCTTTCCTGCAGATTAGTCCGGATCAACATGGGCATGTGAAAATAACCATGCTCACTCATACTTCATATTTAAATGAAGATAAAATATTTTCAAGGGATCATGCATGCATAACTAGCAATATGCAAATTTTTATTTGAATTCAACATATGCATGATCCAATTATTTCTTTGCAAACATTTAACCATGCAATCACCATATCAAGTGTTCAGGATGCTTGCCTTGATCATGCAGAAATATTGGGTGCACTCCAAAACTTTTGAAAATTTTATCTTCCCTCCATTTCCTATTTTCAAAAATATTGCAATTACCACATATAGCTAAAACAGTGCTAAAAAGTTGTTTGGAAAATTTTGGAATAAATACTAAAATAAACTAGATGAAATATAGGGAATTTTAGAAAAAGAATCAATTTATTTGGAGTTCATATGTTTTTCCTAGAGAGTTTCTAAGCTAAAACAAATGACTAATTGGACTATTTAAAAGATCCTACAGAAACAAAGCTTAGTAAAAATGTTCACCCTAGCTGTAATAATAGAAAATGATTTTATAAGTATTTAGAAATTTGAATCATCAAATTTGGTGTAGAAATAACCACCGTGGAATTATTTGAAACTTGCTGGAAAAAGAAAAGAGGAAAAGGTAGAAGAGCGCCTGAGCGCGTTTTAGATGCACGGCGCCACTGGGCCGGGTCCAGTCTTTCGGCCGTGTGGGAGGGCGCCGACGTCGAAGACGTACTCATGGGAGTACGTTTCCCTTGCGCGGGGGCGGCTTCGACAGAATCCGTCTCCACTTGAGACAGCCTGACGCGGCCCAGCCACTGACAAGTGGGGCCCCTCCGTCAGGTTTGACTGGTCGTCCTCGTCTTTACTCCCGCGGCAGAACAGGGGCACCTCACCGGCGGCGATTCACTACAACAAAAGTGATAATCTGTGACACACATTCTGTGACGGTCCACTGAAAAAACGTCACATTTTGTGAAATTAAGATGATTCCCTGACGTTTTTTCTCTGAATCGTCACAGAATGAGCATCACAGATTCTCACATTTGTTGTAGTGATTGCCGGCGAACGGCGGTACGCCTGGAAAAACTGAGCACGCTCTCGTGATCAGGGGCTCATGGCGAACCTCCTGACATAGGACACGATCAACGGGGAGCTCGGGGTCGTCGGCGGCGAGCTCGCCCGAAAGTTTCCGGCGGAGGCGAAATTGGGGTGCACCCCTACGAGCTTGCTCCGGTGGAATTGAGCGCGGGGATGGATCGGCGGGTGCTCCAGGAGGCTATTGGCGTAGGAATTGGGGAGGGGGAGGCTCTGGAGAGGTGGGGAGCTTCGAGGCGAGGGCAGCGGCAGTAGCTGCCGGGGAGGAAGGAGATGGCCTCCTCCGTCCGTTTGCTGCTTGGAGAGACTGATAGGAGGTGGAGGAGAGGTGACTGTCTGGTGAGGCGAGCTCGGGGTGGCTTCTTATAGGGAGAGAGAAGCGGTGCCGTGGCTTCCAGAGGAAGCCATGATGGCGGCGGCCATTGATTGCAGGAGGAGGAGGCCGGTGAGGGAGTGTTGGACTCAGGGGAGATAGGTGAGGTCGGTAGGAGTCGGGGCGGGAGTGGATGAGCTCGGCCGTTAGCATTTAAGCGAGGCAGTGGCGTGGCGAGGAGGGATTCGTCGGGCGGCGATGAACGGCGGCGGTGGACGGTGGTGGACGGCGCTAGCGACCAAGGGGAGGTGTCGGCGAGCGTTGAGGAGGATCAGATGATCCAGGGGAGGACTGGGGTGAGCAGGAGAGGCAGCAGAGGTGCGGCAGTGGCTCGATGCCACTGACTGCAGTACACGCGCTTTGGACACGCACACCAGCTGCTCGATGAATTGCCACTGTATCCTAGGCTTGCCCAATTGAGCTGATTTTTGGTATGGTGATGCTTGCAAGGGTGGCAAGGCTACTGGACATGTTGGTTTGGCCAGATGGGCAAGTTCCAAATGTAGCTTATAAACTAGCAATATTCCTGTCATGCCCACAATCTGTTTGATAAAATGCTAGGGCTATCTAGAGAACTTTGTTGGAAGTGATATTTGGCAGGATGGTGTCTCTTTATATCATGAAGATGATGGTGGAGTTGGTTTGACAAAAAGAGATACTTGCTAGTGCAAGTTGGGAAGAATTTCAGTTCTGGACAGAAAGTTGGAGGATTAATTTGGTGGACTCAAAAGAGGTAATTGGAGCTGGTATTCTGGACTTAAGGGTTTCTTAGGAAGGAATAGAGGTGGGAATAATTGCAGAATTTTCGGAGCAAGAAAAATTGAGGTTGTAGTTATAACCTAGGAATGGGACAGAAATGAAATGAGGATGTTTCACTCAAAATTTTCAAAAGGTCAGGTTCGGTTTTTGCATAAAAGTGATCTCTAGGCATCACATGACCTCTCATAATTTTTGTGGAATTTTTAAAGAATTATTTAAAAAAGTTGTGGTGCAACAGAGGCATTTATAGAATTGAAAATGCTATAAAAATGATTATCTTAGGAAATTTTTTATTATGCTAATAATTCCTACTGTTATTAAAATATAATTGAAATGATTTAAGACAACTACCAAATCCCACAATATTTTACAAAAAATTCTAAATGGAGGGAAGAACTTTGAAAACAGAAAATAGAAATTAATAAAAGACCTATTATAATTCAAAATTTTATTTCTGGCCAAATTTTACTTAATAAAAATATGATTAATTTTTTTGGGGTGTTACACCAAGTTTATTGACGAGTCGGCTAAGGAGGACAAGAACCCTTTTCTACGTGAGTACAAGGCCACACTTGGGAATATAAACTCAGAGATAGCAGCAACTCATGCTCCAACAAGTGTTGTTCCTACCATGAAGGAAGTTCTAACTTTGATGAAGGAGTGTGGGGCTGAGGAGGGAACTCCTTTGTATTTCACAGCCACCGACCTTGTCCTCCAACCCAACTATAGAGAGTTGTTCTGTTGGGGAACGTTGCATGGAAAACAAAAAATTTCTACGCACACGCAAGATCTATCCATGGCGATGCATAGCTATGAGAGGGGGAGTGTGTCTACGTACCCTCGTAGACCGTAAGCGGAAGCGTTAGAACAACGCGGTTGATGTCGTCGAACAACTTCACGATCCAACCGACCGAGCACCGAACGTACGGCACCTCCTCGTTCAGCACACGTTCAGCTCGGTGACGTCCTCGACTTCTTGATCCAGCAAGACGGCGAGGTAGTGGATGAGTTCCGGCAGCACGACGGCGTGGTGACGGTGATGGTGATGCTATCTCCGCAGGGCTTCGCCCAAGTACTGCGAAAATATGACCGAGGGACGGAACTGTGGAGGGGGGCGCCACACACGGCTAAGACAATGTTGTCGCTTGTTTGGGGCGCCCCCTCTCCTCTATTTATATATGTGTAGGGGCTTGGAGTAGAAGGAATAGTGCCATGTGAACAGTACCACGTGAATACTATGCATGTGGACTTGGACTCCAAAGTCCAATCCTGTTCCTACTAGGACTCTCATTTTTTTTCCTTCCCTAGCTGCGTGGGCTTTTGAGGACTTGGTGCGCCTGGCCCAATAAGGCCAGGGTGCCTCCCCTTAGCCCATGCCAGCCCTTGGGACGTGGTGGACCCACTTGTGGACTTCCGGACCCCTCCGGAATCCTCCGGAACCTTCTGGAAGCTTCCCGGTACAATACCGAAAAAACAGCACCTTTTTCCGGATCCCAAAATATGACTTCCCATATATAAATCTTTACCTCTCGACCATTCCGAGACTCCTCGTGACGTCCGGGATCTCATCCGGGACTCCGAAAAATATTCGGTTACCAATTCACATAACTCATATAACACTATATCGTCAACGAACGTTAAGCGTGTGGACCCTACGGGTTCGGGAATGATGTAGACATGACTGAGACGCCTCTCCGGTCAATAACCAATAGCGGAACCTGGATGCTCATATTGGTTCCTACATATTCCACGAAGATCTTATCGGTCGAACCGCAATGACAACATACGTAATTCCCTTTGTCCGTCAGTATGTTACTTGCCCGAGATTCGATCGTCGGTATCTCCATACCTAGTTCAATCTCGTTACCGGCAAGTCTCTTTACTCGTTCCGTAATACATCATCCCGTAACTAACTCCTTAGTCACTTTTCTTGCAAGCTTCTTATGATGTGCATTACCGAGAGGGCCCAGAGATACCTCTCCGAAACACGGAGTGACAAATCCCAGTCTCGATCCATGCCAACTCAACAGACACCTTCGGAGATACCTGTAGAGCATCTTTATGATCACCCAGTAACGTTGTGACGTTTGATAGCACACAAGGTATTCCTCCGGTATCCGGGAGTTGCATGATCTCATGGTCGGAGGAACATGTATTTGACATTCAAGAAAGCAGTAGCAATAAACAGAACGATCATATGCTAAGCTAATAGATGGGTCTTGTCCATCACATCATTCTCCTAATGATGTGATCCCGTTATCAAATGACAACTCATGTCTATGGTTAGGAAACCTTAACCATCTTTGATCAATGAGCTAGTCTAGTAGAGGCTCACTAGGGACACGGTATTTGTTTATGTATTCACACATGTATTTAAGTTTTCGGTCAATACAATTCTAGCATGAATAATAAACCTTTATCATGAACAAGGAAATATAAAATAATAACAACTTTATTATTGCCTCTAGGGCATATTTCCATCAGTCTCCCACTTGCACTAGAGTCAATAATCTAGTTCACATCGCCATGTGATTAACACCCAAGAGTTCACTAGAGTCAATAATCTTGTTCACATCACCATGTGATTAACACTCAAAGAGTTCTAAGGTGTGATCATGTTTTGCTCGTGAGAGAGAATTTTAGTCAATGGGTCTGCAATATTCAGACCCATGTGTACTTTGCAAATCCTTATGTCATACTGTAGATGCTGCTATCACGCTTTACTTGGAGCTATTCCAAATGACTGCTCCATTATACATATCCAGTTTGCTACTCAGAGATATCCAGATTGGTGTCAAAGCTTGCATCGAGGTAACCCTTTACGACGAACTCTTTATCACCTCCATAATCGAGAAACATTTCCTTAGTCCTTTAGTTACTAAGGATAATTTTGACCGCTGTCCAGTGATCCACTCCTGGATCACACTTGTACCCCCTTTGCCAGACACGTGGCAAGGCACACATTAGGTGTGGTACACAGCATGGCATACATTATAGAACCTATGGCTGAGGCATAGGGAATGACTTTCATTCTCTCTCTATCTTCTGCCGTGGCCGAGCTTTGAGTCTTACTCAACTTTACAACTTACAATACAGGCAAGAACTCCTTATTTGACTGATCCATTTTGAACTCCTTCAAAATCTTTTCAAGGTATGTACTCATTGAAAGTCTTATCAAGCGTCTTGATCTATCTCTATGGATCTTGATGCCCAATATATAAGCAGCTTCACCGAGGCCTTTCATTCAAGTATCCTTTTATGCCATCCAGAAATTCTATATCATTTCCAATCAACAATATGTCATCCACATATAATATTAGAAATGCTACAGAGCTCCCACTCACTTTCTGGTAAATACAGGCTTCACCGTAAGTCTGTACAAAACCATATGCTTTGATCACCTCATCAAAGCGTATATTCCAACTCCGAGATGCTTGCACCAGTCCATAGATGGATCGCTGGAGCTTGCACACTTTGTTAGCACCCTTAGAATCGACAAAACCTTCTGGTTGCATCATATACAACTCTTCTTTGAGAAAACCATTAAGAAATGCAGTTTTGACATCCATTTGCCAGATTTCATAATCATAAAATGCGGCAATTGCTAACATGATTCGGACAGACTTAAGCATCGCTACGGGTGAGAAAGTCTCATCGTAGTCAACCCCTTGAACTTGTCGAAAACCTTTCGCGACAAGTCGAGCTTTGTAGACAGTGATATTACCATCAGCGTTTGTCTTCCTCTTAAAAATCCATTTATTCTCAATGGCTTGCCGATCATCGGGCAAGTCCACCAAAGTCCACACTTTGTTCTCATACATGGATCCTATCTCAGATTTCATGGCCTCAAGCCATTTGTCGGAATCCGGGCTTATCATAGCTTCTTCATAGTTCGTAGGTTCGCCGTTGTCTAACAACATTACTTCCAAAACAGGATTACCGTACCACTCTAGTGTGGAACGTACTCTGGTCGACCTACGAAGTTCAGTAGTAACTTGATCTGAAGTTTCATGATCTTTATCATTATCTTCCTCTCTTATTGGTGTAGGATTCACGGGAACGGTTTTCTCTGATGAGCTACTTTCCAATTCGAGAGAAGGTACAATTACCTTATCAAGTTCTACTTTCCTCCCACTCACTTCTTTCGAGAGAAACTCCTTCTCTAGAAAGGACCCATTCTTGGCAACAAAGACCTTGCCTTCGGATCTGTGGTAGAAGGTGTACCCAATTGTTTCTTTAGGGTATCCTATGAAGACGCACTTCTCCGCTTTGGGTTCGAGCTTATCAGGTTGAAGCTTTTTCACATAAGCATCGCATCCCCAAACTTTAAGAAACGACAACTTAGGTTTCTTGCCAAACCATAGTTCATACGGTGTCGTCTCAATGGATTTAGACGGTGCCGTATTTAACGTGAATGCAGCTCTCTCTAATGCATAACCCCAAAACGATAGTGGCAAATCGATAAGAGACATCATAGAACGCACCATATCCAATAAAGTACGATTACGACGTTCGGACACACCATTACGCTGTGGTGTTCCAGGTGGCGTGAGTTGTGAAACAATTCCACATTTTCTTAAATGAAGGCCAAACTCGTAACTCAAATATTCGCCTCCGCGATCGGATCGTAGAAACTTTATTTTCTTGTTACGATGATTCTCTACTTCACTCTGAAATTCTTTGAACTTTTCAAATGTTTCAGACTTGTGTTTCATCAAGTAGATATACCCATACCTACTCAAATCATCTGTGAAGGTTAGAAAATAACGATACCCGCCGCGTGCTTCAACATTCATCGGACCGCATACATCGGTATGTATTATTTCCAACAAATCAGTAGCTCGCTCCATTGTTCCGGAGAACGGAGTTTTAGTCATCTTGCCCATGAGGCATGGTTCGCAAGTATCAAATGATTCATAATCAAGAGATTCCAAAAGTCCATCCGCATGGAGTTTCTTCATGCGCTTTACACCAATATGACCTAAACGGCAGTGCCACAAGTATGTTGCACTATCATTATCAACTTTGCATCTTTTGGCATCAATATTATGAATATGTGTATCACTACGATCGAGATTCAACAAGAATAAACCATTCACAAGGGTGCATGATCACGAGGGATATTATTCATATAAACAGAATAGCCATTATTCTCTCACTTAAATGAATAACCGTCTTGCAATAAACAATATCCAGATATAATGTTTTATGCTCAACGCAAGCACCAAATAACCATTATTTAGGTTTAATACTAATCCCGAAGGTATTACGAGCATGTCTATATTGATCATATCAATCTTGGAGACACTTCCAACACATATCGTTACCTCGCCCTCAGCTAGTCTCCGTTACTCTGCAGCTCCTGCTTCAAGTTACTAATATTAGCAACTGAATCGGTATCAAATACCCAGATGCTGCTACGAGCACTAGTGAGGTACATATCAATAACATGTATATCAAATATACCTTTGTTCACTTTTCCATCCTTCTTATCCGCCAAATACTTGGGGCAGTTCCGCTTCCACTGACCAGTTCCTTTGCAGTAGAAGCACTCAGTTTCAGGCTTGGGTCCAACTTTGGGTTTCTTCGTGGGAGCGGCAGCTTGCTTTCCGTTCTTCTTGAAGTTCCCCTTCTTTCCCTTGCCCTTTTTCTTGAAACTAGTGGTCTTGTTAACCATCAACACTTAATGCTCCTTCTTGATTTCTACCTCCGCCGATTTCAGCATCGCGAAGAGCTCGGGAATTGTCTTCTCCATCCCTTGCATATTATAGTTCATCACGAAGCCTTTATAGCTTGGTGGCAGTGACAGAAGAACTCTGTCAATAACACACTCAACCGGAAGATCAATTCCCAGCTGAGTCAAGTGGTTGTGGTACCCAGACATTCTGAGTATGTGTTCACTGACAGAACTGTTCTCCTCCATCTTACAGCTAAAGAACTTGTTGGAGACTTCATATCTCTCAACCCGGGCATTAGCTTGAAATATCAATTTTAGCTCTTGGAACATCTCATATGCTCCGTGGCGTTCAAAATGCTTTTGCAGTCCCGGTTCTAAGCCGTAGAGCATGGCACACTGAACTATCGAGTAGTCATCAGATCGAGCCTGCCAGGCATTCACAACGTCTGCAGCAGCTCCTGCAGCAGGTCCATCACCTAGCGGTGCATCAAGGACATAATTCTTCTGTGCAGCAATGAGGATAATCCTCAAGTTACGGACCCAGTCCGTGTAGTTGCTACCATCATCTTTCAACTTAGCTTTCTCTAGAAACGTATCAAAAACAGGGGAGCTACAACGCGAGCTATTGATCTACAACATAATTTGCAAAGACTATCAGGACTAAGTTCATGATAAATTAAGTTCAATTAATCAAATTACTAATGAACTCCCACTTAAATTAACATCCCTCAAGTTAACTAAGTGATACATGATCCAAATCAACTAGCCCATGTCCGATCATCACGTGAGATGGGATAGTCATCAATGGTGAACATCTCCATGTTGATCATATCTACTATATGACTCATGTTCGACCTTTCGGTCTCCAGTGTTCCGAGACCATGTCTGTACATGCTAGCCTCGTCAAGTTTAACCCAAGTATTCTGCTTGTGTAAAATTGGCTTACAGCCATTGTATGTGAACGTCGAATCTATCACACCCGATCATCACGAGGTGCTTCGAAACGACGAACTTTAGCAACGGTGCATACTCGGGGACAACACTTTTATCTTGAAATTTAGTGAAGGGATCATCTTATAATGCTACCGTCGTTCTAAGCAAAATAAGATGCATAAAGGATAAACATCACATGCAATCAAAATATGTGACATGATATGGCCATCATCATCTTGTGCTTTTGATCTCCATCTCCAAAGCATCGTCATGATCTCCATCGTCACCGGCTCGACACGTTGATCTCCATCGTTGCGTCGTGGTCGTCTCGCCAACTATTGCTTCTACAACTATTGCTAACGCATAGCGATAAAGTAAAGCAATTACATGGCGCTTGCATTTCATACAATAAAGAGACAACCATAAGGCTCCTGCCGGTTGCCGATAAATTACAAAACATGATCATCTCATACAATAACGTATATCACATCATGTCTTGACCATATCACATCACAACATACCCTGCAAAAACAAGTTAGACGTCCTCTACTTTGTTGTTGCAAGTTTTACGTGGCTGCTACGGGCTTCTAGCAAGAACCGTTCTTACCTACGGCACAAAACCACAACGGTGATTTATCAAGTTTGCTGTTTTAACCTTTAACAAGGACCGGCCTCAGTCAAATTTGATTCAACTAAAGTAGGAGAAACAGACACCCGCCAGCCACCTTTATGCAAAACAAGTTGCATGCCTGTCGGTGGAACCGGTCTCATGTACGTGGACATGTAAGGTTGGTCCAGGCCGCTTCATCTTACAATACCGCCGAATCAAAATAAGACGTTGGTGGTAAGCAGTATGACGATCACCGCCCACAACTCTTTGTGTTCTACTCGTGCATTTCATCTACGCATAGACCTGGCTCATGATGCCACTGTTGGGGAACGTTGCATGGAAAACAAAAAAATTCTACGCACACGCAAGATCTATCCATGGAGATGCATAGCTAAGAGAGGGGGAGTGTGTCTACGTACCCTCGTAGACCGTAAGCGGAAGCGTTAGAACAACGCGGTTGATGTCGTCGAACAACTTCACGATCGAACCGACCGAGCACCGAACGTACGGCACCTCCGCGTTCAGCACACGTTCAACTCGGTGACGTCCTCGACTTCTTGATCCAGCAAGACAGCGAGGTAGTGGATGAGTTCCGGCAGCACGACGGCGTGGTGACGGTGATGGTGATGCTATCTCCGCAGGGCTTCGCCCAAGTACTGCGAAAATATGACCGAGGGACGGAACTGTGGAGGGGGGCGCCGCACACGGCTAAGACAATGTTGTCACTTGTTTGGGGCGCCCCCTCTCCTCTATTTATATATGTGTAGGGACTTGGAGTAGAAGGAATAGCGCCACATGAACAGTACCACATGAATAGTACCACGTGAACAGTACCACGTGAATAGTATACACGTGGACTTGGACTCCAAAGTCCAATCCTATTCCTACTAGGACTCTCCTTTTTTCCTTCCCTAGCTGCGTGGGCTTTTGAGGACTTGGTGCGCCTGGCCCAATAAGGCCAGGGCGCCTCCCCTTAGCCCATGCCAGCCCTTGGGACGTGGTGGATCCACTTGTGGACTTCCGGACCCCTCCGGAATCCTCCGGAACCTTCTGGAAGCTTCCCGGTACAATACCGAAAAACCTGCACCTTTTTCCGGATCCCAAAATATGACTTCCCATATATAAATCTTTACCTCTCGACCATTCCGAGACTCCTCGTGACGTCCGGGATCTCATCCGGGACTCCGAACAATATTCGGTTACCAATTCACATAACTCATATAACACTATATCGTCAACGAACGTTAAGCGTGCGGACCCTACGGGTTCGGGAATGATGTAGACATGACTGAGACGCCTCTCCGGTCAATAACCAATAGCGGAACATGGAATCTCATATTGGTTCCTACATATTCCACGAAGATCTTATCGGTCGAACCGCAATGACAACATACGTAATTCCCTTTGTCCGTCGGTATGTTACTTGCCCGAGATTCGATCGTCGGTATCTCCATACCTAGTTCAATCTCGTTACCGGCAAGTCTCTTTACTCGTTCCGTAATACATCATCCCGTAACTAACTCCTTAGTCACTTTGCTTGCAAGCTTCTTATGATGTGCATTACCGAGAGGGCCCAGAGATACCTCTCCGAAACACGGAGTGACAAATCCCAGTCTCGATCCATGCCAACTCAACAGACACCTTCGGAGATACCTGTAGAGCATCTTTATGATCACCCAGTAACGTTGTGACGTTTGATAGCACACAAGGTATTCCTCCGGTATCCGGGAGTTGCATGATCTCATGGTCGGAGGAACATGTATTTGACATTCAAGAAAGCAGTAGCAATAAATAGAACGATCATATGCTAAGCTAACAGATGGGTCTTGTCCATCACATCATTCTCCTAATGATGTGATCCCGTTATCAAATGACAACTCATGTCTATGGTTAGGAAACCTTAACCATCTTTGATCAACGAGCTAGTCTAGTAGAGGCTCACTAGGGACACGGTATTTGTTGATGTATTCACACATGTATTTAAGTTTCCGGTCAATACAATTCTAGCATGAATAATAGACCTTTATCATGAACAAGGAAATATAAAATAATAACAACTTTATTGTTGCCTCTAGGGCATATTTCCATCATGTTCATGCTGATTGAAACAAAAGAGGGGAGGCTTGATTGGCTCAATAGGAAACATGATCAAATGAACAAATAGAACATGTGTATGAACACGTGTCTTCGTGATGTAATGAACCATATCTATGTTATTGCTGCCATGTTTGTGGTGAACCATATCTATGTTATTGCTGCCATGTTTGTGGTGAAATAATTAGTAATGTTGATGTCCAATTTTTGTAAATGTTGTTGCTGCCATAGTTAGCAATGTTGCTGTCCAAATTTTGTAAATGTTGTTGCTGCCATAGTTAGCAATGTTGCTGTCCAATTTTTGTAAATGTTGTTGTCCAGTTTTTGTATATGTTGTTGCTGACATATCTAACAATGCTGCTGCCCAATTTTTTTGTAGATGAATGGAGTGGATCGGGATATCGATGATGAGCCTAGCAAAAAGAGGAAAAAGCTCATGTGATTGGCGACTTTGGCATATCAAGTTGGATGTATGGGCGACATGGGTAATCACTACACCAAAACCTATCTACTAAAAGAACCATATAGGATTCCAGAACAAACTGGTTATGCATGGGTTATGGAAACTCTTGGTCACAAAAGGAGTTGCTATAGGATGTTTCGGATGACTCGTAGAGTATTTGAGTCATTGCATAATGTCCTAGTGTCTAATTATGTGGCGCCCCGCCAGAATACCACTGTAGCCAGACGGTCGCCTTGCATACCAGCCCAGGAAAATCACTCTGGCATGCGCTTTTACAACAAGTATCATGAGCACAAGCTTTTCTATTAATAGATATATCAGCCTTACATGATATATTACAAGGGTGATGGCAGCGGAAAAGCTCTATCTGAGGCAGCATGGTCTTGGTGCGGCTCCAATCCACAGGGGTCTGACTGGGTTACTCTTCTAGCCCGCGAACACTCCGGCTCCTCGCTAAAGGTCGTCGAATCCTTAGGTGAACCTGGCCACATTGAAGGCCGCTGAGTACTTTTGAATGTACTCGCAAGCAAACAAAACTAACATATACACCAAGCAATGCAATCCCTGGCATTCAAGCATGTATATGATATCTTAACAGTATTAACTATTATATTATGGCAGGATTATCTAGCAAGATTAAACATCTAGCAGCATTAATCAACAGGTTATAGTAAGATTATCTAGCATGATAACTACTGAAGTAAATACAGTATGACGAAGATAAAGCATATCCAGTAAATAAGCCATACTCCGAATATGTCATGATGCAAACCAATTCCGATCCAAATCCAATCCAAGTCTTGTGGTTATCCGACCCTGTAGCTCACAACCAACACCTGGCTAACATGCATACCCCTGACATCATCTGATGTCCATGCATCCGTACTGCAAGTATGACAAACCTTACCATTCTCTGGTTCATTAATAACGTCATATGGTTTGTTCCTCCAGACTCGACATAGACCAAATAGTGGCCTAGTACGAACTGTCCATGACCGAGGACGCGGCTATTCGAATAGATTTACACTCTGTAGAGGTTGCGCACTTTACCCACACCATGGAGCTCCTGGCCTCGTACTTTAGTACATGTTCCCATTCGGGTGGACCGGTGCTGCTCCAACAAAACCTTGTCTATTGCCTGGCACTCTTACGGCCCCACCGACAATCATACCCTCCCAGGGTCATGTCCTGGGTGGCCCCTGTGTCACCCCGTAACACCTGCCACCGTCGTGGCCAAACAGAACTGTCCCAAATGGGGACGTGCACACATAACCAAACTGGGCTCACAGGATTATCGTCGCCTACCTGATCAGGGCAGCACGCACGCATAACCCTCCCTATTTGGTGGTACCGACAAGAGGCAAGACAATAGACGAAGTCAGGGCCATCCCATACCGGCAAATGTGGTTGCACTGATAAGTCCGGATAGGTGACACTATGACTCGATCCAGCCGACGGAGGAGGTTGTCATTATTAAGTCACATTTCTTAATCATTGCGATAACCACAATAATGCACGATGAAAACATAACAACCTATCTCCATATTGTTACATACGAGTCACTAGTGCAATAACAAGACGAGCGTTAATGAGTAATGTAAATAGCAAGTTCAACCTAGCAGGAGTTTAATTACTTTACAAGTCTTAGCTGTAAGTGACAACCATCTGAACCCTTACATGAAACCGGCAAATAAACCAGTAGCCACCAGAACGGTCTTTACAACTCAGATTTGGGACGTTACCGAAATAACTCAACCCCGGCTCAAGACGGCTGAAAAGCAGCTCAGAGCATGAGACGGTGTTGATAAAAAGAGTGTAGCGGTCCCCTAAGACGGCCGAAAAACAGCTCAGAGCATAGGGTTACCGCTACAGAAAGAAATTCAACAGCTGCCCGAGACGGCGGAAAAGCAGCTCAGAACACGGGCCAGTTGTTGAAAAGAGAAACATAAAGTCGGCATCCACCCCGGACGGCCGGAAATAGCTCATAACACAGGCGTGGTGCCGTCACCAAAGAAAGGCAGGCAAGGGTTCATTAGCGTCACATACAACTCACCACTACGCATACAAGCATAAGCATATTAATTTAAACATGCAAGAATAACACAGAGCAATGCTTTAGGGCACATATCAGATGGTCGGCTTGCCTGGGAGTGAAGGAATGCTCCGGAAAGAAGTGCGATCACCTCGCGAAAAATTTGCCGGAAAGGATTCTCTCTCGGAGGGGCTGACAGAAGGGCAAGGGCAAAATGGTCATTTTCAGAAAGTGTAAACATGGTGAAAGTGACATCATCAAAATGGGCTCGATGAACTGAAGAAGTGGGCTTTGGATTCACCTGAATCGGAGCTATGAGTGAAAAGATATGAGTGATTGAGGTAGAAGGACCTTTCTGTAAATATAGTATTTACTTCTGGGCCCCTGGCTGAAATTCCGCGAATAAAAGAAAAAGGTCACTGCGCAGCTGGGCTGGCTTGGGCCGAATCTGCCGTGGCTGCCGTGGCTCCACTGGGCCGGCCCACCCGCGGTGCCACTTATCCAACGTGGCGAGGCGGGACCGAACTGCTGTCCCCGACACGCGGGGCCCACCCCGCCCTTTCTCTCTCCTCCCTCCTTCTTCCTCCTCCTCCCTGCCTTTCCCCGACGCCGCGCCTGGCTCTCTGCTCCGGCGTGGTCCTGGCGCTCCGGTGGGCTACGGGGTCCGGCGACTGGACGGGCGGACTCGCCGAGGAGTTCCGCATCCAGGGATAGATAGCACGGGGCTTGGGGAAGGCCGGAGACGCGGCGGCGAAAGGAGGCAGTGGGCGGCGGGCTGGTGGAATCCGGCGACCCGGTGGTCTGCAGGAGCAGGCGAGGGGCTGGGCGAGGTCGCCGGAGCGGGGCGCGTCCAGTGGTGAAGTCCACGGGCACCGGGGACGGCGGAAAGCGAAGGTAGGGTGGTGGCCATGGGCGGCGGCCGTGGCAAAATTGGGGTGCTGCGGTGAGGGGCTCGACCAGGCGAGTGTGCCGGAGGGGACTAGAGGGAGAGGGGATGAGGTTGGTGCGCTCGAACGGCTCAGGGACGGCCTATATATAGGCGGGCGACGGAGAGGATAAGCTCGGCCGCGGCGATGCGTTGGCCAGAGCTCCAGTGCTCGGACTCGAATGGATGGCGGCTAGCTCGGCGTCGCGGCGCTGCCGACCTGACAAGGAGCAGGAGGACGCGACGGCTCGGAAGGAAGAAGCCAACAGGAAAGAGGAAGACGACGGCGTCACGGACGGGACAGTGTCTCGGCGGCGCTCGCCGTGGCGTGGGGAGAAAGAAAGGGGAGGGGGAAGGTGCGGGGAAGAGGACATGCGGACGGTGCGGAGCCGTTGGACACGCCGGGACAAGCGGGGACTGACCGGAGACGACCACACGGAGCCGGCCGTGCATGGAGCGCGGTTTCAGGATGCTCATTGCGTGGTCACCAACGCCATGTCGTGTTCCGGTGCGTGGCTGCCGCCCAGACCTTGTCCCACTCGTCCCTCACTGCTCAAATGGGTGAGATCGATCACTGGATGGACCAGGGTGGCTCTAGAGTGGTCGAGGGGATCCAGAACAACTTCAGGACAGAAACTTGGGGACCAAGCTGAGGTGAAATGGCTACGTAAATGAGATTAAGATGTTGTCAAAATAAGATGGGGTAGGAAGGAGTATATTCTGGAAAAATTTCAAGTCATTTGGACCAAGTTTGCATATACTTCCTTTGCAATGCCAAATTTGGTCCAGAAACTTGACTTTGAAGCTGCACTCATTTGGCTTGATGAAATGAACTGAATTTTGGTGGAGGGAAGTTATTTGGGCATATGGAGATACTGGAAAATTTTCAGCTCATTTGGAAATACCAAAATGGTACTTCCTTCAGAGAGCTAGAATCTGGACAGAAACTAGATGGAATTTTTGGGAGAAATTGGCTAGATAAAATGATGTGAATTTTTGCATAGTCACATAATATAGGGAATGTGAGGTCCTGGATTAATTTGACAATTTTTGAAGCAATATAAAATATAGTTGCTTCACAACCTCAAAATAAATCCAGAAACAAGAATTGGAAGATGTGCTCAAAAATTGAACTGTGGGACTTGGGATCTTGATGGAAACGGTGAAGATAAGGATAAGAGAAGCTCCACAAATTATTTGGGATTTTTCCTGGCTACCAAAATGGTAGTTCCTTTGAAAAGTGCCCAAAGTGCAATATTGGCTTTAAATAGGAAAATGCAATTTCCCTTATTTAATTATGGCCAATATTTTTATGGGAGCTCAATATGATCACAAAGAATATCTCCACAAGTTTTCATGGACTTTGGAGATGGATAGATATTTTCCTGGATTTAATTCCTTTAAATAGCAGAAAAAGGAATTAATTTTAAATGAAAAATATTGCAAATGACTTGGCAATATTTTTGCATATCCAGGGTTTATAGATGTGGGATGATCACTGGGAAAAGTTTGGGAGACAACAGAGCAAAGAAAATTAGGGTTCCTTTGCAACGGAAGGAATTAGGGTTTTCCTTCCGGTGGACTGGGGAGTAGGGTTTCGGTGGCAAAGTCCTGCGAAAATATTTTGGGTGGCAAGGTTGGACTAGGGAGAATCTCTGGTTGGATAGGGAAGGCAAGACTAAATTACCATCTTCATAAACCCAAAGGCAAGAGAAAATCCAATAACACCGAAAAAAAAGACGGGAGTCAAATCCCGCGAAGGAAAAAAACAAGGAGCGAAAACCAGGGTGTCACAAATTATGGATTGGAGTCAAGCAGAGAAGTGACATCACTAGAGTCTTTAGCTATGTTCTTGTGGGTAGTTGGTGGCCCCCAATCATTCTCTCAAGTTGAGAATCGTTTTTCGAGATCAACGAAAACGGTCCATCGAAAGTTCAAAGTCTTGAATTGCTTGTGCAAGTTAGCAGGACATAACATAACACCTCGAGATGATTCTTTCACAGCTGTGCATACAAGAATTCAAGATGAGAGGTTTTGGCCTCATTTCAAAGGTGCCATTGGTGCAATAGATGGCTGCCACATTTCAGTTACAGTACCAGCGGATGAGGTTGTTAACCACACAGGTCGCCATGGATTTCCATCACAAAATGTTATGGCGGTTTGTGATTCGACATGAGATTTACTTTTGTTGTGGCTGGTTGGCCCGGTTCAGCACATGACATAAGGATCTTAAATGATAGCTTGGTCAAGTATGCACATAAGTTCCCTACACCCCCAGCAGGTACTAATATATGTTGCGGTCATTAGTTAATTGTTGCCATTAATTACTTTGCCCTTTTATATTGCAGCCATTACTTGCTTCTCAACAACCGTGCATAACAATGTTGTTGCCCTTTCTATATAGGAAAATATTACCTCGTCGATTCGGGATATCCAAACCGTGAAGGATATCTTTCTCCTTACAAAGGCCAAATATACCATATATCGGAATTTCGTAATGGACGAAAACCGGTGGGAAAATACGAGGTGTATAATCATGCTCACTCTTCACTTCGAAATGTTGTTGAACGAACACTTGGAGTGCTCAAAGCTAAATGGCGCATCTTGAAGGGCGTACCTAGTTTCAACCCTCGTAGGCAAAACAAGATTATTATTGCTTGTATGTCGTTGCACAACTACATTCGTGAAACCAAGTTGCCCGACGAGTTTGACAAATGTGATGAAGATGAGAATTATGTTCCTGACGAGGACTTGGAAGAACCGCGACTCCAAGGAGATAGTGTTCCGGTGAGACTTGACATCGTCGACATGAACATCGTCGACATGAATCATAGAGTTCTTTCATCTGCTTATGGACGAACTACTATTTTATTTTGTGATATGTGTAGAAGTGTATATAATATTTTACGCCGCTCCTAGTAATCTAGTTGTTGGGCTTTGGCTTGTAAAAGGTGTAAGCGTTCAAATGTACTAATGTATTGATCAACGATGAAATGTTTCGGTTCAACTACTAGTTAATTCTGTGATAAGTTGTTTGCTATTTCTATTTGTGTGCTAGGTATTTATCCTTATAAAAATATGCTACTCTCTCGCCATGTGAAAATATCCTGTTGATCATAAGACTCGAATAATTATTTAATTAGGTTTTATTACTACTCCAAATCAACCTATAATGATGTTATTATCATTAAACAACGTGCAACCAATCTTTTAGTTGTTAGGGGTATTTCAGACTTTTATCTCCACAGCCACAGCTCATACAGCTAGTTTGCCAAATGACCTACAACTTTCTCACAACAGATTTTCCACAGCTGTTTTTCCACAACAGATTTTCCACAGCTGCTTTCAGAAATCCACAGCCCAACCAAACAGGGCCTTCATTCTCTCTATCATAGCTTTTTCTTTCAGCTTACTCAGTAATTTCTTAAGATCTTCTCTATCATTACAAGCAAGAAATTCTCTAGCAATCTTCCCTTCCATAACATAACCCTCATGTACCTTAGGCATTTCAAGTCTAGTAGGAGGGCTAGGCATTATAGGTGAATCATAATTTTCATCAGTTTCAGCGGTCTCAAGTTTTTTAGCTTTAGCAATTTGTTCATCAAGAAATTCACCTAGTGGCACAGTTTCATTAAGCAGAGTACTAGCATCATCACAAGTTTCATTTATAACAGAAGTAGTATCATCAATTACTTGTGACATATCAGAATGAATAGCAGGTGGTGGTGTCGCAAACATACTTAAGACAGAAGGTGAATCAAGTGCGGAGCTAGATGGCAGTTCCTTACCTCCCCTTGTCTTAGAGGGTACGATCTTAGTCTTAGCGTCTTTCAAATTCTTCATAGTGATATCCAGAAATTCAACTCCCAAGTGAACTTAATAAATAGAGCTATGCTTCCCGGCAACGGTGCCAGAAAAAGGTCTTGATAACCCACAAGTATAGGGGATCGCGACAGTCTTCGCGGGTAGTATTTCACCCAATTTATTGATTCGACACAAGGGGAGCCAAAGAATATTTATAAGCCTTAACAGTTGAGTTGTCAATTCAACCACACCTGGAAAGTTATTTCTCTGCAGCAAAGTGTTTAGTAGCACAGTAGTTTGATAGTTTTGATGGTAACAGTAGCAATAGTAACGGTGACAGTAACAGTATCAGTTTTGTAGTAATTGTAACAACAACAGCAACAGTAGTAACTTAGCAAAGATCAATATGAGCAAAGCATAGGCATTGGATCAGCGATGGATATTTGTGTTGGATGGCATTCATCATATAACAGTCACAACCTAGAGCGACACACAATAGCTTCAATTCATCAATTCAATGTAGGCATGTATTCCGTATATAGTCATACGTGCTTATAATAAGAACTTGCATGACATCTTTTGTCCTACCCTCCCGTGGCAGCGGGGTCCATAAGAAAATCTAAGGGATATTAAGGCCTCCTTTTAATAGAGAACCAGAATAAAGCATTAACACATGGTGAATACATGAACTCCTCGAATTACAGTCATCCCCGGAGATTATCTCAATTATTGTCACCTTGGGGTCTACGGTTCAGAACAATAATAAGTGCATATAAATAGCAGATAGGATCAAGAACTCAAATATATTCATGAAAATATAGAGGGTTCAGATCTGAAATCATGGCACTCGGGCCCTAGTGACAAGCATTAAGCATAGCAAAGTCATAACAACATCAATCTCAGAACATAGTGGATACTAGGGATCAAACCCTAACAAATTGACTCGATTACATGATAAATCTCATCCAACTCCATCACCGTCCAGCAAGCCTACGAAGGAATTACTCACTCCCGGCGGTGAGCATCATGGAATTGTTGATGAAGAAGGGTTGATGATGACGACGGCGACGAATCCCCCTCTCCGGAGCCCCGAACGGACTCCAGATCAGTCCTCCCGACGAAGAACGGGAGGTGGCGGCGGCTCCGTATCGTAAAACGCGATGATTCCTTCTCTCTGATTTTTTTCTCCGCGAGACGGTACTTATGGACTTGAAGGTAGGGCAAACGAAGCAACGAGGGGCCCACAAGCTCAGGTGGTGCGCCCCTGGCTCCGTGGTGGCCCCCCTCCGATAGATCTTTTCACCAATATTTTTTATATATTCCAGAAAAATTCTCCATAAATTTTCAGCCCTATTCGAGAACTTTTATTTCTGCACAAAAATAACACCATGGTAGTTCTGCTGAAAACATCATCAGTCCGGGTTAGTTTCATTCAAATCATGCAAATTAAAGTCCAAAACAAGAGCAAAAGTGTTTGGAAAAGTAGATATGTTTAAGACGTATCAACATTCTACCAGTGGCGGGCGTGTCTGGGCCCAAAACCCACCACTGATGCCTATTTTGCGCCCGCCACCGGTAGGCCTTTTCCCAGTAGTGTCTTGGAGGAAATATGATTCACCCTGTACAAGATACGGTCATGTAGGTTTGGGCGTTAGGGCCAGTGCATTGCAACCAAGGCGGAGCTGGAGTGCATCGTGTGGCTCGTGTGGAATTTTGGACCGTAAAGTTAGCCAACCACCGCGCTGGAAATTCCGTAATTAATGCTGCGAGTTAGCAGGAGTAGTACTCCCTCATATTTTCCTTTTCTTTTAAGGATTTTCCTGTAATGCTGGTGTTTGATTAATATAGAGCTTTGACTCCTTCGGAAAAAATGTTCTTTTAACCCTTAACACTGAACTAAACTAACTAATCAAAATATATAGTTGAAGCAGCTAACCCGTTTATCTCCTACTCCCTCCGTCCCAATTTATAAGGTGCACATGTTTTCCGAGATTCAAGTTTGACCATTTAACTAACGAAATGTGGGTTGTGTGTCAATAAAATTGTACAACTGAATTCATATTCGAAAGAAATTTTCAACATTACATTTTTTAAGCCACATGATTCATATATTATTATTGGTCTAATATATGATCAAAGTTAAATCTTACAAAGCGTCCACACATTGTAAACTGGAATGGTGGGAGTATATATTAACCCTGCCGGTTACCTATCTAATATTGCCAAACAATAATTACAATATTTTAGTACCAATCTGGTTAGTTGTCAAAGTAACTATAAAAAAACTATATTAGCCTAGCTAAGGTAGTACTCCCTCCGTTCAGAAATATAAGATGTTTTAACTTTTTTCTGATTCAGATGTATATAGACGCATTTTAGTGTATTTGTTCGATCATTTCAGTATGTATGTTGTTCATGTTGAAATATCCAAAACATTTTATATCTGTGAAGAGGGAGTAGTACCCTGAACCGAAAACTAGCCCCCGCGCCCCCATAGAAGGAAGTAGCGGAATTCTAACCTATAAGGTCTCTGGGCAACATGCCCCTCCAGGAGCCTCCCCCGATTAGGCCTTCTTTTTGACTGTCCTATCTGCCCTTCTCGCTCAGCTGCACCGTTAGATATCGTTTTTCACCTCGCGGTCATTTTTCTGTCCAATGATGGGTGGGCTCATCTCACGCTTTCATTGGCTGGGTCAACGGCGCCCATGTGCGAAGGGATGTGCCCAATCTGCTGCTCGCGCGCCGCATCGGCTCCTTGCCCAATCCCATCCTCGTCTCTTGTCTCAGTCCACACCAGCCGAACCCTAGCGCCAGTTCTTTTCACCTCATAATTCTCCAGAATATGATTCTGAGAAACTGCCCACATAATCGTCTGCCCACAGAATGGTCTGTCCAGTTCTTTTCTGTGATTCTAGTCTGTGATTGTTGTATGAGTTGTGTGCTGAAATGTCTGTAACGCCAGTAGATTGAACTGAGTGTCGAATTGCTACATGTTTGCACTATCCAAATCATCTCATCATACAAATTAACAAACAACTAACCAAACAACTAAGAATCCAAATCAACAAAAAAAATTAGTGCTGAACATATAGAATAGAGATATGAGAGGGAGAGAGCAGGGCATAGAGGAGGAGACGAGAGAGGCAGGGGACGAGAGGATCTCGCTCACGAGCAACGGCGCGGCTGGCTGGGGCGAGGACGCCCCTTCCTGCTGCTGGGTGGACGGGACGGAGCGGGGAAGCAGGGCGGACAGGTCGGCGCGGAGGAGAAGGGGCGGCCGGGGCGCCGCGGAGGAGAAGGGGCGGCCGGGGCGCTGGGCGCGGAGGACCTCCCACCAGCGGATCTGACAGCGCCGGGGCAGGGAAGCCGGCTGGCGGCGCGAATCCCTCGAGTCGGGGGAGGGGGACGAACGAGTGGGGTGACGAACGAGACTTTCTGGGCCTCTCTCGGTCGGGAAGGCCCAAGTGGCATTCTGCCCGTAAATAAGGTGTCCAATAGGGGTACTAGTTCAAAATGAAACATTTTGTTTTGAGGGACTGGCTAGAATTACGAGAATTGCCAAGTTTCGGTGATTCTAGATTGCACTGCAATTCTGGGATAATTTTGGACGATTCCTGGGGCACAGATGAGTTCTTTTGTGATTTTGATTCCCCAGACAGTAATTCTTCAGAATCAAGCCAAAAGAACTGACCCCTAGCCCCCTTTCCCACTGATCCCCACAGCCGCCGCACTGCAATTGGAGAACGTTGCATGGAAAACAAAAAAAATTCTATGCACATGCAAGATCTATCCATGGAGATGCATAGCTACGAGAGGGGGAGTGTGTCTACGTACCCTCGTAGACCGTAAGCGGAAGCGTTAGAACAACGCGGTTGATGTCGTCGAACAACTTCACGATCCAACCGACCGAGCACCAAACGTACGGCACCTCCGCGTACAGCACACATTCAGCTCGGTGACGTCCTCGACTTCTTGATCCAGCAAGACGGTGAGGTAGTGGATGAGTTCCGGCAGCACGACGGCGTGGTGACGGTGATGGTGATGCTATCTCCGCAAGGCTTCGCCCAAGCACTGCGAAAATATGACCGAGGGACGGAACTGTGGAGGGGGGCGCCGCACACGGCTAAGACAATGTTGTGTCCTTTGGGGCGCCCCCTCTCCTCTATTTATATATGTGTAGGGGCTTGGAGTAGAAGGAATAGTGCCACGTGAACAGTAACTGTGAATAGTAAACACGTGGACTTGGACTCCAAAGTCCAATCCTATTCCTACTAGGACTCTCCCTTTTTTCCTTCCCTAGCTGCGTGTGCTTTTGAGGAATTGGTGCACCTGGCCCAATAAGGCCAGGGCGCCTCCCCTTAGCCCATGCCAGCCCTTTGGGACGTGGTGGACCCACTTGTGGACTTCCGGACCCCTCCGGAATCCTCCGGAACCTTCTGGAAGCTTCCCGGTACAATACCGAAAAAACTGCACCTTTTTCCGGAACCCAAAATATGACTTCCCATATATAAATCTTTACCTCTCGACCATTCCGAGACTCCTCGTGACGTCCGGGATCTCATCCGGGACTCCGAACAATATTCGGTTACCAATTCACATAACTCATATAACACTATATCGTCAACGAACGTTAAGCGTGCGGACCCTATGGGTTCGAGAATGATGTAGACATGACTGAGATGCCTCTCCGGTCAATAACCAATAGCGGAACCTGGATGCTCATATTGGTTCCTACATATTCCACAAAGATCTTATCGGTCGAACCGCAATGACAACATACGTAATTCCCTTTGTCCGTCGGTATGTTACTTGCCCGAGATTCGATCGTCGGTATCTCCATACCTAGTTCAATCTCGTTACCGACAAGTCTCTTTACTCGTTCCGTAATACATCATCCCGTAACTTAACTCCTTAGTCACTTTGCTTGCAAGCTTCTTATGATGTGCATTACCGAGAGGGCCCAGAGATACCTCTCCGAAACACAGAGTGACAAATCCCAGTCTCGATCCATGCCAACTCAACGGACACCTTCGGAGATACCTGTAGAGCATCTTTATGATCACCCAGTTATGTTGTGATGTTTGATAGCACACAAGGTATTCCTCCGATATCCGGGAGTTGCATTATCGCATGGTCTGAGGAACATGTATTTGACATTCAAGAAAGCAGTAGCAATAAACAGAACGATCATATGCTAAGCTAACAGATGGGTCTTGTCCATCAGATCATTCTCCTAATGATGTGATCCCGTTATCAAATGACAACTCATGTCTATGGTTAGGAAACCTTAACCATCTTTGATCAACGAGCTAGTCTAGTAGAGGCTCACTAGGGACACGGTATTTGTTTATGTATTCACACATGTATTTAAGTTTTCGGTCAATACAATTCTAGAATGAATAATAAACCTTTATCATGAACAAGGAAATATAAAATAATAACAACTTTATTATTGCCTCTAGGGTATATTTCCATCAGTCTCCCACTTGCACTAGAGTCAATAATCTAGATTACATAGTAATGAATCTAACACCCATGGAGTCTTGGTGCTGATCATGTTTTGCTCGTGGAAGAGGCTTAGTCAACGGGTCTGCCACATTCAGATCTGTGTGTACTTTGCAAATTTCTATGTCTCCATCCTTGACATATTCACGAATGGAGTTGAAGCGTCTCTTGATGTGTTTGGTCTTCTTGTGAAACCTGGGCTCCTTGGCTATGGCAATTGCTCTAGTGTTGTCACAAAAGATTGTCATTGGACCCGATGCACTAGGTATTACACCTGGATCGGATATGAACTCCTTCATCCAGACTCCTTCATGTGCAGCTTCAAAAGCAGCTATGTATTCCGCTTCACACGTAGATCCCGCCACGACGCTCTGCTTGGAACTGCACCAACTGACAGCTCCACCATTTAATATAAATACGTATCCGTTTTGTGACTTAGAGTCATCCGGATCAGTGTCGAAGCTTGCATCGACGTAACCCTTTACGACGAGCTCTTCGTCACCTCCATAAACGAGAAACATGTCCTTGGTCCTTTTCAGGTACTTCAGGATATTCTTGACCGCTGTCCAGTGATCCACTCCTGGATTACTCTGGTACCTCCCTGCCAAACTTATGGCAAGGCTCACATCAGGTCTGGTACACAGCATGGCATACATAATAGAACCTATGGCTTAGGCATAGGGAATGACTTTCATTTTCTCTATATCTTCTGCCGTGGTCGGGCATTGAGTCTGACTCAACTTCACACCTTGCAAGACAGGCAAGAACCCTTTCTTTGACTGATCCATTTTGAACTTCTTCAAAACTTTGTCAAGGTATGTGCTTTGTGAAAGTCCTATCAAGCGTCTTGATCTATCCCTATAGATCTTGATGCCCAATATATAAGCAGCTTCACCGAGGTCTTTCATTGAAAAATTCTTCTTGAAGTATCCCTTTATGCCATCCAGAAATTCTATATCATTTCCAATCAACAATATGTCATCCACATAAAATATTAGAAATGCTACAGAGCTCCCACTCACTTTCTTGTAAATACAGGCTTCACCGTAAGTCTGTACAAAACTATATGCTTTGATCACCTCATCAAAGCGTATATTCCAACTCCGAGATGCTTGCACCAGTCCATAGATGGATCGCTGGAGCTTGCACACTTTGTTAGCACCCGTAGGATCGACAAAACCTTCTGGTTGCATCATATACAACTCTTCTTTGAGAAAACCATTAAGGAATGCAGTTTTGACATCCATTTGCCAGATTTCATAATCATAAAATGTGGCAATTGCTAACATGATTCGGACAGACTTAAGCATCGCTACGGGTGAGAAAGTCTCATCGTAGTCAACCCCTTGAACTTGTCGAAAACCTTTCGCGACAAGTCGAGCTTTGTAGACAGTGATATTACCATCAGCATCTGTCTTCCTCTTAAAAATCCATTTATTCTCAATGGTTTGCCGATCATCGGGCAAGTCCACCAAAGTCCACACTTTGTTCTCATACATGGATCCTATCTCAGATTTCATGGCCTCAAGCCATTTGTCGGAATCCGGGCTTATCATAGCTTCTTCATAGTTCGTAGGTTCGCTGTTGTCTAACAACATAACTTCCAGAACAGGATTACCGTACCACTCTGGTGCGGAACGTACTCTGGTCGACCTACGAAGTTCAGTAGTAACTTGATCTGAAGTTTCATGATCTTTATCATTATCTTCCTCTCTTATTGGTGTAGGCATCACGGGAATGGTTTTCTCTGATGAGCTACTTTCCAATTCGAGAGAAGGTACAATTACCTCATCAAATTCTACTTTCCTCCCACTCACTTCTTTCGAGAGAAACTCCTTCTCTAGAAAGGACCCATTCTTGGCAACAAAGACCTTGCCTTCGGATCTGTGGTAGAAGGTGTACCCAATTGTTTCTTTAGGGTATCCTATGAAGATGCACTTCTCCGCTTTGGGTTCGAGCTTATCAGGTTGAAGCTTTTTCACATAAGCATCGCATCCCCAAACTTTAAGAAACGACAGCTTAGGTTTCTAGCCAAACCATAGTTCATATGGTGTCGTCTCAACGGATTTAGACGGTGCCCTATTTAACGTGAATGCAGCTGTCTCTAATGCATAACCCCAAAACGATAGTGGCAAATCGGTAAGAGATATCATAGAACGCACCATATCCAATAAAGTACGGTTACGACGTTCGGACACACCATTGCACTGTGGTGTTCCAGGTGGCGTGAGTTGTGAAACAATTCCACATTTTCTTAAATGAAGGCCAAACTCGTAACTCAAATATTCTCCTCCGCGATCAGATCGTAGAAACTTTATTTTCTTGTTACGATGATTCTCTACTTCACTCTGAAATTCTTTGAACTTTTCAAATGTTTCAGACTTGTGTTTCATCAAGTAGATATACCCATATCTACTCAAATCATTTGTGAAGGTTATAAAATAATGATACCCACCGCGTGCTTCAACATTCATCGGACCGCATACATCGGTATGTATTATGTCCAACAAATCAGTAGCTCGCTCCATTGTTCCGGAGAACGGAGTTTTAGTCATCTTGCCCATGAGGCATGGTTCGCAAGTATCAAATGATTCATAATCAAGAGATTCCAAAAGTCCATCCGCATGGAGTTTCTTCATGCGCTTTACACCAATATGACCTAAACGGCAGTGCCACAAGTATGTTGCACTATCATTATCAACTTTGCATCTTTTGGCATCAATATTATGAATATGTGTATCACTACGATCGAGATTCAACAAGAATAGACCATTCACAAAAAGGTGCGTGACCATAAAAGATGTTACTCATATAAATAGAACAACCATTATTCTCTGACTTAAATGAATAACCGTCTCGCAATAAACAAAATCCAGATATAATGTTCATGCTCAACGCTGGCACCAAATAACAATTATTGAGGTCTAAAACTAATCCCGAAGGTAGATGTAGAGGTAGCGTGCCGACGGCGATCACATCAACCTTGGAACCATTCTCGACGCGCATCGTCACCTCGTCCTTAGCCAATCTTCGCTTATTCCGTAGCTCCTGTTTCGAGTTACAAATATGAGCAACCGAACCAGTATCAAATACCCAGGCGCTACTGCGAGCATTAGTGAGGAACACATCAATAACATGTATATCAAATATACCTTTGCTCACTTTGCCATCCTTCTTATCCGCCAAATACTTGGGGCAGTTCCGCTTCCAGTGACCAGTCCCTTTGCAGTAGAAGCACTCTGTTTCAGGCCTGGGTCCAGCTTTGGGTTTCTTCGTGGGAGCGGCAACTTGCTTGCCGTTCTTCTTGAAGTTTCCCTTCTTTCCCTTGCCCTTTTTCTTGAAACTAGTGGTTTTGTTAACCATCAACACTTGATGCTCCTTCTTGATTTCTACCTCCGCTGATTTCAGCATCGCGAAGAGCTCGGGAATTGTCTTCTCCATCCCTTGCATATTATAGTTCATCACGAAGCATTTATAGCTTGGTGGCAGTGACTGAAGAACTCTGTCAATAACACTCTCAACCGGAAGCTCAATTCCCAGCTGAGTCAAGTGGTTGTGGTACCCAGACATTCTGAGTATGTGTTCACTGACAGAACTGTTCTCCTCCATCTTACAACTAAAGAACTTGTTGGAGACTTCATATCTCTCAATCCGGGCATTAGCTTGAAATATCAATTTCAGCTCTTGGAATATCTCATATGCTCCGTGGCGTTCAAAACGCTTTTGCAGTCCCGGTTCTAAGCCGTAGAGCATGGCACACTGAACTATCGAGTAGTCATCAGATCGAGCCTGCCAGGCGTTCACAACGTCTGCAGCAGCTCCTGCAGCAGGTCCATCACCTAGCGGTGCATCAAGGACATAATTCTTCTGTGCAGCAATGAGGATAATCCTCAAGTTACGGACCCAGTCCGTGTAGTTGCTACCATCATCTTTCAACTTAGCTTTCTCTAGGAACGCATTAAAATTCAACGGAACAGTAGCACGGGCCATTTATCTACAACATAGATATGCAAAGAAACTATCAAGACTAAGTTCATGATAAATTAAGTTCAATTAATCAAATTACTAATTAACTCCCACTTAAATTAACATCCCTCAAGTTAACTAAGTGTTACATGATCCAAATCAACTAGCCCATGTCCGATCATCACGTGAGATGGGATAGTCATCAATGGTGAACATCTCCATGTTGATCATATCTACTATATGACTCATGTTTGACCTTTCGGTCTCCAGTGTTCCGAGACCATGTCTGTACATGCTAGGCTCATCAAGTTTAACCCAAGTATTCTGCTTGTGTAAAACTAGCTTACACCCGTTGTAGGTGAACGTAGAATCTATCATATCTGATCATCACGAGGTGCTTCGAAACGACGAACTTTACCAACGGTGCATACTCGGGGAGAACACTTTTATCTTGAAATTTAGTGAAGGGATCATCTTATAATGGTACCGTCGTTCTAAGCAAAATAAGATGCATAAAGGATAAACATCACATGCAATCAAAATATGTGACATGATATGGCCATCATCTTGTGCTTTTGATCTCCATCTCCAAAGCATCGTCATGATCTCCATCGTCACCGGCTCGACACCTTGATCTCCATCGTTGTGTCATGGTCGTCTCGCCAACTATTGCTTCTACAACTATTGCTAACGCATAGCGATAAAGTAAAGCAATTACATGGCGCTTGCATTTCATACAATAAAGAGACAACCATAAGGCTCCTGCCGGTTGCCGATAAATTACAAAACATGATCATCTCATACAATAACGTATATCACATCATGTCTTGACCATATCACATCACAGCATACCCTGCAAAAACAAGTTAGACGTCCTCTACTTTGTTGTTGCAAGTTTTACGTGGCTGCTACGGGCTTCTAGCAAGAACCGTTCTTACCTACGGCACAAAACCACAACGGTGATTTATCAAGTTTGCTGTTTTAACCTTCAACAAGGACCGGCCACAGACAAATTCGATTCAACTAAAGTAGGAGAAACAGACACCCGCCAGCCACCTTTATGCAAAACAAGTTGCATGTCTGTCGGTGGAACCGGTCTCATGTACGTGGACATGTAAGGTTGGTCCGGGCCGCTTCATCTTACAATACCGCCGAATCAAAATAAGACGTTGGTGGTAAGCAGTATGACGATCACCGCCCACAACTCTTTGTGTTCTACTCGTGCATATCATCTACGCATAGACCTGGCTCATGATGCCACTGTTGGGGAACGTTGCATGGAAAACAAAAAAATTTCTACGCACACGCAAGATCTATCCATGGAGATGCATAGCTACGAGAGGGGGAGTGTGTCTACGTACCCTCGTAGACCGTAAGCGGAAGCGTTAGAACAACGCGGTTGATGTCGTCGAACAACTTCACGATCCAACCGACCGAGCACCGAACGTACGGCACCTCCGCGTTCAGCACACGTTCAGCTCGGTGACGTCCTCGACTTCTTGATCCAGCAAGACGGCGAGGTAGTGGATGAGTTCCGGCAGCACGACGGCGTGGTGACGGTGATGGTGATGCTATCTCCGCAGGGCTTCGCCCAAGCACTGCGAAAATATGACCGAGGGACGGAACTGTGGAGGGGGGCACCGCACACGGCTAAGACAATGTTGTGTCCTTTGGGGAGCCCCCTCTCTTCTATTTATATATGTGTAGGGGCAAGGAGTAGAAGGAATAGTGCCACGTGAACAGTAACCGTGAATAGTAAACACGTGGACTTGGACTCCAAAGTCCAATCCTATTCCTACTAGGACTCTCCCTTTTTTCCTTCCCTAGCTGCGTGGGCTTTTGAGGACTTGGTGCGCCTGTCCCAATAAGGCCAGGGCGCCTCCCCGTAGCCCATGCCAGCCCTTTGGGACGTGGTGGACCCACTTGTGGACTTCCGGACCCCTCCGGAATCCTCCGGAACCTTCTGGAAGCTTCCCGGTACAATACCGAAAAAACTGCACCTTTTTTCGGAACCCAAAATATGACTTTCCATATATAAATCTTTACCTCTCGACCATTCCGAGACTCCTCGTGACGTCCGGGATCTCATCCGGGACTCCGAACAATATTCGGTTACCAATTCACATAACTCATATAACACTATATCGTCAACGAACGTTAAGCGTGCGGACCCTATGGGTTCGAGAATGATGTAGACATGACTGAGATGCCTCTCCGGTCAATAACCAATAGCGGAACCTGGATGCTCATATTGGTTCCTACATATTCCACAAAGATCTTATCGGTCGAACCGCAATGACAACATACGTAATTCCCTTTGTCCGTCGGTATGTTACTTGCCCGAGATTCGATCGTCGGTATCTCCATACCTAGTTCAATCTCGTTACCGACAAGTCTCTTTACTCGTTCCGTAATACATCATCCCGTAACTTAACTCCTTAGTCACTTTGCTTGCAAGCTTCTTATGATGTGCATTACCGAGAGGGCCCAGAGATACCTCTCCGAAACACAGAGTGACAAATCCCAGTCTCGATCCATGCCAACTCAACGGACACCTTCGGAGATACCTGTAGAGCATCTTTATGATCACCCAGTTATGTTGTGATGTTTGATAGCACACAAGGTATTCCTCCGATATCCGGGAGTTGCATTATCGCATGGTCTGAGGAACATGTATTTGACATTCAAGAAAGCAGTAGCAATAAACAGAACGATCATATGCTAAGCTAACGGATGGGTCTTGTCCATCAGATCATTCTCCTAATGATGTGATCCCGTTATCAAATGACAACTCATGTCTATGGTTAGGAAACCTTAACCATCTTTGATCAACGAGCTAGTCTAGTAGAGGCTCACTAGGGACACGGTATTTGTTTATGTATTCACACATGTATTTAAGTTTCCGGTCAATACAATTCTAGGATGAATAATAAACCTTTATAATGAACAAGGAAATATAAAATAATAACAACTTTATTATTGCCTCTAGGGTATATTTCCATCATGCTCCTCCTCTAGCTCTCATCCTCCTGCTTCTTCTTCTAGGTAGCTGCTGAACCATGCTGGAATGTGCTTGGGCTGGTGCCTTTCATTCTCCCCATTTGGCGCAATTTTATCTCTGTGCAGAGGAGAAAGATGGCCTACCTTTCATTCTCTCCATCTGGTGCAGTTTTATCTCTATGCGGAGGCGGAAGACAACCAAGAACAATGGGTGCGACGCCCAGTCAGCCGACTGATGGCAGATCCAAATGGAAAGGCCTCTGTGGTGAGCTTCATGTGTAAAAAATCTCACAATGTTTATGAATTTAAGAATTACCAACACCTATGTTTGTGTATTGCTAGATTTGCTAACAAACTGTACCGTGTGTTGTTGATTGATTTGCAGGCTTACTAGTTTCGGTTCGGTTTGAAGGGCTCTCCAGGCTTAAGATCTTTATGGGATATAAGTGAGTTGTTGAATGTGAATGTAATAATTGGTTTCTCAACTCATGTATATATATGCATGTTTTTTCATCATCAAAATATTGTTGCTTACATGCCTTGTCCTACATTTGTGAGATTGTTGAGGAGGTTCAGTTCTTGCAGGTGGTGTTAAAACTTGAGTCGCCTACAGATGATTTTGCCCGTCCCATTCTTCAGTTCACGTACGATGCTAAATTCGTTTTGATAATTTGATTAAGTAACTGATTTGTGTTCTATGTGCACATAAGAAACATCAGCCAAAAATACTTGCTGATCTTTTGTAAAATTGATTAGGTAACTAATTTGGGCTCTAAGAGATTCTATAGTTGCTCCCTGTTTCTTACGTGCAGTTTTTTGCATGTCTTTTGTTGAAAAGAAGTATGCTTTAGAGAACAGAGAGAGAAATAAATGCCATTCTTTTATTTTGTTGAAAGGAAGTATGCTTTAGAGAACAGAGAGATAAATAAATGCCATTTTTTATATCAAATAAAGAACCGGCTGCTTATTTTGATAAAACTGGTTGAAAGTTCATAGATCCTTTTATCAAATAAAGAATTGGCTGCTTATTTTGATAAAACTGGTTGAAAGTTCATAGATCTTGGGCTTATCAAGCAAAATAAGATTGCTTATTTATCGAATAAGAAGTTTTTGTTGAATAAGATTGAACAACCGAGTTGGCCAATGCCAAGGTATATGATTGGTGGAGAATATATTATGTACATGCTAATTTTTCATTACTGAATACTATGAGATTTTCAAAATGGTTGGTTTAACTATCTGTTGCTGTAATTACCTCTCTAGGTTTGGCCTTATACTGAGAAACATTAAAAAATTGCTAGCAGTTCCAAATATTTGTTTGTTTCTCTGAACAGTTCGTTAACAGATTCATGTACATTGTGTTTGCAGATATCAGGACTAATCTGAATAGATGACTTGTCGTATTCTGAGTTTAGTGAGGTTCATATTAGGGGCTTCTTGGAAATTGACAAGGAGTCAATGCTCGATCATGTCTATCCTTCTTACGACGAGCTGAAATGTTCTCTGCATACAAGGACACACTTTATGTGATAGGCTTAATTTGCATTAATGGTTAACCATATTTTACAAATTTTGTAACAGTGCAGAATCTATGAGAAGCTTGTTAGTGTTCATTGTGACAATTTTATGCTTGGTGTCCAAGCAGACCAATGGATATGCTCCTCCGTGTATATATTTTCTATTGCAATAACTTTCAGCTTTTGTTCTAGATTTGATGGTAGTGGTGCTAGCTTGCTGTTTAAGATATTATTACATCTTTGTTACAACTAACAAGCTTAATTCTGATCCAGTTGATGATCACCATGATGCTTCATCAGATACTCAATTGTCGACACCTCCACCTTGGTACTATTTTCGAACTGTCTAAGTTTTGTCCTCAGAATTTTTAGATAATGTCAGTTTTTTTCCTTAGGAAAGGTATATGATATTGGTAAATGGGTTTCACAAAACTGATGTAGTTAATATTT
Source organism: Elymus sibiricus (assembly GCA_039707655.1). Classification (NCBI taxonomy): domain Eukaryota; kingdom Viridiplantae; phylum Streptophyta; class Magnoliopsida; order Poales; family Poaceae; genus Elymus; species Elymus sibiricus. Next base: position 439,823,845 of record CM077676.1, read on the forward strand.
TGCTGCTCTTCTTAGATGTGATGGTAATCTTTTATGCCATCTGAACAGAAAGTTTATAAAAGAAATTTTGACCAGAAATGAGTTTCTTGATTCTTAGCTCCAAAATGGGTATTATTTCTTCTCTTCCCAAATTGGAAGCAGATGATTTATTCTTATATTATATCAAGTCTTCATTATAATCTAGCTAAATCACCTGGTAAAATGGACTGTTGCTGCACGATGCAAATTATGCCTAAATGAACATGTTTTACTCCAGGGCTGTAAATCTATGATTATGTGTCAAAAATGTTTTGTAGATTGTAGGTTCGATTTATTTGTCTTAAACAGTGGTTGGTTTAGTTTCTTGGAATGTTGCTGGTTCAGCCTGCAGCTAACTTTGTTATAATGTGATCATCAAAGAAAATTATTTATTTGTTACATGCCTGCAGCTCACTTTGTTAATTTCCGCGACACCATTTCTCATTTACATTTAAATTGTACGTAGTTTGTAAGCTCTTACAATTTTAGTGCTTTATTTGGTCAAGGAGCTATGGCTCTGTTGCATTTTCATGATTGTATAATTGTTTATGAATTATGTAGAACAAATGTAAACGATGAAAGTATAGGCCCAGCCTACTTGATTACGCCAGGAGTATTCTACAGTTCTGTGGTCAATCAACTGGTGATACAATAAAGCTAGAAAGTGTTTTAAGTTCTTTGGGATATATGCACCGGAAATATATGAACATTGTTGGCCCAAAATCACAGGGGCCCACTAAATTGTTGGCCATTTGGCCTCATGATTTTAATGATAATTGTTCTACCATGAAATATTTCTTCTGCTAGCGTTCCAACGTACTGTTTGGTGTAGCTATATACATTTGATATTAAGACTTTCCTCCTATACCATGCATCCAGTGTCGCGCTCCTGTGAGAAAATAATCCATGGTGTACTTATCCCCTTTACACGCTCTTTATTGACATTTTTACATTGAATTCTAAGCTTAGTGCTTAGTATTTTGTTACTTGCAGGCAGGAACATGAGCGTCTGGGAGTTCGCAAGAAGGCGTTGACCCTCTTATATAAATTGCTGCTCTCTGCCAGAAACCAAATAAATAGCACTTCTATGTTGCTGCTCACTGGTCGATGCTAAATAAATGGCTTGTTCTCGAGCATTGTTTTCACTTTTTGGTTCATATGCAATTTGAGGATACGGATGGCACTGGTTTGTTTCTTTCACTACTAAAATTCTGTCCACCAGGGCCATGCCAACATGCCTGAGTAAATGCTCTTTATGCTTCCATGTTCTTATGTAATAAGACTTGATATATTTCATCTTCCAACAATTCACACATGGGCCTTTGCAAATTGATACAAGCCGCTGACAATAGTTAGAGGCTTAGGTTTGATATTATTTGTTGTACGGTTATTTGTTCTCATTATGACACACCTTCTTTATCTTTTATTCAGTTACTACATTGCTTGTCTATAATACTTCTGCTCCCAAGGTGTGCCAGTTCATCAACAGGACAGAAACCATGCAATTTGGAACAACAAGTAAGAGCATATCCATGTTTACTTATTATGTTCTTTTGAGAAATTTAGGGGATTTACAAACTGAAAATATTGACTGTTTGAAAAATAATTTGAACCAAAACTGTTTGAACATGTTGCTTTGGTTCTGCATTTAAACTATAAAGGAGCCTAGCCAACTCGCTCCCACGGCGCTCCCTCGTGACGGGCTCTTTCTAGCCATCCGATCTGCTCTTCTACCATGTTCGCACCGTTGGATCTTCATCTGCTGGTCAATTTCTTTTTACCACACGGTTGTTTTCCCTTGCCCAATGACCTTAGGTGTGTTGGCTATTCTAGACGTTGGCATCAGCTGTATAGCAGGAATGGTTTGCATCCTATATATGGTCTTAGTGCATTTTCAAAAAAGCATGTGTTAAATAACGTGTCAGCACAACGGTTTCTAACCAATAGAAAGTTACTCCCGTTGGTATGAGGCAATGTCTAATATTTTCTTAGAATAATGGTTTTATTGATTAGATGATTATCACTTTCACAGTGTGCCCAATTTCAGAGATGTAAAATCTAGGAGTCTCTGTATTGAATACCAACATCAAATCATGCTCTCTAACTTATTATATCATGCTCTCTAACTTCTTGACATTTAATTTTAGTTAAAAAAACTTGTGCGTAGAGATTTTTTTTAATGTAAAATAGCCCTTTATTCTGTTTATTATTCTAGCTACTTCTTCTATTGTAGTACTTTCTTAATACTGGTGTTTTTTCTTGATGACTGCTTCAGGATATTCCGTGGCCAAAGTTCCCTACAGAATAATCCCAGTCTATTGCTAACAGTGGGCATGACAGCCCCAAACTTCTCTCTTCAACATTGAAGAATCGGCTTACTCGGATCAATGGACATGCACTTAGAAAAATAGCTAGAGAACGAGGAGATATTCCTATAGACTAATTAAACGGCATGGTATGCTGATACGTCTAGACACAAGCAAAATGTTATTTATTATGCTCATGTTATTGTATCCTTGGACATTTTTGTCACGCCCAATATGCAATCCTATTCTCGAGGAACTCGAAGGCCCCATCAAGAGTAGAAACGCATATTGTAGACGCTTGCAAGGTGGATATAATTACATCGTACCACATACATAATAGAAGGGGATACATATAAATACATACAATCACCAAATGAATATATCAATACACAATAAACATCATACAGAAGAGCAGCATCCGACTACGGATGAAATCAAATGAAAAACTCGAACGACATCCACCCTGCTAGCCCAGATGCCGACCAGGAACCTATCCCAAGATCGACGAAGAAGAAGAAGCAGAAGAAAAACTCCAAAAGCAAACATGCATCGCTCTCACGTCAGATCATCGCATTACCTGTACCTGCACCTGTTGTTGTAGTAAACTGTGAGCCACGAGGACTCAGCAGTCCCATAACCATGGGTATCAAGACTAGCAAAGCTTTATGGGTATGGAAGGGGTAAAGTGATGAGGGTGCAGCAAGCACTAAGCATTGTATGGTGGCTAACTTACGAGTACAAGAATAAGAAGAGTAAACTACGCATTACGGTCGCAATCTAATAATGATCAAGAAGTGGTCCTGAACACCTACTTACGAGTCAAACATAACCCCACCGTGTTCTCTTCTTGAACTTCCTCGAAAAGAGACGGTCACGGTTACGCACGCGGTTGATGTATTTTAATTAGGATTTAGTGTCAAGTTCTCTACCACCGGAGGTTAAAATATCCAAGTGCCACATAACCGCGGGGCACGGCTTCACGAAAGATTTAACCCTGCAGGGGTGTTCCAACCTGGCCCATCATAAGCCAACACAAGCTGCGGTGGGAATAGCTCAACCTCGATAGCCCAAAGTATCCTCGGAATCCCGGTGCACAAGACATTTCGACAATGTTAACACAATTCCAGCAAGACCTCCCGGTGTGTGGATACCCCGATAGGAGCCGCGCGTATCTCGTTCTCAGGACACATCCATCTATGCAAAGGCTACGGTTAGCTGAGACCCAAGTTTCCAAGGGGGCGCCGCAGGCTGCTAGGTAGGTGGACCAACACTCATGAGGAGCACTGGCCCGGGTTGTTGATTAAATTATCCACGGGGGCCGGCAAGTCCCTATGCAAGTTTTAGTTGTTATTAGGCAAATGGTAAAACCAATGTTGGGCCTTGCTGGAAGCGGTTATTCAAAGCGAACTATCAAGAGGGTCCCATTCCCCTGAGCATGTTAGGAACGCTAAACATGGATCATAACACCAGCATTACGGAAACTAATGCGGCATGAGTGGAACAAAACACTAAGCAAAAGGCCAAGCCTTCCACCCATAACCAAAATATATAGATGCATTAATTAAATAGGAGATATTGTGATATCCCAACATATCCATGTCCCAACATGGAACAACCTGCAACTACACCTGCAACTAGCAACGCTATAAGAAAGGGGTTGAGCAAAGCGGTAACTTAGCCAAACAACGGTTTGCTGGGTAAGAGTGGTTAGAGGCTATATCATGGCATATGGGAGGCTGACATATATGTGGTAGGAAGCGCGACATAGCTATAGCAACGAGACAACTAGCAAGCAAAGATAGTAAAGATATCCAAGGTCATGATCATCTTGCCTGAAATCCCGCTCGAAAGAAGAACGAGACCATGAAGAAGATGAACCAACGTAGTTGAACGAATCCTCACAATCGCAACGAAACCGGAACTATCGAGAAGAAGCACAACCGGAAAGAAGCAAACAACATGGTAAATACACAAGCATAAACATGGCATGATGCACAATCAAATATGATGCATGACAAGATTAAATGTTGTTAAACATGGCAGGAGATGGAGCATAAGCAACCCATACAACTAGGCAAGTTTAAATGAGGCCGGAAACACAAATAACAATTCCGGGAAATCCCCATATGCAAATTTCGAAATTGGTACTGATCTGAATTAAACATAATGTTAAAGTGGTTAAACAGCAAGTTAACATGCACCATGATGATCTACACGTTTTTCTAATCAAGTTACATATGTAGAACATTTAATTCGGAGCTACGGGCTAGAAGATATGAACTAAACAAGTTTAACATGGCAACAATGCAAAATGCATGCAAACATCAACCACAAACACTCAAACCAAGGATGCAACATGACAATAGGAAACTACACACAAATCTAAGCAAGTCTCATATAGGACATGAACAAAACGGAGCAATGGTTCAAGTATTACAAGCAACACAAGTTATAATAACAATCTGACCAAAACAGCAACATAGCACTTTGCAAGCATCAAAACAGCATGCTACAGTGCTAGAACATGGAATCAAATGGCACATCATGGTAGTACATAGCATGGAGCTCAAATCATTCAACATGGGCATAATCATAGGAGCAACAGATTAATTGCTATGATTTTTACAAAATGGAACATTCTGTTTACAGGATGACGGTTTTAACATGATGGCAACTTGAGAGCAACAAAGAGACATGCTACAGGAACTTTGCATGGCAACCAAAGGCATGGCATCAAAGTAGACATCACATAGGCCAAATCACATGAAGGAATCAAATACATATGAGCTCTAGATTAGTGGCAACCATCAAGCAAAGTTGGCAAGTTTTAACACAGACAGTTTTTACTTAAAACAACAACATTGACTAGGCATGTTTACAAGCTCGTGGCAGTCACATCATGGCATATCATGGCATGAAATAAATACTAACATCAAGAAGACATGAAAATGCTCCAAAGACATGTTGACAATATGCTCATATGACATTTGCATTAAATCACACAAAAATGACAAAGTGATACATATTAACAGTTTCTGCAGTAACATCATGTAGCATTTTTGCAACAGAGATTATGGCAATTAGATGGATCCTAATATGCATGCAAAAGACACCAACATGTAGAGCACGAAGAGTAGATCATTTTACCTATAAGGATCATCACCATAGGATCAACATGCGCAAAGATATGGTCTACACAAAATGCATGCATGACGTTTGAAATCTGAGGACCCAGCCATTTGTACCTCGCGAGAGAAACTTGACGGGACGGTACTGGGACGAGGTGGATCTGGGACGGCGGCATGCAAATGCCCGTTTGGTTCGGGGGTCGGCCGTATCCGAGGGTGCGGCGGTCCCGGCGGGCAGAGGAGGCCATGGCCGGCGCGGTGGAGCTCCGGTGAGCGAGGGGCGGGCGGATCCGGGCGGTTCTCGGCCGGATCTGGCCGGTGGAGAGGCGGAGGGCACGGATGCGGCCACGGACGAGCTGCGGGGAGGTGCGGGGCTGCGGCGAGGGCTGGCGAGCGGGTGACTCGGGGCGGTGCGGCGCGGACGAGAGGCTCGGTGGCGTGGTGGCGCGGGCGGCGCGAGGCGGCGGCGCGGGAGCGCGGGCGGGCGGCGACGAGGGAGGCGGCGAGGTGCAGGCGGTGGCGCTAGGGCTTAGGCGCGCGCGGGGCGGCGGACGGGCAGCGCGGGCTCGCGCGGGCCTCAGATGGGCTCGGCGGGCCCGGTGGCTGGGTGGAGGCGCGGGGCTGGCGCTGGCCGTCAGATCCGGATCCGATGGATCGGATCGACGCATGGGGCGGCGGCGCGACTGACAAGTGGCTGGAGCTGGCTGGCCGGCGCGGAAAACGACGGAGGAGGTGGGTTGCGGCGGCTGGGAGGTAGATGGAGGGTTAGGGGAGTAGGGTTCTAGATTAGGAAGGGCTAGCCTTCCTTATATAGGCAGGGAGGCTAGGGTTTGGTTTTGGGGTGTTTCGGAGCCCTCCGATCGCGATCCGACAGTTCCGGTTGGAGGGAGACTAGGGTAAGCTTAGTGGGCTGTGTAGATGGGGGGTTGGGCCGAGGAGAGAGGGAAGTTGGCAGCTCGGCACAAGTTTCGGAACACCGAAACGTCCGACGATTTGACCGGCTATAGTGCCGCTATAGGTTATTCGTTGGGGCATCAAACGACCTCCGAATGGAACGAAATTTGGCCAGCGGTCTACCTGCAATATACTAAGACCGCACGCCAACTTTCAACCCATTCCGAGAATCTTTTTATCCCACTTATAATATAATATTTTGGAGGTGCCGCGGGCGCGTGCGAGTGTGTCGGGTCTCGAAACGGACAACGGAAGGGACGCGGAGAAGCCGGCAACTACGAACGGATGCAAGTTTTATGAAAACATGCAGATGAAATGCACACGATGACATGACGAAGAGCAACAAGCAAACGAATCACATGGCACCGACGGAAAATAAATGGAAGGAATATGGAGCATCAGTCTCGTGGCGTCACAACTTTCTTCCACCTACTATACTCCAGTATTGAATATCTACTTTCCCACCGTTGTACAGAAACTGATGTTAGTGTTTGTCTCTTAGTCTTAAGTGGGCTTTCTTTTAAGAAATATAGTATGCCATGTAATATTGGTGCAAACCTGTATCATGTACACGGACGGCACCTGCCTTTGGGTCTATGACAGGTGGGCCCAACAGAGGCACCTGCCTTTGGGTCTATGACAGGTAGGCCAGCCATCTGTTGGGCCCACCTGTCATAGACCCAAAGGCAGGTGCCTTAAGGCACCGAAGCAGCGTCCCATGTACACATACTGCTCACAATGCATTGGGATGAGAAGCCCCTCACAAGGAAAAACTACACATTTACTTCTTTTGCGGGAACTATACATTTAATTATTATTCGGAGCTCACTGTATGAGATCCGGTAGGAGTGTCTCTTTTTTTTATATAATAAAATGGATTCAACATCCAACATTAGTCAAGAACAAACCCTCAGTAAGAAGTGTAACCTGGGAGAGGTGTGCAGAAATCCTTGAGAAAAGAGAATCACTATGAAATGTTACTTTCCAGTGATTTATTGTGGTCCACTAATTTTTCAGTAGTGAACTGGAAAGTTTTATGCATATTAGGATGTTGTGTTTTCTTCTTATCCACATGCTTGCTAAATGCACAATTTTCCCTTTTCTTTCATCAATTTCAAGGTCCTAAAAGGTTCCACATTTTGATTCCTCCTGCTTTCTTAGGATTGTTCATTCTTTATTAAAGAAGTTCACTGTCTGCCTTTTTCTAATATCTTTCCTTTAATGCCAATTTGATTGCAAGTATAAAACATTATCTGTATTCAGTTTTTGGCCATTTCATACCTATGTCGTCTTATTAGAAAAATGGAGTTTGTTTTATAGCTGATGCTCGATATGTTTTATTGATTTGTGCATGCTCAAGTATATATTTTAAAAGACGAGTCTTACTTTTTCATATAAAAAAAGGGTTGCAATTCGTACCTTATGTGCTTGCTCAAAAATAAAGTTAATGAAAAAATGCAAATATTTTCAATGCGGACATGGTTTTAAATGGGACTCTGCGCCATTTGGCGCAACGGGTCATCTAGTGTCCCCTATGTACAAAGCTTATATTACATCAAACCAGACACCTTGAAAGAATGATATACATAGATCTAGTTGTCCCTAACGAATTTAAAGTAGATACATGTATTGCAAGGTGCACTCGTACTTCAAAATAATAATCTCGCATGTATGTTTTACCTGGGAGCTTCTCTGGCTTCTCACAAAGGCAACCAACATCCATTACTCACAAATTATTGCAGCTGTCTTCCATCCTAAATATACTAATTCCCCGTACGTTTCTTTTCTCAGGTTTTTTTTGACTTGTTTTTACATCCTAAAACTGGTCAATGGGGTGCTGCCACGTGCGTTTGTTTGGGATCTGGGCGGGTACACCTCTGGCGTATGTGTAGCCGTTTTTCCAGTCGGTTTCTCAGACTAGATATTTCGTTTGGTCTCTCTCGAATGATTCCGTCCAATCTCCTGTCGCCGCTTCACCGCCGTTTTGCTCCAATAAAAAGTCTCCCCTCAGATTGAGTTCCTTGATCCACACCCGTCCTCCCCGGCACCTCCCGGCTGCTCCCACGCCCATCATCTCGGCCACCTGCCGGAGGAGCCCTCGCAATCCCCCATCCCCGCCACGCGCCGGCCCATCTCCCCTATGCACAACCAAACTGGTGTCGCAAGCAGCCGTCATACGCCCGCCCCGGCTGCGCCATCCCCCTTCCAGTCAACCACTCTAACCACGACGCGGCGGCCGGATCCAGTCCATATGGCGCGATGGCGACCAAATCCACGACGGAAAAGAGACTCAGTGGTTCCCGTCGTCCCAAGCAGGTCCGGCTCCTCCCCTCATCCCCTCTCGCGAGCACCTCGATGTTGTTTCGCCGGTCCAGCCCCTTCACAGGCGCCGGCCACCTGCAGCGGCCCCAGGGTTGACAGCGTCTCCAAGGCCGCGGGACAGCCCTCCTCCTGCGGCCTCGACCTGCAGCTCCGGTACACGGTACAGGACACTTCGCTGCTATTCCCATGCAGATCCACTGATTTGAAGATACTGAATTAGTTGTGGGTTCCCAACCGACCATGGAGTCATGGAGGACGTCTCCTTCCATTGTGGAGTTGGTTTCCATTGCGCTAGAAGGAATTTCATTTCTCGCTCAAAAATTATGCCAGTCCTTTTCCTGATTTGTACGTGTTAATACAACTACGGTTCTCTTTCATCATCCATTATTCATGGCCCCAGTCCGCCGACGCGCCGTCGCACCGCCGCCGACGCCGCCGCCCCGTCGCCGCCGCCGCATCTCGGCCTTGCCCCGCAGGTCTCCGTCCATCACCGCCCGCAGTCGCCGTGCAGTCAAATCCCGCATTTGCGGCCACTGCCTCCGTTGGTCGCCGCCGGCAGGTGGACGACCTGCTCCGTCCACCCTCCAGCAATATCCACGCCAGAGCCTTCCCCCAGCTCAAGGTGAGCAGCCTCCTCCCCCTACTGTACTACTTCGGCCCCTACTGTACCACTTCGATTTGGTTAGGTTCAGCAGTGTGGCCAGATGCAAATTTTGAATTATGCAAGATAGAATTTCTTGTGTGTTGCCAGTTCAGTCAGAGGTTCATACCTTTTGCTACAAGTTTATGAACTGAGGTGTGTCCAGCCTCAATTTTTGGTGATATGTACAGATGTGTGCACGTTTTTGGTATGTATATGTAGGGCCTGTTCGGAACTCCGCTGGCTTCCCGAATCGCTAGCTTCTCAACTTCTCGCTGGCTTCCAGCTTCTCGCTGGAGCCAGCCTCGCGTTCGGCTAGCGTGAGCAGCTCCGCCCAGGAAATGTCTTGGCCTGTTCGGCCAAGGGATGGGCCAAGTCACTTGGAAGAATTGGGCTGAAAAGGGGTGCACGTATGTGCTACGGGCCAGACTGGATGAGCACTTTTTTTCCCCTCTTTGTTTGCTACGTTTTGTACTTAACAGAGAGTATTTTTTTGCTGTACAGACAGAACTTTAGGATAGTACAAATGCAAGAACTGTACAGAACATGTATAATTTCGAATTTCACCAAGTTTAGATGAAGAACAACAAGGTTTGACATATCTCCTACAACAAAAGCTTCATCAATTTTGCATATGTTTGCAAATCAAAATGGGGGCAGAAGTCATATATATTGTACAGTCATTTTGCATATCTCCCAGGTTTGACATATCTAAAATTTCCAAGCACCACGAGCATGGCTTCACCAACCAAGAGCAATGGCGGTAGCTAGTTCATTCCTAAACCTATCCATGTCAGGAGTACTTGCCTCTGAAGTTGAAGCATCCGATGCACTCGAAGGAATAACATACTTCTTATATCTATCCGAAATTGTTGGAACATAATCCGGATCCCTTTCACATCTAACAAAGTGGATATCATCTTTGTCATGGAGGCGAACATAGTTATGCAATGTCATAGTAGCTGCAACAATCTTCATTTGTGTTTGAAACGAGTAGTTTGGCATCTTGAGGAGAATTTGCCATTTCATCTTCCACACTCCAAATGTTCTCTCTATGCAATTGCGTTTGGAGGAGTGAATCTTGTTGAACTTCTCCTTCGGAGTATTTGGAGGTGCGCCTCTTTGAAAGTCAGGGACATGATACCGTTCTCCTTTGTATGGTGCAAGATATCCATCTCTATTAGGATACCCGGCATCAACAAGGTAATACTTGCCTAAAAAGAACAACACACATACATGTTAGTTCGAGGATAGATTACATTATGTGTAAACTTCTAATGAAAAGAAATGTTCACCCTTTGGAGGATGGGGGAAGGAGGGCTTGTCCTTCTCAATTGCATGGTACAACACACTTGTATCATGCATAGAACCAGGTTGGCCAATTGAAGCATAAGTGAAGTGCATATCGAAGTCACATACCGCCATCACATTTTGAGTTGTCGCTCCCGTTCTCCCAATGTACCTCACTTTCGGAGGCCCATCGGGAATAGAAGCTCTTATATGAGTCCCATCGATTGCACCAATGCAATCTTTGAGATGAGGATAAGCCCTTCTATCTGTCTTAATGATATCATGCACAATGTGGAAGTTAGGGTCTTGTGCCTTAAGGTAGTGAGATGCCATGTTGACCACACATTGTAGAACCTCATGAAATTTACGATGGATTGTATCCGCTGAATGTTTGAAGCGGTTTTGAGTGCATAGCGGACAAGCTTCTCTTCAATCGGCCAACACTCAGCGCCATACAACATTGCGGGCCGAATCGCCGTCCTATAGAACCTACCTTTTAGCTTTTGTGGCACTCTCTTGTCACAGAGAACGCCAGAAACTTGGCGCCACTTCATCCATCCAGCAGGCAGTCAAAAGCTATGCACAAATTTTATGGATCAATGCATGTCTATACCATTTTATATACGATGATAGTGAATTGTTGAATATGCTTGTGAATTGTTAAAGTTTCAGCAAAGCTCATGGCAAAATTTTCTGTGCACTGAGCCTCCGAGCCAGCTCGCTGTGATTCACGAGCTGGGAAGGAGGCTTGGGCTCAGCTCATTTGACCTCCGAGCCGAGCCTCGACAAAGCCCGTGAGCCGAGCCACGAGCCACGAGCCTCTAGCTTTCTGTTCACCCCTACAAGGCGTGCAACGTAGTTAGGGTTTCATTCTGTTAGATTGAACTTCATTTTTACAATATACGGTGCTGATGTATGTCACGTTTAATAGAAATTATTTTTTTACCATGTTTGAAGTTCTTAATATTATCCCACTGTGGATGTTTCTTGTACGTACTGTGTAGAAATAAGTAAAATTATAGTTTGATTATGTTGTTGCTTCATTTATTAGGTCTTCTCCTCAGTTGGTAGCCCTCTGTTTGGTAACGATGAGCAAGAAGAAGAACAAACCTGAAAAGCCGATCAAGTTGCTGAAAGATGCCGAACAAGCGTACTCTTTGCCCTGTTGTATTTTTAGTTATCCTTGTAGCTGTGTTTCTTGTTTTTCTTATTTAAGTTAAGCTACTTCAGTTCACTCATCACTCGGATTTCTCCCCGAACAGAGTAACTTCAGATTACATCACAGGAGATTCTCTTGATGAACTATTGTCGAAACTTATCAGGTTAGTAGGCAAAATACCGTTACTCCCCCAACATTTCTTTGTGTTGCTTTATTCCAATATTGAAAAGAGTCACTATTCTGTAGGAGCGTGGAGGCTGCCAAGGCTTCAAGGGGAGGTTTGCCAGAAAAGATATGGATGAAGGTATTTCCATCCTTGCTTAATTTCATGAAATTTATAGTATTTACTGCAGATAGAGTACTTCTGTTATCATGAGTGAATTCAGAATATTCTGATGTTCTTTTGCATTCATGATTTTTGCCCTTGTAGCAACAATTTTCTGTTGGGGTCAACGACGTGACAAGGGTTCTCGAGCGAATGCCCGCGGCTGCTGCTTCGCGTTCTGGCTGTTCCAGTGAAGCACCCACCAGCACAGCTATGCGGAGAGCTCCTTTGGTGCCACTTCAGGTTACTATTATTTCTTAACTTGCTATAAGGCCTTAAGAGTTTAGAGAGTAGAGACAACTGTTGTCTTCTTATGGACTTGGAGCTCCATTATGTACATCTGTTATGTCAAATCGTCTAAGAGCAGCATGTATCTGGTCTAACGATGTCTGTCTACATTTCAATGTGCACCATGGATGTAAGATATCGGTGCTTTACTGCTTATCTGGTCAAATATTCATGAAGGGCTAAAATAGTCTAGTCAGGGTTACATACCGCAATGTAAGGCCTTTGTATCAAATCATGCTCTATATATATGCTGTCATATGCAAAGTGAAAATCTTGTCTTCTATAAAACACTAATGTTCTTTCAGCTGCGCAACCAATAGTTAAATTGACTGAATTCTGAATGTCACGTCAACAATTAATTGACTCAATTTGGGATAATTTTACTGTCAGGTTTATTCGAGAGCAAAGAAAGAGAGGTGATTTTAAGTGTTAAAATATGTCCGTATCCGCAATACCTGTATGCTGAACACTAAATCTGGCAAGTATTTCACATCTTGTTTCATGGTACTGTAGGCTGTCATTATAGCCGCTGATTGCAATCCCAAATGGCTAACAAAGCACATTCCAACCCTGGCAAGCACAAGGCAAGTCCCCGTATTGTGCCTCAAGGACAACAAGGGAAGCTCACTGAGGTTAGGTCAAGTGGCGAATGTCCGAACAGCGCTGGCCATCGGGATAAAGGTAACCTTTCCTTCTTTCTTGCTGACCGCAGTGCCCTATACTGTTTCTCAAAGTCACTCATGAAATCTTTGTTTCAACTCATATCAGGCGAGAGGCAGCATAGTCAATAAGACCATTGATGAAGTACTGAAGGATTACAAGCCAGTGGCCGATGATCAGTAAACTAGCACCCCCGTTCCCGATCGCAGTCCCAGTCGCGGGGACAAGGGAGAGGTTTCCGAAGGTGCTCAAGTGTGTTGTCGGATTGTAGCATATCAGTCTAATTTTTGACTTCTGGGTGACAATTTTTCGCTGGAAAACTCATGGAGAATAGGCCTGTGGCCTGTGGCTGGTCTGTCAGGTTGGTGCAATTCGGTTGAGATGTTATGCCTGGAACAACGTTTTCTATAACGCTGCACTCTACCACAATGCTGTTTTAGTGGGGTCGTTGAAGCTGAGTTTTTGGTATGGATTACAGAATCAAAGCACTCGGAAATCATTTTTGTTCGTTGTGGACTTGCCATTAGGCGTTAATCCATGTTCACGTCCATTTTCATTTTCTTTTAGTTTTTTTCATGTTAAAGTGGTATACTGGGGATGTGATTATTAAGTGGCTTGGGATGGGATGTGCGATGGGAAGGGGAAATTACCACCATCAGGGCTCATTTGGTAACCAGGGATCCTCCCGGGACCCCCCTTCTTTCCCTGGGTGGGATAACCCTGAGCCGAATCTGAGTCGGGGGAGCCTACCGCTGCATTTGGTTTCCAACAAAGGGAGGGACCCCGGTTCTTTCCGCGGCCTTTCCCCGGCTGAGATTTCCACACCTCCACTGGTCGGGGAGGAAATCCTTGTCTCGCTCGCTCTCGTGACTAGCGGCGTTGGGTGAAAGGCTACAACCTCTGACGTTCTCTGTGTGGCCACCAGGAGCGACACCGTTCGCTGCCCCCTCCCTTGAGTGCTCCGCCCCTCCGGCTCCGGCGACGGTAACGGTCCAGTGGTCTTCCTCGTCCTTCCACCGAGCTCCTCTCCGCCTAGAAGCTCCTCTCACCGCTGCCACCACATCAACCATGATGCTAAACGATGGCCGCCACCAAAGGATCTGCACCTGGCAAAGCTTCGAATGGAACATATAAAGGACGCTAGGCTACCCGCTATTCTGGTGCGTTTGCGTCGCGCGCGAGATCTGGCTCGACCGATTCACCTCGCTGGCAACTTTTCGCCCCGCTGTCAAAAATCCAGCCGCTCGTTCCTGTATACATCGCTCTTTTCGGAACATATAAAGGACGCTAGGCTACCCGCTATTCTGGTGCGTTTGCGTCGCGCGCGAGATCTGGCTCGACCGATTCACCTCGCCGGCAACTTTTCGCCCCGCTGTCAAAAATCCAGCCGCTCGTTCCTGTATACGTTGCTCTTTTCTGCTCAGGTGGATGACCGGTGGGCCTCTATTCCTCGCGGCCCAGCTTCGCAGTGTGCGTCTGGTGTGTGGGTCGCGTGCCTCTTCGGTGAAAAGCCTGCGGGACGTGCGGTGAAAGCCGCACCAATCGCTTCCGTCCTCGAGCCCCGTGTTCCCCTCGAGTTCCCATTCGCCTCTCACCTCCTCCATCCACGGCCGGTCGTGAGAGAGAGCCGGCGGAAGCAGGGGCCAGGTCAAGGAGGAGGGTGTTGGCGACCTAGATGCAGGCGGCCGGCGTGGGTCTGGCGGGCGTGGCGGCGGGCGGGGGTCTGGCGGGCGTGGCGGCCGACGGCGATCTGGAAGGCGTGGCTGCAGCTGGATGGGCAGCAGCAGCCTGTGGGGTGGCCACCGGACCGGCAGCGACCTCGATGGAGGGGAACGGTCCGGCAGGCGGGAGAAGCTGGGGCGCTCGTCGGTTGGGAAGATGGCGACCACCTGAGCTTCTCCGATCGATCTGGACAGGGCCACTGCAGCACAAGCAAGGGGTGGGGGCGAGCAACTCTCTGGAGCCACACACGTCTACAGGTAGCAGCCATGCCCGTCCTCCTCCCCTCCTCCTCCTTGATTTTCCGGTTCTCTGATAATCTTTATTTTGATTTCTCAAATTCTGGTTAGTTGTGAAGAGTAGAAGAAAGTGTTTGTTTTAACCTTGTGGTCTGACAGAGCAGTAATGTTGGTCATGTGAACAGAGGATATTCTTCATGCCTTGGTCATGTGAACAGAGGATGTTCTTCATGCCTCTGTATGACTAGCTGTAATAAGTGTGAACAGTCCTGTCATCTATGCCTTGGTCCTGTCATCACTGTTCTTCATGCCTCTGTATAACTTGCAGCCCAGACATAGATGACAGGCCTGCAAGGAAAGGAGCAGAAGAAAACATGGTGAGCATGCAGAGAGGTTAGTAACCAGAATTGTGCATTTACACGAAAGGTAACCACCAGATGATGGTATTATCCACCTGAGATTGCTGGAGTAAGGACACCATCACCGATCACCATGCTAGCGCCACAGAGAACTACTACAAGAAGTCCAGTTTTGACTGTTTTGTGCCTCTCTAGGAACCTTCTTAGCCAGGGTGAAGATCCATGTTGAGCTGCGAACCCATCTCTGTAGTATGTAGATAACTCCCGTCCGCTGCTTGTTGATTCGGAAGCAAGCTAAGCTTTGCATGCCTGCAGAGGAGCGAATATAGAGCAAATGGTCCACCTACAAAAGTGTCAGCAGCTTCTTATTTGTCCACCTATTGAGCAATGATATAGAAGATGTGCGTGTGTAGTCCGGTATGTAAGCAAACTGATTAAATAATCGATTTAGAAAATTAGTAATCAGCCATTACCATTCACTTTGTCAGAAAACATAGATGTTTTAAATGCCTGCACACCACATACATTAGGATTTATAATAGATAGCGTTTTTTTAACTTCTCATTATAGCCTCAAGACGGCTAAGAAAAGTGATTATGCATGTCTTACAAACAAATTGACATTTATCTTGTGGGTACAAGATACGCCCTGCCATAGATATTACCTGCAATCATATGCAGTTGAGTTACAAAACTCGGAGCTCCTGGATAGTATAAAGGGGTGCTTGATTAGTACATTTGCACATCAATTTCGTATGAGCAAATTTTGTCCTGTGTACTTATTCTAAACAGGCCAAGTTCAGGAATCTAATGATGCTTTGCAGTTAATCCTCTCAAATTAAATACAGTGAAATCCGACAATTTAATAGCTTGGCTGTTTGTTTCCAGGAAGTAACGGTCAAAGAAGAAGAGTTAGATGCTGCCGAAGATGTCGATGGTAAACATATGCTTTGTTTTGGGAAGCATATGTTCTTGGTGCTTAATAGCTTTGCATTAACCTTCAAGGTTTGCCTTCCCAATTTTATCTCATCGTCTTTGATCCAATTAGTGCCCAGCTTCTTCTGCTCTTGGTGAAATATCAATAGATGGAAGTCAGCCTAGGCATATGTGTACTAATTTAGGATATTTCGAGTTTGGGGTTAGTTCATAGTATCGTCTTTGATCCAGTTAGTGCCCAGCTTCTTCTGCTCTTGGTGAAATATCAATAGATGGAAGTCAGCCTAGGCATATGTGTACTAATTTAGGATATTTCGAGTTTGGGGTTAGTTCATAGTAGAGCTTGCTTTGCACATATGTATCTACCTGCCTTCAGCACTATGGTCTGCCTGCTGGGAAGTTTTGACAAGCACGGTGTACTCCCCTGGGAAGTCTTTTTGCTCTGCTTGGAGGCCATGTTGAATTGTGAGTGACTTCATTGAGAATATTAGGAGATTGATAGACAGTGCGAGAGCTGGTAAGATTATTAGGAAGTTAAATAATTTTAGAGCATTAATCTGAATCTCATACTCACACATGAACGGTGTCGGTTCCTAACATTTAGCATTTCTACAATTTGCCCTTTTTAACTATATCCAAAATGCAGAGAAGCGAGTTTTATTTTCCTGGAGCTCTTATGTTGCAGCTGATACTATTTTATTCCCTTCATCATTTATGAGGTCAGTACTAATTTCACTTCCTCCCCCTTCTATGATTAATCCACCATGCCGATATGCTTCATGATGACCATGCTTTTGCCATCCCTCACCCTCTCAGGTTAGAATTACTCCCCTCTCATTTGCTCATGTGTGTCTGCTCAGTTTGATAAAAAAATTGTCTACTAAGAAAAAGTTCTAATGTATATTTCACTCAACAACAAAAAAATGTGCTTCATGTGTGTGATGACCTCAAAAAAATGTGTGTGTGTGTTTGCTCAAAGAACAATATATGCACATGTGTGTCACTCAGCAATTGCTCTGTTATCTGAAACCTAATGCTAAACTGCACACCAACTAATGCGGAGAAATCCAGAGCAACACCAGCCTAAACTTAATCTGATCTCGAAAAAAGGGAATATAAACCAGCTAGACCATCTACCCAGGCCATCATCTTCTTCTTTTTCACGCCTCGGATAGTATATCTTGAAATGGTACTGTTCGTGCCAAATTTATTTATTTAACCTTATGGATGTAAATATTTTTCGATATATTAGTGGTCAAAGTTATAATGTTTAATTAATACATCTAGCGCTGATACATATTCACCACATATGAATTACTTATTTGCCCGTTTAGCTAAAGGCATTGTTGTTTGCATTTTGAGAAGGTTGATGTTGTGATTTGCGCTGATATTCATCTTTCTTTGTTTCTAAAGATATTCGAGAAAGAAGATAGTAGGACAAGGCTAAAGGGAACTATGGTAAAAAGCTTTCTTTCTTTTGTTGTGACTTGTCTTATCTGGTTCTTGCTTGATAGGTATTCTCAAAAAAAAAAAAAAAAAAAAATAAAATAAAAAATGTAGGTCAGTGGGAGCCTCTCCCACTGTCTTTCACTGGTCAAAAAAAGCTTGGATCGTGTAATCTTCTAACCTTCACTAATCTTCATGCATAAGCGGAGTTGCGTCCACAGTAAAGGCGCAGATCAAGAAGGTCGACGGAGGAGATGAGGTTGGGTGCCGAGCACATGGGAGGAAGAAGGTGCAGGCCTGTGTTTTTTTGGATGGCAGCGGCATACTGCTTCAGCAAAGGATGGCCCAGCATGTGCAATGGCATTAATGTTACCACCAGCGAAGGCCGGAAGCTTGCCAAATGTACGTCTCAGCGTCTTATTTGTGAGTGTCGTCTGATCTAGGCAATGCATGCCAAGTGGTTCTTGCATATATGGTTTTGCTGCATTGGTAGATTCATTTTAGGTGAACGAAAATCTTTTTTTGTTTCCTATATAGTTTGTTCCAGTTGGTAGTGAATTGCTGAACTTTAGGGATTAATGACTAATGTCACCAAATTTTATCTTTGTTGCTAGTTTGGCGGATGTGCTCCTGCTTTGCTATATGTCCCAGTCTTTTGTCATTCTGGTGTATTTTCATTGAAAATAATCCGAGGGCAATCTCAACTTGTTCGTTGATCTCTTCCAGACCATGGTTCATACATCTATGGTTGTAGTTGCCAAAGAAAGATATTTTGACACTTAGTCTTTAAGCTGCCGATACTGCTGCTACATATATTATGATAGGCTGATTTATGAATAATCAAAGAAACATGCATATGTTGTTTTGGTCATCATAGACATTGCTCGCTTGCACTGGAATTTCATTTTTCTTAGGTTAGTAGTTTCATTATGCCACTTGAATAAGTGGACATCAGGAGATGACCAATGTACCGAAATTGCTTTGTATTCTCATCTGGTGAAAACCATATATATGTACTCAGCTGGACATGTTCTTGCTGAGTTTGTGCTTATTTGACGAAAACCATCAATATCCTTCTATCTTAAAATATTTGACAGCTGCGTAAAGATATCTTTGCTCCTCACCATATTATGCTATAGGAATAAGACATACACTACTGCTTTTTTGTACCTTAAAATCTGGTCTACTGCTACTTTATGTGGTTAGCGTACTTCCCATTTGGCTCTAATAAGCAAATAAAGGCTCTAATTTTATTTCTTACGCCATAGGTGCAAAGGGTTATCGAGCCACTATAACGACATCAGGCTTTCTCCAAATAGCGATGACTCTACCTGATGTTCATGACTGCATATCTTAGTCACCATAAGCTAAATGACCAGAGCTATCTATATGATGCAAGTCTACCTATGTAGCTTGCTTTTTAAAAACAATATAAATAAGCTATCATGAACTGATCTCATGCCTTTGTTTTGGCCTATAAACCTACCATGCAATGTAATATATAATGCTATGTATGATCATCATACACAAATATCTATTTCCTTATGTTTCAGAGATTCTATGATCGGTCTCTAAATATTCTTACTTGCATGGTTTGAGTGTTTGGTTCACTCTCGCCTTTTGTGCCATCGGCGCAACAGGTATTCTCATGAAACTTTGTTATCCCTTGATTATAAAAGTCAAATCGAGTTTATATCCATATTTGTTTCTCGATTATTCATCCTTTAGTTGGATTAAAGTTTTTTCTATTGTTTGCAAGTGAAACTTACTTGATGTACCTTTGGTATGCTGATATCTGATAACTTGATGTACCTTTGGTATGCTGATATCTGATAGCAAAGTAATTCGGAACGCCTTCTTCATTTCAGTCTTGATTAACATGTGCAGTTGCTTTTTCTTGTAGAGATGAATATAATTGTGTTATGCATTTTTTTCCTGCTATGTAACATTTTGTGCCCAACATCTTAGTTCAGCTAATGATTTGCTACCTATATTATCTCTGGCCCTTTTGTGATGAGAAAAAATTGTGAATTGCTCTTGCCTTATTTCGGAAAACAAAATTTGCACCATGATGATTTGCATCTACCGATGCGACTTTGCAATCAGAAGACATTCTGCAGAGAATAAACAAGCATACTGGTTTCTGCTTTCACCAAAAACAGCCCACCAAATACACCTACCATGAAAAGCTGCTTGGATGATGAAATCATGTTTGATACCTCTACCTAATACCACCACCTTCATGTCTTGATCTTTCCTGCTGGTGGCAGATACAAGACTCAGGCAAAGGTTAACGGACAAGCGCTATATATATGATGCATCTCTGCTAATATAGTTTGCTTCATAAAGCCAATGTATGCTATTATCAAGTGATCTCAATAATTTCTTTAACCTATCATGCTACCATGTAGTGGAATATATAATACTATGTGTACCTAAGTATCTATTAAGTTGGTTCTGAATCAGTCTCATATGTATGATTTGAATGCTCGGCTCGCTCTCGCTTTTTGCGCCATGGGCGCAACGGGTCATCTAGTTGTTAGAAATCATAGATGATCTCAGGATCATCTTGCACAAGTATTGAACCACATCAGAGATAAAAATTGAAGTGAGCACACCTTAGTGATGAAGATGCATCTTATTGATCTTGTAGTTGCTGGAAATAGCACTTCTTCTTCTTCTTCTTCTTCTTCTTCTTCTTCTAGTTGGCTCCTGGAACTTGATGAAGATGTTGGAGAGATCCTTCCCATGGCCGGCTGTGCTAGCTAGATTGGGCAGCAGGAGAGGAGATATGCATATGCACGGGTCTTCTCTCTTCGTGACCCATAGGGACTTCTCCTCTTATATACTTTATAAGCATAGTGCCACAGGGGGGCCCACCTGTCAGATGATATTTGTGTGTGTGTGTGCCCCCAATCATGGCAAACCGTCATATTGTTGCACTACTGTTGCCGCACTGTAGGAGCCCTAATAATTGACCTAGGTTTAGCCTAGATCAAAATATCCAACATCCCCCCCCCCCCCTTGATCGTAAGGCTAAACTTATAAGCCCACTTCTCGATGAAATGGCATACGAGATAAAAGGATTGCAATGGCCAATTATAGTACCGTAGAACCCAATCACTACAATATACCACCTCATCTCGAAATGGAACTTCTTTAATTTAGGAGCTCCATGATCTTAATTCTTATTTGAAAATTTATGAGCTCATTCCTTTGTTGAAACTTATACAAGGCCAATAAAATACAATGGTCGATTAAGTACCATTGATTTAATTGACCACAGTACATCATTCCACCGAAGAAACAAAACCCGTCTTAGGCTTATGGGGAGATGGTGTTGCAATGGTCCCAAGAGTGCAGTTTCTCTTCATATATTCTTGTGCATATCCTTATGCGCGCGCTTTTGAAAAGAAGAGATATATATTTTATTTCCAGAATCATAATTTGTCCCTTAATAATAGGCTGCCATTTAGTCTTTATGCCAGCAATATTAAAAGGCAAGCCTCTTTAAATATGATGTTTAGCTTTAATATCTTAGCATAACACTTATGAACTAATCATCAAGACATTAAACTTAAGTGATGCTCAACGCTTATGCCTTAGAATTGGTACTTATTTGTTGAGCACTAAAACTTAATTCATCAAGGCCTTGAACATGTTTGACTCTGGAATTGATCTTTCACGATGTCTTAGGTCTGGCAGGTACCTTTTGACATGTTACTCGAATAATCTGCACTCTTACATAATGAGTTCCGGGATAAATTTCTTGAGAAAACTCCTTATTCTTAAATTCATATGGATCAGGGACATAAATCCATATCTCAAAGATTTAGGGATAAAAAATAGGCCACAACTTTAGTTTGCATCCTTAATGATGCCTTAAGAAAATTGGTTAAAGCCAATCCACAACATGGCTCCCCCACAAGGGTGAAACTTTTGTGGATAAAACTTTTGTAAATTCACACCTTGCCAAGTACTTTAGCGGTCCACAACTTGGCGGTCACCATATGTCTTTAAATGTGAGCATGCAATCCCTTAGTGTGATATACAACACACATCATTACATTAGCACTTGTGCCAACAAGGCAAAGCTTTTCTCAATAACAATTTTCCAGGGGTCCAGACGTCCAGTCCTGGATTTATGTCTGCCAGTTATCCCGGTCTCAAAAACTTAAGGGCGCATAATAACTTAAGCGTTTGTGACAACATGAGAAAAAAAACTTATCGCCCTTGAGGGAGTAAACATAAAACCTTTAGAATGGACTTAATACTCCCCTTTATGGACCAATCTTAGTGAATCTTTAAAATATGAAGAACATCACCAAGACTAACTTAGTACCCCGAGGAAAAGACCTCAGGTCTTATGCAATATCCCGATTGTTTATGATCAATATAATATTGACCAATCATAAATTCCTCAAAGATTATTTCTTATTGAACTTTGCACTACTAGTCATCATAATTGATTCCTCGTTATACAAAAGGAAAAACTTTATGAAATTTCCATCTCTTAAAATCTCAAGTTTGGACCATATGTCACCTTTTCATAATTTATTCCCTCAAACTCCCATTCACATTAATTTTTTTCCAACAAGTCTTTTAACAAGACGTGTTGCTCGGAACTTAAGAGGAACTTTGCCAAGGATTACCTTGGTTGTCTGGAAGTTAGGAATAGCTCCTTTAATGGCATCCAATTATGGAGCTCTTAATTACCATAAAGCCCTTATGAATTAACTATTCTCCCTTTAGTTTTTTTAACTCTATTTTAGAGTAACATAATTCTCATCCTTCTCCTTTGAAACTTTAGGAGGATCATTACAGAGAACATAATTAAATCTTTTATCTCACTTAGGAGATATACTTATGTATGGCCACTAATATTAAAGGGCAATCTTAATTATTCTTAATCATCTTTACCTTAGAAATTACTTTAGCATTATCTAAGATTCAACTCAGTAATGCACTAAGGTAATAATAATAATACCCTTAAGAGATGGAAACTTAAGAAATTTGACTAGAGGTGGTACTTAACAAAAGCTCAACTGGAAGTTAAAGAAGGAAGTTTAACTCTCCCCCTCGAAATGCGGACGAAGCTATAGCTCAACATTTTGACGAACTTCCATAATGAATATTCCACTTTCAGAGGAGAAGTCATATGAATCACATTATAGGAATGGAGAATGAAGAACTTTATTTAGTGCTAATGGAAAACTTCGAATAGCCTTAACATTAGCTTCCAGTCCAACTTTAAAACTTCACCTCAACACATTCTTGTCCATGTGGCCATAATAATATCATACTTATAGTATCCAACTTTCTTATGGATACAAATTCCTTTGAGCTTAATCCCAGTCCTGTCGGGGGGATGACCCCCGGTAGGCTCAAGGAGACAAGTCAACGTCTCGAAGCAACGGGACGGCTTGGCGCCCTCATTGCCGGCTGGCCCTTCAGCCGGCTCCGCCCGCTAGAGGCCGGCTGGGAGCGCCACCCAGGCCAGGCCGGCTGGCAGCAGCCGGCAGGCGGCTGGGTTAGCGCCCGTCAAATCCAGCCGTACGACGAGACCTCCACCACGTCGTGGAGAGCGTGGCCACAGTGCCGTCAGGACCGCTGACCGGGGCGACCAACTCCCGGACGGCCCGGCACTGTAGAGGCGTCAGGCCAACCACCCTCTGGCACGCTACAACAACAAGCAGCCGGCAGGCCCCGCGGCCGGCGGGCCCCAGCAGCCGGCGGGCCCCACGGCCAACAACACCCCACAGCCGGCGGGCCCCGCGGGAGGCCAGAGACGCTGGCAACCGGGGCCCACCCCACCTTTTCAGGCATTTTGTAACCTGGGAGGCCCAAGTATAAGGCCTCCCAGGAGCCCCCCTAGGAGGGGGTCGGCTCATTCCACACACCACGCACACACCCGCTAGGCAGAGAGTAGAGCTAGAGTTCTCTTCTTCCTCCACCCAAACAGCTCCAGGAGCAACCTTGTAACACCATGTGTGCATCTTAGTGATCCTTGCAGGAGTAGGGGTGTTACCTCCGTGCGAGGGCGCCGAACCTGGGTACGTCTCTGTGTTCATCAGTGCTCGTGCCTAATTCCGCATCCGGACACCATCGGCGTCCATCGGCCCCTAACCACACGAAATAAGCCATCCCATGGCATCTGCCGTGCCAAAACCACGACAGTTGGCGTCCACCGTGGGGCCTCCCGCGGCGCCGACCGGAGTCACGTTCCGGACGGGACCCTTCACTCCCTCCGTCGAGCGCATCGCGCATGGCCTGGTCAGCCGGTTCGGAGCATTCGACTGCGTCCGCGACAACGCGGCGCGTTTCGTAGACGCCGCCTTCCCTACGGGCGGCTCCATCATCCCTTTCGGCCAGCACCGCGTCTATGTCGCGGTCGTCTCCAACGAGTACCCCCGCGAGGTGCTCACCTTCCCCGACCCGCCACTGGCCGGCAGTTGCAGCGTCCCTCGCGGTGTTGCTGATCTTTGCACCCGCATGGAGGTGCTGACCACCGGCTCGCAGAATGCGGCCGCGGCTGGGACCTCCCACGCCCGCCTAGAGCACTTGCGCACGCCCATCACACTCGGCACTGATCCAGCCGCCACCGCGGCCGAGCTTGAGGAGACCTACAAGCGCCTGCTCGACGAGGCCACGGAGCTTGCCGCCTCGCAGCGCCGGATGGCGTCCGTGCTGCGTGAGTACGACACCGCCCACGGCCTCACCCCTGCTGGCGACGGACCCAGCTGGCTAGGGGAGGTACAGCGCCGAGGCAGGGCCCTCGGCCAGATGCTGGGCGCGAACCGGCCCACCTACAGCTCCCCCGTCAAGAACATGAGGGCGGCGGAGGCAGCCGCGGCCGAGCTGCCACACCTGGAGGGCGAGGAGCTGCTGCAGCAGCAGCAGCGCATCCACATCGAACCAGCAGCAGGCGCATTATGCGCCACCCCAGCGCTCGGCCGTTTCCGGCTCGGAGTCATCTCCTCTCCAAATGACCAACCGACAGCCGCCCGGGGGGCCTTGACAAACGCAACAAGCATCTTCCCTGCACGAAGACGACCACCGCGGGAGCCGGCTGCAAGGCAGCCGGGACAGGAGCAACCGCGACCCGCCGGCTGGCAGAGCCCGCCGCCAGCCGGCGCGGCAACCCCCGCCGGCACCCGGAGGGCCGGCTGCACGCCCGGCGATGAGTGAGCACCTAGGGCCTCGCATTCCCCACGACGAGCATGATGCCTGCCACCGCATCGAGCGGCTGGCGCAGTCCCTGGCCTTGGAGGACGAAAGCTCAGCCGGCCCGGCATGCTTCGGGCCGCGTATCCGCGAGGAACCTTTTCCCAAGGGCTTCACGTTAGCCCACGACACCCCCAAGTACAACGGGGCCACCAAGCCAGAGGACTGGTTGGTCGACTACACCACTGCCATCGGCATCGCCGGCGGCAACAAGCGCGTAGCAGTACACTACGTGCCCCTCATGCTGCTCAGTTCGGCCTGGACGTGGCTGAACATCTGCTACTTGTAGCTTGCGTTGATATTATCCCCGAAGAGGAAGGGATGATGCAGCACAGTAGAGATAAGTATTTCCCTCAGTTATGAAACCAAGGTTATCGAACCAGTAGGAGAATCACACAACACCTCGTTAGTAGCACCTGCACACAAACAACAAATCCTTGCACCCAACGCAAACGAGGGGTTGTCAATCCCTCGGCGGTTAATTGCAAGATTAAATTGTATGTGATAGATAGATAGATTGAAACAAAAATACAAAATAAAATAAAGAAAAGAAAATGGCAGCAATATTTTTAGGGTTTTAGTAATATGATTTAGATAGACCCGGGGGCCATAGTTTTCACTAGAGGCTTCTCTCGAGAAAATAGCATACAGTGGGTAGACAAATTACTGTTGGGCAATTGATAGAAAAGCAAATAATCATGATGATATCCAAGGCAATGATCATGTATATAGGCATCACGTCCAAGATTAGTAGACCGGCTCCTGCCTGCATCTACTACTATTACTCCACACATCGACCGCTATCCAGCATGCATCTAGTGTATTAAGTCCATAAAGAACGGAGTAATGCCTTAAGAACGATGACATGATGTAGACAAGATAAACTCACGTATGAATAAACCCCATCTTTTTACCCTTAATAGCAACGATACATACGTGTCATGTCCCTTTCTATTACTGGGATTGAGCACCGCAAGATCGAACCCATTACAAAGCACCTCTTCCCATGGCAAGATAAATCAATCTAGTTGGCCAAACCAAATCAATAGATCGGAGAAGAAATACGAGGCTATAATAATCATGCATAAAAGAGTGCAACAAAGACTCAAATAATTTCATGGATAATCTGATCATAAACTCACAATTCATCGGATCCCAACAAACACACCGCAAAAAGTGATTACATCGGATAGAACTCCAAGAACATCGAGGAGAATATTGTATTGAAGATCAAAAAGAGAGAAGAAGCCATCTAGCTACTAACTATGGACCCCAAGGTCTGTGGTAAACTACTCACACATCATCGGAAGGGCAGCAAGGTTGATGTAGAGCCCCTCCGTGATCGATTCCCCCTCCGGCGGAGTACCGGAGAAGGCCTCCAGATGGGATCTCTCGAGAACAGAAACTCGCGGCGGCGGAAAAAGTATTTCATAGACTCCCCTGAGGGTTTCTGATTTTTTCTAAATTTATAGTGGTGGAATTAGGTCAAACAGAGCTCTGTGGGCCCCACGAGGTACCAGGGCGCGCCACCCCCCTGGGGCGTGCCCTGGTGCCTCGTGGCCCACTGCTCCATCTTCTGGCCCTCTCCCGAAGCTTCTAGTACTTTTTATGTCCAATAAAAAATCTCCAAAAAGTTTCGTGGCATTTGGACTTCGTTTAGCATTGATTTTCTGTAAAACAAAAACAGGGCAGAAAACAGCAACTGGCACTGGGCACTAAGTTAATAGGTTAGTCTCAAAAAATGATATATAATTGCTGTAAATGAATATAAAAACATCCAAGATTGATAATATAACAGCATGGAACAATCAAAAATTATAGATACGTTGGAGACGTATCAGCATCCCCAAGCTTAATTCCTGCTCGCCCTCGAGTAGGTAAATGATAAAAACAGAATTTTTGATGTGGAATGCTGCCTATCATATTCATCACATATTCTTTTCTTTTATAGCGTGGACATTGGACTTGAATGATTCAAATAGTCTATAATTTGACATGAAGATATAAATACTCAAGCATGCTAACAAGCAACCATGTCTTTCAAAATATCAACGCTAAAGAAAGTTATCCCTAGCCCATTATGCTCAATCATTGATCCATTCATGAAACACACTCAAATATTAGCTACATCCAATGCACAAGTATGACAATAGTGCTCTCTAGTTGGTGCTTTTGTAAGAGAAGATGGAGACTCAAGTAAAAATAAAAATTGCATAAAAGTAAATAGATAGGCCCTTCGCAGAGGGAAGCAGAGATTTGTCAAATGTGCCAGAGCTCAAAGCTGAAATTAAATAGATAAAAATATTTTGAGAGGCATGCTTTTCCTGTCAATGAAAACGACCGAGAATTCCCAATATTTTCCATGCTAGACACATCATAGGTGGTTCCCAAACAGAAAGTAAAGTTTATTTCCTTTCCACCATTCTTTCACAATCCATGGCTAGCCGTATCCACATGTGCCCTCCAAACCAACACTTTCCAAGGAATTTTGTTGTTATTAATTTTGATTTCATTGTGGGACTGGGCATCCCTATTACCAACCATTCTCTCGTGCAATGACAAGTGAATAAACACTCATCGTGAGAATAACACACCTAGCATGGAAAATAATGGCCACCCCCTGCCGCTTCATGAGCGGTACGGGCACACAAAACGGAAAAATTATTTTGAAAATTAGAGTTGGCACACGCAAATTTACTTGGAACGGCATTGAAATACCGCATATAGGTAGATATAGTGGACTCATTTGGCACAACTTGGGTTTAAGGATTTTGGATGCACAAGCAGTATTTCCGCTTAGTACAAATGAAGGCTAGCAAAAGATTGAGAAGCAACCAACCAAAAAACGGTCATAAACATGCATTGAACATAACTAACACCGAAGAATGCACCATAAGTAGGATATAATTTTTTGCATAACTATTGACTTGATGTGCATGCATAGGGAATCACAAACCTTAACACTAATATTCTTACTAAATCACAATTACTCACTAACATGACTCACATATTATCATTTCCATATCGCAAAACTATTGCAAGGAATCACACTTATCATATCCAATGATCTATATGAATTTTTTTTATTATATCCCTCTTGAATATTCATCACTTTGGGACCAAATTCATATCTTGTGCAAATTACCGTTACTATCATCAACTCTCAAAAAGATTTAAGTGAAGCATGAGAGTGCAAATATTTCTTCAAAATTTCAATCTTATCAATTCTCAAAATAATATAAGTGAAGCATGAGAATTCATTTTTTCAAAATTTCAATCTTGTCAATTCTCAAAATAATATAAGTGAAGCATGAGAATTCATTTCTTCAAAATTTTAATCAACTCTCAAAATAATATAAGTGAAGCATGAGAGTTTATTTCTTCAAAATATAGCCACCACCGAGCTCAAAAAGATTTAAGTGAAGCACTAGAGCAACTGCCTAGCTCAAAAAATTTAAGTGAAGCACATAGAGTATTCTAACAAATGATGATAAACGTGTGGCTCTCTCAAGATAGGTGTGTTCAGCAAAGATGATTGTGACAAACTAAAAAGCAAACAAAGCAAAGACTCATATAATACAAGACGCTCCAAGCAAAACACATGTCATGTGACGAATAAAAATATAGCTCCAAGTAAAATTACCGATGGTTGGTGGAAGAAAGAGGGGATGCCTTCTGGGGTATCCCCAAGCTTAGACGCTTGAGTCTTCCGAGAATATTACCTTGGGGTGCCTCGGGCATCCCCAAGCTTAGGCTCTTACTACTCCTTATTCCTTCATCCATCGCGATCTCACCCAAAACTTGAAAACTTCAATCACACAAAACTCAACAAAACCTTCGTGAGATCCGTTAGTATAATAAAATAAATCACTACTCTAAGTACTGTTGCAAACCCATTCGTATTTTATTTTTGCATTATACATACTGTACTATAACTTCACCATGGCTTATACCCCCCGATACAATCCATATATTCATCAAAACAAGCAAGTAGTGCATCAAAAACAGAATCTGTCAAAAACAGAACAGTCTGTAGCAATCTATTTAAAAGCCATACTTCTGTAACTCCAAAAATTCTG
Source organism: Elymus sibiricus (assembly GCA_039707655.1). NCBI lineage: Eukaryota > Viridiplantae > Streptophyta > Magnoliopsida > Poales > Poaceae > Elymus > Elymus sibiricus. The sequence continues at coordinate 439,852,936 of CM077676.1, forward strand.
AAAATTTAGGGAAACGTGGGCAATTCATACACCAATACTGTGTAAAAATTTCAGATTTTTTGACGCTCCAGTACAGAAAAAAAATTCGTGCACTGGACGCAAAACTTTCTATTTTCCAAACAGCATCAATTATACTATCTTCCAAATCATCCTAAAGGCTTTACTTCGCACAAACACTAATTAAAAACACAAAAACACAATCATACCAGTAGCATGATTGTGAAAACACACAATAACAGAAAAAAATTATTTTATTCATTGGGTTGCCTCCCAACAAGCGCTATAGTTTTATGCCCCTAGCTAGGCATAATGCGTAGTTTTAAGTATTGTCATCTTTGGTTTTAGTAATCTTTATAGAAGTTTTCTCAAACCCGGAGGTTCTTTACGCTTCCCATTATTCTCAGAAAAAGAGGCAATTTTAAGATCTAAAATATCCAATCGCTTATTGCATAAAGAAATCAAAGTGTTCGTGCGATTGAGATTTCCACTAATATTTTTAAGAGGCTCGTTAGACTTTTGCAACTCAACCAAATTTTTCTGCATATCACCCAATTTGTCTAATATTTGAGCCCCCTCTTGAGTAAAAACAAAAGCCTTTTGTGGTGGAGGAATACCCAATATGCCTTCTATTATTTCATAGGCAGTATTGGCCTCACTCTCGATAAAATTCCCCTTTGCGGCAAAATCCAAAAGTTGTCTATGATGCAAGGTTAAACCTATATAGAAATTACGGAGCAAAATTTTTAAATCCCCTTTTATAGAGCAAACACGATAGGATTCCATTAACCTATACCAAGCATCTTTAAGATTTTCTCCTTGTTTCTGTTTGAAGTAAAGCACTTCAAAATCCGGTGACAAAGGAGGGATAGTTACGCTAGTCATGATGACAAAATGAGCAAATCAAAGAGGCAAACAAGAAAAAGGCAAACAAAAAATATTTTTGTATTTTTGTAAAAACGTTTTAGAAGTGGGGGAGATGAAAATGAGAGGAAAATAAAGTAAATGCAAGGAGATGAGAGTTTATGCAAAGGTACTTGATAGATGTTGATGATGTCTCCTCGGCAACGGCGCCAGAAATTCTTCCTGCTACTTGTAGCTTGCGTTGGTATTATCCTCGAAGAGGAAGGGATGATGCAGCACAGTAGAGATAAGTATTTCCCTCAGTTATGAAACCAAGGTTATCGAACCAGTAGGAGAATCACACAACACCTCGTTAGCAGCACCTGCACACAAACAACAAATCCTTGCACCCAACGCAAACGAGGGGTTGTCAATCCCTCGGCGGTTAATTGCAAGATTAAATTGTATGTGATAGATGGATAGATTGAAACAAAAATATAAAATAAAATAAATAAAAGAAAATGGCAGCAATATTTTTAGGGTTTTAGTAATATGATTTAGATAGACCCAGGGGCCATAGTTTTCACTAGAGGCTTCTCTTGAGAAAATAGCATACGGTGGGTAGACAAATTACTGTTGGCCAATTGCTAGAAAAGCAAATAATCATGACGATATCCAAGGCAATGATCATGTATATAGGCATCAGGTCCAAGATTAGTAGACTGACTCCTGCCTGCATCTACTACCATTACTCCACACATCGACCGCTATCCAGCATGCATCTAGTGTATTAAGTCCATAAAGAACGGAGTAATGCCTTAAGAACGATGACATGATGTAGACAAAGATAAACTCACGTATGAATAAACCCCATCTTTTTACCCTTAATAGCAATGATACATACGTGTCATGTCCCTTTCTGTCACTGGGATTGAGCACCGCAAGATCGAACCCATTACAAAGCACCTCTTCCCATGGCAAGATAAATCAATCTAGTTGGCCAAACCAAATCAATAGATCGGAGAAGAAATACGAGGCTATAATAATCATGCATAAAAGAGTGCAACAAAGACTCAAATAATTTCATGGATAATCTGATCATAAACTCACAATCCATCGGATCCCAACAAACACACCACAAAAAGTGATTACATCGGATAGAACTCCAAGAACATCGAGGAGAACATTGTATTGAAGATCAAAAAGAGAGAAGAAGCCATCTAGCTACTAACTATGGACCCCAAGGTCTGTGGTAAACTACTCATGCATCATCGGAAGGGCAGCAAGGTTGATGTAGAGCCCCTCCGTGATCGATTCCCTCTCCGGCGGAGTACCGGAGAAGGCCTCCAGATGGGATCTCTCGAGAACAGAAACTTGCGGCGGCGGAAAAAGTATTTCGTGGACTCCCCTGAGGGTTTCTGATTTTTTCTGAATTTATAGTGGTGGAATTAGGTCAAACGGAGCTCTGTGGGCCCCACGAGGTACCAGGGCGTTCCACCCCCCTGGGGCACGCCCTGGTGCCTCGTGGCCCACTGCTCCATCTTCTGGCCCTCTCCCGAAGCTTCCAGTACTTGTTATGTCCAATAAAAAATCTCCAAAAAGTTTCGTGGCATTTGAACTTCGTTTGGCATTGATTTTCTGTAAAACAAAAACAGGGCAGAAAACAGCAACTGGCACTGGGCACTAAGTTAATAGGTTAGTCTCCAAAAATGATATATAATTGCTGTAAATGAATATAAAAACATCCAAGATTGATAATATAACAGCATGGATCAATAAAAAATTATAGATACGGTGGAGACGTATCAACAGCCTGCCGGCTAACAGCATCAACACCTGGTTGGACTTCGAGGAGGTGTTTGTGCGCAACTTCACTGGCACGTACAAGCGACCTGGCTGGCCACGCCAGCTCTCCCTCTGCATCCAGGCCGGGGATGAGTCCCTCCGCAACTACCTCACGCGGTGGACGGAGCTGTGCAACTCCTGCGAAGGGGTCCATGAGGTGCAGGCAATCCAGTACTTCACCGAGGGCTGCAGGGACGGCACCATGCTCAAGCACAAGCTTATGCGCGCAGAGCCGGCAACCATGGCGGAGCTCATGGCCATAGCGGACAAGTACACTACAGCCGACTCTGCGATGCGAGTGCCGATCCGGCTCGATGCAGCCGGCAAGGCAATCCAAGACCGGCCGGCTGGCCAACAGCCGGCTGGAGATGGCGGCGCCGGCTTCTCGAGGCGGCGCCAGAAAGACCAAGGCAAGAAGAAGGATGAGCAGCCGGACAACCGCTACGATGGCCGGCAAGTCATGGCCGTGGAAAAGGAGCAACCGGCTGCCGCCGGCGCCAGCGAACCGGCGGGAAGACTTGGCAGCCCAGGCTCACTTTCGAGGAGATACTTGACAAGCCGTGCAAGAACCACAGCGGTGCGAAGCCAGCCATGCACACCATCCGTCAGTGCAGCTGGACTCAGCACTTGATGCGGGGCGACGCTCTTCCGCCCCCGCCTCCGCCACCTCCACCACCGAGGCGGCCTCGACGGGTTCCCCCGCTAGGATGTGGCCTACGTCGTCTTCACCAGCGAGGAGGATGATAAGCGCAGCCAGCGCAGGCGCGCGCAGGAGGTGAATGCCATCGTCCCCCTATCCCCCAGTTCATGCATTGGTCCAAGAGATCCATCACCTGTGGGCGCGAGGACCATCCGGCCGTGATGCCCACGCTGGTCGGCTATGCGCTGGTCCTCGACCCCACCTTCATTTCCGAGAGGCTCATTGATACGTCTCCAACGTATCTATAATTTATGAAGTATTCATGCCATGTTTACAACAATTCTATATGGTTTTGGTATGATTTGAATGGAACTAACCCGGACTGACGCTGTTTTCAGCAGAACTACCGTGGTGTTGTTTTTTGTGCAGAAATAAAAGTTCTGCAAATGCAGCAAAACTTTTTGACGATTTTTTTTGGAACAAAAGAGACACTAGAAGCTTCGGGGGAGCACCAGAAGACCCACAGGGGCCGCACAAGCCACCTAGGCGCGCCCACCCCCTTGGGCGCGCCCTGGTGCCTCGTGGGCCCCCTGTGGCCCCTCTTCGAGTGATTCCAATGCCAAACATTCATATAAATAGAGAAACCCCCAGAAATTACCCTAGAACTTTGACTCCATTGCCGCAAGCCTCTGTACCTCCACGATCTCATCTACAGCCCTTTTCCGACACCCTGTCGGAGGGGGAAATTATCACCGGAGGCCATCTTCATCATCCCGGCGGTCTCCATGACGAGGAGGGAGTAGTTCACCCTCGGGGCTGAGGGTATGTACAAGTAGCTATGTGTTTGATCTCTCTCTCTCGTGTTCTTGATTTGGCACGATCTTGATGTACCGCGAGCATTGTTAATATAGTTGGATCATATGGTGTTTCTCCCTCTCTATCTTGTTGTGATGAATTGAGTTTTTACCTTTGAGGTTTCACTATTATCGGATTGAATACTTTTATGGATTTGAGAACACTTGATGTATGTCTTGCATATGAATACCCGTGGTGACAATGGGGTATTATATTGATTCACTTGATGTATGTTTTGGCACTCAACTCGCGGATTCCCGGGGTGACATTGGGGTAATCTATGCATAGGGGTTGATGCACGTTTTCGTCCTACTTTCTCCGGTAGAAATCTTGGGGCACTCTTTGAAGTTCTTTGTGTTGGATTGAATATTATGAATCTGAAGTTGTTTGATGCATATCGTATAATTGACTCATGGATACTTGTGGTGACATTGGAGTATCTAGGTGACATTAGAGTTGGTTGATGCGTATCATATGGTGTTATTTTATTACGAACTCTAGGGCTGTTTGTGACACCTATAGGAATAGCTCAATAGATTGATCGAAAAGAATAACTTTGAGGTGGTTTCGTACCCTACAAACAATTTCATCTTATGTTCTCTGCTAGATAAGAACTTTGGAGTGACTCTTTGTCTCACATTGAGGGATTGTTATATGATTCAATTATGTTATCACTGTTGAGAGATTGCACTAGTGAAAGTATGAACCATAGGCCTTGTTTTTAAGCATTGCAATACCGTTTGTGCTCACTTTTATCGTTTGCTACCTTGCTGTTCTTATTTATTCAGATTATAAAAATATATTTCTACTATCCATACTACACTGGTATCATCATCTCTTCGCCGAACTAGTGCACCTATACAATTTGCCATTGTATTGGGTGTGTTGGGGACACAAGAGATTTCTTGTATTTGATTGCAGGGTTATTTGAGAGAGACCATCTTCATCCTACGCCTCCCACGGATTGATAAACCTTAGGTCATCCACTTGAGGGAAAATTGCTACTGTCCTACAAAACTCTGCGCTTGGAGGCCCAACAAGAGTCTACAAGAAGAAGGTTGCGTAGTAGACATCAAGCTCTTTTCTGGCGCCGTTGCCGGGGAGGTGAGTGCTTGAAGGTATATCTTTAGATCTTGCAATTGAATCTTTTAGTTTCTTGTTTTATCACTAGTTTGATTTATAAAAAAAAACTACAAAAATATGGAATTGAGGTTGCCTCATATGCTTCATCTTTATAATGTCTTTCGTGAAAATGATGGAAAGGAAAATTGTGTCAAAGTGTTAGAAGAAGAATTCAATAAAATGTTTGGCATAAAATCTTTGAATGATGAGCATGATTTCAATGTTGTTAGTATGAATTCCTTGAATATCCATGATGCTAATGATATGCAAAGCCATAAGCTTGGGGATGCTATGTTTGATGAAGATGATATTTTTAGTCCCCCAAGTTTTGATGTGCAAACTTGTTATGATGATTGCATGCCTCCTATTTATGATGATCATGGTGATGACATGTATGCTATAAAGAGTAATGATAACCATGAAAATTTTCATGATGATTTTAATGTTCAATTGGATTATGCCAATCAAGTATCACATGATAGTTATTTTGTTGAGTTTGCTTCCACTACTACTCATGAGAAGAAAATTGCTTATGTGGAGAGTAGTAAAAATCCTATGCTTGTAGGTCATGAAAAGAATGCCTTTTGTGATGGATATATTGTTGAATTTCTTCATGATGCTACTAAAAATTATTTTGAGAGAGGAATACATGCTTCTACATATCTCAATAATATCAAGTTTCCTCTCTATAAGTTGAAAGTTTTGAAGTTATACTTGTTTTGCCTTCCTATGCTAGTTGATTCTTGCTCCCATAAATTGTTTGCTCGCAAAATCCCTATGCATAGGAAGTGGGTTAGGATTAAATGTGCTTGTCATATGATTCATGATGCTCTCTTTGTGTTTCAATTCTTCACTTTTTATGTGAGTATCATTAAAATCATCATGCCTAGCTAAAAGGCATTAAAGGAAAGCGCTTGTTGGGAGACAACCCAATACTTATACCTACTGTTTTTGTGTGTTCACATGATTAAGCTACTGTATTAATCATGTTTTATATGTTTTATTTCAATAATGTGCCAAGTAAAGCCTTTGGGATAGTGTGGATGCTTGTTGATTTGATTCTGTGCAAAAACAGAAACTTTTGCGTCCAGTGCTGGAATTTCTATTATGTACTGGAGTATGTGAAAATTCTGAAATTTTTACGCAGTATTGGGTTAGAATTTTGTTACGTTTTAATAATTTTTCAGAATTTTTGGAGGTACAGAAGTATGGTTTTTAAATCGCTCACTACATGCTGTTCTGTTTTTGACAGATTCTGTTTTCAATGCATAGTTTGCTTGTTTTAGTGTTTCCATAGCTTATATTGAGTAATATAAATTGTGGAAATGATAGAATACAGTAGGAATTATGTGAGAATAATTATGAATCTTGTCTTTACAGTACCTAAGTGGATGATTTATTTTTATCATACTAACCTATCTCACAAGTTCCGTTAAGTTTTGTGTGATTGAAGTTTTCAAGTTTTGGGTGAGATATCGATATGAGGAGAATAAGGTGTGGCAAGACCCTAAGCTTGGGGATGGGCAAGGCACCCCAAGGTAATACTCAAGGAAGACTCAAGCGGCTAAGCTTGGGGATGCCCCGGAAGGCATCCCCTCTTTCGTCTTCAACACTATCAGTAACCTCACTTGGAGCTATATTTTTATTCGTCACATAATATGAGTTTTGCTTGGAGCATCATTTTATTCTGTTGATATTTGCTTGGTATTATAAATAACCATGTTTTGTATCTTTTATTTCAATAAAATGCCAATTATAACCTTTACCATGCTCAGTTTGCAAGTTCATGTGTTGCTGTTTGAAAACAGAAAGTTTTCTGTTATGTCCTGAATTTTTGTGAATTGTCAGAACATGATAAAAATCTGAAATTTTTACACAGTAATAATGCATGAGTTCTATGTCACGTGGTAATTTTTCAGAATTTTTGGAGTTAGGGAAGTATGAATTCGTATTCCCCCTTTACAGACTGTTCTGTTTTGGCAGATTGCTGTATAGTTGCATTGTTTGCATATGTTTGCTTGTTTAAAGATTCTATTTGAGGATAGGAGTATTAAATATGCAGAGGAATTTAGTATGCAATGTTAAATTATAATTTTAGTGATTTGCTACAGTAGAGAATGATAAGGTTTTGCATTGATTTATACTAACTTAGCTCACGAGTTCTTGTTGAGTTTTGTGTGGATGAAGTTCTTGAGATTTAGGGAAACCATGATATGAGAGGAATTAAGGAGACACAAGAGCTCAAGATTGGGGATGCCCAAGGCATCCCAAGATAATATTCCAATAAGTCTCAAGCATCTAAGCTTGGGGATGCCCCGGTAGGCATCCCACCTTTCTTCTTCAACAACTATCGGTTAATTTTGGTTGAGCCTAAGTTTTTGCTTCTTCACATGATGTGTGCTATCCTTGGTGTGTCCTTTTATTTTCATTTTGCTTGCTGTTTTAATAAAATCCTTGGATCTGAAATCTTGAATGGGAGAGAGTCCTCACATAGCTACTTAATTGTTTGATTACTCATTTGATCTTCACTTATATCTTTTTGGAGTAGTTTGTCATTTACTCTTGTGCTTCACTTATATCCTAAAAGTAAATTGTTGAATGAATTGAATATCATAAATTTGAAATTATATGTGCTTCATATGCTTGTATCATGCCTAGTAGTAGTTTCACACTGGGTTTAGAAAGTGAAATCTATTGAAGCTTGACAATCACAATATTGGGCATACAAGTAATTCATGAATGATTAGTATAAGGAAGAGAACTTTCACATATAAATATATTATCTTGGACATCTTTTATGATTGTGAATACCCATTAATTATTTTCAAACTTGAGCAAATTAGTTGAAGTTGGACAAGGAAGACAACGTAATGAGTTATGTTTGGGTATATTTGCATAGAAGTTATATTGTTATGGATCCTCCAACATGTGGTGCTTGCTTAGGATCTTTTGCTAGACAAAAATTCGTACTAAGTAGAGATACTACTTGTGCATCCAAAAACCCTTAAAACCAGTTTCTTGCCATGAGTGTCCACCATATCTACCTATGGATTGAATAAGATCCTTCAAGTAAGTTGTCATCGGTGCAAAAATCAATAAAAATTGCTCCTAAAATATGTATGATCTTTTATTGCAAGGGAAAATAAGCGTTGTACGAAGTTGTGATGGTAAAGAAATAAAAGCGACAGACTGCATAATAAAGGTTGCTATCACAAGTGGCAATATAACATGACGTTCCTTTGCATTAAGGGCTTGACATCCAAAAATAAAAAGCGCATGACAACCTCTGCTTCCCTCTGCGAAGGGCCTATCTTTTACTTTTATGTATTTACTTTTATGCAAGAGTCAATATTATTTCTTCTTATTTCAACCTCAATTATTCTCTAGTTGGCAAGTATCATGTGGTGGGGAAAGATCCAGGCACATATGGCCATTCAAATATATTTGATCATGAATTATTATTGTTGACAATTATCTCTATGATAAATGAGTTGGGAGGTGAAACATTAATCCCCTATCTTTCTCTGTGTTCGATGGATGCCATTTGTTCTAAAAATATGCTTTGAGTACTAGCAATCATAGAAGACTATATGATAATTGAGTATGTGGAGCTCTTACATAGACTTTGTTGAATAAGTTGAATTGCAATTGTTTGGTGACTAAGAACATAGGTTGTTAAGTTTTAAGAGAATGCATTGTTTGAACCATAACATGTGAATTGATCGCAACTTTATCATGATGAGTTTTATGAGAAAGAGTTGCTGTTATGATGCTAGGAAAAGTGATTGAAATTATCATTGATCAAACTTATGCACTATGCTAGCATTCACACTTCATAAATTATTTCTTTTATCATTTACCTACTCGAGGACAAGCAGGAATTAAGCTTGGGGATGCTGATACGTTTCCAACGTATCTATAATTTATGAAGTATTCATGCCATGTTTACAACAATTCTATATGGTTTTGGTATGATTTGAATGGAACTAACCCGGACTGACGCAGTTTTCAGCAGAACTACCGTGGTGTTGTTTTTTTGTGCAGAAATAAAAGTTCTCCAAATGCAGCGAAACTTTTTGACGATTTTTTTGGAACAAAAGAGACACTAGAAGCTTCGGGGGAGCACCAGAAGACCCACAGGGGCCCCACAAGCCACCTGGGCGCGCCCACCCCCCTGGGCGGGCCCTGGTGCCTCGTGGGCCCCCCTATGGCCTCTCTTCACGTGATTCCAATGCCAAAAATTCATATAAATAGAGAAACCCCCAGAAATAACCCTAGAACTTCGAATCCGCCGCCGCAAGCCTCTGTACCTCAACGATCTCATCTACAACCCTTTTTCGGCACCATGCCGGAAGGGGGAAATTATCACCGGAGGCCATCTTCATCATCCCGGCGGTCTCCATGACGAGGAGGGAGTAGTTCACCCTCGGGGCTGACGGTATGTACAAGTAGCTATGTGTTTGATCTCTCTCTTTCGTGTTCTTGATTTGGCACTATCTTGATGTACCGCGAGCTTTGTTAATATAGTTGGATCATATGGTGTTTCTCCCTCTCTATCTTGTTGTGATGAATTGAGTTTTTACCTTTGAGGTTTCACTATTATCGGATTGAATACTTTTATGGATTTGACAACACTTGATATATGTCTTGCATATGAATACCCGTGGTCACAATGGGGTATTATATTGATTCACTTGATGTATGTTTTGGCACTCAACTCGCGGATTCCCGAGGTGACATTGGGGTAATCTATGCATAGGGGTTGATGCACGTTTTCGTCCTACTTTCTCCGGTAGAAATCTTGGGGCACTCTTTGAAGTTCTTTGTGTTGAATTGGATATTATGAATCTGAAGTTGTTTGATGCGTATCGTATAATTGACTCATGGATACTTGTGGTGACATTGGAGTATCTAGGTGACATTAGAGTTGGTTGATGCGTATCATATGGTGTTATTTTAGTACGAACTCTAGGGCTGTTTGTGACACCTATAAGAATAGCTCAATGGATTGATCGGAAAGAATAACTTTGAGGTGGTTTCGTACCCTACAAACAATTTCATCTTATGTTCTCCGCTAGATAAGAAGTTTGGAGTGACTCTTTGTCGCACGTTGAGGGATTGTTATATGATTCAATTATGTTAGCACTGTTGAGAGATTGCACTAGTGAAAGTATGAACCATAGGCCTTGTTTTTAAGCATTGCAATACCGTTTGTGCTCACTTTTATCGTTTGCTACCTTGCTGTTCTTATTTATTCAGATTATAAAAATATATTTCTACTATCCATACTACACTTGTATCACCATCTCTTCGCCGAACTAGTGCACCTATACAATTTGCCATTGTATTGGGTGTGTTGGGACACAAGAGATTTCTTGTATTTGGTTGCAGGGTTGTTTGAGAGAGACCATCTTCATCCTATGCCTCCCACGGATTGATAAACCTTAGGTCATCCACTTAAGGGAAATTTGCTACTGTCCTACAAAACTCTGCGCTTGGAGGCCCAACAAGAGTCTACAAGAAGAAGGTTGCGTAGTAGACATCACTCACTTGCCGCTTCTCGCGGGTGCTGGTCGACGGCGGGAGCAGCATCAACATCCTCTACCGCGACACCATGATCAAGATGGGGATCAAGGAAACCTAGCTCCAGCCCAGCCGGACGGTGTTCCATGGCATCATGCCGGGGCACTCCTACTCTCCCATCGGCAGGATCCGGCTGGACGTCTTGTTCGGCACCCAGTACCACTTCCGCCGCGAACCAATTTGGTTCGAGGTGGTCGACTTGGACTGCCCCTACCACGCGCTCATGGGCCAGCCCACGCTGGCCAAGTTCATGGCAGTGCCCCACTACGAGTATCTGAAGATGAAACTGCCGGGTCCCAAGGGCGTCATCACCATCACTGGTGACTACAAGAAATCCCTTGAGTGCGCCTCAGCTGGCGCCAAGCTAGCCGAGTCCCTGGTCATCGCCGAAGAGAGGCGCCAGCTCGACCGGCTCGTGGCCCTGTCCCGCGACCAGCCGGCCATACCGGAGAAGCTGAAGCAGCCGACTGATGAGGCGGCCTTCAAGGCCAAGGGCACCAAGAAGGTTCTATTGGACCCGTCCGACCCGAGTCAGTACGTCATCGTGGGAACCGGCCTCGACAGCAAATAGGAAAGTGAGCTCGCTGACTTCCTCCATGAGAATTGGGATATCTTCGCATGGTCCCCCAAAGACATGCCGGGTGTCCCGAGGAAGTTCGCCGAGCACCACCTCCACGTCCGGCCGGATGCCAAGCCGATCAAGCAACCGCTCCGCTGTTTCTCTGAGGAGAAGAGAAGAACCATTGGTGAAGAGATCGCCCGGCTGCTCGCAGCCGGCTTCATCATGGAAGTTTTCCACCCGGACTGGTTGGCAAACCCAGTCCTGGTGTTGAAGAAAAATGGGACCTGGCGCATGTGTATCGACTACACCAGCCTGAACAAGGCCTGCCCCAAGGACCCCTTTGCTCTGCCCTGTATATATCAGGTCATCGATTCCACGGTCGGCTGTGAGCTGCTGTCTTTTCTGGACGCCTACTCAGGCTACCACCAGATAAAGCTGGACCCGGCCGACCGGCTCAAGACATCCTTCATCATCCCTTTCGGGGCGTATTGCTACATCACCATGGCCTTTGGGCTGAAGAATGCAGGTGCCACATTCCAGCGCTGCATGCAGAAGTGCCTCCTCTCGCAGATCGGCAGGAACATGCATGTGTATGTCGACGGCATTGTGGTCAAGACCAAGCAACATCTCACCCTCCTAGACGATCTCAAGGAGACATTTGCCAACCTGTGCAAGTTCCAGATCCGGCTGAACCCAGAGAAGTGCGTGTTCGGCATGCCAGCTGGCCAGCTCCTCGGTTTCCTCATTTCAGAGCGAGGGATCAAGGCCAACCCCGAGAAGATCAAGGCCATCGAGCGCATGCGCAACCCGGCTCGCCTGTGGGACGTCCAGAAGTTCACCGGCTGCTTGGCCTCTCTCAGCCGGTTCGTCAGCTAGTTGGGGGAGCGGGCCCTGCCCCTGTACCAGCTGATGAAGAAGACGAACTCGTTCGACTGGACGCCGCAGGCGGACGAGGCCTTTCGCGACCTCAAGCGCATGCTTTTCACCGCGCCCATCCTGGCCACGCCGGCTGACAAGTAGCCCATGATGATGTATATTGCCGCCACCACTCGCGTGGTCAGTGTGGTGCTGGTGGTGGAGCACCCTGAGGAGGGCAAGGTGCAGCCGGTCTAGCGGCCTGTGTACTACCTGAGCGAGGTGCTCTCCCTCTCCAAGCAGAACTACCCCCACTACCAGAAGATGTGCTACGGTGTGTACCTGGCGGCCAAGAAGCTGAAGCAGTACTTTCAGGAGCACGCCATTACGGTGGTAAGCACAACCCCCCCCGGGGAGATCATCGGCAGCCGGGACGCCTCCGGCCGGGTCGCCAAGTGGGCCATTGAGCTGGCTGCCCACACCATCCTCTATGAGCCTCGCACGGCCGTCAAGTCGTAGGCGCTGGTAGATTTCCTCATTGACTGGGCGGAAACCCAGTACCTGCCGCCGCCTCCCAACTCCATGCATTGGCGGATGCACTTCGATGGCTCCAAGATGCGCTCCGGCTTGGGAGCCGGCATCGTCCTCTCCTCCCCCAAAGCCGACCGGCTGAAGTATGCACTACAGATCCACTTCGCCGCATCCAACAATGTGGCGGAGTACGAGGCCCTCGCCCATAGCCTCTGGCTGGCCAAGGAGATTGGCATCCGGCGCATCCTCTGCTTCAGAGACTCTGACCTGGTGGTGCAGCAGGTCACTGGCGAGTGGGACGCTAGGGACGCCAACATGGCCAGTTACCGTTTCCTGGTCCAGCAGATGTGCGGCAGCTTCGAGGGCTGCGAGTTCCACCACGTGCCTCGAGCCGACAACGAGGCGGCAGACACGCTGGCAAAGATTGGCTCCACCCGGCAGGCCATTCCAGCCGGCGTCTCCCTCGAGCACATGCACAAACCCTCCATCAAGCCCTCCCCCGACTCTGAATCGATCTTCATCCCGGCCGACCCGGGAGCCGCCGGCTTGAAAGATTAGCCGGCCACCGACTCAATGCTCCCAGGGGCTGCCGGCCCAGTCTCGAGGACTGCCTTCTCCATCCCGGAGGCTGCCGGCCCATTCCCGGGGGCTGCCGGCTCTGGCCCGGGTGCTGCTGGAGCAGTCTCGAGGGCTGCCGGCTCTGGCCCGGGGGCTGCTGGCGCAGTCTCGGGGGCTGCCGGCTCCGGCCCGGTGGCTGTTGCCCCAGCCGGCCCTGTGGAAGCAGCCGTCCTGACTGTGGTCGAGGCGCCGTCTTGGGCACGGCCAATCCTCACCTACCTCGTCAGTGGTGAGCTTCCCGCGGACGAGGTCGCGGCCCGGCAAATCCAACGTCGTGCTCCAGCCTACACCATCATCAACCGGGAGCTCGTCAAGCGCAGCGTGTCAGGCGTTTTCCAGCGCTGCGTCGAGCCGGACAAGGGACATCAGATCCTGGAAGATATCCACCAGGGGTAGTGTGGCCACCACGCTTCTTCAAGGGCCATTGTGGCCAAGGCTTTTCGCCATGGCTTCTACTGGCCGACTGCTCTGGAGGATGCCAAGCAACTCTTCCTGAAGTGCAACGGTTGCCAGCGCTTCAGCGCAAAGAGCCGCCAGCCGGCTGCGGCCCTCAGGACCATCGCCATCACCTAGCCCTTTGCCGTCTGGGGCCTCGATATGGTGGGGCCATTCAAGACCGCTCGAGGCGGCATGACGCACCTGCTGGTCGCCGTCGACAAGTTCACCAAGTGGATCGAGGCCAAGCCGATCAAGAAGCTAGATGGCCCCACGGCCGCCACGTTCATCAAAGACATCACTGTCCGCTACGGCGTCCCCCACAACATCATCACCGACAACGGCACCAACTTCGCCAAGGGCGCGCTGGCTCGCTTCTGTGCCGGCCAGGGGATCCGGCTGGATCTGGCGTCCGTCGCCCACCCGGAGTCGAATGGCCAGGTGGAAAGGGCCAACGGCCTGATCTTAGCCGGCATCAAGCCTCGGCTCGTCGAGCCGTTGGAGCGCTCGGCTAGCTGTTGGATCGAGGAGCTGCCAGCTGTACTCTGGAGCCTCAGGACCACGCCCAACCGGTCAACCGGCTTCACTCCTTTTTTCCTCGTGTGCGGGGCAGAGGCCATCATTCCAACTGACATCGAATTCGACTCACCATGAGTCACGCTGTACACGGAGGCGGGAGCAAAGGAGGCGCGTGAGGATGGCGTCGGCCTGCTCGAGGAGGCACACGAGCTGGCCCTGAGCCGGTCGGCCATCTACCAGCAAAGCCTGCGCCGCTACCACAGCCGGAAGATTTGCCCGCTCGCGTTCCGCGAGGGTGACCTAGTGCTCCGGCTCGTCCAACGGACATCCGGCCATCACAAGCTGTCCTCCCCATGGGAGGGCCCCTTCATCGTCAGCAAGGCCCTGCGCAACAACGCGTACTACCACATCGACGCGCAGAAGGCGAGGTAGAACAAGAGGGAAGGCTCGGGCGAGGAAACCGAACGCCCCTGGAATGCTGAGCTCCTCCGCCCGTTTTACAGTTGAAGCAGTGTATGTATGTATCCCAACCTTTTGGTACTTTAATGAAAGCAACAGGTACCCCGAACGACGCTCGGGGGCTACCTTTTCGTCTCTCTCTATCGAGCAGTCTTCATGCTTTACTGCATTTTTGCTCCGACCCGAGTCCGGCAAGTCCGGCTCGAGGGCTAGCCGGCTAGCCCGTGCCCTCCTTTTCTGGAGCCGGCCTATTAATGTGTACGGCGCCAAGAGCCTACTCTTCGTCTCCAGGTATAGACCGCAACCCGGCTGTCAGGCTGGCGAGAGCAAAAGGCTGGCGACGCTCGCACATGAAAAATGACTAAGGAAGAGACCAGCTTGGTCAATCCGGCTACGTCCTCGCCGGCTGAACTCCAGCCGGCCGTGCTGCCTGCCGCCCAGCCGGCTCACTGCTCGCTCGCTCGAGCCTGAATCCTAAAGTCTAAAGTACTATGTTCCCACCCTTGCGGCCCACTCCTGGCCCGGCTACAGACCGTAGAATGGCTATCCGGCTGGCGGGAGCAAAAGCCAAAAGAGGGAGCGGACAGGAGAAATGACTAAGGGACAATGGTAAACAGTGAGCCGGCAGCCGGCAACAAACACTTGTGCACAAATAAAATTCTTGCATAAAGAGAACGGCCCAAGGCCAGAGTTTCATTACAACCATTACACCCCCAGTGGGTGGACTTGCAACTAACTATTGTTCCAAAGCAAAAGGCAGAGGACAAATAAAGCATCTAAGCGGCGGGCGCGTCGGCCCCCGCGTCGGCTCCCGGCAGCGTCGCTCCCAGGGTTTCCGCCTCGGCAGCTGCCGAGGTCATCGCGCCGGTGTCCGCCTCGGCAGCCATCATGGTCTCGGCGTACCCCCCGGCGCTGGAGCCGGTCTCCTCATCGCCCGTCTCCCCGGCGCTGCCTTCCGCGTCGTCAAGGGCCAGCCCTCCTCCGGGACCTCATCAAAGGGAGCGTAGGAGGTGATGTCGCTGGCACGGGCGCCGATGGCGTCGCCGAGCTATGCCAGGCTTCCCTCCGCACCGGCTGGCAAGCTGGGCCAGATCCACCCCCGGGTACCAGGAGACGACGAAGCTCAGCGTCATTTCGGCACCGGCCCGGGCCGCGGAGGCCCTCCACGCGTCGACCCATTCCGGCGCTGCCTCCAACCATCTCGCCAGCCGGTTGGCGGTGCGGGGCACGACTGCAGACGGCCAGAGGTTTTGCACCAGCCGCAGACCCGAGTCAGGAAACCGACTCAGGACGGGGCCGATAACACCAACTGGGCCTCGGCGGCAAGAGCGACCTCCTCCACCGTCCAGGCATCGTGCTCGCCGATGTGGACGCCCCGCGCCCTCTCCTCATCCCGATGCTCCTTCACGGTCACCTCAGCCACCCCTTGCATCTTGGGGAAGGCCTCTCGGAGAAAAAAGAAGCAAACTAAGATGACTGTCAGGGCGCCGGCTGGCGGCAGCCGCCAGCCTGGCGCAGAAGAAAAAGAGATTCAACAAGAAGACCTACCGGCAAGGAGGGTGTCGATCTCCTGCGCATGCGCCAGCATCCGTCGCTACTTCGCCGCCGCCACGCCGGTCCGGCGGTCGTACTCAGCCTTTAGTTGGCTAACCTCCACGGCGGCCTTGCCCACCAGCTCCTCCTTATCGGCCACCACTTTGCCGTGCTCTTCGGCGAGCCACTTGAGCTTGGCCTGGTGGTTGGCCGCCTACCGGTCCTTCTCTGCGGCCTGCCGGCTCACCTGTTCCTGCAACCGGTCGCGCTCCGCGCTGCTGCCCGGCCCGGGCCAGTCGGCTCTGGAGGTCTTGCACCTTGGCCGGGTTGGCGGTGGCGGCTGCAGGAAGAAGCCAGGCCCGCGGTCAAAGGTCGGCTGGAAGAAAAGCAGAAGAAGAAGAAGAAGAAGAAGAAGAAGAAGAAGAAGAAGAAGAAGAAGACAAAGGCCTGGGAAGGTTCGACCTGGCTACTGCGCAGCCGACCCAAACCTCAGGAGCTACACCCAGTGGGTGCGCTGGCACGCCCCCACTGGAAGAAAGCAAGATGCGTACCTCTCGCCTGCCGCAGCTCCTCCTCTTGGGCTGCGGACCGACCTTTGAGCTCCTGGCACTGGACCCTGCCCTCCTTGAACTGGGCCATGACCTGGTTGAATAGCACCGTCCGCTTGTCGGTGACGGCCTGTGAGGGGAAGGTTAAGGAAAATAACAGAAGTCAGAAGATGCTCAGGAAGGCTCGAGCCAGTTCGAGCCTCGGGGGCTACACCCAGTGGGTGCGCTGGCGCGCCCCCACTGGAAAATAGCCGGGCCGGCCCACGAAGACAAGAAAAGGGATTTTGAAGTAACCAAAGCAAATGCAACAGCAACAAAAACTAACCGCGACGGACTGCTCCACCCGGAGCAGCCTGGCCAACGCGCCCTTGGCAAACTCCTTCAACTGGTCGCGATGGTCGGTGAACAGTGTCTGCACCATGTCGAGCGTGACCGCGGTGGCCGAGCCGCCTGCGGCTGCCCCGCTGAAAACCTCGCCCACTCCCGCTGCAACCAGGCCATGGAGCCGGAGCTGGTCCCACTGTCGGCCACCCTCAGTTCGGAGGTGCCCGCCGCCGAGATGACGATGGCGCCGGGGTTCAGCACCGGCTATGGCTCTCCACCGGCTCCTCCGGCCTCGCCGGCTGTGGCTTCCGCGCTTGGCTGTTGCGTGTCGCCGCTCCCCCGGCCGGCTCCTTCGCTCCGGCCGGTCCCTCTGTCCCGGTCGGCGGCTGGAGGCACGTCCGACGTGGCAGTCTGGTCGGCTGCCGGCCCGTGGGGGTTCGCCGCATCCTGGCCAACTGCCTGGATGGTCCTGGCCCCTCCGGCGCGCGCATCAGCCTCCACCTGTCGGGCCGGATCGTGCATCCGCTTCGTGCGGCCCTCCCAAGGCGGCGACGGCGGCGGGGAATCCATCTCCCGGTCCGGCGACGCCGACGCGTCTGCTCTGTCATTGGCCACGGCCTCCGCTTGGGCCTTGGTGGCGGCATCCTCCCGCACCTTCGCGGCGGCCTCCTCCCACGCCATGGTCGCACGCTCCTCCTCCTGCCTGGCCAGGGCGGCCTCCTGGTCCGCGCGCCCCTCCACGGCCGCGTCGGCCGGCTGGTGCTCGCCCGTGCCGGCCAAAGCCCCCTGCTGGCCGGCCGCTCCCCCAGGAGGGGCCGGGGAGCGGCCGACGCGGTGGTCTTGCCGAACTTTATGGGGGCCCTGTGCGGCGGAATCCTGATGAGAAGCCAGGGAGAAACCAAAGCAAAGCAAAGTGAGGTAGAAAGAAAGACGAATCAAGTTTGGAGGGGAGAACCCACCCGGTGCTGACGGGGATCGCACGCTTGCCTCTTGAACGCCATGTGGCCGGCTGCTTTGACGCCGGCTGGTTGCCACCAGGCCCGTGGCCGGCGATGCGGGTCGTCTTTGGAGCCGGCGCATCGGCCGGCTGTGCTCTGGCTGGCCGCTTTTCAGCCTGCCGTGGCTCAACCGGCTGCTTCCCATACGGCAGCTCCTCAACCATCTTCTCCCTAGCCTGAGCGGCCTCGGCTGCCTTCCGCAGCCGCCTCCTGGCGACGGGACCGGCGTCGGTCGACGCAGCCGGGGGCACTGCATTGCCCGAGCCGGTGAGGTCGTCCAAATCATCATCAGACCAATCTTGAACAGTGATGAAGGGCAGGGACTCACCGGCTGGGTCGGACCCGCTGGCTCCAGTGTCCTCTGGCTCCTCCTCATCCCCCTCCGCAAAGACGGCAGGACCCTCATCGTCCTTGCTCCTCTCATTGTCCTCCCTGTCGGACTCCTTGCGATCCGGCGCCAGCATCAGCGGGTGCGGCCCGTCAGCCGTCTGCTGGCTCGGGAACAGCTGCAGCCGGAGCCGGCGTGAGATGAGGCAATGAGAAAGAAGAGAGAGGTAATTGCTGGGCCGGGACATACCGCTGGCGCTGGGAAGTTCCGGCAGACAGGCTCCTTGCCGAAATACCAGTCGTCCACGTCAAGCTTGGCGTTGGTGATGTTGTTGACGCGGCGGGCGATCTCGGCCGGCTGCAACACGACGGTCGACAGCCGGCAGGGGTCACTCCGGTCGCTCATATCATATATCCGGTGTGGCCGGTGCTGCAGCGGCTGCACCCGGCGGCCGACGAACATCGCGATAAAATCCGTCACGACGTGGTGTTCTTGAGCCAGCATCTGCTTCAGCCGTTTGCAGATGGCGTTTATCTCCTGGTTCGACTGCTTTGGTTCATGGCCCCAGTGCAGCCTTGCAGCCGGCGGGGCGTTGGCGAAGAAGGGCAAATTGATGCGGTCCCTGGCTGGGACGGCGTTCTTCACTTAGAAGAACGACCGCTGCCATTTCTTGGCCGACTCGACGAGGGGCAGCTTCGGGAAGCCGCCGACCGGCCGGACGTACACTAGGGCCGCCCCGTAGGCGATCATGTCGCCGCCTACTGTCTGGGGCCGGAGGTAGAACATCCGGCTCCACAACTCCATCGACGGCGAGAGGCCAAGGTACCCCTCGCAGAAGGCCACAAAGGCAGCGAGCTGGAGAACGGAGTTGGCGTCGAGATGATACGGCTGCAGGCTGAAGAACTCGAGGAATCGACAGAAGAACACACTCACAGGGAGGTCAAACCCGCGGGCGAAATGCGCGGCGAAGATGACACGCTCGTCGTCCTCAGGCGCCGGCACCAACTCGTCCCCGGGGGCACGCGAGACCACCTCCATCACCGGCGGCAGCTTGCGCACCCGGCGCAGGCAGTGGATGTCCTCCTCCGTTGTGGTCGACCCCTCCCACGAGCCCCTCGGGCCGGCCATCTCCGGATGCGGCGAAGGCACCGGCGCGGTGGCGGCGCTACGGAGGAGGCTACCGAGGTTACCCAGCGGTGGGCCTGCACGGTGCGGCGGCGGCATGAGCAAACGGCATTGCGGTGGAGCACTACGGGCGCAAGGAGGAAGACGAGCGGGGGATCAGGCGCTGGCGATGGCTATGGAGTGGAATGCCTCGGCCGCCCCCCTCTCCTCCGTCACTGATAGTCTCAGGGGAAACATGGGGGTAGTGGGATCGTTTGCGCCCATGACCCCCCAGGGGCAAAATGGGTATTTTTAGAATGTGTCAACATGGTGAAAGTGATATCATCGGAACGGGCTCGACGAACAGAGAACGTGAGCATTGGATTCACCTGAATCGGAGTTACGGTCGGTGAGATATGGCCGTTCGTTCGTTAGGCGATAAAACAAACAGAAACCGTTCGTTTTAGCCCTTAACGGGTGAACGTCCGCAAACCAGAGGGTTCGGCCGGCGGCAGAGAACGAAAGCGTATTTTAAGAAATACGTGTTCCGGAGAGAGAAAACGCACTTTCGGCCAAAGCAGCAGTGGAGTGCGTTTTCTACAGTGGAAAGCGTATTTCGAACAAATACGTCTCCACTTAAGTTGCTGGGCCCGGCCGGCTAGGTCACTTACCAGCGGCCCCGCCGGCTCTCTCTCTCCTCCCCTCTCCTTTTCTTCTTCCTCCCGACGAACGAAGCAGAGGAGCGCCGACGCCGATCGTTGCTGCCGCTCCGGTGCGCCTGAGGGATGGGCGAGGGTTGGGCTGGATCCAGCGCTGCTCGCCGCGCCCGTGGGTAGTGGTTGCGGTAGCGGGGATGCAGTGTGGTGGACGGGTGGTGGTGGTGGCAGACCGCAGCGAGGTGGCGCTCGGGGTCGAGGCCCTGGTGGTTCCCGAGTCGGGAGAGTGCTTGTGAGAGCCTCGGGATGGTGGTGGTGGTGTTCTGGTGCGGCTTAGAGCGGTAATGGGGCTTGGGTTGGGAGGATTTAAGCGAAGGCCGAGGCGGCCATGGCGGACAGAGGAGAGGAAACTGGGCACCGGGCTCGCTCCCGCGAGCTAGGGGAGAGCTGAGAGGGAGAGGAGGAGGCTGCCGGAGCGCTTGGGGATGCCAGGGGGCTTCGGACCGTGGCTATTTATAGCTGGGGCAACGGAGGGGATAGGCTCGGCCGCCGTGGCAGCCTTAGCCATGCACTGGAGCTCGCGGCGAGCTGGCGAGAGAAGGGTGGTGCCGACCTGATGCTAGAGACAGCTCAACGCGGCGCAATCGCGTGGGAGGAAGAGGCCAAGGGAGAAGACGACGACCGCGTACGCACAGTAGCGGTACGGCGATGGTTGTCCCAGCGCGGCGAGGAAGCAAATTACTGAGGGGGAGAAGGGTCCCGAGAGGAGACGTGGGTGCCGCGGAGCCGCTAGACATGCCCGGACGAGCCAGGGCCGGCCGGAGGTGACCGCACGGGCAGGCAATGCGCAGAGCGCGATGTTTGGCTCGTCCGCCACGTGGTCACCACGTCAACACACGCTCAGGCCACGTTTTTGACACCAAACCATGTCTGGTGTGTGAATCAGAGCTCAAATAGATGGGTTATGGCACTGGGGAGGCCAGGAAATATCTAGGTTGATCGAGGGCATCCAGAACAACATTTGGACAGAAACTTGGACAGGATGTTGTGGTCAGACAGATGTGCCAATGAGCTGGCCAGGTTGTCAGAGGGAAAGGAGATAAGAAGGTGCACCTGCTGGAGAAATTTGAAGCAAATTGGACCAAGTTTGATCATAGTTCCTTCACAACTACCATATTGTTCCAAAAACTAGGTTTTGATGCTGTGCTCAAATGGCTGAATGGATTGGACTGAAATCTGGTGGAGGGAGGTTATTTGGGTGTATGGAGGTACTGGAAAAATTTCAGCTCATTTGGATGCCCTATGAAGGTGTTTCCTTCACAAAGCTTTCTGCTGGACAGAAGCTAAATGGATTTTTTGGGAGAAATTGGCTTGGCAAAATGATATGAATTTTTTCATGCTCACATAATATAGGGAATGTGAGGTCCTGGATTAATTTCAAGAATTTTGAAGCAATATAAAATATAGTTGCTTCACAACCTCAAAATAGGTCCAGAAACAAGAGTTGGATGTTGCTCTCAAACTTTGAACTATGGAACTTGGGATCTTGATGGAAATGGTGAAGATATGGATAGGAGAAGCTCCACAAATTATTTGGGATTTTGTCTGGCTACCAAAATGGTAGTTCCTTTGGAAGGTGCCCAAAATGCAATATTGGCTTTAAATAGGAAAATGCAATTTCCCTTATTTAATTATGGCCAATATTTTTATGAGAGCTCAATATGATCACAAAGAATATCTCCACAAGTTTTCATGAACTTTGGAGATGGATAGATATTTTCCTGGATTTAATTCCCTTAACTGGCAGAAAAGGGAATTAATTTTAAATGAAAAATATTGCAAATGACTTGGCAATATTTTTACATATCCAGGGTTTATAGATGTGGAATGATCACTGGGAAAAGGTTGGGAGGCAACAGATTGAAGGAAAATGGTGTTCCTTTGTAACCGCAAGAATTAGGGTTTTCCTTCCGGTAACTCGGAAGGTAGGGTTTCAGTGGCAAAATCTTGAGAATACATCTTGGGTGGCCAAGTTGGGTTGGAGAGAATCGCTGGTCTAATAGGAAAGGCAAGGCTAAATGACCATCTTCATATACCCAAGAGCGGGAGAAAATCCGATAACATCGAAAAAAAGACAGGAGTCCTATCCCGCGAAGGAAAAAAAACAAGGAGCGAAAACAAGGGTGTCACACTAAGTTTTCAGGTAAAGAAGTGGAGGGCTATCTAAGTGTACCGATCGTAAGTGAACCAAAACCTTCTCATTATTTCGGTTTAAACAACTGAGTTCCTTACGGTTTGGATTTCTATCTATGTTGCTCGAGGACGATCAAGTTTAAGCTTGGGGAAGTTGATGAGTGCTATTTTTACGCTCATCACAGCTGAGTTTAAACCGGTTTATTTCATAAAAACTGAGATATCTGCTCTGATATTCGTACTAATGACTAATGAATGCAAAGGATTCCAAAATCCTCTCTTTAATTTGTTTCCATGGGAAATTGAGCTTTACATGGACTAAATCAACCACATATATGGAAGGGAGCAAAGAGGAGATAAGGGGAGCCAAGTGGGGGGTGCAACAAAGCCAACAGAGCGCAAGATGGCGTCCCATATGAGCGCATGTGCTCATATGAGGTGCCCACGGCACCGTGGCGTCCAACCCTACAACTATTGTTAAAGGGCCAGCACCAGAAGAGGACCAGAACAACTCAGAGACCTCCATTTTTGTCGTCCACAGCATCCAGAAACCCTAGCCGCCGCCATTCCCATCTCCATCTCCATAGCCATCTCCACCACCATCACCGCAGCATTCATCCCCAAGTTAGCCACACTTTGCAATCGTGTATCACATCCGGCAACTATTGTAAGACATATTATCAATAAAGCATTCCTCTTGATGTGTTCTTCAATGGTTTCTTCTCGCGATCTGATCGCTATGTGTGAGTAATTTAGTAAGGTCATGGGTTGAGGCATAGCCCTATAACCCTATCTATTTGTTGGAGGGATCGATGGAAGTACTTTGAACTAATGTCTCGTATGTGTGAAATAAAACTGCTTCCTAGTTGTCTCTTGTATCATTCACGATCTTCGTCCCTGCAGGTACCCAGGATCATGGACATCGAGCCACAGAGAGGCTAAGGGCAGAGAGACCGTGAAGTGCTATTCTCAACACCAGTGATAGCAGGGTTAGTACAGTAGCATGAATCCTATCTCTGGGGATACAAGAGGTGTAGTCATTAAATGCCAAATGATTTTGTCTGATTCAATCTTAATTACCAAGGCAACCCTGCGCGACAGATAGGGCCTTTGGTTGGACAACTGACTCTTGATGCAGGGCGCGTTTCAGTCAAGACGTAATCTTCATGGGTGTCTTCCAGGGCACAAATTAATATCACAATGATCCCGTTCGCAAATATATGGTTGTAAGAATCAAGTCCTCATACCCATGCCTATTTTTATTATAAGTGTTCACTGTGCAACTTGATTACGATCTAGTCTAAAAACTAGAATTTAATACTCTTGCAAAGCTTGTTAGAAACCCTTGTCTTCAAGGTGCACTTCCTCACGTGGGTTTGATAACTCAAGGTCACCTCTGGGGAAAAAGGAGAGAATCCTTTCTGCTCCTTTATCGGATCACTAAAGGGACTCATCAACTGCACTCTGGTGTAGTGCCTTATGCTGACTTGCATGAGTCCAGAGCTTCAAAAATGTTTTGAAAGGCACTCCACCCGTGATATGATCACGGCAATGGATGCTCTGTACAAAACAAATGCAAGGTCTAAATGTTTTGACATGACAAAGACCTTGATTGAATGCAAGATGGCTGAAGGCTCTTCAGTTGGCAAGCACGTGGTCAAGTTAGCTAGCTACGTTGATAGGCTCAATGCCTTGGAATTTCCAATTCCAGAATCACTTGGGACTGACGTGATCCTTGCTTCACTCCCCCCGTCTTACGACGGATTTGTCATGAACTACAACATGAATGGGATGGACAAGCCACCAAATGAGTTGTTTGCTATGTTGAAAACTGTAGAGGCAAGAATGCAGAAGAATTACAAGCCTCTGATGCTTGTGAACAAAATCACCAGTTGCAAAAGGAAAGGCAAGTCCAAGAAAGGCAAGGGCGCCGGTATGACCGACTCCCAAGGCAAGTCTAAGGGCAGAGCCACAAAGGAGACTCAGTGTTTCTACTGCAAGGGCAAAGGACACTGGAAGAGGAATTGCAAGAAATACCTAGTAGAGAAGAAGAAGTCCGGATCATCTGGCAAAGGTATAACTGTTATACAAGTTAATGTCATTGACGTTTTCTTGCTAGCAATAACTGTAAATCATGGGTATTTTATACCGGATCTATTGCTCACATTTGCAACTTGATGTAGGGATTTCAAAGGGTGTGCAAGTTGGCAAAGAATGAAGTCATGATGTGCATCGGGAACGGTGTTGGAATCTCTGCTGAAGCCGTCGGCGTCATGCCTCTACATCCCCCTTCATGATTTATCTTAGAACTAAATAAGTATTATTTTGTTCAGGCATTGTGTACAAACTTTATCTCTGGATCATATCTGATATGCGATGGATGTTCTTATAAGTCTGAGAATAATGGTTGTTCGATTTATAATCAGGATATGTTTTATGGATTTGCGCCCATTGTTGGTGGCCAATTCATTTTGAATCTTGAATGTGGAAATGATGTCTTTAACATAGAACCTAAACGCCTGAAGAAGACTGATACAAATGCCACTTTCATGTGGCAGTGTTGTCTTGGCCACATCGGAAAGAAACGCATGCAAAGACTTCATAAAGATGGAGTTTTACCGTCTTTTGATTTTGAATCATTTGACACATGTGAAGCTTGTCTGATGGGGAAAATGACCAAGACGCCGTTCATGGGTCATCCTGAACGGACGGGTGAATTATTGGAAATAATACATAGTAATGTATGTGGTCCGATGAGCACACAGGTGCGCGGTGAATATTTCTACTTCGTGGCTTTTTCTGATGATTTAAGTAGGTATGGTTATATCTACTTGATGAAGCATAAGTTCGAGACCGTTGGAAAGTTCAAAGAGTTTGAAAACGAGGTTGAAAATCATCATGACAAAAAGATTAAGTTTCTACAATTAGATCATGGAGGCAAATATCTTAGTCATGAGTTTCATCAACATCTTAGTGACCATGGAATCATTTCACAGCTTACACCTCCCAGAACTTCACAGAGGAATGGAGTGTTCGAGAGACGTAATCGAACCTTGTTGGACATGGTGAGTTCTATGATGTCTCTTACTGATCTGCCTTTATCTTTTTGTGGTCACGTGCTAGAAACTATGGCTTATACACTAAACAGAGCACTGTCTAAGTCTGTTGAGATGACACCATATGAGTTATGACATGGGAAGAAAGCCAGTTTGTGGCATCTCAGAATTTGGGGTTGTGAGACATATGTAAAACATTTACAACCAAACAAACTCGATCCCAGATGAGATAAATGATACTTTGTAGGTTATCGCAAGGAAAACCTTGGGTACTCTTTATACCACCACTCTGAGTACAAAGTGTTTGTTGCTAAACACGGAGTCTTTCTCGAGAAAGAGTTTCTCGCTAAAGAAGTGAGTGGAAGGACAGTACAACTTGATGAGATTAATGAATCCTCGGATACAGTTGATAGGGCTAACGACCCGCAAGTAATTATGTGAGATATCCCTACAACTGAGCCCGGAGTTGTCGTATCTAATGCAGAAACTTCAGTCAAGTTTGGACTGAACCGCGCAGATCAGGTAGGGATATCGAGCCACTTGAGTGGTTTCATAATGAAATATTCATCCTTGAGGATGAAGAACCAACACACTACAAGGAAGTGATGGCAGGGCCCAGCTCAAAAGAATGGCATAAACCCATGAAATCCGAAATGGAATCCATGTACGAAAACCAACTTTGGAACTTGGTACAGCCCCCAGAGGGCGTAAAACCCATCGATTGTAAATGGATTTTCAAAAGAAAGATAGATGCGGATGGTAATGTCACTATCCTTAAATCTTGACTTGTTGTGAAGGGGTTCCGGCAATTTCAAGGAGTTGACTATGATGAGACTTTGTCGCCTGTCGCTATGCTTAAGTCTGTGCGGATAATGCTAGCAATTGCTGCTTATTTCGATTATGAAATATGGCAGATGGATGTCAAAATGGCTTTCCTAAATGGATATCTTGAAGAAGATGTATACATGATACAGTCTGAAGGTTTTGTCAATCCTAAGGATCCTGGAAAGGTGTGCAAGCTTCTGAGGGCCATTTATGGTCTGAAGCAAGCATCAAGGAGCTGGAATATTAGTTTGATGAAGTGGTCAAAGAGTTTGGTTTCATCGGGAATGACGAAGAGTCTTGTGACTACAAGAAGTTTAGTGGGAGTGCAAAAGCATTTCTAATCTTATATGTGGATGACATATTATTGATTGGCAATGACATGATTTTTCTTAGTGAAATAAAAGAGTCATTGAAGAAGACTTTTTTGATGAAAGACTTGGGTGAAGCGGTGTATGTATTGGGCATTAAAATCTATAGAGATAGATCAAGACGCCTTATAGCGCTTTGCCAAAGCACGTACATTGATAAGGTATTAAACATGTTTAATATGGAAAGCGCTAAAAAGGGCCTACTCCCAATGCCGCCTGGCACAGTGCTTAGCAAGAATCAGTGTCCTCGGACTCTTGATGAGCGAGTACAGATGAATGATGTTCCATATGCTTCCGCAGTTGGTTCCATCATGTATGCCATGCTGTGTACAAGACCAGATGTTTCCTATGAGCTAAGTGTTAGCATCAGGTACCAGAGTGTGTAGGAGATATGCCCTAGAGGCAATAATAAATGTTATTATTTATCTCCATGTTTGTAATTAATGTTTATGTTCCATGCTATAACTGCTATGGTTCTCGAGTCTGCAATAACCACGAGGCTTGGAGGAAAACTCATATGCACGTGCGGAATTATAAACTGTAAAATGTATTCCTAGTCAAGCCTCTAAGACTAGCTCAAGTATTGCATGATCATTATGTTTTCCTAATCATGGGCATGTCTATGCCGGCCACTTTGAGGATATAATGTTAGAAGAACACTTGTGTTGAATCGACCCAACTGATGTTATGCTATGAGATACATCCGTCACAAGGTAATGGTTAATAACATAGAGAAAGTTAACATTTGCATAATTCCTTAAACCATGAGAGTATCAACTTTCTTCATGCTTGCTTCATGAACTTTGGGGTTTGTTAAACGTCATCCGTAAAAGGGTGGCTATTACGGCGGCTTACGGGTTCATGGAAAAGTATGACAAGGGACTTGATAGCTCAAGATTGGGATTTGCTCCTCTGAGGATGGAGAGATAATCTTTGGGCCCTCTAAGTGTTATGGTATCCATCATCGTCTGGCCAGACACATCGTGATTTGATCACGGGGATACCGGAACGTGGGAACGAGAAAAGAGAACAAATCGGTGACGAGGTAACTGGCATAGTGGACAAAGTTGTTGACCCACGGGGATGCCGATAAGTCTCACCTCGGGTGTTTGTAACATATCGTGAAGCAACAGGAATAGCACACTGCAGCTACAGGTTCACTCGAATATTCATTCGTGTGGGTATAGGGATCAATATGGATGTCCACGGTTCCGCTATTTATCATTGATCGGAAAATGTTCCGGTCATGTCTATACTTCACCGAACCTACAGGGTCACATGCTTAAGGGTCATCTATCTGCTGAATACTAGACATGGAGTCTGAGAGAAAGTCACGGAAAAAGTTTCGGAGACAACGAAAAAGTTCCGGAGAGAAAACCGGAAATGTTTCGGAGTCACCAGAAATGTTCGGAGATGAAAATCATTAATCTAGAAATGTTTCAGAACATGTCCAGATTTATTTTAGGGGTACTATAAATGTTCTGGACCTTCAGAAATATTTTCGGATTTTACGGTCGCGGAAAAATATGTTTCATGAATAGTGGAAAAGACTATTTGGTTGCTTTTTGGAAAGCCACCTTTTAGGGCTTTTCCCAAAAGATCTTGAGGGCATTTTGGTATTTCCAAGTGTACTCTACCCCTTGGTCTTGGCCCATAAGTAGAGGTGGAGAGGAGCTCTCCATTCCCACTCAAATCTCTCATACAAATGCCATGCATGATCTGACTTCTTCTCTCCCTCACACAAAATAGTTTCTTAGAGCCGAAAGGCTGTCTGGGTTCCGGTGGGAACTAGTTCTGGGTGGCGAAGCCTTGCCGGATAGCTGACACCGTATGTGTGCAACCCCGTAGAAAGGTCGTAGTTTCAATCTTCTGGCAGAGGGGATGTGATACGTCTCCAACGTATCTATAATTTTTGATTGTTCCATGCTATTATATTATCAATCTTGGATGTTTTTATATACATTTACATCAATTATATATCATTTTTTCAGACTAACCTATTAACTTAGTGCCCAGTGCCAGTTGTTGTTTTCTGCCTGTTTTTGGTTTTCCAGAATATCAGTACCAAACGAAGTCCAAATGCCACGAAACTTTTTGGAGGTTTTTTTCTGGACAAGATAAACACTAGAAGCTTCGGGAGGAGGCCAGAAGACCCTGGAGGTGGCCACGAGCCACCAGGGCGCGCCTGGGGGGGGGGGGGCAGGCGCGCCCTGGTGCCTCGTGGGCCCACCTCTGACTATTTTGACGTAATTCCACAACTATAAATTCCCAAAAATCGGGAAACCAACAGAGGAGTCCACGAAATACTTTTTCCGCCGCCGCAAGTTTCTGTTCTCGAGAGATCCCATCTGGAGGCCTTCTTCGGTACTCCACCGGAGGGGGAATCGATCACGGAGGGGCTCTACATCAACCTTGCTGCCCTTCCGATGATGCGTGAGTAGTTTACCACAGACCTTCGGGTCCATAGTTAGTAGCTAGATGGCTTCTTCTCTCATTTTGATCTTCAATACAATGTTCTCCTCGATGTTCTTGGAGTTCTATCCGATGTAATCACTTTTTGCGGTGTGTTTGTTGGGATCCGATGAATTGTGAGTTTATGATCAGATTATCCATGAATATTATTTGAGTCTTCTCTGATCTCTTTTATGCATGATTATTATAGCTTCGTATTTCTTCTCCGATCTATTGATTTGGTTTGGCCGACTAGATTGATTTATCTTGCCATGGGAAGAGGTGCTTTGTAATGGGTTCGATCTTGCGGTGCTCAATCCCAGTGACAGAAAGGGACATGACACGTATGTATCATTGCTATTAAGGGTAAAAAGATGGGGTTTATTCATGCGTGAGTTTACTTTGTCTACATCATGTCATCTTGCTTAAGGCGTTACTCCGTTCTTTATGGACTTAATACACTAGATGCATGCTGGATAGCGGTCGATGTGTGGAGTAATAGTAGTAGATGCAGAATCGTTTCGGTCTACTTGTATCTGACGTGATGACTATATACATGATCATTGCCTTGGATATCATCATGATTATTTGCTTTTCTATCAATTGCCCAACAGTAATTTGTTTACCCACTGTATGCTATTTTCTTGAGAGAAGCCTCTAGTGAAAACTATGGCCCCGGGTCTATCTAAATCATTTACTAAAACCCTAAAAATACTTGCTGCAATTTTCTTTTATTTATTTTATTTTGTATTTTTGTTTCAATCTATCTATCTATCACATACAATTTAATCTTGCAATTTGCCGCCGAGGGATTGACAACCCCTTGTTTGCGTTGGGTGCATGGATTTGTTGTTTTGTGTGCAGGTGCTGTTAACGAGGTGTTGCGTGATTCTCCTACTAGATTGATAACCTTGGTTTCATAACTGAGGTAAATACTTATCTCTACTATACTACATCTCCCTTACTCTTCAGGGAATTACCAACGTAGCTCACAAGTAGCAAGAAGAATTTCTGGCGCCGCTGTCGGGGAGACATCATCAACATCTATCAAGTACCTTCGCATAAAACTTACATCTCCTTGCATTTACTTTATTTACCTTTTATTTGCATTTGCCTCTCGTTTTCATCTCCCCCACTTCTAAAAAGTTTTTACAAAAATACAAAAATATTTTCCGTTTGCCTTTTTCTTGTTTGCTTGTTTGCTTGCATGCTTTACCATTATGGCTAGTTCTACTCCCGATATGCCTTTCCCTCTGTACTTAGGAGACGATCCAGGAATTTTAAACTTTAAATATTTAAGTGATGAATCTTTAAAAGAAGCATGGGATAGATTATTAAAAATACAAGTAAGTGCTAGGCCTCAGTTTCACATTAAATTGTTCCTTAAATTTTTTTATGTTGGTCTACACCTTGCTCATAGACGTGTCTTGGATTCTATATTTGAAAATGATTTTCTTGGGAGTGATGCCTTTGACACCTACGAAAAGATGAAAAGCATATTTGGACAAACAAAAGTTAAAACTATCGAACCTATTACTCTAGAATGCTTTCATCAAACTGAGCAAATAAGGGAAACAAAAGCTAGTATGGATTCCAACTTTCGAGGAATATTTAATCTTGCTTCTAAAATAAATAGCAATGTGGTGTCACAAAATAGGAGGGTTGATGCTTTAGATCAAAAGATCTCTCTTTATGTTTTGAAAGAAATAAAAACCCTTTGCACTAAGCTTGATCATCTAGTGCACATCATTGATAATTGCAAGGATAGTGAAATAGGAGTTGCAAGGGTTAAGAAGAAAGATGACAATACTTGAAACTGTGCATTATGCCTAGCTAGGGGCATAAAACAATAGCGCTTGTTGGGAGGCAACCCAATGAATAAACTAAAATTTTCTTTTTGTTTCTGTTATTGTGTGTTTTTCTACTGTTATGAGTGTGTTTTTGTGTTTTTAATTAGTGTTTGTGCCAAGTAGAACCTTTGGGATGATTTAGAAGATACTATAATTGATGCTGTTTGGAAAACAGAAAGTTTTGCGTCCAGTTCTGGAATTTTGTTTCTGTACTAGAGCGTCAAAAAAATCTGAAATTTTACACAATATTGGTATATGAATTGCCCACGTTGTCCTAATTTTTCAGAAGTTTTGGAGTTACAGAAGTATGGCTTTTAAATAGATTGCTACAGACTATTTTGTTTTTGACAGATTCTGTTTTTGATGCACTACTTGCTTGTTTTGATGAAACTATGGATTGTATCGGGGGGTATAAGCCATGGAGAAGTTAGAATAGAGTAGGTATAATGCAAAAATAAAATATGAATGGGTTTGCAACAGAAGTTAGAGTAGTGATTTGTTTTGTTATACTAACGGATCTCACGAAGGTTTTGTTGAGTTTTGTGTGATTGAAGTTTTCAAGTTTTGGGTGAGATCACGATGGATGAAGGAATAAGGAGTAGCAAGAGACTAAGCTTGGGGATTCCCAAGGCACCCCAAGGTAATATTCAAGGAAGACTCAAGCGTCTAAGCTTGGGGATGCCCCGGAAGGCATCCCCTCTTTCTTCTACCAACCATCGGTAATTTTACTTGGAGCTATATTTTTATTCGTCATATGATATGTGTTTTGCTTGGAGCATCTTGTATTATATGAGTCTTTGCTTTGTTTTCTTTTTAGTTTGTCACAATCATCTTTGCTGGACACACCAATTTGAGAGAGCCACACGTTCATCATAATTTGCTAGAATACTCTATGTGCATCACTTAAATTTTTTGAGCTAGGTAGTTGCTCTAGTGCTTCACTTAAATCTTTTTGAGCACGGCGGTGGCTATATTTTGAAGTAATAAACTCTCATGCTTCACTTATATTATTTTGAGAGTTGATAAGATTAAATTTTTGAAGAAACAAACTCTCATGCTTCACTTATATTATTTTGAGAGTTGATAAAAAAAATTGAAGAAATATTTGCGCTCTCATGCTTCACTTATATCTTTTTGAGAGTTGATAAAAGTAACAGTAATCTGCACAAGATATGAATTTGGTCCCAAAGTGATGAATATTAAAGAGGGATATAATAAAAACTTTCATATAGATCATTGGATATGATAAGTGTGATTCCTTGCAATAGTTTTGCGATATGGAGATGATGATATGTGAGCCATGTTAGTGAGTAATTGTGATTTAGTAAGAATATTAGTGTTATGATTTGTGATTCCCTATTGTAACACCCCCTGCTCGACCGTGCACTAATCATACACGCAAACGTGCACGCTCGAGATCAGAGACGCACGGGAAGATATGACAACACAACTCTAAACTCAAATTTAAACATAAATCTTCATATTACAAACCAGGGGTCACGAGGACCTGAATACATAAGTCATACACACAAATAATATCTGGATACAGACATAGTTAGTCAAGTTTGCCTTAAGAAGGCTAGCACAAACATCGACACTGATCGAAAAGGCGAAGGCCTCCTGCCTAGGGCCTCCGAACTACTCCTGGTTGGCTGGCTCAACCCAGTAGTACGTGCCTCCGGAGCTCTCCTGGTAGTAGTCTCCTGCGGTGGCGTCTGGCTCTGGGACTCCATCGTCTGATCGCAGCAACCGGGTATGGGGAAAAAGATAGCAAAGCAACCGTGAGTACTCATCCAAAGTACTCGCAAGACTGACATCAGAACTATACTAAGTATGCATCGGTATCAAAGGAATGGGGCTATATCTTTGGACTAAACTGCAGAAATGCCAGAACAGAGGGGGAGAGGCCTAGCCTATCGAAGACTAGCATCTTGAAGCATTTCTTGCAGCAATAGAAGAGAGTAGAGCAAGATAATATATGATCAATCATATTTTAGTAATGCCTTGGGATCCTTCCTCGACTACCCTGTGAGAAAGTGATCCCGAGAGCAGTAGTAATAGTTTATCATTGTATCAGTATCCATTTGTAGTTGCAGCAGATTAGGATACAACTCCGAGCATCCTGTTACCGTGGACACGGCCATTCGAATAGATAACTTCCCTGCAGAGGTGCACTACTGTTACCCAACATGCTCGATCACATCTGGCCGGACACACTTGCTGGGTAATGCCCGGCCTCGGGTGATCAACACGACGCAGTCCTACCTAGGCTCAGCAAAGAGCTCAGCACGCCGGTCTAAATCCTAAGTGTGAAGGGGTCTTGGGCCATCGCCCTTTGCACTCCTGCACGTTGCGTGACTGGCCGGGGCCCAGGCGCGACACTGTATACACAGTGACGTAACCAGCCCACCCCAGCAATCAGCCCGCATCTCTGAGCTGTGACGTCTGAAGAACTTTTGGCTGATACTACGACGTAGAGGGTCCCATAACCATTATCCCATGTGGTGGTAGTGCGTATAGGGCCAACGACCCACTCAGATCAAATACCCAGATCCGTTAGGCGTATTTAGTAACTCGCAGAGACGAACAGGATTCCTGTCGCTCCGACTTGGTAAAACATGACACGCGGGTGCTCTTGGAGCCGACCCGTCTTTAATGTTATTCTCTCGCGAACACCCTTGGGGCCAGCCCGACTTTAACAGTTTAAGTATTGCAGTATGTAAACATTTCCGTGATCATCACCCAGAGTGATCACGGGCCGATAACAAGCATGGCATACGGACACGGGTGAGGGGCCACAGATGGATCAACAGCACAGCTAACTAAGCATCATGGGACAGCAGGTAGGTATCAATAGTAGGTGACGAAATCAGGCTATGCATCAGAATATGAGCTATCGGATTCACAACAGAAGCAATTCTAATGCAAGCATAAGGGAGAAGGAATGGGCGATATCTTATGATCAACGGGGTTTTTCTTGCCTGGAAGCTCTGCTGAGACGGGCTGGTCGTCTGGAGCGTAGTCATACTCAGCTGCGTCGGCGGTGGTCTCGGCGTCTATCGGGAGAGAAGGAGGGGGAAGAAACAATAAATTCACGGCAACAATGCAACAGGGA
Organism: Elymus sibiricus; assembly: GCA_039707655.1. Taxonomy (NCBI): domain Eukaryota; kingdom Viridiplantae; phylum Streptophyta; class Magnoliopsida; order Poales; family Poaceae; genus Elymus; species Elymus sibiricus. The sequence continues at coordinate 439,887,149 of CM077676.1, forward strand.
TGCACGACATGCCTAAATGATATGCAGAGGTGATATAATGCCTATCTAATTGTTTTAGATAGTTTAGGAATTTATTTGGATTTATTTTATCAAGGTTATGCACTATTCATCTATCGAATATGGGCAAAAAGTTCCATGTTCAGTATGTTGGAGGGGTGTGGCAGGCATGTGGGTAGGATATTCGGATTCTTCATATTTTTCTGATCATTTTTCATATATAAATTATTTTCATCCGAGTTACGATTTTTTTATATGATTTTTCAAAGTTTTAATCATTTTGTAGAATTTCTGAAATTATTTAAATCGAATTATCCAAAACAGTGTAATGGTGATGTCAGCATAACATCATAATGACGTCAGCAGTCAAACCCGGCTGGGCCAGGTCAAACCTGACCAGTGGGTCCCACTTGTCAGTGTCACAGCAGTTAATTAAGGATTAACTAACTAATCACAGATTAATTCGGCGGTGGGACCCATTAGTCAGTGACTGATTAGTAATTAAATTAATTAACCGATTAATTAACGTCTTATTTATTTATAAAAATCATTTAAACGGGGTGGGGCCCGCGTGTCAGTGACTGGGCTGCCCAGTCAGCGGGGTTGACCCAGTCAACGGGTCAACTAGGCCCACCCGTCAGTGGCACAAGGCGGGCCCCACGGCTACCACGTCGGCCGGCGACCAGAGTCGCGCCGGCGAGCCCTCCCGCGGCAGTTCTTCGCCGGTGAGGTTCGGGATTCACGTACAGGCGGCCATTTGCTGCATTTTAGGTCGCGTTCGAAAGCTACGGCTGTGCCGCGTCCAACAGTGGCGGTTGTGGCGGCGGGGGTGGCCGGAATCGAGCGCGGCGTTGATGGTGAGCGGCGACGTTCTCGGGCGGAGCTCGGGATTGGCGACGTAGTGCGCGCGCGAGCGAAGTGAGGGGCTAGGCGAGGCCTACGGTGCGCTAGAAGCGTGCTACGGTGGTCGGGCAAGTCCGGAAGGGCCCGAGAGCGCGGCGACGACAGTAATGGCGGCGGCCGGAGCACGGCTTCGCGGGCGAGCTAGCTCGGCGACGCAACGGCGACGAGAGAGAAGGGGAGTTGGCGGAGGCTCACCGGGAGCCTGTAGAGGAGTAAGATGGGCTCGGGGGAGGCTCGAGGAGGACGGAATCAGCGGCGAGTCGACGGCGGCCGTAGGAGGAAGAAGAGGTCGTCGGGGACGATGCAGCGGCGTTGAGCTCCAACGGGTGGCCTCAAACGACGTAGCGGAGGCAGGCGAAGCGTGCTGGCACGGTGGGACGGCCAGGTGGGCGCGGTGGCCGCGTGCGTCACGGCGGCGAGGCCATGGCGGCGTCGGGTGAGGTGGGGGAAACGAGGAAGAGAGGGAGAGAGAGGAACCAGAGGGGTCAGGGGGAGCCAGGGGAGGCTCTTATCCTCCACGTCGGGCGCGGGGCGCGCTGTCGGCCAGGGAGGGAGGGGGGACCAGGGTGCGGGCGCGCGCGCGTTGCGTGTTCGATAGCGTGCGAGGGGGGGGGTGAGCAGTAGGAGGTGGGGGAAGGTGCGGGATGGGCTGGGCCACGGTTTGTCTTAGGCCCAGCTACAGCGGCCCTTTTCTATTTCTTTGTTTTTCTTTTCTGTTTTCTCTTTTTATTTTTGTTTTGTAAATAGTTTAGCCACAATTTTAGTTCTGTAAAATATGTGACTTGGCTCAATAATTACAGTGCAATGTTAACTACTACCAGAAAATGGTTTGGGGTCCATATGTTTTCATTTGATTTTTTTTAAATAAAATGGGATTAAATGGTGCTGTTTGGTACTGTTTTAGGATGTTAGACTCATCTAGGGGTCTTAGGTGATGTTGTTTTTCTTAACACAATTAGTTATGGATTATTTGCTAATTAATGAACATTTTTCTTCCAAATTGGATCAACTTTTATTTTCACTTTATATTTGAACTTTAATTTGAGTTGGAATTTGAAATGAGATATGATGCAAATGATGATCAAGCACTGTTAATCATGGTGACTTGGCATTATCAAAAGGTGATCACTGTAGCTTAAACATGGGGGTGTTACAATTCTCCTCCTCTAAAAGAAATTCTCGTCCCGAGAATTAAGAGGCAGGCTAAAAGAGAGTGGGGTATTCTTCACGAAGACGATCTTCGCGTTCCCAAGTGGCTTCATCTTCGGAATGATTTGACCACTGAACTTTAAGGAACTTGATTGCCTTCTGACGAGTTCGACGTTCAGCTTGATCAAGAATGCGGATCAGATACTCTTGATAAGAAAGATCCTCTTGCAATTCAAGCATTTCATGATCCACTGCTCGGATAGGATCCTTGAAGCAGCGATGGAGTTGCGACACATGAAAGACATCATGAACTTGAGAAAGGTTCGGCGGCAATTCCAATTGATATGCCACTTCTCCTCATCGGGCGAGGATATGGGACGGGCCAATGTAGCGAGGAGCTAACTTGCCCTTGATCCCAAATCGATGAGTGCCCTTCATCGGAGTAACACGAAGGTAAGCTTGTTCGCCAGGTTGATAGACCATTACCTAGTGTTTTTTTATCATAGTTGCTCTTCTGACGAGACTGAGCAGCTTTCAAATGATCATGGACAATGTGGACTTGTTCTTCAGCTTGTTGAATAATGTCCGGACCGATGAGGGACCGTTCCCAAGTTTTTGACCAATTCAGAGGGGTTCGGCACTTACACCCATAGAGAACTTCAAATGGTGCCATCTTCAGACTTGCTTGATAGCTATTGTTGTATGAGAATTCGGCATATGGGAGAGATTCCTCCCATTTCTTACCGAATGAGATGACACAAGCTCGAAGCATATCTTCAAGCACTTGATTGACTCGTTCAACTTGTCCCTATGACTGGGAGTGAAAAGCGGTGCTGAAGGACAGATGAGTTCTCATAGCTTCTTGGAAACTGTTCCAAAATCTTGAGGTAAAGAGGCTGCCACGGTCTGAGCTGATCTCCAGTGGAATACCGTGAAGTGACACGATTCTGGAAACATACAAGTGTGCCAAATGACTAGCAGTGATTGTCTCCTTGACTGGCAGAAAGTGAGCAACCTTTGAGAATCGGTCAATGACGACAAAAATAGCATCATGACCCTTTTGCGATATGGGAAAACCTGTAATGAAATCCATTTCGACTTTGTCCCATTTCCATTCAGGAATATCAAGGGGTTGCAGAGTTCTAGCAGGCCTTTGATGTTCTGCCTTAATGCGACGGCAAACGTCACACTCAGCAACATAACGCGCAATGTCTCGCTTCATATCAGGCCACCAATATCTCTGCCGAATGTCTTGATACATTTTGGTGCTGCCGGGGTGAATAGACAAAGGTGTATCATGTGCTTCTTTCATAACATCCAAACGAGAGTCCAGATTATGCTTTCTGGGGACCACTAGGCGGCCTTTGAAGAATAAGGCACCACCATCATCAACATGAAAGAACGAAAAATTTCCCTTGGAGAGGTATTTCTTAATCTTCTCGACTTCAGAGTCATATTTTTGCCTTGTCTTGATGTTGCACTCGAGGTCCGGTTCAACAACCAGGGTATTGAGATAACCCTGAGGAACAATGTGAAGGTTCAACTTGCGAAGTTCTTCATAAAGAAGGGGTTGTGCTTGCTGAACCGTGAGGTTGTTGCAATAAGACTTGTGACTCAAAGCATCGGCCATTACATTAGCCTTGCCAGGGGTATAGGAAATATCCATGTCATAGTCAGCTATTGTCTCGAGCCATCTTTGTTGGCGGAGGTTCAAATCTGGTTGGGTATACAAATATTTCAGACTTTGGTGGTCCGTGCATATCTCGCAACGATTACCATGAAGGTAATGTCGCCACAGCTTCAGAGCATAGATAACTGCTGCTAACTCGAGATCATGTGTTGGATACTTATCTTCGTGAGGACGCAATTGACGAGAGCCATAAGCAATCACTTTGCGCTCTTGCATTAGGACACAGCTTAATCCTTGACGAGATGCGTCGCAATATATCACAAAGTCCTTGCGGGTATCAGGGGGAGCTAGCACTGGGGCAGATGTCAACTTATCTTTAAGTGTCTGAAAACTTTCTTGGCATTTTTCTGTCCACTCAAACTTCTTGCCTTTGTGAAGCAAATCAGTCAGTGGCTTAGCAATTTTGGAGAAGTTCTCGACGAAACGACGACAATAGCTAGCGAGACCGAGAAAACTTCTGACTTGCTTAACAGTCTGCGGAGGAGTCCAGTCAAGAATAACCTGAACTCATTTTGGGTTAACAGCAATGCCATCTTTGGAAATGACATGACCTAGATAAGTCACCTCAGATAACAAGAATTCACACTTGGAAAATTTGGCATACAGTTGATGTTCTCGAAGTTTCTCCAATACAAGCCGAAGATGTTCGGCGTGTTCTTCTTCATTCTTGGAAAATATAAGGATATCATCCAAATAAACCACGACGAACTTGTCGAGGTAGTCCATGAATATATAGTTCATCAATCGAGAGAAGGTTGCTGGAGCATTGGTTAAGCCGAAGGACAAAACGGTGTACTCGTATGATCTATAACGAGTAACGAAAGAGGTCTTCGGAATGTCCTCTTTACGAACTCGGATCTGATGGTAACCCAACCTTAAGTCGAGTTTAGAGAACACAGAGGATCCAGCAAGCTGATCATACAGATCGTTGATCCGGGGATGTGGATATTTGTTCTTGATTGTTGCTTGGTTAATAGGCTGATAGTCCTGGACCAATCGGTTAATTCCATCCTTCTTCTTAAAAAGAGAGAAGGTGCTCCCCAAGCAGAAGAACTAGGGCGGATGAAACCCTTTTTAAGTGACTTGTCAATTTCCTCCTTAAGTTCAAGGAGTTCATGCGGCGGCATCTTGTATGGGCGCTTAGCAATAGGGGTAGTGCCTGGTTTCAAGTCGATGGCGAATTCAACGGCTCTAACAGGGGGTATTCCTGTAAATTCTTTTGGAAAGACGTTCGGAAAATTGCGAACGACTGGATCGTTCTCAATTCCCTCAAGAGGTGAAGCATTCAAAGCATTCAGAGCATATATCTGAGCTTCGGCATTCCGAGTAATTCAGGCAGTGTAGTTCACTATCTCTTCGGAGGGGTGAAGGAGTTGGACGACTTTAGTGGCACAATTGATCGAAGCAATGTGAGCTTTCAACCAATCCATTCCCAGAATGAGGTCTATCATGGAAGATTTCAAGATGATAGGTGAAACAAGGAATTCGAGTCCTTTGATTTCAACAGTGACATTGTGTGCCATCATGGAGGTGTGACAATGGCCTCCAGGGGTGCGGACAACTATGGGTAGGTTCATCTTTTCAAATGCAATGTCATGTGCTAATGCAAATGCTTCTGTCATGAATGAATGCGATGCTCCTGAATCAAATAAAACACAAGCGGGTACTGAGTTAACGAGAAGGGTACCCATCACAGTTTCAGGTTGATCCTGAACTTATTCAATGTCAACGTGGTAATCCTGTCCACGACCATAAGCAGCAGACCCAGTATTATAGTTGCGGGTCTGGTTGTTGCCACGACCATTGCCACGGCTAGTATAAGGAAGTGCCAACTGAGTCTGATTCTGGCGGCAGTCCTTGGCAAGGTGACCTGGGTGGCGACACTTGAAACACAGACCATCTTCAGGACGAAGAGGAGCAGCACGTGGTGGAGCAGCTTGAGCTCTCGGCTGCCACGGTGGTGGAGGAGGAAGGCGAGGTGTAGCATAGGAAGGCCTCAGCGCAAGGGCAGTTGGACGATACATGCTGTTAGGAATCCAGATTTTATGCCTTTGTCCTGAGCTCGAAGATGAGCCAATGTCACGATTGCGCTTGAGTGATTCCCTATGTTCCATCTGAGCGGTCTCAACCTGGATAGCCTTGTTCACCAGAGTGGCAAAGTCGGCGAAGTCATGAACAGCAAGTGCAAGCTTGAGGTCTGGGTGGAGTCCGTCGTGGAATTTCTCCTGTCTGCATGCATCTGTGGCAATGTCTTCTTCAGCATAGCGGGATAGGTTAAGGAATTCCCGCTGATAAGCTTCGACAGTCTTACTGCCCTGAGTAAGATTGTGAAGCTCTCTTTTCTTCCGGTCCATGATTCCCTGAGGAATGTAACGGGCGCGGAAAGCAGTCTGAAACTCGATCTAGGTAACGACCGTCCCAGCAGGTAGTGAACTTCTGTGGGTGTGCCACCATTGAGCAGCGGCACCCTTCAAGAAGTAGGACGCGAAGGTGACAAGGTTGGCGGGGGCGACATTGGCAGACTCCATCTCGTAGGTGATGTCGCGAAGCCAGTCATCAGCATCCAGTGGCTGTTCTGAGTTACGGAAAATAGTAGGGTTAAGACGCACAAACTCCTGCAGAGTTATTGCAGCGGGTTGCTAGTCCTGAGCATTCTGATTCTGGTGTTGAAACTGAGCCATGATCCCAACCATGAACTGTCGGTTCAACTCAAATTGCTGCATCATAGCTGCCATATAGTCTGGCGGTGGTGGCTGCTCGGGAGCACGTCCACGACCACGACCACCTGGTCTAACCATCCTGCTAAAGATTTAACAGGGGGTAGTTTAGTAAAAACAACTGCAAGTGTCTTAGAGACAAACATGATGTAACACAACAATGAATAAGTAGTGCAATAGATACATAACAATAGTCAATTAAGACATACAGATCCATACACAGAGTCGGTTACACGCGGACATCATAAGTTCGGAAATTAAACAGCTAGACATACTAGGCGGCGCGCAGGCACGCGGTGAGGAATACACAACGAGACATAGCAAAGGCTACATCAACGTCGGGGAAAACCACTGAAACGGGGTAACTGCAAGTGCGGACGATGAGTGCTCAAGGCAGAAAAGTCCTGCTCTCTGTGAGCACTCTGATGCAGAACCCGATCTCAAACTGGAAGAAGAGGTCCACGGGCGGGTGTGTGACCTCCAACAGCAGGCCAATCAATACCTGTAGGCATCTGAGTCTTGCGCGGGTAAAGAATGTACTCTGGATGTATCCCTACATGAACAGCTGGCAGCAACTGTGTCATAGCATCGTAGAGACGTGCTCGAGTGGCAAACAACTCGACGGCAAGAGCCCGGGCAGTGCGATCCAGAGCCTGAGTGCACTGAATCAAAACCTGCGGGTCGTATCGACGTCGCTCGTAAGGGGCACAGACAGCTGTGTAGTATCCGGTAGCATCTCCAGCAGGGGCATATAGAATGTATCGGAACACTGAGTCATCCAAGCGACTATGCTCGCCACGAAGACGTGCGACAGCAGAATGGGCAGCATCATGGAATGCCATATCAATCATCACGCCGATACCGTGAAAAGTGTGCAACTCAGTGTCGGAGTCGTTCCGCTGATCGAAGATACGGACATCGGCATGGTACTGCTACTGGTTGAACTCGTGGTAATCCTCGTAAACCATGTACTCGGGGTACCAACGGTAGCCCAATCTGGTCAGGAGGGCGATCAGGATAGCTGGAAAACCAGTCGCATCACGAGCCCAAGTGCGAAGCACAAGCTGCATCGCAGGGCGCGGTGGAAACAAGCGATCCATCTGAAACAGAGGAAATTTCAAGATTGTCAAATGACAGTGAGTGAATTTTGCATCGTGCATTCAAGGAAGTAATTTGCAGATAATCAAAGCTCCGGGTGGACGTGATCACGAGAACCTAGAGTCAGAGTTAGTAAATTTTTAACACGAATAGAAGAGAGATTAGAATCCCAGAGTATAGAAGATTAATAAAAGATCCTAATACCACCTATTGGCGACGTGGGCCCGTAAGCCACACAGCCATGTTAGTAAAATATAGTTTTACAAATACTAGACTCAACTTCGACCAAGGAATTGGAAGGGGGCTTCCTACAGGCAGACGGCTCTGATACCAACTTGTAACGCCCTCTGCTCGACCGTGCACTAATCATACACGCAAACGTGCACGCTCGAGATCAGAGACGCACGGGAAGATATCACAACACAACTCTAAACTCAAATTTAAACATAAATCTTCATATTACAAACCAGGGGACACGAGGACCCGAATACATAAGTCATACACACAAATAATATCTAGGTACAGACATAGTTAGTCAAGTTTGCCTTAAGAAGGCTAGCACAAACAGCGACACTGATCGAAAAGGCGAAGGCCTCCTGCCTAGGGCCTCCGAACTACTCCTGGTCGGCTGGCTCAACCCAGTAGTATGTGCCTCCGGGGCTCTCCTGGTAGTAGTCTCCTGCGGTGGCGTCTGGCTCCGGGACTCCATCGTCTGATTGCAGCAACCGGGTATGGGGAAAAAGATAGCAAAGCAACCGTGAGTACTCATCCAAAGTACTCGCAAGACTGACATCAAAACTATACTAAGTATGCATCGGTATCAAAGGAATGTGGCTATATCTTTGGACTAAACCACAGAATGCCAGAACAGAGGGGGAGAGGCCTAGCCTATCGAAGACTAGCATCTTGAAGCATTTCTTGCAGCAATAGAAGAGAGTAGAGCAAGATAATATATAATCAATCATATTTTAGTAATGCCTTGGGATCCTTCCTCGACTACCCTGTGAGAAAGTGATCCCGAGGGCAGTAGTAACAGTTTATCATTGTATCAGTATCCATTTGTAGCTGTAGCAGGTCAGGATACAACTCCGAGCGTCCTGTTACCGTGGACACGGCTATTCGAATAGATAACATCTCTGCAGGGGTGCACTACTGTTACCCAACACGCTCGATCACATCTGGCCGGACACACTTGCTGGGTAATGCCCGGCCTCGGGTGATCGACACGACGCAGTCCTAACTAGGCTCAGCAGAGAGGTCAGCACGCCGGTCTAAATCCTAAGTGTGAAGGGGTCTTGGGCCATAGCCCTTTGCACTCTTGCACGTTGCGTGACTGGCCGGGGCCCAGGCGCGAAACTTTATACACAGTGACATAACCAGCCCACCCCAGCAATCAGCCCGCATCTCTGAGCTGTGACGTCTGAAGAACTTTCGGCTGATACTACGACGTAGAGGGTCCCATAACCATTATCCCACGTGGTGGTAGTGCGTACAGGGCCAACGACCCACTCAGATCAAATACCCAGATCCGTTAGGCGTATTTAGTAACTCGCAGAGACGAACAGGATTCCTGTCGCTCTGACTTGGTAAAACATGACGCGCGGGTGCTCTTGGAGCCGACCCGTCTTTAATGTTATTCTCTCGCGGGCACCCTTGGGGCTACCCGACTTTAACAGTTTAAGTATTGCAGTATGTAAACATTTCCGTGATCATCACCCAGATTGATCACAGCCTGATAACAAGCATGGCATACGAACAAGGGTGAGGGGCCACAGATGGATCAACAACACACTAACTAAGCATCATGGGACAGCAGGTAGGTATCAATAGTAGGCGACGAAATCAGGCTATGCATCAGAATAGGAGCTATCGGATTAACAACAGAAGCAATTCAAATGCAAGCATAAGGGAGAAGGAATGGGCGATATCTTATGATCAAGGGGGTTTTGCTTGCCTGGAAGCTCTGCTGAGAGGGGCTGGTCGTCTGAAGGCTGCTCGTCTGGAGCGTAGTCGTACTCAGTTGCGTCGGCGGCGGTCTCGGCATCTATCGGGAGAGAAGGAGGGGGAAGAAACAATAAATTCACGACAACAATGCAACAGGGATGCACGACATGCCTAAATGATATGCAGAGGTGATATAATGCCTATCTAATTGTTTTAGATAATTTAGGAATTTATTTGGATTTATTTTATCAAGGTTATCCACTATTCATCTATCGAATACGGGAAAAAGTTCCATGTTCAGTATGATGGAAGGGTGTGGCAGGCATGTGGGTAGGATATTCGGATTCTTCATATTTTTCTGATCATTTTTCATATATAAATTATTTTCATCCGAGTTACGGTTTATTTTATATGATTTTTCAAAGTTTTAATCATTTTCTGGAACTTCTGAAATTATTTAAATCGAATTATCCAAAACAGTGTAATGGTGATGTCAGCATAACGTCATAATGACGTCAGCAGTCAAACACGGCTGGGCCAGGTCAAACCTGACCAGTGGGTCCCACTGGTCAGTGTCACAGCAGTTAATTAAGGATTAACTAAACTAATTACAGATTAATTCGGCGGTGGGACCCATTAGTCAGTGACTGATTAGTAATTAAATTAATTAACCGATTAATTAACGTTTTATTTATTTATAAAAATCATTCAAACGGGGTGGGGCCCGCGTGTCAATGACTGGGCTGCCCAGTCAGCGGGGTTGACCCAGTCAACGGGTCAACTGGGCCCACCCGTCAGTGGCACCAGGCTGGCCCCGCGGCTACCACGTCGGCCGGCGACCGGATTCACGCCGGCGAGCCCTCCCGCGGCGGTTCTTCGCCGGCGAGGTTCGGGATTCGCGTACAGGCGGCCATTTGCCGCGTTTTAGTTCGCGTTCGAAAGCTACGGCTGTGCCGCGTCCAACGGTGGCGGTTGTGGCGGCGGGGGTGGCCGGAATCGAACGCGGCATCGACGGTGAGCGGCGACGTTCTCTGGCGGAGCTCGGGATCGGCGACGTAGTGCGCACTCGAGCGAAGTGATGGGCTAGGCGGGGCCTACGGTGCACTAGAAGCACGCTACGGTGGTCGGGCAAGTCCGTAAGGGCCTGAGAGCGCGGCAACGGCAATAATGGCGGCGGCCGGAGCACGGCTTCGCGGGCGAGCTAGCTCGGCGACGCAATGGCGACGAGAGAGAAGGGGAGGAGGCGGAGGCTCACCGGGAGCCTGTAGAGGAGTAAGATGGGCTCAGGGGAGGCTCGAGGAGGACGGAATCGGCGGCGAGTCGACGGCGGCCGTAGGAGGAAGAAGAGAACGTCGGGGACGATGCAGCGGCATTGAGCTCCAACGGGTGGCCTCAGACGCCGTAGCGGAGGCTGGCGGAGCTTGCTGGCACGGTGGGGCGGCGAGGTGGGCGCGGTGGCCACGTGCGTCACGGCGGCGAGGCCATGGCGGCGTCGGGTGAGGTGGGGGAAACGAGGAAGAGAGGGAGAGAGAGGAACCAGAGGGGTCAGGGGGGGCCAGGGGAGGCTCTTATCCTCCACATCGGGCGCGGGGCGCGCTGTTGGCTAGGGAGGGAGGGGGGACCGGGGTGCGGGCGCGCACGCGCGTTGCGTGTTCGACAGCGTGCGAGGGGAGTGAGCAGTAGGAGGTGGGGGAAGGTGCGGGATGGGCTGGGCCGCGGTTTGACTTAGGCCCAGCTACAACGGCCCTTTTCTATTTCTTTGTTTTTCTTTTCTGTTTTCTCTTTTTATTTCTGTTTTGTAAATAGTTTAGCCACAATTTTAGTTTTGTAAAATATGTGACTTGGCTCAATAATTACAGTGCAATGTTAACTACTACTAGAAAAAGGTTTGGGGTCCATATGTTTTCATTTGAATTTTATTTAAATAAAATGGGATTAAATGGTGCTGTTTGGTACTGTTTTAGGATGTTAGACTCATCTAGGGGTCTTAGGTGATGTTGTTTTTCTTAACACAATTAGTTATGAATTATTTGCTAATTAATGAACATTTTTGTTTCCAAATTGGAACAACTTTTATTTTCACTTTATATTTGAACTTTAATTTGAGTTGGAATTTGAAATGAGATATGATGCAAATGATGATCAAGCACTGTTAATCATGGTGACTTGGCATTATCAAAAGGTGATCACTGTAGCTTAAACATGGGGGTGTTACACCTATACATGCGCATTAAGTCAATAGTTATGCAACGAAATTTTATCCTACTTATGGTGCATTATTCGGTATTAGTTATGTTCAATGCATGTTTATGACCGTTTTCGTTTTTTGGTTGGTTGATTCTCAATCTATTTGCTAGCCTTCATTTGTACAAAGCGGAAATACTGCTTGTGCATCCAAACTCCTTAAACCCAAGTTGTGCCAAATGAGTCCACCATATCTACCTATATGCCGTATTTCAATGTCGTTCCAAGTAAATTTGTGTGTGCCAACTCTAATTTTCAAAATAATTTTTCCGTTTTGTATGCCCGTACCGCTCATGAAGTGGCAAGGGTGGCCAATATTTTCCATGCTAGGTGTGTTATTCTCACGATGAGTGTTTATTCACTTGTCATTGCACGAGAGAGTGGTTGGTAATAGGGATGCCCAGTCCCACAATGAATCAAAAATTAATAACAACAAAATTCCTTGGAAAGTGTTGGTATGGAGGGCACCCGTGGATACGGTTAGCCATGGATTGTGAAAGAATGGTGGAAAGGAAATAAACTTTACTTTCTGTTTGGGAACCGCCTACGATGTGTCTAGCATGGAAGATATTGGGAATTCTCGGTCGTTTTCATTGACAGGAAAAGTATGCCTCTCAAAATAATTTTATCTCTCTAATTTAAGCTTTGAGCTGTGGCACATTAGCAAATCTCTGCTTCCCTCTGCGAAGGGCCTATCTATTTACTTTTATGCAATTTTTATTTCTATTTTGAGTCTCCATCTTCTCTTATAAAGCACCAACTAGAGAGCACTATTGTCATACTTGTGTATTGTGTGTAGCTAATATTCAGTGTGTTTCATGAATGGATCAATGATTGAGCATAATGGGCTAGGGATAACTTTCTTTAGCGTTGATATTTTGAAAAGCATGGTTGCTTGTTACTATGCTTGAGTATTTATATCTTCACGTCAAATTATAGACTATTGCTTTGAATTATTCAAGTCCAAATGTCCATGCTACAAAAGAAAAGAATATATGATGAATATGATGGGTAGCATTCCACATCAAAAATTCTGTTTTTATCATTTACCTACTCGAGGACGAGCAGGAATTAAGCTTGGGGATGCTGATACGTCTCCAACGTATCTATAATTTTTTATTGTTCCATGCTATTATATTATCAATCTTGGAAGTTTTTATATACATTTACAGCAATTATATATCATTTTTTGGGACTAACCTATTAACTTAGTGCTCAGTGCCAGTTGCTGTTTTCTACCTGTTTTTGGTTTTCCAGAATATCAATACCAAACGAAGTCCAAATGCCACGAAACTTTTTGGAGATTTTTTTGGACAAGATAAACACTAGAAGCTTCGGGAGGAGGACAGAATACCCTGGAGGTGGCCACGAGCCACCAGGGCGCGCCTGGGGGGGGGGTGGGCAGGTGTGCCCTGGTGCCTCGTGGGCCCACCTCTGACTATTTTGACCTAATTCCACCACTATAAATTCCCAAAAATCGGGAAACCAACAGACGAGTCCAGGAAATACTTTTCCGCCACCGCAAGTTTCCGTTCTTGAGAGATCCCATCTGGAGGCCTTCTCCGGTATTCCACCGGAGGGGGAATTGATCATGGAGGGGGTCTACATCAACCTTGCTGCCCTTCCGATGATGCGTGAGTAGTTTACCACAGACCTTCGGGTCCATAGTTAGTAGCTAGATGGCTTCTTCACTCTTTTTGATCTTCAATACAATGTTATCCTCGATGTTCTTGGAGTTCTATCCGATGTAATCACTTTTTGCGGTGTATTTGTTGGGATCCGATGAATTGTGAGTTTTTGATCAGATTAGCCATGGATATTATTTGAGTCTTCTCTGATCTCTTTTATGCATGATTATTATAGCTTCGTATTTCTTCTCCGATCTATTGATTTGGTTTGGCCGACTAGATTGATTTATCTTGCCATGGGAAGAGGTGCTTTGTAATGGGTTCGATCTTGCGGTGCTCAATCCCAGTGACAGAAAGGGACATGACATGTATGTATCATTGCTATTAAGGGTAAAAAGATGGGGTTTATTCATGCGTGAGTTTACTGTGTCTACATCATGTCATCTTGCTTAAGGCGTTACTCCGTTCTTTATGGACTTAATACACTAGATGCATGCTGGATAGCGGTCGATGTGCGGAGTAATAGTAGTAGATGCAGAATCGTTTTGGTCTACTTGTCTCGGATGTGATGCCTATATACATGATCATTTCCTTGGATATCATCATGATTATTTGCTTTTCTATCAATTGCCTAATAGTAATTTGTTTACCCACCGTATGCTATTTTCTTGAGAGAAGCCTCTAGTGAAAACTATGGCCCCCGGGTCTATCTAAATCATTTACTAAAACCCTAAAAATACTTGCTACAATTTTCTTTTATTTATTTTATTTTGTATTTTTGTTTCAATCTATCTATCTATCACATACAATTTAATCTTGCAATTTGCCGCCGAGGGATTGACAACCCCTTGTTTGCGTTGCGTGCAAGGATTTGTTGTTTTGTGTGCAGGTGCTGTTAACGAGGTGTCGCGTGATTCTCCTACTGGATTGATAACCTTGGTTTCATAACTAAGGGAAATACTTATCTCTATTGTACTGCATCTCCCTTCCTCATCAGGGAATTACCAACGCAGCTCACAAGTAGCAGGATGTTCGAGTACCTGCCCGGAGGGCTGTCCGAGTGACCCGCCCAAAGGGCTGTCCGAGAGGCCTCCCGAAGGGCTGTCCGAGGATCTTTCCAGTGGGACCATCCGAGGGACTGCCCTGAGGCCTCCTGAAGGGTTCTCCGAGGATCCATCCAGTGGGACCATTCGAGGGACTGCCCTGTGGCCTCCCGAAGGGCTGTCCGAGGATCCGTCTGGTGGGACCATCCGAGGGACTGCCCTGAGGCCTCCCGAAGCGTTGTCTGAGTTTCCGTCCGGTGGGACCATCCGAGGGACTGCCCTGAGGCCTCCCGAAGGGCTGTCCGAGGATCCGTCCGGTGAGCTGGCCAGGGAGAACATCCTCGCGGTTGGGAGGTTGTAAAATCCTAGCTGCGGGGATCTGCACCGACGATCTTCACCAACTCTACATCCGCTGCGCTATGAGTTGGTAACGATCAGATCAAGAACCTTGTATGCATCTTCATAGTGGTCCTAGGCTGGTGCGTAGGTCAGAATTTTTTTGTTTTCTGCCGCGTTCCCCTACAGTGGCATCATGATCCGTGCTATGCGTAGATGCAGGTTACGATCTAGAAAACATGAGATGTGTGGGTGTTGCACAATATAATTTTCTAGTAGGTGAGTTCTATTGCTGAAAATTATTTGTGCGGGTAGTAGATGAAATCTATTACTCGATGTTCTTGTTGCTTCCCTTGAATTTGCGTAGTCCTGATCTTGACGGCATGGTGGAATCTTACAAAGTTTTGGCAATCCGCGATCCTTCCATGCTGCTCCTGAGTATGCTGGTTGATAGATCAATGAAGTGCTAACAGTTCTTTGGGTTCTACCATAGTTAAAGAAAGATGGATATTTCGCAGACTAGAGGGCAATGCAGATATGATCTGCACGGGGTTCTTGCGTATGATGAAGTTCAGTATGGGGCTCGAGATTTTTTATCTCGTGTTTCATACGCCCCGCAAAGTTAATCTAGCGACTTGAATAATCATACTTGATGATAAACGTTGGTAGCTGTGATTTGGTTGAAACCTTAGAAGCCACGTAAAATAAAATCTTGTATGAACCGATTAGAGGGGTCTAACTTTGTTTTGTAGGATGCATGTGCATGAGATGTGGTATAGTCTTCGTCATATTTAATTTGATTATGTATGAGATGACTATAAGATGTAAATTAATTAATATGACCTGCGTGTCATGATTCGGCATGATGGCTGGAGCCATATGCTTGTCACTTTAAATGACCTGCGTGTCAACCTTGTTGTAATGCATTATTTTATTAGCTATAGAGATAGCAGTATTATTTATTGCATTGACAAGGCAGTGGCAATCTTCAAAAGGTGAACACCGACGCAAATGCCGAAGACGAAGAAATTAAAGACTTCTCCGTTAGAAAGGGCTATACCATATTATGCTATTATGAATTGCCTGAGATATTTATCCCTCTTGATGCACCCTTCTTGATTGCACGGTAGTCGCATTTTATTAGGGTGATCTCTCACAAAAATATCAAGTAGTTAGTGTTCTCCCAAGTGTAGCACTGTCACGGCACCTATCTCTTCGGGGTATCACATGGTTGCATGGGTACGAACGATTAGAGAAGTGTCACATGGTTGTCTTGACGTTCCGGAGGATCGTCCTAAGCTCGGAACATGCCCATCGAAAGATGAACAAGTGTCAAATAGAGATGTGATTGGCAAGTAGGCCTACCAATTGAAATTCTCGTCACTTGAGATGGTTGCATCCTTGGCGTTGAATTGAAATATGGATCTTGCATCACTCACAATCAATTATGACAGATATTGATTTGAGAGGGAGCGCACTTTAGAATTAATTTTAATTCTTAGTGCAATTAATTATGAACACTATCTAAGTGTTGTATGCATAATAGTTGTAGATATTGGCTCGCGTTTCCACCTTCCCTGTTAAAATTGAATAGCTCTTATTTATCTGGTTAAAAACTTTATGATTGGTAACATAATGTGAGGATTGTCCTCAAGAGTGCCAAGAAGAACTTTGTCCTATCGCATGCTTTTGGTATTCTCCCGCTAATGCTATGGATGATGTGACTCTCGTCCTTCGATCCAAAAGTTAAAATTCCATTACGGTCAAGTGCAATATGTTTGCTTCCATGAGACCTGAACTTCAAAAGTTTGGGATAGTTATGTGATAATCATGGAACTGAAAATTAGTTTCAGATACAAACGAAGGCTAAGAGATATGAGATATCCAAAGCAATATTTGTTTGCAAAGTATTAGTAAAGTGTTTACTATGCATTAGACTGATAAGAAAGGGATCCAGAATAACACCTGTCATGTGATGAAGGTGAATAAAACAACAACTTAAAGAGAAAGGAAATGTCCAAAGGGTGTTAGTAAGACTTTCACGCCTAGGAAGTCTGAGGCTAATGCCACTCTTAAAGTTGGGTGCTCCTTCTGAGAGTAGGAGAAATATTAAAAGTAAAACTGTTAGAACAATAAAGGCAAAAAGAAAGAAGACTGGAATGTCCAGCTCATGTATGAATGTCATATGAGTTATAGATGTATGGAAGGCTGGTCAAAGATATAATTCTTGGGAATTATGATTAAAACATGTTAATCACTGATTCTTGGGTATTGTGGTTAAAAGTTGATCACAGAGATACCCGCTCGATTGCATTCTGTTGCGACTCGATGCAAGAACTACTACGGCCTAAAAGACTTGCCAGTAATGAGGTTTAGATACGCGCTGGGAACATAGTAAAAGTTACTATACCTTCCATCGGTGTATTACCTCTGTATTCATTTTTCATAATTCATTTTAGAGTTTTATACAGTCTAGCCCATTGCATAATGTTTGTTGCAAGAAGGTTGTTCTTAATAGGACAATTGTTGTTCGGTGTTATGAATTACATAAGGGCCATGCTTCCATCATGGATGGAATGTATGTTATGAACATTGATAATGATATGATACATCCATAACACTGACGCTAAATGTCGCAAGACTAAAAGAATACCACATATGTATGGCATTGCATTTGGTCACACTGGAGAAACCCGCATGGAGAAATTCCATAATGATGGATTTTGAAGTCATTTGATTATGAATCATCTGACACTTGCAACTTTCATCCAGAAAGCAAAGTGACTAAAATACCGTTCACAGGCCATAAGGAACGAGCAATGAAATTATTGGAAAACACACATTCTGATGTGTGTAGTCCAATGGGTATTGTTGCTAGCAGTGGATTTGTCTATCTTCAGAGATGACTCAAGTAGATATGCAAATATTTGCTAAATGAGACATAAGTCTGAATCCTTTGAAATTGTTCAAAAGGTTTTCAAAATGAAGAAGAAATTATTGTAACAAGAAAATTATATTTCTGCAATTAGATTGCGGATAGGAATATTTGAGTTACAAGTTTAGCGAATGTCTGATGAGTTGTGAAAAGAGTTTCATAACTTGCATCTCCGAAAACACAACTGAGAGTGGAATATCCGTGAAGATGTAATCAAACCATTTATGACATGGTAAGATCAAAGATGACATAAATCAATTTGCCATTATCCCTTTTAAAGTAATGCTTTAGAGACTGCGGCTTTTACACTAAAAAGAGCGCCATCGGATCTGTTGAAATGACGCCAAGGTATGGTACGCCCAACCATGTTATGTCTTTTCTTAACATTTGGAATATTGGGCTTGTGTAAAATGTTTACAAAACTATTCCAAATCAGACAAATGCTACTTTGTAGGTTATCCCAAATTATTGGGTATTCCTCCATCACTATACCGAGGCAAAAGGTTTGCCACAAAGAACGGTATGATTTTGAAGAAAATGGTTCTTGCAAAAAGGTGAGTGGGAGGACAGTGCAACTCGACGAGATAACAGTATCTTCGTCATCAGGTCAAGGGAAAGAAACCTTGGAAGTAATTCCATAGTTTCCTACTGTGACTGATACAGAAGCCTCTACATGAGATGTATGGACTTCGGTCCAACTTGCAGCTGAACCACGTAGGCAAAACTCGTGCAAACCTCTAAGGTGCGCAAACGAGATATTATTGTTAGATAACAGTATACCTACGTTAATCAAGGAAGCAATGATGGGCCCTGACTCTGGAATTGGCTAAATGCCAATATAATCCGAGATAGTATCCATATAAATGATTCAAGATTTTATCTTGATAAACCCTTCGGAAGACTTAGAGTCTAACGAATATTAATGGAACTGTAAACTGATGCGGATAAATATGTTTTATCCATAAAGCTCGACTTGTTGCAATAACAAATTCAAGGAGTTGACTACGATGATATTGTCTCACCGTAGCGATGCTTAAAGTCGATTCGGGTTAAACTAGCAATTAATACATATTTCAATCATGAGATACGATACATGGATGCCAAAAGGATTTCCATAAGATGGAAATACAACTTAGGACTTGCATGTGATACAGTCCAAAGTATTTTGTCAATCCAGAGGATGCTAGTGAATATGCAAACTTCAGAGTTCCAGTAATGGACAGAAGAGAGCATAATGGAGTTGGAATCTTCGTTTTGATGAAATAGTCAAAAGAGTTTGATTTCATCAAAGGATAGCGAAGATGCTTGTGGTTACAAGAAAGTAAGTGGGAGCATAATAATATTTCTAAAACCTTGCGTGCTTGACACATTGTTGATTGGAAAATATAAATTTCTTGGCACAAATTAGGACTTCATTGAAAATTAGTTTTTCGATGAAGTGCTTGGCTATATAGCCTCAATATTAGGCATAATTATCTACAGAGATAGAATTGCCTAATAGGGCTAAGCCAAAATACATATTGACAAGATGCTAAAATAGTTTAGCATAAGAACGCCAAGGAGTGATTCTTGCCGAAGTCACATGGAAAGAGTTTTAGCAAGACTCGGTGTCTTAAAACACTGATGAGCAAAATACATGATGGAGCTTCCACACACATTTGTGTTTGGATTAATCATGTATTCCATGGTATGTAAAACAACCAGATATGTCCAGTACTCCCAAGCAGTTGCGAGTATAGATACCAAAGTGATCAAAATATTGATCATAGGACAGCAGTGAAAAATGTCATTGAGTACTAAAGTAGCACTGATGACATATTTTCTCGCAAGCAGAGATTATGAAGTGCTCATTGTAAGTAGTTACATCGATACAGTCTTCATCAATGCTCCAAGCGATTTTTGATTTAAATTAAGTGTTTTGTCTGATACATAATATGGAGGCACAGTAAGTTGGAGTTGTTCAAAACAAGTTACTGTGGTGAATTCTATAACAGAGGCTAACTATGTTGCCGCTTAAGAAGTGACAAAGAAGATGTTGAATCATATAGTTCATTCATGAACCTAGTATGGTTCCAAGATGGCTTTGGTCAATGGAACACTATTGTAGATAGTTGCTCCATAGCTCAGTCTAGGGAATCAAGGTCTGACCAGTGATTCGCATATATACAAAGCCAAGTCCACACAAAATATGAATTTTGTGAAAGCGTGAAAACGCAACGATATGCAAAAGATACACACGGACCTGGAGTTGTCAGATCCGTTGGACAAAGACTATACCACAAGCGAAGCATATTTTTACACCGGTATGCCATATATAGGTGTAAAGTGCATTAGCATTGACTAGATTATTGACTCTAGTGCAAGTGGGAGTCTGTAGGAGATATGCCCTAGAGGCAATAATAAATGTTATTATTTATCTCCATGTTCGTAATTAATGTTTATGTTCCATGCTACAACTGCTATGGTTCTTGAGTCTGCAATAACCACGAGTCTCGGAGGAAAACTAATATGCACGTGTGGAATAATAAATGGTAAAATGTATTCCGAGTCAAGCCTCTAAGACTAGTTCAAGTATTGCATGATGATTATGTTTTCCTAATCATGGGCATGTCTATGCCGGCAACTTTGAGAACACAATGTTAGAAGAACACTTGTGTTGAATCGACCCAATTGATCTTGTGCTATGAGATACATCCATCACAAGTTAATGGTTAATAACACAAAGAAAGTTAACATTTGCATAATTCCTTAGACCATGAGAGTATCGAGTTTCTTCATGCTTGCTTCATGAACTTTGGGGTTTGTTAAATGTCATCCGTAAAAGGGTGGCTATTACGGCGGCTTACGGGTTCATGGAAAAGTAAGACAAGGGACTTGATTGCTCAAGATTGGGATTTGATCCTCCGATGATGGAGAGATATTCTTTGGGCCTTCTCGGTGTTATGGTATCCATCATTGTCTGGCCAGAGACATCATGATTTGATCACGGGGATACCAGAACACGGGAACGAGAAAAGAGAACAAAACCGGTAATGAGGTAACTGGCATAGTGGACAAAGTTGTTGATCCACAGGGATGCCAATAAGTCTCACCTCGGGTGTTTGCAACAAATCGCGAAGCAACAGGAATAGCACACAACAACTACAGGTTCACTCGAATATTCATTCGTGTGGGTATAGGGATCAATATGGATGTCCACGGTTCCGCTATTGATCATTGATCGAAAAATGTTCCGGTCATGTCTATACTTCACCGAACCTACAGGGTCACACACTTAAGGGTAATCTATCAGTTGAATACTAGGAAGGGAGTCTGAGAGAAAGTCACCAGAAAAGTTTCGGAGACAATGGAAAAGTTCCGAAGAGAAAACCGGAAATGTTTCGGAGTCACCGGAAATGTTTCGGAGATGAAAATCATTATTCTGGAAAGGTTTCGGAATGTGTCCAGATTTATTTTAGGGAGTACTAGAAATGTTCTGGACCTTCAGAATTTTTTTTAGATTTTACGGTCACGGAAAAATATTTTTCATGAATAGTGGAAAACACTATTTGGTTGCTTTTTGGAAAGCCACCTTTTAGGGCTTTTCCCAAAAGATCTTGAGGGCATTTTGGTATTTCCAACTATACTCTACCCCTTGGGCTTGGCCTATAAATAGAGGTGGTGAGGTGCTCTCCATTCTCAATCAAATCTCTAATACAAATGCCATGCATGATCTGGCTTCTTCTCTCCCTCACACGAAATAGTTTCGTAGAGCCGAAAGGCTGTCTGGGTTCCGGTGGGAACTAGTTCTGGGCAGCGAAGCCCTGCCAGATAGCTCACACCGTATGTGTGCAAACCCGTAGAGATGTCGTAGTTTCGATCTTCTGCCCGAGGGGCTGTTCGAGTACCTGCTCGGAGGGCTGTCCGAGTGACCCGCCCGAAGGGCTATCCGAGAGGCCTCCCGAAGGGCTGTCCGAGGATCCGTCTGGTGGGACCATCCGAGGGACTGCCCTGAGGCCTCCCGAAGGGCTGTCCAAGGATTTGTCCGGTGGGACCATCCGAGGGACTGGCCTGAGGCCTCCCGAAGGGCTATCCGAGGATCCGTCCGGTGGGACCATCCGAGGGACTGCCCTGAGGCCTCCCGAAGGGCTTTCTGAGGATCCGTCCGGTGAGCTGGCCAGGGAGAACATCCTCGCGGTTGGGAGGTTGTAAAATCCTAGCTGCGGGGATCTGCACTGACGATCTTCACCAACTCTACTTCCACTGCGCTACGAGTTGGTAACGATCAGATCAAGAACCTTGTATGCATCATCATAGTGGTCCTAGGCTGGTGTGTAGGTCGGAATTTTTTTGTTTTCTGCTGCGTTCCCCTACAGAGTGATCCAGGATTTGCACACAAGGCAGCAATTAAAAATATTCTTAAGTACCTCAGCAAGACCAAGGACATGTTCCTTGTGTTCGAAGGTGACGAAGAGCTCGTTGTAACTGGTTACACTGATGCAGGCTTCATGACTGACCCAGATGACTTCAAATCTCAATCGGGCTACGTTTTCACTTTGAACGGTGGTGCAGTGTGCTGGAAGAGTTCCAAGCAGAACACCGTGGCGGATTCTACGATGAAGGCGGAATATGTCACAGCTTCCGAAGCTTCGAAAGAGGCAGTCTGGATCAAGCAGTCCCTTGAAGAAATTGGTGTGGTTCCAAGTGCGCTGGATCCGGTGGAGATCAATTGTGATAATAGTGGCACCATTGCTCAAGCAAAGGAGACAAGGTCCCACCATAAGTCTAGACACATTGAATGCAAATATCACATCATCTGATATCATGTTGATAAGGGTTTTGTGAAAGTACACAAGGTTCACATAGATCTGAACATGTCAGACCCGATGACGAAGCCTCTACCACGAGCAAAGCATGAGCAGCACTAGATAGCCATTGGTGTTAATGAAGCTATGTAAACTAGATTATTGACTCTAGTGCAAGTGGGAGTCTGATGGAGATATGCCCTAGAGGCAATAATAAAAGTTATTATTTATCTCCAAGTTCATAATTAATGTTTATGTTCTATGCTATAACTGCAATGGTTCTCGAGTCTGCAATAACCACGAGCCTCAGAGGAAAACTCATGTGCATGTGTGGAAAAATGAATGGTAAAATAGATTCCTAGTCTCGCCTCTAAGACTAGCTCAAGTGTTGCATGATGGTTCCATTTTCCTGATCATGGGCATGGCAATGCCGACAACTTTGAGGACACAATGGTAGAAAAACATTTGTGTTTAAGATTGTTATAACTTCGAGACCCTTTCGTCACAAGTTAATAGTTAATAACACAGTAAAGTTAACATTTGCATAATTCTTTAGACCATGAGAGTATCGAGTTCCCTCATACCATATGATGCACTTTGGGGTTTGTCAAACGTTAACCATAACAAGGTGATCATAACGGCAGCTTACGGGTTTATCAGAAAAGTATGACAAGGGACTAGATAGCTCAAGACTGGGATTTGCTCCTGCGACGATGGAGAGATATTCTTTGGGCCCTCTCAGTGTTATGGTATCCATCATCGTCTGGCAAGACACAGTGTGATTTGATCACAGGCATGCCGGAACACGGGAACGAGAAAAGAGAATAAAATCGGTAACGAGGAAACTAGCATGGCGAACAAGTTGTTGATTCACAGGGATGCCGATAAATTTCACCTAGGGTTTTTGTAACATACCATGAAGCAAAAGGTATAGCACACGATAACTATAGGTTCACTTGAATGTCAGTCGTGTGGGTGTGGGGGGTCAATATGGATGTCCACGGTTCCGCTATTGATCATTGATCGGAAGGAGTTCCAGTCATGTCTATACTTCACCGAACTTATAGGGTCACATGCGTAAGGGTCATCTATCTGCTGGGTACTAGGAGGTTAGGAGCTTGAGAGAAAGTCACTGGAAAAGTTTCGGAGACATTGAAAATGTTTCGGAGAGAAAACCGGAAGTGTTTTGGAGTAACTGAAAAAGTTTCGAAGAAAGCCACAAAGACCATCAAGCCAAAAAAGTTTTGGAGTACGTCCGAATTTTTTTTGGAGGGTTTCGAAAAGGTTTCAGGACCTCCCGGAATTTTTTGGAAGGCCCCAAGGGGAAGCTCCCACATGGTGGATATCTTCCCCCTTTTTTGGGGACATGTTGAAAGGGGGCACGCCTTTTTGTGGGACATGTTGAAAGGGGGCACCCCCTATGGGGGCAGCCCCCACCCCTTTGGTGGAAGGTTTTAGGAGGGGGCGCCCCCTATGGGGGGCAGCCCCCCCCCCCATGTGTGGAGAGTGTTGGGAGGGGGGGCCCTTGGAGGCAGCCCCCTCCATGGGGATTCGGCTAGGGGTGGGGGGGGGCTTTGGGGGCAACCTCCCCCTTTTTGTGGGACATGTTGGTTGGGGGCCCTTTGGGGCTGCCTCCTCCAAGCCCCCCTCCCATTCTCCATCTATAAATAGAATAGGAGGGGAGCCAGCCACAACACACTTGAGCTCTCACCTAAATGGCATGCAATGATCTGCCTCTCTATCTCTCTCCCCCTCCATGAAATAGTTTCATTTTGTCGCAAGGCTGCCTAGTCTCTGATGGTGATTAGTTCTAGACGGCAAAGCGCCGCTGGATCGGTGATACCGTATGCGTGCAACCCGGTGGAGAGATCATGCTTGCGATCTTCCGTTCGAGGGAGGGAAAATTCTCGCGGTTGGGAGGTTGTAAAATCCAAGCTGCAGGAATCTGCACTGACGATCTTCACCAACTCTTCTTTCGCTACTACTTCGAGTTGGCAATGATCAAATCTAACCTTGTATGCATCTTCATAGTGGTCCTGGGCATGTACATAGTACGGAAATTTTATGTTTTCTGCTGCGTTTCCCTACACCGGGTGCACTGATCGTGCACCTTGTGATGAAAACATATGCAAAAGAAACTAGTCATCTAAAGACTCAGACCAAGTGCCAACAGTCGGTCCGAGCCTTGGGGCCTACACCCACTGGGTGCACTGATCGTGCCCTTGGCAATGAACAACAAACTACGGGTTCGGAACCCAGAGAGCCAAGTCAATGAAGTTCAAGGATGGCTATATTATCTACTACTACAGAAAAGTACTTCTAAAGACTCGGACCGACTGCCAGTAGTCGACCTGAGCCTTGGGGGCTACACCCACCGGGTGCACTGACTGTGCCCCAGGTACCGACGGGACTAAACTCAAATTGCGAATGATGTTACCGACTATGCTTACTTCAGTGCTCTCCTCCATGTTGGTGCCGGCGGCGCCTTCATCCCGCCTCCATACCTGGACAAACGGAGGAAAGGGCTCGATCTCCTCCACCTCCAGGAACTCGATCTCCTTCCGCCGCCTGACCGGCTTGCTGTCCCCATCGTTCTTGGAAGATTCATCCTGAGAAGAGAGGTTGGGATCTGTTTGCCTCAGCTAAAAACCAGCAGAAAATTATTACCACCAAGATATACCGACTGAAAGAAAATCGAGTGTACAAACTTACCCCCATTGGAATTTGGCCGTATCCAAGAGGTTTGACGGGGCCGTCACGACAAAGAATGTTGCGGACCTGGGTGATCTGCTTCATCTGGGTCTCAAAGGTCTCGTCGGACAGTCGGAGTGGGGAAGTTCTAGTCTGGTCGGTTGCGCCAGAGTACAACCACATTCCCCTGATGTGGGCCTGGAGTGGCTGGATCCTCTGGCTGACCCACTGGATGCACTGATCATGCCCCTGGTGATGAACAACAAACTACGGGTTCGGAACCCAGAGAGCCAAGTCAATGAAGTTCAAGGATGGCTATATTATCTACTACTACGGAAAAGTACTTCTAAAGACTCGGACCGACTGCCAGCAGTCGACCTGAGCCTTGGGGGCTATAGCCACCGGGTGCACTGACTGTGCCCCCGGTACCGACTGGACAAAACTCAAATCGCGAAAGATGTTACCGACTGTGCTTACTTTAGTATTCTGGCGGACAGCACTCGCTCCATTCACCATTTTCAAGGCATCAAACAGGTTCTTCTTGGCCAGCTCCTCCAACTCGTTGGCCCCTGACACCATCTGCTTGACCATCACAATGGCCCTATCCACGCGGCTCATGCTCGCGAGAAGAAATTGTGCGGTGCTGGCTCCACCTCCTATGTCCCCGTGGGTGGAACCTAGTACGAGCATCGTCGGGGCAGGAGTCGGGCCGATTGGGACAGTCATCCCCTGGGAGGCGATCGGACCAATGGCAATGATGATAGGGACGTCTATGACCCCCTCAGTGAGGGTTGTTGGTGGAGCAGGTGGAGCAGCAGTCGGTGCTGTCGGCAACTTCTCAGAGGCAGTTGGTGCCCTTTGGTCTTCTCTCTCCATGAACTGGATCGGATCCACATCCATGGGCAGGGGATGAACTTCTTCTACTTCTTTCTTGTCGCCGTCATCCACAGGCGCGATGGAATCGACGGTCCTGGGAGCTGGGGGAACTTCTCGTTCAGTCAGCTCAGCCATTGGGGCCGGCTGAGCGGACGGCATCATCTTGCTGGTGGTCTTCTTCTTCTTCTGGCCAGCAAAGCTAGCCTTCTGCTTCCTGCGCCAATGGAAGGGAGACTATCAAGACTTTACCAAATTCAACAAAATGGAAAATACAATGGACGTATAAAGCATACCAGTAGGATTTGGGGATGTTCTTCAGACGAGGGCCTCTTCATGCAGCAGTCGGGCTCATGGGGGTGTGGCGCCCTGCCTGAATACCACTGTAGCCAGACGGTCGCCGCACACGCCAGCCCAGGAAATCACATTGGCGCACGCCTTTACAACATGTATCAAGAACACAGGCACATCTATAAATGGATTTAGAAGCCAGAAATGGCTTGAATAAGTACACATGGTTCTTACAGAGGTGGGGCAATGGAAAAGCACTATCTAAGGCACCACGGACTTGGAGCAGCTCCAATCCACAGGGATCTGGCTGGGTTACTCTTCTAGCCCGCGAATGCTCCGGCTTCTCTCTAGTGGACGGCGGATCCTTAGCTGAACCTGGCCACGTTAAAAGTCGCTGAGTACTTTTGAATGTACTCACAAGCAAACCATACAAACATATACACCATGCAAAGCAATCCATGGCATTCAAGCATGCATTTGTTGTCTTAACAATATTAACTATCATGGCATGGCATAGCTATTTAGCAATATTAATCATCATGTCATAACAGGATTATCTAACAAGATAACTACTAAGGTAAATATAGTATGACGAAGATAAAGCATATCATGTAAATAATCCATACTCCGAATATTCTCATGATCCAAACCAAATCCGATCCAAATCTTTTGGTCATCCAACCATCTCTCTTATAGCCATCCCATGGCTAACATCTCATATTCCTGACAGCATCTGATGTCCATGCATCTGTACTGCAAGTCTGATAAGTCTTACCTTTCTCTGGTTCATTATTAGCAATAGCATTATATGATTTATTCCTCCAGACTCGACACAGACCAAATAGTGTGACCTAGTACGAACTGTGTTCCATGACCGAGGACGCGGCTATTCGAATAGATTTACACTCTGCAGAGGTCGCGCACTTTACCCACACTATGGAGCTCTCGGCCTCGTACTTTAGTACATGTTCCCATTCGGGTGGACCGGTGCTGCTCCAACAAATCCAGTCTATTGCCTGGCACTCTTATGGTCCCACCAACATTCATACCCCTTCCGGGTCATGTCCTGGGTGTCCCCGATGTCACCTCGTGACATCCGCCACCATCGTGGCCAAACAAAACCGTCCCAAACGGGGACCCGCGCGCATATAACCTGGGCTCACAAGGTTATCGCCGCCTATCGGGCCAGGGTTGCACGCACGCATAACCTCCCCTCTTTTGAGGTACCGATAAGAGGCAAGACAATAGACCAAGTTAGGGCCTTCCCATAAATGCAAATGTGGCTGCACTGATAAGTTTGGTTCAGTGGCACTATGACTCGATCCAGCCGATGGAGGAGGTTGTTGTCATTGTTAAGTCACCTTCCTTATCATTGCAATAACAACAATAATGCATAATTAAAACATAACAACCTATCTCCATACTGTCATATACGAGTTATTAGTGCGGTAATGATAAACATTAACAAGTAATGTAAACAATAAATATAAACTATCAGGAGTTTAACTATTTCTAGCACGAACATATTCATTAATTTAAACACACAAGAATAACACAGAAGCAATGCTTTAGGGCATATATCAGATGGTCGGCTTACCTGGGGGTTGAAGAATGCACCGGGAAGGAGTGCGATCATCTCGCAGAAAGATTCGCCAAAATAGTTTCCCTCCGGATAAGGCTCAATATAGGGCAGGGGCAAAATGGTCATTTTCAGAATGTGTCAACATAATGAACATGATAACATCGGAACGGGCTCAATGAATAGAGAACGTGGGCTTTGGAATCACCTGATTCGGAGGTACGGTTGCGGAGATATGGCCGTTCGTTCGTTAAGCAGAAAAATAGACAAAATCTGTCCATTTTAGCTCTTAACGGGTGAGCGTCCGCAACTTAGGGCTTTGGCACTGGGCTGAAATAGAATCGTATTTTATGGAATACGCCTTCAGAGAAGGGAAAAGCGTACTCTGAAAATACGTCTCCACTTAATCCGAGCTGGCGCCGCTCCTCTCACTGACTGGTGGGGTTGCTGGCCCCACTAGCAGGCTCAACTTCCTCCTCGAGCGTGCACGATGAGCGGGGCAGCTAAGGTGAGCTCGACGGCGATTCCCGGTGGCTCCGGCCACCAATTCTGGCGACCCGGGTACCGGCGAGATCAGGAGAACCTGCCGCTTCTGATGAGGTAGGGCACGGACTCCAGGGAAGACCGAGACGAACGCACGATCAATGGAGGCGGCCGTCGGCAACGGTTGCGGGAGAACTCCATGCTCCGGTTGCTCCGTGGGCATAGTGAGGAGTACGAGGCTTCCACAGCATCTAGTGGATCACGAGGTAGGAGTAAATTGGAGCGGGGAGTGGTGGTTGCTTGGCTTCGACCGATGAAGTGGGCGACGGCGATCTGGCCAGAGAGTAGCAATTCGAGCTCGAGAGCTCGAATGCTTCGGCTAGGAGAGAGCTGGCAGGGAGAGGGAGTTGCTGCGGGTACTGGGGATGCGCGGGGAGGCTCCGGGCCACGGCTTTTATAGCCGGCCGGCTGGGAGGATAAGCACGGGCGCGACCGTGGGGATGAGCTGGCCTGCGTCCGGAGGTGACGGCTCTGGCTGGTGCCCGGCATCGGGAAGCATCACGGAGGAGCAGTGGAGGCCAGCTGGTGCGCTCGAGAAGCCTCGGCTTGTCTGGATACGGTGGTGGCTGTCCGGGTACAGTGGCGGTACGGCGGAGCTCGTCGTGGCGCGGCGGGGAAGCAAACAAAGGGGGAGATAGCTGGAGAGGGGTGCGTGGACGATGGGGAAGGAGGTCGGCACGCGAGGACACGCCGCGGCTGGCTGGCGCTGCCGGCAGCAGCGACGCACGGCACAGTGCACCATTTGTGCGTGGCCGCCACATGCTCACCGCATGCAGAGCTTGTCAAGAACATCGATTCGACCTCAGGCCATGTCAAACGCGGTAGTCACTGCTTCTAGAATCAAAGGAGCGGCTCTAGAGAGATGAACTTGGTCCAAAACCTTCTCTGGATAGCAGGTGTTTGTAGTGGTGTGGGGGAGGATCAGTTGGGGAAAGATGCTAATATTTATCTGAGGGTGATCACTTACAAAGGTGACCATCTTGGCAAAGTTTCAGCACAAATGGATGAGGCTAGCTAGTACTTCCTTTGCAAAGTGCCTCTCTTGACAAAAATGGTTTCTAGATGATTATGAGACAATGGCTAGATGGAATGATCTGAATTTTTGTGGGTGGGAATGATATAGGCATATGAGCTAGCTGGAAAAGTTTCAGCTCATTTTGATCATCTATGAAGGTACTTCCTTCACAAGGATAGATTCTGAACAGAAAGTCCCAAAATTACTTGTGGGAGATTGGATAAAGGGATTGAGCTAGCTTTTGGTTTGCATGAGTTATTTATTAATTTTAACCACTCTGCAAAATTTCAGCTCAAAAGGATCAAGGAATCATGCACTTCCTTTGCAATGGTCCAAACTAGACAGAAACCGCAAATGGATGATGTGCTCAAAATTTGAACTATGGAACTTGTTATTTTGGTGGAAATGGAGCATATATGGCTAGGAGGGGTTGCACAAATTATTTGGGCACCAGTAGAGCAACCAAAATAGTAGCTCCTTTAGAAAGGGGCAGGAATGGAATATCGGCTTTAAATAGGAAAATGCAATATCCCTTATTTAGTTTTGGCCAATATTTTTACGAGAGGTCAATAAAGTCACAAAGAACATCTCCACAAGTTTTCATGAACTTTAGAGATGTCTAGATATTTTCCTGGATTTAATTCTTTCAACTGGCAGATAAAGGAATTAATTTTAAATGAAAAATATTGCAAATGACTTGGCAATATTTTTGCATATCCAGGGCTTAAAGATATAGGAGAGTCTCTGGGAAATGTTAGGGAGGCAACAGATCAAAGGAAATTGGGGTTCCTTTGTAACTACGGGAATTAGGGTTTCCTCTCCGATAACTCGGAAAGTAGGGTTTTGGCGGCAAAACCCTGGAAATATATTTTGCGTGGCAAGGTTGGATTGGGGAGAATCTCTAGTTTGATAGGAAAGGCAAGGTTATATAACTATCTTCATATACCCAAGATCCAGAGAAAATTCGATAACATCGAAAGAAAAAGATGGGAGTCCAATCTAGCGATGGAAAAATCGAGGAGCGAAAATCAGGGTGTCACAAACCTACCCCCCTTAAATGAATCTCATCCTCGAGATTACCAGTCTTACCTCCCGGCGAAGGGGGACATACCTGTGTGTGACTTGGATCCATCAGTTGTCTCTTGTCTTCGCTGGTTCACTGGCCTTTTAACTGCCTCTTTTGATGGCTCAGGTGTTGCCTTCTCAAACGGCTACACTAAATCCTTCTCCTTCCCGTCAGATGTACCTCCTGTCCTGGTAGTTTATTGCCTAGGATCAGCGGGTAGCGAGTAGCATTGACAGATAGCTCGGTTTCCAAGGCCTGGAGCTAGTTGCTTCGGGTTTTATTGTGATACTCCATATCCTAACTGCCATGGGCGAGACACCCTTTCTTGGTACAGGGCTCACATAACCTTATGGCCTCGAGTGACTAGGAGTGGCTTTCTTCCTGCCTTGTCAGGTAAGAATGCTCAGTCTGGCTGTGGGTTCCGTACGGGCGTTTCCTTCTGTCTCATGCATTCAGACTTTGTCCTCGGGTGATCAATAACTATGTTCCCAGAAAACGCACTGGAATTTGCTGCAACATTGCTGTCTGGTATCCCTTAGGATATTTGTCTCAGTTGTCAAGGGAACGTCATATCCTTTATGCACACTTCTTGCTGAAATTTTCTTATCCCAAGACGTGTATACCTTCTGACCGGGTCCTGGGTGAGCTGAGTGTGATGCGGTCTGTTAGATATCACGGGGCAAACAAGTGTGGGATCAAACCAATGTTGATCTTTTCGGGGAACTCTTTGTTTGTCATATCATACTGACAGTCTTATGCTTTTGTGACTGAGATGACCAATTCATCAGTCTTTCACGTTGAATCTTATCCCTTTTGCCAACTATTAGGAATGGATCATGTCCATTTTGGCGGACATATTTTTTGCAACTCTCCCATAGGGGTTCTTTCTTCTGGTACTGGTTCCTGAGAAGTTGGATAGATTTGGCAAGACATTAGGGTCTGGCTCCCAGGGGTTGACGATGCTGATGTTCATGTGCTTTTAGCTGCTTCTTTCAAATGTCTGAGCGGGTATGTGAGGTACCAATGATTCACCATGTCCCACGTAGTATTTCTGCTTTACTGCCTGAGTTGAGTGGCTTGGACACGGATATTTATTTTTGTATTGCTTTGTTTCCATGTGAATTCAAACAGTGAAACTCTGTCGCTTGTTGAGGTGGTTCTGCCATATATATCTTCTGCACTCCTTGCTAAGACCACTAAACTGAACAAAGCATGGCTACTATTCTATGTAGCTTCCGGAGCATAGCCTCTTATCTTGGTTGGTGGTCCCGTATTTATGAGGAGTACGACATGCTTGCTGCATTGTTGTGGCCGCATATGCAAGAGTCTGACAAGGATTGGTAATATTACCTTGTCTGTGAAGCTTTATTTTATTGACCATTGCGGAGGTTGTTTATCCGAAGCTTCCTTGTTCTTAGGGCTCCTTTTTGTGGACCAATCATGACCTTCCAGCACGGCTCCTTGGTCGTATCCCAGCCTGTCGAGCTTGTACTCACAACTTACTCTTGCATATCTCGTAGGGGTTACTGCGTTCATATCCTTCTTTGAAATATGGGGCCAATGTTTCTCTTAACACAGTCATTCCCCTGTATGAGTGGCTCGCATGAACTAAGATGCATGCTCACAGCATATCCAGGGGTAAGATAAATCCTTTCATAGTTACTAAGTTCTGAGGTAGACGGGTGTTCCTTCCTGGTACAGACCATGCTTATTGTAATAGTTGTGGGTCTATCCTCGACGTGTTTCTTTGAATGTTTCCAAATTTATTCGAAACAGACTTCCACCAACACAGGTGACTTTTATGATGCGTGCTGAAGAAGGACGAGTGCCTTCCATTGGAAGCCATCCAACTGACGGTCAAGTGCTCGAGTCCGAAATGACACCCTCGTGGAAACTTCTTGTATACTGATGCAGCGTTCCTGGTCTGTGGAGAAGTTGGTCACAATATCCCTCTGTTTCTCTTGGGACAGTCTGAATGTGAAAATATGTCCCTTGTCTTGCTCGATGCATATGACAATCTCATTAATCTGGGTAGCCGCGAACTTATCCATATTTTTTGCAAACCTTGTTCACCATGTCCAGAAAATTTTGGATGGGCACGAGTAAATTCCAACATATGCTTTGATAATATTCCAGAGTTTTGACATTGCTCTTGGCTCATTCTCGCAATATGCCTTCTGTGGGTAATAAATGGTTCTTGAGTCCTTTGAGAAAAGACCCAAGGTTTACCCTACTGACTGAAATAATACTTGTGTCGAGGACGGAATAATTTGTCCCTGCTGGTGTCTATTCCTGGTAGCTCATCTGACTGTTCCTTAGGTGCCATCTGCTCCGAGGCAAACTCCCCCAGGTATATTCTGGCCTTGCCTGTTGCACGCAGATTCTGTTTCTGACCCATTCTTCATTCTTGGCAGATCCGGTGTTGCTGTTTTGAATATCAGGCAATTTGACTTGTACTGACTGAATGTGGATTGTTGGGTATTATCCAAGTTGTGCTCGTTTCCTCTTAGCAGCACTTGCGGATGGATCCAGTCGGAGCAAAAGAACGGAACCAAGAAAAGAAGCAAGATTCGTGAAAAACCAAAAATACCAAAAAGCAAATAAATCTCACATTTCGCAGATTTTATACACATGGCCGAAGATTCACTAGTATAACTAGCCTAATGCACTCGATGCACCTCTAAGGATTTAGAAGCAAAACCACACAATGCTTCTGGTAGCAATTGGGTGTCAAGCTTCTACTACTTCCTTAGGGAACATCAAACTCGACGCATGACCATAGCCAAAGTGGCTTAGTCAACGATCCTCGGGTTGTCGGGGAAAGATGTAATTTATAGGCGTTTCCCAAGGGAAACTGGATTTGAGGAGAGAAATGCCATGGCTAGCAAGCAAGGTGGGCATATCTGATTTACCTAGTGGCTGAGGGCTCACGGGTCGTTGCCTGGTGTGGACATTTCACACCGGAGGCAAAGGCCACGAGAGTTGGGGTCTGATGCGGGGAAAAACCTACGAAATTGCCTTATGATCAATAGTAGCCATGCCAGTTTGGCAAAGATGGTTGAAATCCATCTGGGCTTTCTACTGAGCAAGAGACAATAAAATCCAGCTAGGGTAACCTACAGTCAGCCTGGATGCTCTGATACCATCCGATGTGGCGCCCCGCCTGAATACCACTGTAGCCAGACGGTCGCCGCACACGCCAGCCTAGGAAATCACACTGGCGCGCACCTTTACAACATGTATCAAGAACACAGGCACATCTATAAATGGATTTATAAGCCAGAAATGGCTTGAATAAGTACACATGGTTCTTACAGAGGTAGGGCAACAGAAAACCACTATCTAAGGTAGCACGGAGTTGGAGCGGCTCCAATCCACAGGGACTTGGCTGGGTTACTCTTCTAGTCCGCGAACGCTCCGGCTTCTCGCTAGTGGACGACGGATCCTTAGCTGAACCTGGCCACGTTAAAGGCCGCTGAGTACGTTTGAATGTACTCGCAAGCAAACCATACAAACATATACACCAAGCAAACCAATCTATGGCATTCAAGCATGCATTTGTTATCATAACAATATTAACTATCATGGCATGGCATAGCTATTTAGCAATATATTAATCATCATGTCATAACAGGATTATCTAACAAGATAACTACTAAGGTAAATACAGTATGACGAAGATAAAGCATATCAAGTAAATAATCCATACTCCGAATATTCTCATGATCCAAACCAAATATGGTCCAAATCTTTCGATCATCCGACCATCTCTCTTATAGCCATCCCACGGCTAACATCTCATATTCCTGACAGCATCTGATGTCCATGCATCTATACTGCAAGTTTGATAAGTCTTACCTTTCTCTGGTTCATTATTAGCAATAGCAGTATATGATTTATTCCTCCAGACTCGACACAGACCAAATAGTGTGACCTAGTACGAACTGTGTTCCATGACTGAGGACGCGGCTATTCGAATAGATTTACACTCTGCAGAGGTCGCGCAGTTTACCCACACTATGGAGCACCCGGCCTCGTACTTTAGTACATGTTCCCATTCGGGTGGACCGGTGCTGCTCCAACAAATCCAGTCTATTGCCTGGCAATCTTATGGTCCCACCAACATTCATACCCCTTCCGGGTCATGTCCTGGGTGTCCCCGATGTCACCTCGTGACATCCGCCACCGTCGTGGCCAAACAAAACCGTCCCAAACGGGGACCCGCGCGCATATAACCTGGGCTCACAAGGTTATTGCCGCCTATCGGGCCAGGGTAGCACGCACGCATAACCTCCCCTCTTTGGAGGTACCGATAAGAGGCAAGACAATAGACCAAGTTAGGGTCTTCCCATAAATGCAAATGTGGCTGCACTGATAAGTTCGGTTCAGTGGCACTATGACTCGATCCAGCCGATGGAGGAGGTTGTTGTCATTGTTAAGTCACCTTCCTTATCATTGCAATAACAACAATAATGCATAACTAAAACATAACAACCTATCTCCATACTGTCATATACGAGTTATTAGCACTGCTTTAGGGCATATATCAGATGGTCGGCTTGCCTGGGGGTTGAACAATGCACCGGGAAGGAGTGCGATCATCTCGCGGAAAGATTCGCCGGAAAAGTTTCCCTCCGGAGAAGGCTCAATATAGGGCAGGGGCAAAATGGTCATTTTCAGGATGTTTCAACATAGTGAACATGATACCATCGGAACGGGCTTGATGAATAGAGGATGTGGGCTTTGGAATCACCTGATTCGGAGTAATGATTACGGAGATATGGCCGTTCGTTCGTTAAGCAGAAAAACAAACAAAATCTGTCCATTTTTGCTCTTAATGAGTGAAGGTCCGCAACTTAAGGGCTTCGGCGCTGGGCTGAAACAGAACGCGTATTTTCTGGAATGCGCCTTCAGAGAAGGGAAATCGTACTCTGAAATACGTCTCCACTTAATCCGAGCTGGCGCCGCTCCTCTCGCTGACTGGTGGGGCTGCCGGCCCCACTAGGAGGCTCATCTTCCTCCTCGAGCGCGCGCGATGAGCGGGGCAGCCGAGGTGAGCTCGATGGCAATTCCCGGTGGCTCCGGCCACCGTTTCTGGTGCCCCGAGTACCGGCGAGATCAGGAGAACCTGCCGCTTTCGATGAGGTAGGGCACGGACTCCAGGGAAAACCGAGACGAACGCACAATCAACGGAGGCGGCCATCGACGATGGTTGCGGGAGAACTCCATGCTCTGGCTGCTCCGCGGGCTAAATGAGGAGTACGAGGCTTCCGCAGCATCTAGGGAATCATGAGGAAGGAGTAAATTGGAGCGGGGAGTGGTGGTTGCTCGGCTTCGACCGAGGAAGTGGGCGATGGCGATCTGGCCAGAGAGCAGTAATTCGAGCTCGAGAGCTCGAATGCTTCGACTAGGAGAGAGCTGGGAGGGAGAGGGAGTTGATGCGGGTGTTGGGGAGGCTCTGGGAGGCTCCGGGCCATGGCTTTTATAGCCGACCGGCCGGGTGAATAAGCACAGGCGCGGCCGCGGCGATGAGCTGGCCCGCGTCCGGAGGTGACGGCTCTAGCTGGTGCCCGGCATCGGGGATCATCAGGGAGGAGTAGTGGAGGCCAGCTGGTGCACTCGAGAAGCCTCAGCTCGTCCGGATACGACGGTGGTTGTGCGGGTACAGTGGCGGTACGGCGGAGCTCGTCGCGGCGTGGCGAGGAAGCAAACTAAGGGATAGAGAGCTGGAGAGGGGTGCATGGACGACGGGGAAGGAGGTCGGCACGCGAGCACACGCCGCGGCTGGCTGGAGCTGCCGGCAGAAGCGACGCGCGGCGCAGAGCACCATTTGTGCGTGGCCGCCACGTGGTCACCGCGTACAGAGCGTGTCCAGAACACCGATTTGACCTCAGACCATGTCAAACGCGGTAGTCACTACTTCCAGAGTGGACAGCAACGGCTAGAATCAAAGTAGCGGCTCTGGAGAGATGAACTTGGTCCAAAACCTTGTCTAGACAGCAGGTGTTTGTAGTGGTGTGGGGGAGGCTCACTTGGGGAAAGATGCTGATATTTGTCTGAGGGTGATCACTTACTAAGGTGACCATCTTGGCAAAGTTTCAGCACAAATGGATGAAGCTAGCTGGTACTTCCTTTGCAAAGTGCCTCTCTAGACATAAATGATTTCTGGATGATTCTGAGAGAATGGCTAGATGGACTGATCTGAATTTTTGTGGGTGGGAATGCTATAGGCATATGAGCTAGCTGGAAAAGTTTCAGCTAATTTGATCATCTATGAAGGTACTTCTTTCACAAGGATAGATTCTGAACAGAAATTCCGAAAATTACTTGTGGGAGATTGGATAAAGGGATTGAGCTTGTTTTTGGTTTGCATGAGTGATTTATCAATGTTAACCACTCTGCAAAATTTCAGCTCAAAAGGATCAAGGAATCATGCACTTCCTTTGCAATGGTCCAAACTGGACAGAAATTGCAAATGGATGATGTGCTCAAAATTTGAACTATGGAACTAGATATTTTGGTGGAAATGGAGCATATATGGCTAGGAGGCGTAGCACAAATTATTTGGGCACCAGTAAAGCAACCAATATAGTAGCTCCTTTAGAAAGGGGCAGTGTAGGAACGAAATATGTCTACCAGAGGGGGGTGAATGGGAGTTTTAAAATTTCTTCGGAAACAATAAAACTCTCAGAACCCAGCAGCGGAGCGAATGAAAATTAAGGATAGTGAGCGAACAAAAACTAGCGAACATGAACTAAACACATGAGTCGAATGGAATCATACCAACGAACCTTGTCAAGCATGACAGAGCGAAAGGAAATAGGAGGAGAGAGGTAACCAGTAGTGCTTGATGGCGACAAGGTATTTGGTAGACCAGTTCGCCCTTCTGCAAAAGGACTACGTCTGGTTGCAGGGGTTGTGACTTAACACAGAAGATAAACTCTCTTCGCCCTATTCTCCTCAACAATTGGTTCGTCAACTTCTCAGAATCAAATGGAGCGGCCACCGGACAAAGCCGGTGCGGGGTGGCTATTTATAGCCGCAGCCTTCCCTGATGGGAAATGACCATTTTAGACACGCGGTCCAGCCAATGGCCAACCGACACGTTCTCAACGGTCAGATTTTTGGAGCAACGGCAACATTACTTGAGGAACAAGTAAAGCTAACTCCTCGGTTAGAGACAAATCTCTCGCAACGAAGAAGATCATAGTCTCTTGCTGGCAAGTATTCGCTGAGAACACAAAGAGATTTCTCTCGCAACTTACATAGGATTGGGTTTAGCATCAGAGAATCAAAGTTTTGAACACTGCACCCCTCTTAGTAGTACGGTGGTCCTATGACTCAATAAAGAGAAGAGAAACAACGAAATAAATGCTACGTCTTCACTTCATCTTCAATCTTCTCGGCTGCAGTCAATTCCTTCAGACAGGCGCTGAACCAATTGCTTTGTGTCAACAAGTTTTGGGGGACACTCTTGTCAGCATAATCTTCGGTGATATCCTCGCTGCCATGCAGGAGATTATCTTCCGAGTTTGAACCAAACTCCTCGTGACTCCAGGGACCTGTTACTCTATGTGCACTAGCAAACACATTAGTCCCTTGTTGTCTATGTCAACAATCTCCAAAACACAAGGAGGCAAATTATTGCACCAACAATTTCCCCCTTTTTGGACGATTGTTGACAAAACAGATAATCATCGAAGTGAAGATAGATAAGTAAAAAGTAATTCGAGCAAGAGTGAACAAGTGTTACTTTGCTCGATGATGAAATAGACTCCCCCTAAAAGTATGCAGGGAAAAGGATATGAGATAAATTCTCCTGCAAGTATTGATGTATACAAAGGAAATTTAATCATTCGAGACACTAATTCGCACTGATGAGATATATCCATCAAGATCGTAGTGCAATCATTCATAACTTCTGATAATAATTCCACCTGCAAAACAAATGCTTCAAGAGAAATAGTGCAGCTAGAGGGGTTATTAAGATTACAGCACAGAAGTTACCGAGAGTTTTACAACTTAGTAAAGATAAGCTTATACCAGAAGTTGCAAACTCGCACGAAACCAAAACAACCAAACATAGAAAGCAAATCTATCAAAACTCGATGTAATGCCCCCCCTTTTTGTCAACTAGTGTCAAAAAGGTGACGAATAACATGAGTTCAAAAGCGCAGAACTCGGTTCACTCGGTGGCATCTCCAGAAGAACTGTCCGAGGTGATTTCTTTTTCGGAGGTGACTGGATTTCTTTTACCTTCAGCAGCATCAGATCTCCCTTCAGGGATAATAACGTGGGGCTGAGCAGACAATGAGGGCCCATTGGGAGCAACCACAGGAGGAACACGGGATAGCACGTATTGCCTTCGGTAGGTTTTTTGGTCGGTGAGGTGGCTTCAGATTCTTCGAGCATCTTGCGAAGCTTGAGATGTAGAAGATCAGTGGTTGGCTCACGAGCAGGGAGAGGAGGGGTACTCCGCTCCTGAAAATCTTCAATAGTGAAGCCTTTGTCGATGTAATCGTATAACTCTTGGAGATTAACATTCAGGAGTTGTTTCTCAGTGAAGAACTTACAAAACAATTTCCAGAGTCTCTTCTTGTTTTCATCAGCTATTAGATGCATGATCCTGGTGCGATTGTTGAGAGCGTTTATCTTGGAGGCGAGATGTTCTTTTTCGCGTCGATCCTCGGCTATATGCTGCAGCAGCAGTTGTTGTGTGCACAAACTAACTTCAAGTTGTGATGGAGGTTGAGGCAAAAACAATTGGTCGCGCTGAGGAAGACGCGGCCCGTCGAATTTCTTGTGATAGTCTTGGGGGCTTGATGCCGGTGATTTACCCGAAGTAATATCTTCCATGACTTACAGCGTATCGCGAACAGGAGGTATGAAGCTTTTGTGATTTTCCTTCACAAGATACACTATGCGCATAGCATGATCAATAACTTTCTGGATCCAGGGCGCGAAGACTTTGATGCAGAATGGATACTGAGTAGAATCCTTCAGAATGTGCAGAAACATGTCTTCGATGTCGAAGATGTATCGCTCAGAGATGACATTTCGAAGAACATCTGAGATAGACTTGTCCGGATTCATACCAGCTAGAGGGCAAATGGTGTATGAGAGCATGTGGAACAGAGTCTGGTTCTCAAAGGTTAAGTGCTCAGGACAAGGAGGACCAGAGTAGTCACGAATCTTTTCTTGGTCCGTTGTGCACCGAAAGACTTCATCTGATATGACATCAGTGTTGTGCACTCGAATTTCAGTGTCTCCATGCTCAAAGCGAGGGAAATGGAAGTGCGAGACGAAATCCATTGAAGTGCATTTGATGCATTTTCCTTCGGTCATCCATTCCATAATCCACTTCGAGCTATCTGATTCATCGCCAGAGATATACAGTGTAGCATAGAACTGAAGAATTATCTCTCTGTTCCATGGATGCTCGAACTCAAACACTTTGGTGAGATAGAAATGATCCAAAGCCTGAAGCAATTGATTGAAACAGGCAATGTTTTGCATTGTAGGAATGTTTAGATACTCATGAGGAAATATCTTTCTGCTCTCATAGAGGATCCGAGGGTAATATATCACCTGTTCCTTAGTCCAGAAGAGAGGCGATTCCGAAGTGCGCGGCCCATCATATGGACTGTCTTGAAAGAATTTGGGATGCGCGTTCCGATTGCATAAAGGACCTTTGGTGCCTGCACCAGACGAGAACAAAGGCAGTTCATCACGAGGGTTTGGATATTTGAGTTCTTCTTCAGGAGAGAGAAATTCATAGCCATACACAACTGAGTCGGCATGGCGAGTAGATACAGATTTCCGCTCGGAGGGACCAGCATCTGAAATTCTTGTCACTGTATCGATAGTTAACTTGAGTGGGGATGGAGCTGAAGTCATAACAGGTGGTGCTACGGAGACAGTTG
The DNA here is from genome assembly GCA_039707655.1 of Elymus sibiricus. Classification (NCBI taxonomy): domain Eukaryota; kingdom Viridiplantae; phylum Streptophyta; class Magnoliopsida; order Poales; family Poaceae; genus Elymus; species Elymus sibiricus. The sequence goes on from CM077676.1 coordinate 439,927,598, forward strand.
GCAGCAGGGCAGGTTCATCCACTGGAGGCACTAGGGCCGTATCTTGTACTGGAGGTGGTTGAAGTTGTTCCACTGGAATCTATTGTGGCTTGGTAATAATTGGATCTGAGACTTTCGGAGCTTCATGAGCAGGAGAATCTTGGGGTGAAGGAGTGAGGGATTTCACCTTCTTCTGAAACAGATCGCTGCGAGGGAATATTAGCTCGAGCAGGTGATGCCACAGGAACTGATTCAGTTGGCCTTGGCAAGAGAGGAGCGTCCGAGTCCTTTACTGTGGGCTCTGATGGAATAACTGGCTTAGGAGATTTTTCTTTCTGAGACTGAGCAACTGGCCGTTCAGGCGACTTTTCCTTTGTAGCTGGAGGTACATTTTTCTTCGCAAGCCTCTTTCGTTGCTTCTTCTTTTGTTGAGCAACTTGATCAATGTGGCCTTTGACCAGAGCATTGTAGCTAGAGACCTTTGTTTGATGTTCGTTGCAAATCTTCCGAACCATCTCATCCAGATCAGAATGAAATCATAATCGCCTGTGGCGAAGGACTGTCAGGGTACGGTTGACATCCTTGTAAGATGCTTCGAGCTCTTTGATGACAAACTTTGGTGAAGTTGCAATCATTCGATCATTCAGCTCAAGCAACTCGGCAGACAAGGAATTAATTTCAACAGCATCCTCACACATATCTTGTACAAGGGTGCTAGCTTCTTCAACAACTTCAGGGGGTATGCGCAGACGTGCCACTGCACCATCGAAAGGATTCCCAACAAATCGGTCAAGCTGTTCCATGATGAATATGTGATCATAGTTGTGAGGAGCAATTGACTCGGCAATAGGAGCAGTCTTCACAGGAACTTGCTCGGATGGAGGTTTAGAAGCCAAAGGCCGAGTCAAGGTAGGCGCAAACTTAGCAGCCTTCTCCTTTGGAGCAGCAGGAGTAGTAGCTTGTGGAGCATCGTTTTCGATAGTAGGCGCCTTGATTTTCTTCAAAGCAGGCTTGGGAAGGCATTCACCTGGCTTTGCAGTTTGCACAGGGGCATCCACTACCAAGTCCTTCAAGTTGATAGCATCTGGATGTGGAGTGGTGTTGACATGCTTTTTCATCGTGACAGTGGTAGCAGGAGTTTTTCTAGCAGTAATCTTCTTTGGCGGAGCTTCAGGAACCTCATGAACCCGAAGATCAGGCAGCACAGTTGAAGTTGTAACATTTACTTGCTCGCTAAGAGTAGCAGCAACTTCTTCCTTTGTGAGAGGAGGTTCATCATTCAAAGAATCACTCATTTCAAATTCATCAGCTGGTTGAGCCTTTTTCTTCTTCGGTGCACTCTTTCTCTTTGATGCAGCAGTGCTGGGATCATCCTTGCGTTTAGTGCGTCCTTCAGATTTACCTTCGGCCTTTTTCTTCTCGACATCATCTTTGAGAAGGCGAAGGTTTTCCTCTTCATGAGCCTTTTGCTTTTCAGCCTTCTTAGCTCGCTTGATGGCATTTCGCTGAAGCTTGGCAAGCTCATCAGGATAAGATTCGGGCGTGCGAAGGGATGACTCATCAGCATTTGGTGGAGGAGGTGGTCTCTATTTGGGACCATTTGGATTTATGAGAGAAATTTCTCGGCAGTCACCCCATGCTAGATGAAATGCAAAGTTCTGTGCAAAATGAGGATGAACAAACTCATAGTTGAACCATTTTCACACCCAATGACGTCGAATCCATTGTTGACGCATATCTCTTTGATGTTTGGTTTCTCCTGTTACAGTATCATAACGATCATGAGATATATACTCAGCTGTGTTAGTGTACACCTGTATGCCACCCTTCTTCTTCTTCGGAGCATTCTCTTCTTGCTCGTTTGCATTTTGCTTGGTTCTTTTTCGCTTGCTAGTTGATGGGCCTACCGTTGGGCCCTTGGCATTCGGAGCTTTGGATTCGTCGGCTGTTCCCAGAACATCTTCTCTGTCAGCCCGGCCCACTGGTTGAGCTGAGTCCTCAACTGACTGCATTTTCCTGTGAATAAAGATAGATGCGAGGGAAAATGGGGACAGGGTTACGAATGCACACAACAAATTTTGAAAGAAATTGTTTTTGACGAAGAAGTAGATGCAGACTTTGAGTAATGTTTTGGAAGAAGGAAATGAGTGGAACAAACTAGTAGGTTCAAAAGAATATACTAGTTAACGTGCAAAGCATTCCGTTCGTACGAGACACAACACAAACCCTAGATCTAAAATTTTCGGATGCGAGGGACAACTACAAATCACATCCGCACAAGCTACCTATCAGTTAAGATCTGGAAAATGCGGTAAAAATAGGCAATATCTACCACAGAAGAACTCAAACAGGATGAATGGAAGAATGAGTTCGCACTACACATACCCTAACTCGGTGATGTGCAGCAACTACGGCGGCGCGGAGAAGAAGATAAACCACGGCGGCGATGGAATGACTCCGGCGACCTCTTTCCGGCAGCAAAGCGGCGAAGATGATCGGCGTCGTCGAGCTCAAGGTGGAGCAGTACGGTAGGGCTTCGGAAAGTGACGGTGGCGGAGAGGCGAAGTGAATGAGCAAGGTTGGACGGGGGCGGCACAGTATATATATACGAGGAGAAAATAACCGCACCCGGTGAATCTGATCAGACGGCCACAGTCAGAGGACTATTGCGACTCAACGGACCAGATAACCTGGCAGTTAATGATGAGCATGTGGCAACCATCACCAAAGAACGTGATCCTGATTTAGGCGGGAAACCCCAAATTTTGGACGGCTTTCGCCAAATTAAATTAAGTTCGGACCGAAACTTTAACGTGGTCAAGGACACCAGATAAAGTTTCGTTCCCAGATGAATCTTGTGCATTCATAACGGAACAGCATAGACTGGAAGAGATAGAATAGAAAGAAAACAGGGTCCTAGGTATTTCACTCAGACGAAGAAACACAAACACCCAAGAGAGAAGCTATGAGTCAAACACATTCGGACGAACACAAAACTCTACAAACGAAAGACAACTTAACAAAAAGAAATCGTGGTGGCGTTACCCACCGTATAAGAACTGTATGACCCCGAGCGTCGCACAATTTTCATGGAACCCAGTTAGTCTAGTTCTTCATTAATGTATTCACTCTCCGAAAGAAAATTTCACTTTGTCGAAATTTTCAAACTCTTCGAGTGTTATGCACCCATTCCTTCTAAGATGTGGAAGTATTGGTACGGGTGCCGAATCTAGGATATTTAGCTCACACCGTAACACATAGAATCTTTTCTCATCGAGAGGCTTGGTGAAGATATCAGCGAGATTCTCCTCGGTCTTGATGTGACTGATAACAATATCCTCTCGAGCAACATGATCACGAAGGAACTGATGCCTGATCTCAATATGCTTGGTGCGAGAGTCCTGCACTAGATTGTGTGCAATTTTGATCGCACTCTCATTGTCGCACAATAGAGGGATCTTCTTTACCTTGATGCCATAATCCTTCAGGGTCTGCTTCATCCATAATAACTGAGTGCAACACGTGCCAGCAGCAATATATTCGGCCTCTACCGTAGAGAGCGAGACACAATTCTGCTTTCTTGATGACCAACATACCAAAGATCTACCGAGGAAATGGCATGTCCCCGAAGTAGATTTCCTGTCAACCCGGTCACCTGCATAATCTGAGCCTGAATATCCAACGAGGTCAAACTGTGCTCCCTTAGGATACCATAAACCTAAGGTAGGGCTGTGAGCCAAATATCTCAGAATACGCTTGACCGCTTGGTGATGCGATTCTTTCGGTGCAGCTTAGAAATGAGCACACATACAAACACTCAACATAATGTCAGGTCTGGATGCACATAGGTAGAGCAAAGAACCACTCATCGAACGATAAGCTTTCTGATCGTAATCTTTACCGTACACATCTGCGTCCAGCTGACCATTCGTGGGCATGGGAGTTTTGTAGCCCTTCTATATGCAATCTTGCATTTTGAACTTCTTCAGACAGTCTCTCAGATATTTCTCCTGAGAGTTGAAAATTATATTGTCCTGCCAACGAATTTGTAGTCCGAGAAAGAACTTGAGTTCACCCATCATAGAAATTTGATACTTCTCGGACATCATTCGCCCGAATTAAATGCTGCAAGCATTGTTAGTACAGCCAAAAATAATATCATCCACATAAATTTGACACACAAATAGATCACCATCAATAGCATGTGTGAAAAGAGTGGAATCAGTGGATCCTGGCTTGAACCCTTTGTCGAGCAGAAACCTCTTCAGAGTGTCATACCAAGCTCGAGGGGCTTGCTTCAGCCCATAGAGAGCCTTTTTCAACCTAAAAACCTTGTTAGGAAACTGAGGGTTTTCAAAGCCAGGTGGCTGCCTAACATAAACTTCCTCATCAATTTCACCATTGAGAAAAGCACTTTTCACATCCATTTGATAAAGCAGGATATCATTGTAATTTGCATAAGTGAGAAGAATGCGAATTGCCTCAAGGCGAGCAACATGAGCATATGTTTCACCGAAATCAATACCTTCTACCTGTGTATACCCTTGAGCAACAAGACGCGCTTTGTTTCTCACAACAATGCCATTTTCATCTTGCTTGTTTCGGAAGATCCATTTGGTGCCGATGATATTGTGCTTCTTAGGATTCGGTTTGTCGACCAATTCCCACACATGATTCAATTCGAATTGCACCAACTCTTCTTGCATGGCATTCATCCAATCGGGATCATTCATGGCTTCTTCATACTTGGTAGGTTCTGTCAATGAAACAAAAGAGAAACTACCACAGTAGTTAGCCAAACGAGTGTGAGAACGAGTTGTGGGATGGTAACCTGGGTTCTCGAGATCTTTGAGGATTAATACAGGGTCAACTCGATTTGACACTCTTGGAAGAGGATTTCCTTCTTGATGATCATTTTCAATCTCGTCAGTATCGGCATCAGGATGGGCATTGGTATCGCCATTTTCATTGGGATTGCCATTTTGATCGGCATTTGCATTCGGGTTGCCATTTGTGTTCGTAGTGGCATTAACTACGGCAGTAGCTTGGCATGTTCTTCTTCGAATCAAGGGGGCATCTTCATCGGACGAGTCAGGTGCATTTCCTTCGACTGGCCTGACGTCCCCAATGGCCATTTGCCAAATAGCATCCGAAATCAGTGGTTCATCTATCACATTTGGCAGGTGCTCTGAGCATACTTCTCGCCATTTCGATGAGAGTTCTATTTTTTCGCTCAATAACTCCATTCTGTTGGGGAGTGTATGCAGCAGAGAACTCATGAGTTATACCATTTTTGTCGAGAAAATCCTCGATATGAGTATTTTTTAACTCAGTACCATTGTCACTTCTGACATGCTTAATTCACACATCATATTCATTCTGGGCCTTCTTGGCGAATCTTTTGAAGATGTCTTGGGTGCAGGTCTTGTCTTCGAGAAAGAATACCCAAGTATATCAAGAGAAATCATCAACAATAACCAGACCATAATGACTGCCTCCGGAACTTGCATAGTTCTGAGGTCCGAATAAATCCATATGAAGAATTTCCAGAGGTCTTGTTGTGGTAATGACAGTCTTTGATGAATGGTGCTTCTTGGTCAATTTGCCGGCCTCACACGCACCACAGAGACGATCCTTATCGAATTTCACATCAGGAATGCCACGAAGATGATTTTTCTTCATGAGAGTCTGCAAATTTCTCATACCTGCATGACCAAGTCTTTGGTGCCACAGCCATCCTTCGGTTGCTTTTGCAAGCAAACAAGTTTGGACTGAGGGACCCTTAGAGAAATCCACAATATACAGATCACCTTTTCTATTTCCCTCGAATATGAAGGAATTGTTAGAGGCCATAAAGACAATGAGTTTGGATATGGAAAATAGAACTAGCATGCCAAGATCACATAGTTTGCCAATAGACATAAGATTGAATCCAAGAGACTGAACAAGTAAAACATCGTCAATGTTCTCGTCTTTGGATATAGCAATTTTAACTAGTCCAATTACCTTTCCTTTGTTGTTGTCGCCGAAAGTAATATACTTCTGAGATGAAGCAGTTAAGTTGGGGTTGACAAACAACGACTTGTCTCCGTTCATATGACTAGTGCATCCACTATCCATTATCCATTCGGTACACCCGGAGACATAGTCCTGCACAAGAATTAGGCTTTCTTAACCACCCACATCTTTGCAGGTGGCTTTGAAACATATGAGCGAGCAGGATATATGATATCTTTCGATAATCAAACGAATTGTTTCTCGAAGTACTGTGAGCATAATTGAAAGAGTATACATTGAAATTCTTTCCAGACGAATGAGCATAATGGTTAGATGAGGTATGCATATACTCATTCTGTCAAGCCTTTTCAAGGATGTATCGAGCATTTTTAGCCTGCATGGTTAGTAACGCAGTTACAGGTAATGCTTTGATAGTTTTCTTGGGCACCCAGATAGTTTTCTTTGGGGTGCCATTCCTGCTGTTTGGTCCAACATAGTGAGCAACAGCCTCACCACGTTGGTTTTTGAACAACTTATAGTTGTCCAGAGAATCATCATATGAGTATTCAGGAATAGGACAATCATATCCCGAAAGTAAAGCTGGATCAAGTGTTTTGCTCTTGGCAGGCACCCACACAGTGCGCGGATATTGATCAGGTTCCCAGTAGGAGCCATTTTCATTTAGTTTCCTTTCAAAACTGACACCTTCTTTCCTGGGATTTTTGTGAAGAATGGATTTCTTCAGAACATCACAAAGGGTTTGATGCCTTTTGAGACTCTTGTACATTCCTGTCTGAAGAAGATCCTTCAACCTAGCATTTTCATCAGACACAGAACCATTTTCCTCGACAGAGGGGTTAGCATTCACAGAAGATTCAGCATTTGATTAAGTATTACTGCGTTCAAGGCATTTTAAGCAAGGTGATACAAACACTTCAGGTTTCTCTTTGAGTTGTTGGGTGAGAAGAGAATTTTCTCTGATCAAGTCATCATGAGCCTCTCTCAGCGACTCGAGTTCCTATTTCCTTTTCAGGTAATCATAAGTCAATCTCTCGTGGTCGGCCGAGAGAAAATCATGACGATTTGACAGTTCTTCCATTCGAGACTCAAGAGCAGAATGCTCTTCTGTCAACGACTGGTTTTTCTCCATCTCCTCAACCAACAACCCTTCAGATTTCCTGAGGGTTTTCTCAATTTTCTTGAGAGAGTTTTGTTGCTTTTTAACAATTTTGATCAGTTTAGCATGGTCATCCTCATCCGAAGAGAATTGATCACTGGAGTAAACCTTGTGATGTTTGGAAGGTACCTTTTCTTTTGAAGCTTTGGCCATGAAGCAGTAGGCAGGAGACTCGTTGTCGCTCAAATGATTTTCGAAGAAGTTTGACGCAGGAGTAGAGGCACATGCTATGCCAGCCATGCCAGAGTCTGAATCCTCATCGGATTCATCAACTTCCTCAGAGTCAGATGACTCTTCTTCATCGGAGTCCATTTCCTTGCCGATGTATGCCTTGGCCTTGCGAGAGGTGTTCTTGCAGTTGGACAAGGACTTGGAAGGATTCCTTGAGGAAGATCTTGATGAAGACTTGGAGGAGGAGCTGTCCTTCTTCTCGAAGAACTTCTTCGTTTTCTTCTCATCATCTGAGTCGTAGTTCTTGCTCTTGCCTTTGCCATCGTTGTTTCCTGAATCAAATCTTCCACTGGCATTAATTTCAGCTTCCTAGAGAGGGCAGTCCGAAATGAAATGTCCTGGCTTTTTGCACATGAAACAGGTGTAATCTCCAGTAGGTTTTGATGAAGATTTGGAGCTACCAGAATTGCTGGATCCCTTCTTCTGAAACTGATTTTTCTTTCGAAAGTGCTGGAATCTTTTCGTGATTAATGCGAGATCCTTGCTGATCCTTTCTGGGTCATCTGAATCTTCTTCGGCATTTTCTTCTGAGGAAGATTCAGCCGCGGCCTTGAGAGCGTGACTCTTTCGGTGACTTGAGCCATGGAGATCTCTCTTTTCTTCTTCTTGTTCCTCATGGGTGTTTAGCCTTTCCATGATATCAGCAGAGTCGAGAACTTCGAAATCAGCTCGTTCATGAATCATCAGAACCAGTGTGTCGAATGAACTGTCAAGGGATCGGAGCAGCTTTTTCACAACTTTGTGATCAGTGATGTCTTTGGCGCCGAGACCTTGCAGCTCATTTGCAATGTCACTTAGACGATCAAAACTTTGCTGACAGCTTTCATTTTCGATTCGCTTGAACCGATTGAACTTCGCGTGAAGAGTATCAATGCGAGCTTCTTTCTGAGTTGAAACACCCTCATTTATCTTTTCGAGAATGTCCCACAATTCCTTTGCAGTTTCACAATGACGATAGCGAAGAAATTGAGCACGAGAGAGATGGCCACCAATTTCATCTTTGGCCTGAGCATCCATCTCGATAAGTTTTTTCTCGTGGTCAGTGGGGACCTGAGGCACTTCAACTATGAATCCATTCTGCACCACATTCCATATCTCATCGTCAATAGCTCAGAGACGGATCTTCATCTTCTCCTTCCAGAAGGGATAGTCCGTCCCATCGAAGATGGGAATCTTGAGGTGCGACTTGTAGCTCACTGAAGACATACTTAAACTCCAAGGTTGTTAGACCAAAATGAGTAGAGTCAATGAGTACCTTGCTCTGATACCAATTGTAGGAACGAAGTATGTCTACCAGAGGGGGGTGAATGGGAGTTTTAAAATTTCTTCGGAAACATTAAAACTCTCAGAACCCAGCGGCGGAGCGAATGAAAATTAAGGACAGTGAGCGAAGAAAAACTAGCGAACATGAACTAAACACATGAGTCAAATGGAATCATACCAACAAAACTTATCATACATGATAGAGCGAAAGGAAATAGGAGGAGAGAGGTAACCAGTAATGCTCGATGGTGACGAGGTATTTGATAGACCAGTTCGCCCTTCTGCAAAAGGACTACGTGTGGTTGGAGGGGTTGTGATTTAACACAGAAGATAAACTCTCTTCGCCCTATTCTCCTCGACAATTGGTTCGTCAACCAATGCCGATCACTCGTGGTAGATACTTGAGGTGATCTCCGAACCTTTACAGACTTCTTCTTCGAGAACCACAATCACTCTTGGTCTCTGAAGAAATTGACACCTAACCATCTAGAGAGTTTGTGGCTCTCAAGAGTAATAGGCGGAGCATACTGGACTTAGATTCAAGTGATGCTGAACCACTATCTAATTTTTCGGCTCTGGGGGTTTTCTCTAGGTGGATTTTAAACTCAAATCACTCAGGAGAGGGGGATGCTCACACAAACTTCTCAGAATCAAATGGAGCGGCCTCCAGACAAAGCCGGTGCGGGGTGGCTATTTATAGCCGCAGCCTTCCCTGATGGGAAATGACCATTTTGGACACGCGGTCCAGCCAATGGCCAACCGACATGTTCTCAACGGTCAGATTTTTGGAGCAACGGTAACATTACTTGAGGAACAAGTAATGCTAACTCCTCAGTCATAGACAAATCTCTCGCAGCGAAGAAGATCGCAGTCTCTTGCTGGCAAGTATTCGCTCGGAACACAAAGAGATTTCTCTCGCAACTTACATAGGATTGGGTTCAGCATCAGAGAATCAAAGTTTCGAACACTGCACCCCTCTTAGTAGTACGGTGGTCCTATGACTCAATAAAGAGAAGAGAAACAACGAAATAAATGCTATGTCTTCACTTCGTCTTCAATCTTCTCGGCTGCAGTCAATTCCTTGGGACAGGAACCGAACCAATTGCTTTGCGTCAACAATTTTTGGCGGTCACTCTTGTCAGCATAATCTTCAGTGATAATCCTCGCTGCCACGCGGGAGATTATCTTTGAAGTTTGAACCAAACTCCTCATGACTCCAGGGACCTGTTACTCTGTGTGCACTAGCAAACACATTAGTCCCTTGCTGTTTATGTCAACAATCTCCAAAACACAAGGAGGCAAATTATTGCACCAACAGGCAGGAATGGAATATTGGCTTTAAATATGAAAATGCAATTTCCCTTATTTAGTTTTGGCCAATACTTTTATGAGAGGTCAATACGGTCACAAAGAACATCTCCACAAGTTTTCATGAACTTTAGAGATGTGTAGATATTTTCCTGGATTTAATTCCTTCAACTAGCAAAAAAAGGAATTAATTTTAAATGGAAAATATTGCAAATGACTTGGCAATGTTTTTGCATATCCAGGGTTTAAAGATATAGGAGAGTCTCTGGGAAAAGTTAGGGGGCAACAGATTAAAGAAAATTGGGGTTCCTTTGTAACTGCAGGAATTAGGGTTTCCTCTCCGATAACTCGGAAAGTAGGGTTTTGGCGGCAAAACCCTGGGAATATATTTTGGGTGGCAAGGTTGGATTGGGGAGAATCTCTGGTTTGATAGGAAAGGCAAGGCTATATAACCATCTTCATATACCCAAGATCCAGAGAAAATTCGATAACACCGAAAGAAAAAGACGGGAGTCCAATCTCGCGAAGGAAAAATCGAGGACCGAAAATCAGGGTGTCCTAGGGGGGGTCTTCGGAGAGTCCTGGGCCGGACTTGGCGGAAGCACTTAGAGCTCTCCTCCACATCGGTGCCGACGACGCCTTCATCCCGCCTCCGAGCCTGGATGGACGGAGGAAAGGACTCGATCTCCTCCACCTCCGGGGTCTCCTTCCCCTCATCAGAGTCAACCATGCTGCTCACCTTCCGTCACCTGACCAGCTTGAAGTCCCCATCATTCTCAGAAGATTCATCCTGAGGAGAGAGGCTGGGATCTGTTTGCCTCAGCTAAAAATCGACAGAAAATTATTACCACCAATATAACCGACTGAAAGAAAATCGAGTGTACAAACTTACCCCCATTGGAATTTGGCCGGCTCCAAGAGGTTTGACAGGGCCGTCACAACGAAAAATGCTACGGAATTGGGTGTTTTGCTTCATCCGTGTCTCGAAGGTCTTGTCAGACAGTCGGAGCAGGGAGGTTCTAGTCGGGTCGGTGGCACCAGAGTACAACCACATTCACCTGATGCGGGCTTGGAGCGGCTGGATCCCCCGGCTGACCCAGGCAGCGACGATGTCATTACTGGTCAAGCCCATCTCCGATAGCACGCCAATCTGCTCCATCAGTGTCTTCGCCTGCGTCTGGTCCGCCCGCGTGAGCTTGAGCAACCACCCGGTGTGCCAATTTGCGGCCACGGGTGTAGGAGATATGCCCAAGAGGCAATAATAAATGTTATTAGTTATCTCCATGTTCATAATTAAGTTTATGTTCCATGCTATAACTGTTGTGGTTCCCGAGCCCGTATATCCATAAAGGCTCTGAGGAAAACCCATGTGCACGTGTGGAATAATAAACGGTAAAATGTATTCCTAGTCATGCCTCTCAGACTAGCTCAAGTGTTGCATGATGATTACGTTTTCCTGATCATGGGCATATCTATTCTGGCAACTTTGAGGACACGATGTTAGAAGAACACTTGTGTTGAATAGACCTGATTGATGTTATGCTATGAGATACATTCATCACAAGTTAATGGTAAATAACACAGAGAAAGTTAATGTTTGCATAATTCCTTAGACCATGAGAGTATGGAGTTCCTTCGTGCTTGCTTCGTGAACTTTGGGGTTTGTTAAACGTCATCCGTAATAGGGTGGCTATTACGGCGGCTTACGGGTTCATGGAAAAGTATGACAAGGGACTAGATAGCTCAAGATTGGGATTTGCTCCTCCGACGATGGAGAGATATTCTTGGGGCCCTCTTGGTGTCACGGTATACATCATCATCTAGCCAGACACAGCGTGATTTGATCACGGGGATACCGGAAAACGGGAACGAGAAAAGAGAACAAAACCGGTAACGATGAAACTGGCATAGTGTACAAAGTTGTTGATCCACGGGGATGCCGATAAATCTCACCTCGGGTTTTTGTAACATATCACGAAGCAACAGGAATAGCACACGTCAACTAGAGGTTCACTCGAATAATCATTCGTGTGGGTATAGGGATCAATATGGATGTCCACGGTTCCGCTATTGATCATTGATCTGAAAGAGTTCCGGTCATGTCAATATTTCACCGAACCTACAGGGTCACACACTTAAGGGTCATCTATATGCTGAATACTAGACAAGGAGTCTGAGAGAAAGTCACCGGAAAAGTTTCGAAGAAGACGGAAAAGTTCCGGAGAGAAAACCGGAAGTGTTTCGGAGCTACCGAAATTGTTTCGGAGAAAACAAAAATGTTTCGGAATAAAACCATCATACCGAAAATGTTCCGGAATGCATCCAGAATAATTTTAAAGGATGTCGAAAATGTTCTGGGACCTTTCGGAATTTTTTCGAAAGAAATAGTCATGGAAAACATCTTGTCCCAGCGTGAGGGGACAAGATCCCCTGAATCGTCGGGCTGTTTTTGGGGGCGCCCCTTTAGGGGGCAGCCCCTTGTGGCTGGACAAAGTGTTGGGGGGGCATGGTGGGGGCAGCCCCCCAAATGGTGGAAAGTGTTGGGGAGGAGGTGCCCCCATGGGGAAACCCAATGTTGGGGCCGGCCATGGTGTTGGGAGCCCCCATGAGGCAACTCCCCACCTTTGGTGGGAGCTTGTTTTGGGGGGGGGGGCACACCTTTTGGTGGCTGAAATTTTTAGCCCCTCCACCCTCCCTCGCACTATAAAAGGAGAAGGATAGTGCTCTCCAAACTCACTCCAACTCTCTCAACAGAAGGCATGCATGATCTGCCATTTCTCTCTCCCTCACACGAAATAGTTTCATAGTGCCGAAAGGTTGTCCAATTTACGGTAGGGATTAGCTCTGGGCAGCGAAGCCTTGCTGGATAGGTGACACCATATGTGTGCAACCAAGTAGAGAGGTCATACGTTCGATCTTCTGTCCAAGGGACTATTCGAGGGGCCTCCCGAAGGGCTGTCCGGGGGACCGTCCGAGAAATTGTTCGAGGGCCTCCCGAGGGGCTATCCGAGGGACCGTCCGAGGGACTGCTTGAGGCCCTCCTGAAGGGCTGTCCGAGGGACCGTCCAAGGGGCTGTTCGACGGCCTCCTGGAGGGCTGTCCGAGGGACCGTCCGAGGAGCTGTCCGAGCGAGAAAATCCTCGCGTTTGGGAGGATGTAAATTCCTTGCTGCGGGTGATGGTGTCCTGGACTAGGGGTAAATTTTTTGATCCCACCCACCCCCCAAGTCGAGTATTGCCCAAGTAATTCAGGGCCTCCCGATGTCTGGGAATTAATCTATGTAAAACAACAAGCCGCTGAAACAGTCCGGCAATTCTGGTCGTGATTCTTCTTCGTCAAGAAAAGAATAGCAGACTGCCATGATGCAGAAGTATTGGCCGCCTTTCGACACAATTGCCGCAACGAGGGGTGTTAAACGCCCTCGCTTGGCGTCGAGTTCAAACCTTATCCGAGCTCTCGGAATTGGTATCTAAATTTTGCGCCATTGAAGATGCTTGGTTGGCTCATAGTGAGCAATCGGAACCAGTCTGCTCCGGTCAATCAAGACACTATGACCTCGCACGACAAGGGGAGCCATCTAGGCCCCCCGTTCTAGTAGAGTCATCACTGAAAAAAAGAAGGACAGGATCTCAGACCGCCCTGGATGGACTACTAGATCAACCGTGCCCAATACACTCCGTTTTGCTAAACACCAACCCGACGCACAACATTCGAGCCTGTTGGGTCATGGAACAGGTGGCCAATGTAACACCCCCAGTGTCATGCTACAATGATCTCATGCTAATGATGCCATGTCACCATGTTTGCTAAGGCAAATTGCCATTCGATAAAAAAATCAAAGTCAAATTCAAAAATTAAATTGCAAGTCAAAATAAATATTTCTTCAAACAGCAAAACTAAAATGTTCGCACTATTCTATAATTTCCCCTAATCATTTGTTATGTTGAAACCAACCTCATTTGAATTATTAAAATGCCCTTAACAAATTATAAAGTGGTCCAACATCATATTAATTGACCTTTTCAATTTCAAAAAAATGCTTGAACAATTCCATTGGCTCTGAAACTTTTTATGCAATACCACAATGTTGTGCCTGAATTATGTGCTAAGTTTCGCATTCAACCAAAATCATTTGATGCCTTGATTCCATCCAAAACAGTAGCAATCCATGGATGCCCTCCACGTCGCCCCCTTGGCCCTATATGGATGCCCCCTCGAAACCCTAGCTCCCCCTCATCCATTCCCCCCTCTTTCCCCCATCGACCCCCTCCTCTTCTTCTCGAATTCGAGCTCGAACAACTCGCGGTCACCGCTTCCTCGCCGTCATCGTCGCGGCCAAAGTCGTCTCCGGCGTGCGGGAACACGTCCAGGAGGTCCGCCGCGGCCGGATTCGTCCGCTCCGGGGACCAGCTCAAGCCGGGACGGTCCGTGTGCTCGCCATCGAGCTCTTCTCCGCCGCGGACGTCACCACCTCGTCGTCGTTGCTGCTGCTCCGGGCCGCCCCCGACCTCCTCACCTTGTCCACGAGAACCAGGGTGAGCTCCTCCCTGGGATCCCCCTTTTCCCCCTTCGTTTTGGACCCGTAGTCTGCCGTCACCGTCGTGCCCGAGCGTACGCATACGCGTACGTGTGCGCGTACTGCTGCTACTTGCTGCGATGCCGCTGCTCTGCCTCGCTGCTGCTCTTGCGCCACTTCTGCTCATGCTGCTGTCGATCTTGCTGCTGCGGCTGCGGCTGCGCTGCTTGCTGCCGCTGCTTATACTTCTGCTGTTGCGCTGCCGCTCGCTGCCACCGCCCCCTGCTGCCGCTGCTCATTCGCCGTCGCCCTGCGCCTGGCCGCGCACGCCAGCACACGAGCTAGCGCGCTCGCCCACGCCAGCGCCCACCCGCGCATGGCCCCTGCCAGGCGTGCAGCCGCAGCCGCCGCGCGCCCGTGCGCACGCGCGTGTGCGTTTCCAGCCACTGAAGGCTCGCTGTGCCTCTTGCCGGCCCTGTGCAAATTAGATTAGGGGCTAATTAGTAGTTAGGTTAGTTGCTACCCTATGACATGTGGGACCCCTGTATTTAGATTAAAGTAAATCCATTTGAAAATTGTTAAAATCCTGACATGTGGGACCCAAACACTGTTCACCGTTGACCCAGTTAACGCTGACTGGGCAGTTGACTATGTCAACTGGCCCCATTGTCAGCCACACATGCACACTGTTGGGTACACTCCTGTGTACTCATAGCAATTTGGCTATTTAATATTTTGAAATTAAATAAATCCAGAAATTCCAGAATATTGTTAAATCTTTGAAAATTCATATAAATAAACCGTAACTCCGATGAAAATAATTTATATATGAAAAATGATCAGAAAAATAAGCCGAATCCGAATATGCCACCCACATACCTGTCACTTGCCTCCAACACTGCAAACGTGGAACCTTCCCCTCCGGATCGTCTGACCGATAATGGCCTAAAGCCGGGAAAATATTCCTAGATATTTTCCCGCTCCGTTTAAAATACCTAGCACTGCATTAGGACACCCCTAGCATAACCTACCGGCATGCCGTGCATCTGTGTTGCATCTGTGTGCTTTATATTTACGGTTTCTTCCCCCACTTCTCTCCGGTAGACTCCGAGACCGCTGATGATCCGGTGAACGCCTACTTCGTTGAAGATCCGTTTCTGTCTGCAGAGCAACCCGGCAACCAAAACCCCCTTGATCATTCCTATATCGCCCATTCTTTCTCCCCCATGCTTGCATTAGATTTTGCTATTGTATTTGATTGCTCCTATTCTGATGCATAGCCTGATTTTGTAGCCTGCTGTTGATACTTTACATGTTGTCCTATATGCTTAGTATAGGCTGGTTAGTGATCCATCAGTGGCCCCACACCCTTGTCTGTGTTGCCATGCTTTAATACCGATGACTCGATCAATGTGATCGATGTGCCGAGACCGACACAGCACCGCACACCCCCTTAGTTGTACGACTCTGCAGAGCTACTATCGAGTGTCGAGGGTGATACCTCCTAACTCACTCCTGATGATATCTCTGTAGCGTAGCTAGTCGGTTGTGGGTTACCGAGGGAGATTCCTCTTTCACCACCTCCGATGACGCCTCTGTCGTGCAACCCCTCAAGTGTGAATCCATCGAGGGTGATTCCTCCGGGTTCACCTTGACGGTAGCATCGAGTGGGAATCCATCGAGGGTGATTCCTCGGATTACCCTCTTGATGTTACGGACACATGGTTACCTTTAAATGTTGCCCCCATGTACTGTTATTGCGGGACTGAAGGGACAGGCGGTACCACCCCGGTAGAGGTGGACCTGAGTTCCTGACAGTCTCTTGAGAGTCGGGTTGACCTGGAGGGTACCCGCGAGATAATTACGAGGCGCGGCCGGGCAGGCGGAGACCGCCCTAGAGAGGGATGGGCTTGACCCTTGTTGCACTTCCTCGAGACGGGGCGACAGGAGTACTGATCGTCACCGCGAGCTCCCAACAAATTAACGGATTTGGGTATTTGATCTGAGTTGGCCACTGGCCTATACGCACTACCACCACGCGGGATAATGGTTTAATGGGGCCCTCGGCGCCGTATGTATCAGCCGAAAGCTCTGTCAGACGTCCAGTTCAGCATTGTGGCACGGTCGGATCGTGCCATCCAGGAGAGGGGTGGCGCTGGTATCCACCCTACGCACAATGACCCGGAGTGCAAAGGGCGATGGGCCCAAGACCCCTAAGCACTTAGGATGTAGACCGGCGGGGACCTCTCTGCGGAGCCTAGGTAGGACTACGTCGTGTCGATCAGCTGAGGCCGGGCATGACCGAGAAAAGTGTGTCCGGCCAGAGTTAATCGAGCGTGTTGGGTAACAGTAGTGCACCCCTGCAGGGAAGTTATCTATTCGAATAGCCGTGTCCATGGTAACAGGACGCTCAGTGTTGTATCCCGATCTACTACAACTTGAACTGGATACATGTTAATTAATATGTTAGCTCCGTGATCACTTTCTCGCAGGGAGTTGAGGAAGGAACTCTGGGCTTTGCTTCTACATGCTTGATTACTTTATGTTATGCTACTAATCTGCACTCTTCTAATGCTGCAAGATGCTAGTCTTCGATAGGCTAGGCCTTCCCCTCTATTCTGGCAATTCTGCAGTCCAGTCCACAGATGTAGCCCCTTCATTTGATACCGATGCATATTTAGCATAGATCTGATGTAAGTCTTGCGAGTACTTTGGATGAGTACTCACGGTTGCTTTGCTACCTCTCTTTTCTCCATACCCGATTGCTGCGATCAGAGGATGGAGTCCCAGAGCCAGCTGATCCCGTCGACGACTACTACTACCCTGACGGAGCTTACTACTACGTGGAGACCGACGGCCAGGAGTAGTTTAGGAGGCTCCCAGGCAGGAGGCCTTGCCTCTTTCGATCAGAGCCGTTGTTTGTTTTCGCCTTCTTAAGGCACTCTTGTCTAATTATGTCTGTTCCCAGACATTGTTGCTTCCGCTGATGCTTGTGTAACTCGAGCTTATGTATTCGAGCCCTCGAGGCCCCTGGCTTGTAATATAAAGCTTGTATTATTTTAATTTGTGTCTAGAGTTGTGTTGTGATATCTTCCCGTGAGTCCCTGGGCTTGATCGTGCGCATTTGCGTCTATGACTAGTGCACGGTCAGGCCGGGGGCGTCACAGCCAAGGGTGGCGAGGCTCTCCTCGCAAACAAGCACGCTCTTGGTTATTCCGCAAAGTCCTCGGACGAAGCCGAGGTCCTGACGATTTATCAAACATACACATCAAGGAATCAAAGAAAACGGGCTCTGCTTGAGCTCGGCCACGTCCAGATACGGACACCTCCGGCCGCGTGGTTGGACACGCCGATCACATTCGAACAACATGATCAGCCGACGATCGACCTAAGCTGATGTCCAGCCGCCCTGGTCGTCGACCCCATAGTGGACGGATGCCGGTGACATAAGGTGCTAATGGACGGTGGTAGCAGTTTGAACCTCATCTATCAGGACACGCTGGAAAAGATGCAATTTGATAAAATTCGCATACAGCATAGTTTTATCACTTTCAAGGGAGTCATCCCCGGAAGAGAGGCACGCTGCAAAGGGAAAGTCACACTTGATGTGGTCTTCAGCACGCCCAAGAACTATCGATCCGAGGAGTTAACCTTCCACGTCATGCCCTTCCGAAGTGGCTACCACGCCCTTTTAAGGCGAGAAGCTTTCACAAAATTCCATGCCATACCCCATTACGGGTATATGAAACTAAAAATGCCAGGCCCAAATAGGGTGATTACCGTCACCAGCAACATAGATAGGGCGCTCAAGGCCAAAAATAAGACGGCCTCACTCGCCACTTTTGATCCATCAAGGCTCTCTTGATAAAAAAATCCCCTCCTCATTGTTGGGGAACGATGCATGGGAAACAAAAAATTTCCTACGCACACACAAGATCTATCCATGGTGATGAGCATCTACGAGAGGGAGAGTGAATCTACATACCCTTGTAGATCGCTAAGCGGAAGCGTTAAGAAACGCGGTTGATGTAGTCGAACGTCTCCGCGATCCAAATCGCAAGTCGTCCCTCGAACCGATCACGAACTAGTGCCGAACGGACGGCACCTCCGCGTTCAACACACGTACGGCTTGATGACGCCTTCACCTCCTCGATCCAGCGAGCGATGGTGAAGTAGTAGATGAGTTCCGGCAGCACGATGGCGTGGTGATGGTGGTGAGGAACAATCTCTGCAGGGCTTCGCCAAGCGCTACGGAGATTATGACGTAGGAACTAGAGGGTTAGGGTTGCCGCACACGGCTTGGGGAAATCTTGATGTGTTCCGGGTGCTAGCCCTGCCCCTCTATTTATATGTTAAGCCCTGGGGTCGAAACTTGGAGAAAGAGCCTCCTCAAAGTCGGTTTGGCCCGCAAGGCAAGAGTCCTGCTCGGACTCCAGGACCAGACGCCAGGGTCCTCGGCGTCTGGCCCCAGACGCCAGGGTCCCTGGCGTCTGGCCCCTGGCCTCCGCAAAACTTCCTTTTGCACCTTCCTAAAGCCTCGTGGGCTTTACCCCTTGGCCCAAATAAAGTGTTCTCGTACCCGAACATTTCGGGAAACATCCGAAACTCCTTCCGGTGAATTCCGGAACCCTTCCGGAGACCAAACACTATTATCCCATATATCAATCTTTACCTCCGGACTATTCCAGAGCTCCTCGTCATGTCCGGGATCTCATCCGGGACTCCGAACAACTTTCGGTCACCAACATAACAACTCAACTATACTTATATCGTCACCAAACGTTAAGCGTGTAGACCCTGCGGGTTCGAGAACTATGTAGACATGACCGAGACACCTCTACGGTCAATAACCAATAGCGGGACCTGGATGCCCATATTGGCTCCTACATATTCTACGAAGATCTTTATCGGTCGAACCTCTATGTCAAGGATTCAGTTAATCCCGTATGCTGTTCCCTTTGTTCTTCGGTATGTTACTTGCCCGAGATTCGATCGTCTGTATCTCTATACCTAGTTCAATCTCGTTACCGGCAAGTCTCTTTACTCGTTCCGTAATACAAGATCTCGTGGCTAACACTTTAGTCACATTGCTTGCAAGGCTCATTGTGATGTTGTATTACCAAGTGGGCCCTGAGATACCTCTCCGTCACACGGAGTAACAAATCCCAGTCTTGATCCATGCCAACCCAACAAACATCCTCGGAGATACCTGTAGAGCACCTTTATAGTCACCCAGTTACGTTGCGACGTTTGATACACACAAGGTACTCCTCCGATGTCAGGGAGTTGCATGATCTCATGGTCATAGGAACAGATACTTGACATGCAGAAAACAATAGCAATAAACTGACACGATCATATGCTACGTTTACAGTTTGGGTCTTGTCCATCACATCATTCTCCTAATGATGTGATCCCGTTATCAAATGACATCTCATGTCCATGGCTAGGAAACCTTCACCATCTTTTGATCAACGAGCTAGTTAACTAGAGGCATACTAGGGACACAGTGTTGTCTATGTACCCACACATGTATTTGAGTTTCCAATCAATACAATTATAGCATGGATAATAAACGATTATCACGAACAAGGAAATATGATAATAACTAAATTATTATTGCCTCTAGGGCATATTTCCAACAGTCTCCCACTTGCACTAGAGTCAATAATCTAGTTCACATCACCATGTGATTTACATTGTTCTAACACCCAATGAGTTCTGGGGTTCGATCATGCTTTGCATGTGAGAGAGGTCTTTAGTCAACGGGTCTGTGACATTCAGATCCGTGTGTACTTTGCAAATCTCTATGTCATACTGTAGACACTTCTACCACACTCCACTTGGAGCTATTCCAAATGGCTGCTCCACTATATGTATCCTGATTGCTACTCAGAGTCGTCCGGATAGGTGTCAAAGCTTGCATCGACGTAACCCTTTACGACGAACTCTTCATCACCTCCATAATTGAGAAATATTTCCTTAGTCCTCTAGTTACTAAGGATAATCTTGACCGCTGTCCAGTGATCCACTCCTGGATCACTCTTGTACCCCTTGACAGAATCATGGCAAGGCACACATCAGGTGCGGTACACAGCATGGCATACTATACAGAGCCTATGGATAAGACATAGGGGATGACCTTCGTACTTTCTCTTTCTTCTGCCATG
Source organism: Elymus sibiricus (assembly GCA_039707655.1). Classification (NCBI taxonomy): domain Eukaryota; kingdom Viridiplantae; phylum Streptophyta; class Magnoliopsida; order Poales; family Poaceae; genus Elymus; species Elymus sibiricus. The sequence goes on from CM077676.1 coordinate 439,948,239, forward strand.
GTCGAGCTTTGAGTCTCACTCAACTCCACACCTTACAAATCAGGTAAGAACTCTTTCTTTGACTGATCCATTTTGAACTCTTTCAAAATCTTGTCAAGGTATGTACTCATTGAAAGTCTTATCAGACGTCTTGATCTATCTCTATAGATCTTGATGCCCAATATTTAAGTAGCTTCATTCCAGGTCTTCCTTTGAAAAACTCCTTTCAAACGACCCTTTATGCTTTCCAGAAAGTCTACATCATATCCGATCAACAATATGTCAACCACATATACTTATCAGAAATTCTATAGTGCTCCCACTCACTCTATTGTAAATACAAGTTTCTCATAAACTTTGTATAGACATAAAAACTTTGATCACCTCATCAAAGTGTATATTCCAACTCCGAGATGCTTGCTCCAGTCCATAGAAGGATCGCTGGAGTTTGCATACATTTTAGCATCCTTAGGACTGACAAAACCTTCCGGTTGTATCACATACAACCTTTCCTTACGGATACCGTTAAGGAAACGATGTTTTGACATCCATCTGCCAGATTTCATAATTGAAAAATGCAGCAACTGCTAACATGATTCCAACAGACTTTAGCATCGCTACGGGTGAGAAAGTCTCATCGTAGTCAACTCCTTGAACTTGTGAAAAACCCTTTGCAACAAGTCGAGCTTTATAGACGGTGACATTACCGTCCACGTCCGTCTTCCTCTTAAAAAATCCATTTGTTCTGAATGGCCTTACGCCCTTCAGGTAATACTTCCAAAGCCCATACTTTGTTTTCTTACATGGATCCCATCTCGGATTTCATGGCCTCTAACCATTTCTCGGAATCCGGGCCCATCATCGCTTCTCCATAGCTCGTAGGTTCATCGTTGTTCAACAACATGACCTCTAAGACAGGGTTGCCGTACCACTCAGGAGCAGTACGCGTCCTTGTCGACCCACGAGGTTCGATAGTAACTTGATCCGAAGTTTCATGATCATCATCATTAACTTCCTCTTCAACTAACGTAGGCTCCACAGAAACAACTTTCTGCGCTGCGCTACTCTTTGGTTGAAACAAAGGTTCAATAACCTCATCAAGTTCTATCTTCCTCCCACTCAATCTTTCGAAAGAAACTTTTTCTCGAGAAAGGACCCGTTTTAGCAACAAACACTTTGTGTTTGGATCTGAGATAGAAGGTTTACCCAACTGTTACGTTAGGGTATTCTATGAAGATGCATTTGTCCGCTTTGGGTTCGAGCTCATTAGGTGAAAACCCTTTTTCACATAAGTGTCGCAGCCCCAAACATTAAAAAATGACAGCTTAGGTTTCCGCCAAACCAAAATTCATACGGTGTCATCTCAACGGACTTATGGTGCCCCTTTTAAAGTGAATGTGGTTGTCTCTAATGCATAACCGTAAAACGATATTGGTAAATCGATAAGAGACATCATAGTTCGCACCATATCTAATAGAGCACAACTACGACGTTCGGACACACCATCACACTATGGTGTTCCAGGTGGCGTGAGTTGTGAAACAACTTCCACATTGTCTTAAGTTATATACCAAACTCGTAACTCAGATATTTACCTCCACGATCATATCGTAGACATTTTATCTTCTTGTCACGATGATCTCAAACTTCACTCTGAACTTTTCAAACGATTCAGACTTGTGTTTCATTAAGTAAATATACACTATATCTACTCAAATCATCAGTGAAGGTAAGAAAATAACGATATCCACCGCCCACTACAAAACTCACTGGACCGCATACATCAACATGTATCATTTCCAATAAGTCAATTGCCCGCTCCATCATACCGGAAAACGGGGTTTTAGTCATCTTGCCCATGAGGCATGGTCCGCATGTCTCAACCGATTCGAAATCGAATGAGTCCAAAGATCCATCAGCATGGAGTTTCTTCATGCGTTTTACACCAATATGACATTTAGCGGCAGTGCCACAAGTATGTGGTACTATCATTATTAACTTTGTATCTTTTGGCATCAATATTATGAACATGTGTATCACTACGATCAAGATTCAATAAACCACTCTTATTGGGTGCATGACCATTGAAGGTATTATTCATGTAAACAGAATAACCATTATTCTCTAACTGCAATGAATAACCGTATTGCAATAAACTTGATCTAATCACGTTCATGCTTAACGCAAACACCAAATAACATTTATTTAGGTTCATCACTAATCCCAAAGGTAGAGAGAGCGCGCGATGGTGATCACATCAACCTTGGAAACACTTCCAACACTCATCGTCACCTCACCCTTAGCCTCCGTTTATTCCGTAGCTTTTATTTCGAGTTACCAACACTTAGCAACCGAACCGGTATCTAATACCCAGGTGCTACTAGGAGTACTAGTAAGGTACACATCAATAACACGTATATCAAATATACTTCTGTCGACGTTGCCAACCTTCTTATCTACCAAGCATCTAGGGTTGTTCCACTTCAGCAACCGTTCTCCTCATAATAGAAGCACTCGGTCTCGGGTTTGGGTTCAACCTTGGGTTTCTTTACTGGAGCAGCAACTGGCTTGCCATCCATGAAGTATCCCTCCTTGCCCTTGCCCTTCTTGAAACTAGTGGTTTTACTAACCATCAACACTTGATGCTCCTTCTTGATTTCTACCTTCGCGGGGTCAAACATCACGAATAGCTCAGAGATCATTATTTCCATCTCTGGCCTTTTATAGTTCATCACGAAGCTCTAGTAGCTTAGTGACAGTGACTTGGAGAACTATACCAATCACTATCTTATCTGGAAGATCAACTTCCACTCGATTCAAGCGATTGTAGTACCCAGACAATCTGAGCACATGCTCAACGATTGAGCTATTCTCCATCATCTTGCAGGCAAAGAATCTTGTTGGAGGTCTCATACCTCTCAACACGGGCACGAGCCTGAGATCCCAATTTCAGCTCTTAGAACATCTCATATGTTCCGTGACGTTCAAAACGTTTTGGAGCCTCAATTCTAAGCCATAATGCATGACGCACTGAACTATCAAGTAGTTATTAGAACGTGCCTGTCAGATGTTCACAACATCTACAGACGACGCTTGAGGGGGTGGTGCACCGAGCGGTGCATTAAGGACATAAGCCTTCTGTGCAGCATTGAGGACAATCCTCAGATCACGGACCCAGTCCGCATTATTGCTACCAGCATCTTTCAAATCTATTTCTCTAGGAACATATAAAAATTCAAGGGAGCTACAGCGCGAGCTAGTAATCTACAACATAATTTGCAAAGACATTTTGACTATGTTCATGATAATGAGTTTAGTTAATCATATTACTTAAAAACTCCCACTCAAATTGACATCCCTCCGGTCATTCGATTGTCACATGATCCAAATCCACCAACTCAAGTCCGATCATCACGTGAGTTGAGGTGGTTTAAATGGTGAACATCTTCATGTTGATCATATCTACTATATGACTCATGTTCGACCTTTCGGTCTCTTGTGTTCCGAGGCCATGTCTGTACATGCTAGGCTCGTCAAGTTTAACCCGAGTGTTCCGCACGTGCAACATGGCTTACACCCGTTGTATGTGAACGTAGAGTCTATCACACCCGATCATCACGGCGTGTCTCGAAACGACGAACTTTCGCAACGGTGCACACTCGGGGAGAACACAATTTATCTTGAAATTTAAGTGAGGGATCACCTTATAATGCTACCGTCGTCCTAAGCAAAATAAGATGCATAAAAGGATTAACATCACATGCAAATCATAAGTGACATGATATGGCCATGAACTCGCGCTTTTGATCTCCATCTCCAAAGCACCGGCATGATCTCCATCGTCACCGGCATGACACCATGATCTCCATCATCTTGATCTCCATCAACGTGTCGCCATGAGGTTGTCGCGCCGACTGTTGCTTCCACGACTATTGCTAACGTTTAGCGATAAAGTAAAGCATTACATAGCGCTTAATGATTGACACGCAGGTCATACAATAATTAAAGACAACTCTATGGCTCCTGCCAGTTGCCGTACTCATCGACATGCAAGTCGTGATATTCTATACAACACATGATCATCTCATACATCACATATATCTCATCATGTAATTGGCCATATCACATCACAACATACCCTGCAAAAACAAGTTAGACGTCCTCTAATTGTTGTTGCAAATTTTACGTGGCTGCTACGGGTTTGCAAGAACCGTTCTTACCTACGCAAAACCACAACGTGGTGTAGTGATTGCTTTTTGATCTTCTAAAAGAACCCTCTTCATTGAAATTGATTCAACTAAAGTGAGAGAGACAGACACCCGCTAGCCATCTTTATGCAACGAAGTTACATGTCAGTTGAAGGAACCTGTCTCGCGTAAGCGTACGCGTAATGTCGGTCCAGGCCGCTTCATCTCACAATACCGCCGAATCAAGTATCAACTAGTAACGGCAAGCAATATGTATACACCCACGCCCACAACTCGTTTGTGTTCTACTCGAGATCTCATCTACGCATAGACCTAGCTCGGATGCCACTGTTGGTTAACGATGCATGGGAAACAAAAAATTTCCTACGCACACACAAGATCTATCCATGGTGATGAGCATCTACGAGAGGGAGAGTGAATCTACATACCCTTGTAGATCGCTAAGCGGAAGCGTTAAGAAACGCGGTTGATGTAGTCGAACGTCTCCGCGATCCAGATCGCAAGTCGTCCCTCGAACCGATCACGAACTAGTGCCGAACGGACGGCACCTCCGCGTTCAACACACGTACGGCTTGATGACGCCTTCACCTCCTCGATCCAGCGAGCGATGGTGAAGTAGTAGATGAGTTCCGGCAGCACGACGGCGTGGTGATGGTGGTGAGGAACAATCTCTGCAGGGCTTCGCCAAGCGCTACGGAGATTATGACGTAGGAACTAGAGGGTTAGGGTTGCCGCACACGGCTTGGGGAAATCTTGATGTGTTCCGGGTGCTAGCCCTGCCCCTCTATTTATATGTTAAGCCCTGGGGTCGAAACTTGGAGAAAGAGCCTCCTCAAAGTCGGTTTGGCCCGCAAGGCAAGAGTCCTGCTCGGACTCCAGGACCAGACGCCAGGGTCCTCGGCGTCTGGCCCCAGACGCCAGGGTCCCTGGCGTCTGGCCCCTGGCCTCCGCAAAACTTCCTTTTGCACCTTCCTAAAGCCTCGTGGGCTTTACCCCTTGGCCCAAATAAAGTGTTCTCGTACCCGAACATTTCGGGAAACATCCGAAACTCCTTCCGGTGAATTCCGGAACCCTTCCGGAGACCAAACACTATTATCCCATATATCAATCTTTACCTCCGGACTATTCCAGAGCTCCTCGTCATGTCCGGGATCTCATCCGGGACTCCGAACAACTTTCGGTCACCAACATAACAACTCAACTATACTTATATCGTCACCAAACGTTAAGCGTGTAGACCCTGTGGGTTCGAGAACTATGTAGACATGACCGAGACACCTCTACGGTCAATAACCAATAGCGGGACCTGGATGCCCATATTGGCTCCTACATATTCTACGAAGATCTTTATCGGTCGAACCTCTATGTCAAGGATTCAGTTAATCCCGTATGCTGTTCCCTTTGTTCTTCGGTATGTTACTTGCCCGAGATTCGATCGTCGGTATCTCTATACCTAGTTCAATCTCGTTACCGGCAAGTCTCTTTACTCGTTCCGTAATACAAGATCTCGTGGCTAACACTTTAGTCACATTGCTTGCAAGGCTCATTGTGATGTTGTATTACCGAGTGGGCCCTGAGATACCTCTCCGTCACACGGAGTAACAAATCCCAGTCTTGATCCATGCCAACCCAACAGACATCCTCGGAGATTCCTGTAGAGCACCTTTATAGTCACCCAGTTACGTTGCGACGTTTGATACACACAAGGTACTCCTCCGATGTCAGGGAGTTGCATGATCTCATGGTCATAGGAATAGATACTTGACATGCAGAAAACAATAGCAATAAACTGACACGATCATATGCTACGTTTACAGTTTGGGTCTTGTCCATCACATCATTCTCCTAATGATGTGATCCCGTTATCAAATGACATCTCATGTCCATGGCTAGGAAACCTTCACCATCTTTTGATCAACGAGCTAGTTAACTAGAGGCATACTAGGGACACAGTGTTGTCTATGTACCCACACATGTATTTGAGTTTCCAATCAATACAATTATAGCATGGATAATAAACGATTATCACGAACAAGGAAATATGATAATAACTAAATTATTATTGCCTCTAGGGCATATTTCCAACACTCATATGTGGTGGATATTTCCTCGTCTTCGTGGAAGACAGGGTCGTCGTCTCGACGATACGTCCCCGGTTCGGGCGTGGGGCAGTCCAGTGTTTCAACGTAGCGTCTCCACCTCTGTTAGGGACGCGTCAGACAGCTTGTCAAAAGTATAAGATCCGCTATTCGGATGGACATGGGGAATTCGGGGAAGCTTACCGGCTCGGCAGGTTTATAGTAAGAAAGGCCATCTATAAACTTTTGCTTGGCAAAATCTGCTGGTTCTCCCTTGTATATACCAGCTAGCGCGGCACCAAAGGCCGCGTGATCCTTGAAGCCCTTCCGAATTGATCGGGTGGCATCGTCAGTCCCGTTGTACTTCTACAACGGGTGCATGTGTTGCCGAAGAGGTTGGACTCTTCGGTCGATGGCCGTGGCCATCACGTCTATGATGGTTAGACCGCTACTTGTTAAGCACCTTACCTAGGCGGCCAGGCGAGCCACGTCAGAGTCGTCCTCTTGGGCGGCGCTCCGGGGCCTCCAGCTGAAGTGTTTCTTCGGGGGATCCGAAGAGAAGGTCGGAAGTCCGGGCTGAGCTGGATCGTGCAGTGGGACATCAGCCATGTAGAACCACTCGGAGGCCCATGTATCGGCATCCTCTCTAGGGGTGCATGTAGGGTAACCGGTCCCGGCTATTTGGCAAACCTCGGCCGCACCCACTTCGTGCAGTTTCCCTCCTTGGGAACATGGCATCAGACAAAAGTATTTTCTCCATAGCCCGAAATGTGCCTGACAGCTGAGGTACATCTCACAGAGGGCGATGAACCCCGCGATATGTAAGATGGAATTGGGCGTGAGGTGGTGGAGTTGAATCCCATAAAACTCGAGCAAGCCCCGCAGAAAGGGGTGAATTGGGAACCCTAGACCGCAGAGGAGGAAGGGGACAAAACATACCCGCTCATCCCCGTGAGGCATAGGATGGTTGTCGGCATGCACTTGTCCGTCCACGGATATCAAGCCAGGGCAAGTGGAGGTCAGATCCGAATCTTGCAGGTAGCCCTGTGTGGCAAGCTGGTCCAGTTGGAGATGGGTGACGGAGCAGCTTCCCTGGTCTCCTTTGAGGGGACCGTGGGGGCGCTTGGAGGAGTCCGCATCAATCGCCATTTCTAGAGCTCTTGAAGCTAGACTTAGGCGAATGGATTTGACGTTGTGCTACGAAAAGGGAAAGTCAAAGATGCATTTTGCCGTAAGTTTGGACTAGGTACCCGTTAAATAAAGCTGAAGGGGCGACGCCTCGACGTCTGGCCATAGAACGGTCTGTTCCCCAGACGGCACGACAATCGAGGGAAGGTCATTAAACTGAAGCATGGTGGGGCCCAAAGGCTGAAAATACCAAAGTGCCTCGGATAATAGCAAATCTCGTGCCGAAGTGGCTGAATAGGTAGTCCATGCTCGGACACCGAACTCAAATTATTTGTAGGACTTCGCCTATCAAGCCAAAGTCTCTCATCCGAAGAAGATTGTTGTCTCCACAATCGAAGACCAGTTCAGGGGCTACTGACGGTGTCTTGGACTAGGAGGTCCCAGCCTAGCTGGCCTAGTCCATGGGCCGAACTGATGGCCCACCGCTGAGGAGGGACTCCGGAGGACTCGCCGGTAACGTAACTATATCAGACACCGGCGAAGACTTGACGTCCACTCCAAGAATATGTTCGGCAGGTAAACCCTAGATGGCAACCGACCATATGTAACCCTAGATACCCTCGGGGGCTATATAAACCTAAGGGTTTAGCCCGTCGAGGGACGGCGATTATCATCATGCTCACTAGCCATAGGGTTAAGTCCACAACTTACGATCTCGAGGTAGATCAACTCTGTACTTTGATATATCCACAATATAAACAAGAGCAGGACGTAGGGTTTCACCTCCTCGAGAGGGCCCGAACCTGGGTAAAACACCATGTTCCTTGTCTCCTGTTACCCATCAATCCGATCTCACAGCTCGGGCCCCCCTACCCGAGGTCTGCCGGTTTTGACACCGACAGCGGGGATCTGCACCAACGATCTTCATCGACTCTACATCCGCTGCACTACAAGTCGGTAATGATCGGATCAAAACCTTGTATGCATCTTCATAGTGGTCCTGGGCTGGTGCGTAGGACGGAAAATATTATTTTCTGTCGTGTTCCCCTACAACGGGCGTGTACGTAGGCAGAGCAGCCGGTCCATCCACAGTGGAGGGCTCGACGCAGTAAAGCCACATCGCCTGCACCGTTTTAGGCCACATCATTTTGAAGTAACCCGCGCTCTTCTTCATCTGGATCCCGAGTCCGCCGCATGTTTGCATCACATCCTTCGTCACCATCTGGGGCTTCGCATAGAAAATATGCTTGAAGAGCACCCAACTCAGCTCGATGCCGTGGAACGCCTCGCACAGCGTGATGAAGCAGGAGAGGTGCGCCACTCCGTTGGGCGTCAAGTGATGAGGCTGAGCATGGAAGTAAGAAAGAACCTACTGAAGGAAAGGATGGATGGGCAGCGACACACCCCTCTCGAGGAACTTGGTGAGGATCACCCGCTCGTTCACGTTGGTGGCGGGTTCTAGCTCGTCGGGGCCCGGCAACCGCCAGCCGGTCGGAGGAAGCCGTCCGTCGCGGACGTACATCTGTACGAACCACTCGTTCACCTGGGAGGGAAGCCAGTCGCCCCGCTCACACTCGTCGGCGGACGCGTGGCAGAGGAACTCATGGCCTTCACCCTCTCTAGCTTTTTGGTGATTGACATCGGTGCAAGCGCGGCGGCCGAGGGCGTAAAGATCTATGGAACTGTTCACGGATGGTGGTTACGGATGCGTCATGGGGAAGATGGAGGAAGGGAGAGAATGTGCCAACCTCTCTCACCCCCGCTATTATAGCAAGAGGATTGGAAACCGCCGCGAGAAGCCCGCATGACACGCGTCGTTACGGGAAGCAGGGACATCAATCACGTGCGCGGGAACCAAAACTTCCTTCATTTAAAACCCACTCACGCGCGAAGCGTTAGCCAGTCTTCTGTCCATCGGAGCGCAGAAGCCGAGGAGTCCTCTCTCACAAACTAGTCAAAGGGAGGTCTGACAACACGCAAAAGATTCTGATGTGACAACACGGCGGGATTTACAATGATGACCCTCGGCGATTCGCCTTCCAGTCGGTTGAATTGTTCAGCCGGCTAAAGAAAGGGGTGCGTCAATACGACTGTCAGGGCCAGTCCTGAAGAGATCGAATCGGGTATCACCAAGTTTCTTTCCAGTCAATTTCTCGCTCTTCGCCTCCAGAAGGCATGAACATTTTAGTCCGCCAAGGTCTCTCAGCCAACCAACAAGTGGCGCTTCGAGTTCGGCGACCAGTCGGAATCTTCTCCGTCGGGGCGCAGTCGGTTTCTGCAACGAGACCTAATGGACTTGGGGGCTACTGACGGGGGAATACCTATGGGGTAGACCCACGGATACGTAATGACCCAGCCAAGGGCCCGGGCCCATCAAAGATACGGTCCAAAAGACAATGGGCCAAGGGGTAACGCACTAGCCAACTGAAGTTACAACCCAAGATATCGAAGGCCAGGGGGTTCCCCACCAGCGGACCAAGTGCCCACAGTCGGATCGTACACCCCCTGACGGACATGTATCAACAGTTGGTCATCGCCAAGACAGGGGCAGTCGGATGCCCTGCAGTTGGATGTGCCCTAGGATACCCACGATCTCCATGATGCCTTTAATGCTGCCGTTACCCAACGGCGGTATATCTAGTTAAATACGGCAGTTACCGGTAGTAATCGCCACGAACAGTCGGTCGTGCTTATGACCATCAATAGCATTTATTACCAGCCCGTTATGACACCCCTCCTAGCGCACTCTATATAAGTCGGGAGGAGGGCACCGGGCTGAGGGGTTGAACTCTCTGATATTGTAACCTACGCCAAGAGCAAGAATACCACACATGAATAGGGTATTACCTCCATCGACGAGGGCCCGAACCTGTATAATTCCTTGTGCGTACTCCCATCCACATAGCTCGATAGATACGATTGCCTCTACAAACACACCCCCTAAGTATTGTCAGGATTATATCCACGACATCGTAGATTCTCCCCTTTTGAAAAATTCAAAATGTTTTGTAGCTCAAACCGTCGGTCCGATTCAAAATCCGTTTTCACCATTAAATCCGTCGCGACGAGACCTTCAAAACTAGATCCGATGTTGATATGTCCCGACGACTTTTTTCGGGTCCAAAGTTACCAGACCTGGGGTACGTAAGCTACCAGCCCTGCGGTATGTAGGTTACCACGCTTTTTATACAGAAACTACCGGGATATGTTTCAAAAAAAAATCCCGGGGTCAAAATTACCACGGTGTTGTACGTAAGTTAACAGATCTACGATGCATAAATTAGCATGATATTCACATGGAAGTTACCAGGGTATGTTTCAACAACTTTTTGTTTCCGGGTCAAAGTTACCACGGGTGTTGTACGTAAGTTATCAGGTCTGCGGTGCCTAAATTATTATGCTATTCACACAGAAATTATCGACGGCAAGTTTCTACAACTTTTTTCCCCGGGTCAAATTTACCGCGGTTTGTACGTAAGTTATCAGGCCTATGGTGCGTAAATTACCGTGCTATTTACACAGAAGTTACTGTGCGTAAAAAATCGGTTCAAATCTCACCTCACATATTATTTTTGACTGGATGGAAATCCACCTAATGTAGGGAAAACGGGAAAGAACAAAATTAAAACCAAAAAATAACGTTGGAAAAAAGAAGAAAGAAAAAAATAATAGTGTGAATGGTTAAATACCAGAGTGTTGTTTAATCTACACAACAAGAGGCAATGAGAGAGGTGGTTATTAACTTTCTCGAAAAAAGAAGAAGAAGATGGGTGAGACTAATGTCGTAGGGGTTCCAAAAACATACACACACGTTATGCTTGATTTTGGGTTTGCTTGGAACGACGGTAGTTCAACGTCAATACAGGAAAAAAATAGTATATTGGATGAAAATTTGGCTCTTATGGATGGTTGCCAAAATTTGAAATATACATGCACCGCAAAGCTCTTTTTACCGGTTATGGTATGTACCGGCGAACCATCCGACGTTGATGCTTGCATCAAGATTCGTGAGGAAGCCACTTAGGATTTACTTTTTTGTGCTATACAAAAAGGAATACGAGACGCAATATGAAACGTGGGACCCTTGCAGAATAAATATCTTGCATCTCACCCCGATCTCTCTCTCTTCCCCCTTTCTCTCTCCCGTGAGACGAGCCCTGGACTGGCGGCGGCACCGCTGTACCACAAGGCCGGTGAGGAGCGAGGCCGGATAACACCGGCGGACGACGGATCCACTGTCGTCGACGTTGGGGAGACCTGCGCCAACGAGGTTCCTCGATCCCGCCCACCACAAGCCCGTCCTCCGGCATCCTTCCTGCCCAGCCGTCGTGCTCACCATGGGCACCACGACGGCCACCCACCACGGCGGGTCCCCACGCACGGTCGTCGCCGGATCCGGTGAGTCCAAGCACTTCCACCACCAGATCCCTCTAGTGAGTCATGAAGCCCAGCGCCCCTAACCTCTCTACATCTGTTCTTCATGATTTCGTTTTTTTTGCATGATTTGAACATCCCGTCGGATGTTTTAGTGCCCGTCAATTTCCTTTCCCGTGGTTACTGTTTGAGAGAGGAGAAAAGGGAGGAGACTCGAGGCGTGAGTTGGAGCCCGGCCCGATCCCGGACTCTCGCCGCTGGCGGCGCCGGTTCGAGGGGAGATGGGGGAGGTGCCCGGAGCTGCCGTGTACATAGTATTTATAGCTTAGGACGTTCCTTAGGGGTGCTTGGCGACATGCCGGACTGGCGTTATGCCGATGGGGTGCGTTGCGCCGGCGCTCACGAGCAGCGTGCGGTGCCTAGCGGTGATGGTCTTGCTGGCGGTGGTGGCGAGGAGCCAGTGGCTGCTGGAAGATTCATCCTTGCAGCGCCCCTTAATAAGCTCGCTGTGTCCCGGATCTGCATGAGGATCGTTTGCTTCTTCCTTGTTCTTGGCGTCATCGAGGGGATGAACCTTGACCGATGGAGAAGCAGTTGACTGGAACTTGCGGATCGAGTTCGAGCATATTCGCGGTGGTTGACTCGACGGAGGTGCTGGTGCCTGCTCTGCGGTCGAAGGCCGGCCGACGTCACCTCGCCACTGCATCCTCTGGCCGAAAGGCGGCTTTCCTCTTTCCTCCTGGTCGCAGCGCCATATGGGAGGCAGTTCTGCATCTACCCGGCAGCCATGGACTGGAGCTGTGGCGCCCTCATCGCCCCAAGTGGCATCATCCCCGGCGGCGGCGAGGAGAATCTGGTGTGGAGGCGATGGACCCAATTGCGTTTTCTGTTCACAGCTTGGGGTCCTTTCAACAAAAGTCCAAGGACTTGCTTGTATTTCCTTCTTTCTTTGGGTCCTTTTGTGCTTAGTGTTGTACTATTACTTTATGAATAAAATGTCCGGATCCCGAATCCGTCTGCTGTTCAAAAAAAAACCCAAAATATTGGCAATATTTTAGTGCCCGTCGGATGCAAGGACGATGAACCACTGGTCCAAGGCTAGCTTAGCTGTGAGAAGAGACCAGTGGAAAAATTTCGGCTGACGCCATAATACTTGAGGCAGGCACAAGTCCCTGAACGCCCGTGCCATCGCCAGGCCCGGCTGGCGCGTCGTCGAACGGCAGCCGAGCCAGACCCTCCAATTTGTCCTAGAGCGCCGACACTATGTCGGTCGGCGGACATGCATGAGCCTCAGCGTCCCGCACAGACAGCACAGCACCACCATTGAATTGACTACCATAGAGATCGGCCGAATCAATCACCGACAAACCAGTCATCTTAGGAGAGGAAAGAGAGATTAGATTCCTCGGCTCCAGAGATAAGATAAGGATCGATGCAGCTAAGCTTAGGTAGTGGTAATTTAATTACGCGTCACATCGATCGACGCCATCGGTGATCCGTCATTTAGTGCCTCGCCCCATCAGGCACGTCCACGTCACCAAAATTATCCAAATCGGGGAAGCCGAGAGGTGACAGGGCCGGGACGCACGGCCGAACACACTTGCCCGCCCCGACTTATCGATCGCCCGTACGCACTCGTTCTTGTCTCGCACGCTCGACTCGGGGCACTGAAGAAACCTTTCCGGTTAAGCAGCCTAAATGCTTTTCTCACTGTTTTTTCGCGCGACAGGTGTCCGTGGAACTTTTTTTGATGAAACTTATATTAGCCGGCGGTTGTCATGAGTGAAATAGCTGGTTGATTAGGCCCACTAGGAAATGGAAAGATGGCTGATTCTGTTGTGACCGGGGCGCACCATATCATGTTCTCACATATTTGTGGCTGCAATCGACATTCGCATGCCAACATTTCCGGTTGTGGGCTGCTCAGGCTGCTAAGTTTGGTTATAACTAGCAGGTGGGAATGGGAAAAGAGTGAAGTTCTGGGAGGATCAGTGGTTTGGCACTTGCAGTCTTGCTAGCTAGACAAGATATTTCACGCACACGCTTGCATTCATTCCTCAGGGGGTATTTATACAGTTACATGAGGAGAGAGAGATACAAGGGAGTGGAGAGTCTGTTAGCTACAACGATCAGTCAATCCTGGAGATCGTGGAGGCGCACGATATGCATGCGCTGTTGAGGGCGCCTGACGATCCGGTCGTGGCTGGTTCAGCCACCTGGGCACGTACGTGACGGCGCGTTCCAACACCCCCCCGCAGCCAAAACACGGGGTTCCCGGACGTTGAGGCTGGAGCGGAACTCGCCAAAGATGGACGTCGGGAGCCCTTTGGTGAAGATGTCGGCGAACTGTGAGCTGGTGGGAACATGCTGGACACGGACTTCGCCGAGAGCAACACGCTCCCGAACGAAGTGAAGATCGATCTCCACGTGCTTCGTCCGCTGATGTTGGACCGGATTGCTCGACATGTACATGGCGCTCACGTTGTCGCAGTAAACCACCGTGGCACGCGCCGGTGACAGGTGAAGTTCGCCAAGAAGTTGGCGCAGCCAGGCGGACTCAGCGACGGCATTGGCGACCGCCCGGTACTTGGCCTCGGCGCTCGATCGGGACACGGTGTTCTGCCGCTTCGAGGACCATGTGAGAATGTTAGTCCCAAGGAAGACGCAGTGCCCGGATGTAGACCGGCGGGTATCCGGGCAGCCCGCCCAATCAGCGTCTGAGTAGGCAACCAAGTCGTGCGCGGAGGAGCGGTGGATCTGTAGGCCAAGGTGCGTGGTGCCTCGCAGGTAACGCAAGATGCGTTTGACAAGCTGATAGTGACAGTCCCGCGGGGCGTGCATGAACAAGCAACACTGCTGCACGGCGTAGGAGAGATCCGGCCGTGTCAGAGTGAGGTACTGGAGCGCGCCCGCAAGACTGCGATAGAGCGAGGGGTCGCGAAAGAGCGGTCCGTTGTCGGCGGGGAGCTTCGTGAGCGTGTCGACGGGCGTGGCGAGCGGCTTGCAGTTGAGCATGCCGGCACGGTCGAGAATCTCAAGAGCATATTGCTCCTGTGAGAGGAAGAGCCCGGCGGGGGTGGTGACGACGTTGATGCCGAGGAAGTGATGAAGAGCACCGAGATCTGTCATCGAGAACTCAGCGTGGAGTGCCCGTATCACACCGCGAAGACAGGCATCGGAGCTGGCGGTGAGGATGATGTCGTCGACGTAGAGGAGCAGGTATGCCATGTCATGTCCACGGTGGAGGATGAACAGCGAGGAGTCCGAACGGGAGGCGACGAACCCAAGGGTGCGCAAGTACGCGGTCAACCGCGAGAACCACGCGCGGGGTGCCTGCTTGAGACCGTAGAGGGAGCGGTTGAGGCGGCAAACGTGAGCAGGCTTGCTGGCGTCGACGAACCCAGAGGGCTGGTGGCTGTAGACAGTCTCGACAAGGTGGCCGTGGAGGAAGGCGTTCTTCACGTCAAGTTGGTGAATGGGCCAAGACTTGCCGGCGGCGATGCTCAGGACGGTCCGGATCGTAGCCGGTTTGACCACGGGACTAAACGTCTCGCCTTAGTCAACATCGGCCTGCTGAGTGAAGCCACGGAGGACCCAGCGAGCCTTGTACCGGGCGAGCGAGCCGTCAGCGTTGAACTTGTGACGGAAAATCCACTTCCCCGTGACGACGTTAGCACCTGCAGGACGAGACACCAAACACCAAGTATCATTCCGCATCAATGCATCGTACTCCTCGAGCATCGCGTTGTGCCAGTTCGGATCTTTGAGGGCGGCGCGGTAAGAGGAGGGAATTGGGCTGATGGTGGTGCTGTCGTCGTGGAGGGAAAGGTATGTGGGCAGGAGAGGCGGAAAGAGACGCCGAGGCGGGAGAAGAGGTAGCGAAGGGGTGTGGTGAGGAACTCCCCGCCGTTGTCACACTGCATGCACTGAACTTGGACGTGGAACTGCGTGAGGACGTAGCTAAAGAAGCGCTGAATGGTGGCGGCGGTGTCAGACTTGTGGCGCAAGGGAAAGGTCCACGAATAGTGCGAGAAGTCGTCAAGTATCGCGAGATAGTATTGGAAACCAGAAAAACTGCTCACAGGGGATGTCCATAAATCGCAATGTAATAATTGAAAAGGTGTTGTCGTACAATTTTTGGAGAAAGAAAAAGGCAGACGAGGCTGCTTCCCTAATTGACAAGCTGAACATAAGGGACTAGGTTGAGGCTTGTCATTATTACATGAGGAAGGAAAATGCGGAGCTAAAAGGGAAACGGATTTGGCACTGGGGTGGCCTAGTCGTAGATGCCACAAGTTGTCGACGACGGAGAGGGCTTGCTGCACGCCGGTGTTGCTGAAGAAGGGGTACAAGTCGCCGTGGCTATTGGACCTCATCAGGATGCGCCGGGTCACTAGGTCCTTCACAGTGAAACCGAAAGGGTCAACTCGATGGTACATAAATTATCGATAGTAAAACGGCGGACAGAAATCAAGTTGCGAATAACAGTGGGGGAGATGAGAATGTCGTGAAGGTTGAAGGAAGCGAGTTTGGTAGAGCCGACAGCGGTAATGGGCATGCTTGAACCGTCACCAACAGTGATGCCCTGGGAGTGATGCAATGAAGGAGAACGAGAGGAGGTGAGGGTGCTCATCTTACCAGCAATGTGAGAAGTGGCTCCGGTGTCCAGGAACCACTCGGACGGGCGGCCGCCTTGCTGCTGCAGGGAGAGGTTGTGGAGGGCAGCGTTCAGCTGCTGGTACTGCTCCCAGGAAGGTCCGCCGGCGACGGGCGGTGCGGCCGCATGGTACGCCTGGTGCGGGGGAGGAGGACGAGGCCCGAGGACGCCCGCCGCGTTCGGGGCGGACCAGGGCGCCCGGAGCTGGTGGGACGACGGCGGGAACGGCGTGTCCCACGGGGCGAAGTAGCCCAGCCATGGGCGAGCAGCCGCGGGAGGAGGCAGAGCGCCGCGTCCAGTCGAGGAAGAGCCGCCCGAGGAAGAGGACCCGCCGCGTCCACGGCCGCGGCCGCGCCAGCGGCCACGGGAGCCCTTGTCGCCGGTTGGAGACGAAGTCGGGCCCTTGCCCTTGTCGCCGCGATCGGCGCCGCGGTCCGCGGGGTGGCCGGGGGCGGGTGCATGCCCGATGGTGAGGGCGGTGTGCGGGCTCGAGCCTTGCCCCTCCAGCCGAGCGCGCTCGTTGACGGAGAGCTCCTCCATGAGGAGCCGAGAGCGGGCCTGGATGAAGGAGGGAAACGGGTGCTGCATGGGGAGGAGAGTCGCCATGATGCTGAAGCGGCGACTGAGCCCGCGGATCAGCTGGAGCGTGAGCGCCTGGTCGGAGATGGGCACGTCGAGCTCGCCGAGCTCGTCGGAGAGAGCCTTCAGCCGGCGGCTGTACTCGGCGACAGACATGTCGCCTTGCACCAGGTTGCGGAATTCGGCCTCGAGGATGATGGCGCGGCCCGGCTGATTGTCCCGGAACAGCATGCGGAGCTGGACCCAGACGGCGTACGCGGTGCTCGTGGGGAACATGACCACGTCCTGGAGGTCCTCAGCGATGACCTCGTACAGCCACAGGACGATCGTAAGATCGTCGTTGCGCCAGATGGCGCTGGCGTGGAGGGGCTCGGCCTCGTCGTCGAGATGGTGCTGCACATTATGCTTACAGCAAATGACATAAAAGAGCTGGCGCCATTTGGAGTAGTTACCGGCGTCGAGGTCGAGCTTGCGGTGAAAATGGTGAGCGATGGAGGAGGGCAGCCCGGTGGAGGAGGAGGGCCCGGCGTCGCCGTCGTCGATGCGCGGGATCATGGCGCCGAGGGAGGGGTGGGGCACGAGCGTGCTCCCAGCCGTGCGCAGGACGGTGGCCGGCGCCGGCTGAGCCGGGCGTGGAGGGGCATCCGGCCGGGGAGACTGGAGTCCAGCGGCCGGGGAGGAAGACGAGCCTGCAGGTGCGCCGGCGGTAGGTACCTTGCCCCGAGACGCAGGCGAGGGGCAGACCGCGGACGGGGTGAGGAGGGGTTGGCCGTCGGAGCTGGGCGAGTCGAGATCGGCCGAGCGAGAACGGCGCAGCAGGCGGTTCATGGCGGAAGCGAGAGAGAGAGGATCGGGAAGAATCTGATACCAAGCTAGACAAGATATTTCACGCACACGCTTGCATTCATTCCTCAGGGGGTATTTATACAGTTACATGAGGAGAGAGAGATACGAGGGAGTGGAGAGTCTGTTAGCTACAACGATCAGTCAATCCTGGAGATCGTGGAGGCGCACGATATGCATGCGCTGTTGAGGGCGCCTGAGGATCCGGTCGTGGCTGGTTCAACCACCTGGGCACGTACGTGACGGCGCGTTCCAACATTGCTATCCAATTTTGGGAACTTTATTCCATTTCCAATGAATAGGGGGTTACTATTTCTAATGCCTGGGATGGAGTGAATCTGAAACTAACCTTTAGAAGGTGTGTTGATGAAAGATTACTCCACCAGTGGCTTGATTTTCTTAGTATTGCTAGTGTTGGGGAATGTCGCATGGAAAACAAAAAAATTTCTACGCACACGCAAGATCTATCCATGGAGATGCATAGCTACGAGAGGGGGAGTGTGTCTACGTACCCTCGTAGACCGTAAGCGGAAGCGTTAGAACAACGAGGTTGATGTCGTCGAACAACTTCACTATCCAACCGACCGAGCACCGAACGTACGGCACCTCCACGTTCAGCACACGTTCAGCTCGGTGACGTCCTCGACTTATTGATCTAGCAAGACGGCGAGGTAGTGTATGAGTTCTGGCAGCACGACGGCGTGGTGACGGTGATGGTGATGCTATCTCCGCAGGGCTTCGCCTAAGCACTGCGAAAATATGACCGAGGGACGGAACTGTGGAGGGGGGCGCCGCACACGGCTAATACAATGGTGTGGCTTGTTTGGGGCGCCCCCTCTTCTCTATTTATATATGTGTAGGGGCTTGGAGGAGAAGGAATAGTGCCACATGAACAGTACCACATGAACAGTACCACGTGAACAGTACCATGTGAATAGTACACACGTGGACTTGGACTCCAAAGTCCAATCTTATTCCTACTAGGACTCTCCTTTTTTCCTTCCCTAGCTGCGTGGGCTTTTGAGGACTTGGTGCGCCTGGCCCAATAAGGCCAGGGCGCCTCCTCTTAGCCCATGCCAGCCCTTGGGACGTGGTGGACCCACTTGTGGACTTCCGGACCCCTCCGGAATCCTCCGGAACCTTCTGGAAGCTTCTCGGTACAATACCGAAAAAACTGCACCTTTTTCCGGAACCCAAAATATGACTTCCCATATATAAATCTTTACCTCTCGACCATTCCGAGACTCCTCGTGACGTCCGGGATCTCATTCGGGAATCCGAACAACATTCGGTTACCAATTCACATAACTCATATAACACTATATCGTCAACGAACGCTAAGCGTGCGGACCCTACGGGTTCGGGAATGATGTAGACATGACCGAGACGCCTCTCCGGTCAATAATCAATAGCGGAACCTGGATGCCCATATTGGTTCCTACATATTCCACGAAGATCTTATCGGTCGAACCGCAATGACAACATACGTAATTCCCTTTGTCCGTCGGTATGTTACTTGCCCGAGATTCGATCGTCGGTATCTCCATACCTAGTTCAATCTCGTTACCGGCAAGTCTCTTTACTCGTTCCGTAATACATCATCCCGTAACTAACTCCTTAGTAACTTTGCTTGCAAGCTTCTTATGATGTGCATTACCGAGAGGGCCCAGAGATACCTCTCCGAAACACGGAGTGACAAATCCCAGTCTCGATCCATGCCAACTCAACAGACACCTTCGGAGATACCTGTAGAGCATCTTTATGATCATCCAGTTACGTTGTGACGTTTGATAGCACACAAGGTATTCCTTCGGTATCCGGGAGTTGCATGATCTCATGGTCGGAGGAACATGTATTTTACATTCAAGAAAGCAGTAGCAATAAACAGAACGATCATATGCTAAGCTAACAGATGGTTTTTGTCCATCACACCATTCTCCTAATGATGTGATCCCGTTATCAAATGACAACTCATGTCTATGGTTAGGAAACCTTAACCATCTTTGATCAACGAGCTAGTCTAGTAGTGGCTCACTAGGGACACGGTATTTGTTTATGTATTCACACATGTATTTAAGTTTCCGGTCAATACAATTCTAGCATGAATAATAAACCTTTATCATGAACAAGGAAATATAAAATAATAACAACTTTATTATTGCCTCTAGGGCATATTTCCATCAGTCTCCCACTTGCACTAGAGTCAATAATCTAGTTCACATCGCCATGTGATTAACACCCAAGAGTTCACTAGAGTTAATAATCTATTTCACATCACCATGTGATTAACACTCAAAGAGTTCTAAGGTGTGATCATGTTTTGCTCGTGAGAGAGAATTTTAGTCAATGGGTCTGCAATATTCAGACCCATGTGTACTTTGCAAATCCTTATGTCGTACTGTAGATGTTGCTATCACGCTTTACTTGGAGCTATTCCAAATGACTGCTCCATTATACGTATCCGGTTTGCTACTCAGAGATATCCAGATTGGTGTCAAAGCTTGCATCGACGTAACCCTTTACGACGAACTCTTTATCACCTCCATAATCGAGAAACATTTCCTTAGTCCTTTAGTTACTAAGGATAATTTTGACCGCTGTCCAGTGATCCACTCCTGGATCACTCTTGTACCCCCTTTGCCAGACATGTGGCAAGGCACACATTAGGTGTGGTACACAGCATGACATACATTATAGAACCTATGGCTGAGGCATAGGGAATGACTTTCATTCTCTCTCTATCTTCTGCCGTGGTCGAGCTTTGAGTCTTACTCAACTTTACACCTTACAATACAGGCAAGAACTCCTTCTTTGACTGATCCAGTTTGAACTCCTTCAAAATCTTGTCAAGGTATGTACTCATTGAAAGTCTTATCAAGCGTCTTGATCTATCTCTATAGATCTTGATGCCCAATATATAAGCAGCTTCACCGAGGTCTTTCATTCAAGTATCCTTTTATGCCATCCAGAAATTCTATATCATTTCCAATCAACAATATGTCATCCACATATAATATTAGAAATGTTACAGAGCTCCCACTCACTTTCTTGTAAATACAGGCTTCACTGTAAGTCTGTACAAAACCATATGCTTTGATCACCTCATCAAAGCGTATATTCCAACTCCGAGATGCTTGCACTAGTCCATAGATGGATCGCTGGAGCTTGCACACTTTGTTAGCACCCTTAGGATCGACAAAACCTTCTGGTTGCATCATATACAACTCTTCTTTGAGAAAACCATTAAGGAATGCAGTTTTGACATCCATTTGCCAGATCATAAAATGCGGCAATTGCTAACATGATTCGGACAGACTTAAGCATCGCTACGGGTGAGAAAGTCTCATCGTAGTCAACCTCTTGAACTTGTCGAAAACCTTTCGCGACAAGTCGAGCTTTGTAGACATTGATATTACCATCAGCGTTTGTCTTCCTCTTAAAAATCCATTTATTCTCAATGGCTTGCCGATCATCGGGCAAGTCTACCAAAGTCCACACTTTGTTCTCATACATGGATCCTATCTCAGATTTCATGGCCTCAATCCATTTGTCGGAATCCGGGCTTATCATAGCTTCTTCATAGTTCGTAGGTTCGCTGTTGTCTAACAACATAACTTCCAGAACAGGATTACCGTACCACTCTCGTGCGGAACGTACTCTGGTCGACCTACGAAGTTCAGTAGTAACTTGATCTGAAGTTTCATGATCTTTATCATTATCTTCCTCTCTTATTGGTGTAGGCATCACGGGAACGGTTTTCTCTGATGAGCTACTTTCCAATTCGAGAGAAGGTACAATTACCTCATAAAGTTCTACTTTCCTCCCACTCACTTCTTTCGAGAGAAACTCCTTCTCTAGAAAGGACCCATTCTTGGCAACAAAGACCTTGCCTTCGGATCTGTGGTAGAAGGTGTACCCAATTGTTTCTTTAGGGTATCCTATGAAGACGCACTTCTCCGCTTTGGGTTCGAGCTTATCAGGTTGAAGCTTTTTCACATAAGCATCGCATCCCCAAACTTTAAGAAACGACAGCTTAGGTTTCTTGCCAAACCATAGTTCATATGGTGTCGTCTCAACGGATTTAGACGGTGCCCTATTTAACGTGAATGCAGTTGTCTCTAATGCATAACCCCAAAACGATAGTGGCAAATCGGTAAGAGACATCATAGAACGCACCATATCCAATAAAGTACGGTTACGACGTTCGGACACACCATTACGCTGTGGTGTTCCAGGTGGCGTGAGTTGTGAAACAATTCCACATTTTCTTAAATGAAGGCCAAACTCATAACTCAAATATTCGCCTCCGCGATCGGATCGTAGAAACTTTATTTTCTTGTTACGATGATTCTCTACTTCACTCTGAAATTCTTTGAACTTTTCAAATGTTTCAGACTTGTGTTTCATCAAGTAGATATACCCATACCTACTCAAATCATGTGTGAAGGTTAGAAAATAACGATACCCGCCGCGTGCTTCAACATTCATCGGACCGCATACATCGGTATGTATTATTTCCAACAAATCAGTAGGTCGCTCCATTGTTCCGGAGAATGGAGGTTTAGTCATCTTGCCCATGAGGCATGGTTCGCAAGTATCAAATGATTCATAATCAAGAGATTCCAAAAGTCCATCAGCATGGAGTTTCTTCATGCGCTTTACACCAATATGACCTAAACGGCAGTGCCACAAGTATATTGCACTATCATTACCAACTTTGCATCTTTTGGCATCAATATTATGAATATGTGTATCACTACGATCGAGATTCAACAAGAATAAACCATTCACAAGGGTGCATGATCACAAGGGATATTATTCATATAAACAGAATAACCATTATTCTCTGACTTAAATGAATAACTGTCTTGCAATAAACAATATCCAGATATAATGTTTTATGCTCAACGCAAGCACCAAATAACCATTATTTAGGTTTAATACTAATCCCGAAGGTATTACGAGCGTGTCGATATTGATCATATCAATCTTGGAGACACTTCCAACACATATCGTCACCTCGCCCTCAGCTAGTCTCCGTTACTCTGCAGCTCCTGCTTCAAGTTACTAATATTAGCAACTGAATCGGTATCAAATACCCAGACGCTGCTACGAGCACTAGTGAGGTATATATCAATAACATGTATATCAAATATACCTTCGTTCACTTTGCCATCCTTCTTATCCGCCAAATACTTGGGGTAGTTCCGCTTCCAGTGACCAGTTCCTTTGCAGTAGAAGCACTAAGTTTCAGGCTTGGGTCCAACTTTGGGTTTCTTCGTGGGAGCGGCAGTTTGCTTGCCGTTCTTCTTGAAGTTCCCCTTCTTTCCCTTGCCCTTTTTCTTGAAACTAGTGGTCTTGTTAACCATCAACACTTGATGCTCCTTCTTGATTTCCACCTCCGTCGATTTCAGCATCGCGAAGAGCTCCGGAATTGTCTTCTCCATCCCTTGCATATTATAGTTCATCACGAAGCCTTTATAGCTTGGTGGCAGTGACTGAAGAAATCTGTCAATAACACTCTCAACTGGAAGATCAATTCCCAGCTGAGTCAAGTGGTTGTGGTATCCAGACATTCTGAGTATGTGTTCACTGACAGAACTGTTCTCCTCCATCTTACAGCTGAAGAACTTGTTGGAGACTTCATATCTCTCAACCCGGGCATTAGCTTGAAATATCAATTTTAGCTCCTGGAACATCTCATATGCTCCATGGCATTCAAAACGCTTTTGTAGTCCCGGTTCTAAGCCGTAGAGCATGGCACACTGAACTATCGAGTAGTCATCAGATCGAGCCTGCCAGGCGTTCACAACGTCTGAGGCAGCTCCTGCAGCAGGTCCATCACCTAGCGGTGCATCAAGGACATAATCCTTCTGTGCAGCAATGAGGATAATCCTCAAGTTACGGACCCAGTCCGTGTAATTGCTACCATCATCTTTCAACTAAGCTTTCTCTAGGAACGTATCAAAAACAGGGGAGCTACAATGCGAGCTATTGATCTACAACATAATTTGCAAAGACTATCAGGACTAAGTTCATGATAAATTAAGTTCAATTCATCAAATTATTAATGAACTCCCACTTAAATTAACATCCCTCAAGTTAACTAAGTGATACATGATCCAAATCAACAAGCCCATGTCCGATCATCACGTGAGATGGGATAGTCATCAATGGTGAACATCTCCATGTTGATCATATCTACTATATGACTCATGTTCAACCTTTCGGTCTCCAGTGTTCTGAGACCATGTCTGTACATGCTAGGCTCGTCAAGTTTAATCCAAGTATTCTGCTTGTGTAAAACTGGCTTACACCCGTTGTATGTGAACGTAGAATCTATCACACGCGATCATCATGAGGTGCTTCGAAACGACGAACTTTAGCAACGGTGCATACTCGGGGAGAACACTTTTATCTTGAAATTTAGTGAAGGGATCATCTTATAATGCTACCGTCGTTCTAAGCAAAATAAGATGCATAAAGGATAAACATCACATGCAATCAAAATATGTGACATGATATGGCCATCATCATCTAGTGCTTTTGATATCCATCTCCAAAGCATCGTCATGATCTCCATCGTCACTGGCTCGACACCTTGATCTCCATCGTTGCGTCGTGGTCGTCTCGCCAACTATTGCTTCTACAACTATTGCTAACGCATAGCGATAAAGTAAAGCAATTACATGGCGCTTGCATTTCATACAATAAAGAGACAACCATAAGGCTCCTGCCGGTTGCCGATAAATTACAAAACATGATCATCTCATACAATAACGTATATCACATCATGTATTGACCATATCACATCACAGCATACCCTGCAAAAACAAGTTAGACGTCCTCTACTTTGTTGTTGCAAGTTTTACGTGGCTACTATGGGCTTCTAGCAAGAACCGTTCTTACCTACGGCACAAAACCACAACGGTGATTTATCAAGTTTGCTGTTTTAACCTTCAACAAGGACCGGCCACAGTCAAATTCGATTCAACTAAAGTAGGAGAAACAGACACCCGCCAACCACCTTTATGCAAAACAAGTTGCATGTCTGTCGGTGGAACTGGTCTCATGTACGTGGACATGTAAGGTTGGTCCGGGCCGCTTCATCTTACAATACCGCTGAATCAAAATAAGACGTTGGTGGTAAGCAAGATGACGATCACCGCCCACAAATCTTTGTGTTCTACTCGTGCATATTATCTACGCATAGACCTGGCTCATGATGCCACTGTTGGGGAACGTTCCATGGAAAACAAAAAAATTTCAACGCACACGCAAGATCTATCCATGGAGATGCATAGCTACGAGAGGGGGAGTGTGTCTACGTACCCTCGTAGACCGTAAGCGGAAGTGTTAGAACAACGCGGCTGATGTCGTCGAACAACTTCACGATACAACCGACCGAGCACCGAACGTACGGCACCTCCGCGTTCAGCACACGTTCAGCTCGGTGACGTCCTCGACTTCTTGATCCAGCAAGACGGCGAGGTAGTGGATGAGTTCCGGCAGCACGACGGCGTGGTGACGGTGATGGTGATGCTATCTCTGCAAGGCTTCGCCCAAGCACTGCGAAAATATGACCGAGGGACGGAACTGTGGAGGGGGGCGCCGCACACGGCTAAGACAATGTTGTGGCTTGTTTGGGGCGCCCCCTCTCCTCTATTTATATATGTGTAGGGGCTTGGAGTAGAAGGAATACTGCCACATGAACAGTACCACATGAATAGTACACACGTGGACTTGGACTCCAAAGTCCAATCCTATATCTACTAGGACTCTCCTTTTTTCCTTCCCTAGCTGTGTGGGTTTTGAGGACTTGGTGCACTTGGCCCAATAAGGCCAGGGCGCCTCCCCTTAGCCCATGCCAGCCCTTGGGATGTGGTGGACCCACTTCTGGACTTCCGGACCCCTCCGGAATCCTCCGGAACCTTCTGGAAGCTTCCCGCTACAATACCGAAAAAACTGCACCTTTTTCTGGAACCCAAAATATGACTTCCCATATATAAATCTTTACCTCTCGACCATTCCGAGACTCCTCGTGACGTCCGGGAACTCATCCGGGACTCCGAACAACATTCGGTTACCAATTCACATAACTCATATAACATTATATCGTCAACGAACGTTAAGCATGCGGACCCTACGGGTTCGGGAACGATGTAGACATGACCGAGATGCCTCTTCGGTCAGTAATCAATAGCGGAACCTGGATGCCCATATTGGTTCCTACATATTCCACGAAGATCTTATCGGTCGAACCGCAATGACAACATACGTAATTCCCTTTGTCCGTCGGTATGTTACTTGCCCGAGATTCGATCGTCGGTATCTCCATACCTAGTTCAATCTCGTTACCGGCAAGTCTCTTTACTCGTTCCGTAATACATCATCCCGTAACTTAACTCCTTAGTCACTTTGCTTGCAAGCTTCTTATGATGTGCATTACCGAGAGGGCCCAGAGATACCTCTCCGAAACACGGAGTGACAAATCCCAGTCTCGATCCATGCCAACTCAACGGACACCTTCGGAGATACCTGTAGAGCATCTTTATGATCACCCAGTATGGGGCGGTGGGATGGGGCTGCGCGGAAGAGAGGAGTTGGCACGGGCGGGCTCGTGTGGTGGAGGAAGTTCCAGGGGGCGGAGGACGGCCAGCGGGCGGGGAGCGGGCAGAGCTCCGGCGGCGATGTGGCGGAAAGGGTGGCGGCGGCGGCGCGACCCGGTGGCGGATCGAGAGGGTGGCGGCGGCATGGGTCGTCGGGAGAGATGGGGATGGGGAGAGGGGAATGAGCAGTAGGGAGAGCAGCGAGTGGATAAGGGGGGCTATGCCGACGGCTTAGCCGTCGGCATATCTCAAGCCATGCCACGTCATCGATCCGTGGCATCCGGGGCATATCTATGTATTATTTTTTTTAATTTTATATTTTATATTTTTTTTTCCTAAATTAAAATTTGATTAATTTAAATGTGTATTATCGCCCGGAGCCGCCTCCAAGCGCCGGCGGCAGCGCCGTCCGTGAAGGGGGTCACACTCCGGAGCCGCGTGCCGGGTGTTTGCACCCGCCACCGCACTTCCAGACATGTATGAGGGCCCAGCGCAAGATTCTGTGGCATAGCTACCCCACGAAGGCCCCCGACCAAACCCGTAGACATATGAGGAACAATCCGGAAAGAGGAATTTTTCCACTTACTTCTGCATCTCAAAAAATTATGAAAAATGACTACACATCCTATATCACATGTGTCTGCACCGTGTAAAAAACTCATGATTTTATCACCCTCCGGGTGTTCAGAAATATTCACGCAGCACCAAAACCGCAGGACGTCACTCCGGTGTCATCGCCGTCTGTGAGGGGGCCACACCCCGGAGACGCGTCTTGACTCTTC
The DNA here is from genome assembly GCA_039707655.1 of Elymus sibiricus. Taxonomy (NCBI): domain Eukaryota; kingdom Viridiplantae; phylum Streptophyta; class Magnoliopsida; order Poales; family Poaceae; genus Elymus; species Elymus sibiricus. Next base: position 439,975,476 of record CM077676.1, read on the forward strand.
AGACATGCCACCGCATGTTAAGACATGTGTGAGGACCCGTCGCGATGCTCTGGTGGCATTGCTACCCCCAAGGCCCCCGGCAGGCCTAACCCTGGACCAGTTGACCCGTATATCTACGACTTTGACCTTTGCCGGACGGGGTTTGACCAATAGACTATTCCACCTGGTTGTGATAGGTCAGCCCATGGGAACACTCCAGAACAAGGTCCGGGCCCAACCCACCACAGGATCCCCTCCGTGTCGGCCCGACGCGGCCGTTTTCCCCCTCCAATCGCCGGCGGCAGCGCCGTCCGTGAAGGGGGTCACACTCCGGAGCCGCGTGCCGGGCGTTTGCACCCGCCACCGCACTTCCAGACATGTATGAGGGCCCAACGCAAGATTCTGTGGCATAGCTACCCCACGAAGCACCCGACCACACCCGTAGACATGCGAGGAACAATCCGGAAAGAGGAATTTTTCCACTTACTTCTGCATCTCAAAAAATTATGAAAAATGACTACACATCCTATATCACATGTGTCTGCACTGTGTAAAAAACTCATGATTTTATCACCCTCCGGGTGTTCAGGAATAATCACGCAGCACCAAAACCGCAGGACGTCACTCCGGTGTCATCGCCGTCCGTGAGGGGGGCCACACCCCGGAGACGCGTCTTGACTCTTCAGACATGCCACCGCATGTTAAGACACATGTGAGGACCCGTCGCGATGCTCTGGTGGCATTGCTACCCCCCCAAGGCCCCCGGCAGGCCTAACCCTTGACCAGTTGACCCGTAGATCTACGCCTTTGACTTTCGCCGGACGGGGTTTGACCAATAGACTTCTCCACCTGGTTGTGATTGGTCAGCCCATGGGAACACTCCGGAACAAGGTCCGGGCCCAACCCACCACAGGATCCCCTCCGTGTCGGCCCGACGCGGCCGTTTCCCCCCTCCAAGCGCTGGCGGCAGCGCCGTCCGTGAAGGGGGTCACACTCCGGAGCCGCGTGCCGGGTGTTTGCACCCGCCACCGCACTTCCAAACATGTATGAGGGCCCAGCGCAAGATTCTGTGGCATAGCTACCCGACGAAGGCCCCCGACCACACCCGTAGACATGCGAGGAACAATCCGGAAAGAGGAATTTTTCCACTTACTTCTGCATCTCAAAATATTATGAAAAATAACTACACATCCTATATCACATGTGTCTGCACCATGTAAAAAACTCATGATTTTATCACCCTCCGGGTGTTCAGGAATATTCACGCAGCACCAAAACCGCAGGACGTCACTCCGGTGTCATCGCCGTCCGTGAGGGGGGCCACACCCCGGAGACGCGTCTTGACTCTTCAGACATGCCACCGCATGGTAAGACACGTGTGAGGACCCGTCGCGATGCTCTGGTGGCATTGCTACCCCCCAAGGCCCAAGGCAGGCCTAACCCTGGACCAGTTGACCCGTAGATCTACACCTTTGACTTTCGCCGGACGGGGTTTGACCAATAGACTTCTCAACCTGGTTGTGATAGGTCAGCCCATGGGAACACTCCGGAACAAGGTCCGGGCCCAACCCACCATAGGATCCCCTCCGTGTCGGCCCGACGCGGCCGTTTCCCCCATCTAAGCGCCGGCGGCAGCGCCGTCCGTGAAGGGGGTCACACTCCGGACCCGCGTGCCGGGTATTTGCACCCGCCATCGCACTTCCAGACATGTATGATGGCCCAGCGCAAGATTCTGTGGCATAGCTAGCCCACGAAGGCCCCCGACCACACCCGTAGACATGCGAGGAACAATCCGGAAAGAGGAATTTTTCCACTTACTTCTGCATCGAAAAAAATTATGAAAAATGACTACACATCCTATATCACATGTGTCTGCACCGTGTAAAAAACTCATGATTTTATCACCCTCCGGGTGTTCAGGAATAATCACGCAGCACCAAAACCGTAGGACGTCACTCCGGTGTCATCGCCGTCCGTGAGGGGGGCCACACCCCGGAGACGCGTCTTGACTCTTCAGACATGCCACCGCATGTTAAGACACGTGTGAGGACCCGTCGCGATGCTTTGTTGGCATTGCTACCCCCCAAGGCCCCCGGCAGGCCTAACCCTGGACCACTTGACCCGTAGATCTACGCCTTTGACTTTCGGCGGACGGGGTTTGACCAATAAACTTCTCCACCTGGTTGTGATAGGTCAGCCGATGGGAACACTCCGGAACAAGGTCCGGGCCCAACCCACCATAGGATCCCCTCCGTGTCGGCCCGACGCGGCCGTTTCCCCCCTCCAAGCGCCGACGGCAGCGCCGTCCGTGAAGGGGGTCACACTCCGGAGCCTCGTGCCAGGTGTTTGCACCCGCCCCCGCACTTCCAGACATGTATGAGGGCCCAGCGAAAGATTGTGTGGCATAGCTACCCCACGAAGACCCCGACCACACCCGTAGACATGCGAGGAACAATCCGGAAAGAGGAATTTTTCCACTTAATTCTGCGTCGAAAAAAATTATGAAAAATGACTACACATCCTGTATCACATGTGTCTGCACCGTGTAAAAAACTCATGATTTTATCACCCTCCGGGTGTTCAGGAATATTCACGCAGCACCAAAACCGCAGGACGTCACTCCGGTGTCATCGCCGTCCGTGAGGGGGGCCACACCCCGGAGACGCGTCTTGACTCTTCAGACATGCCACCGCATGTTAAGACACGTGTGAGGACCCGTTGCGATGCTTTGGTGGCATTGCTACCCCCAAGGCCCCCGGCAGACCTAACCCTGGACCACTTGACCCATAGATCTACGCCTTTGACTTTCTCCGGACGGGGTTTGACCAATAAACTTCTCCACCTGGTTGTGATAGGTCAGCCGATGGGAACACTCTGGAACAAGGTCCGGGCCCAACCCAGCATAGGATCCCCTCTGTGTCGGCCCGACACGGCCGTTTCTCCCCTCCAAGCGCCGACGGCAGCGCCGTCCGTGAAGGGGGTCACACTCCGGAGCCGCGTGCCAGGTGTTTGCACCCGCCACCGCACTTCTAGACATGTATGAGGGCCCAGCGCAAGATTCTGTGGCATAGCTACCCCACGAAGGCCCCCGACCACACCCGTAGACATGCGAGGAACAATCCGGAAAGGGGAATTTTTCCACTTACTTCTGCATCTCAAAAAATTATGAAAAATGACTACACATCCAATATCACATGTGTCTGCACCGTGTAAAAAACTCATGATTTTATCACCCTCCGGGTGTTCAGGAACATTCACGCAGCACCAAAACCGCAGGACATCCCTCCGGTGTCATCGCCGTCCGTGAGGGGGGCCACACCCCGAAGACGCGTCTTGACTCTTCAGACATGCCACCGCATGTTAAGACACGTGTGAGGACCCGTCGCGATGCTCTGGTGGCATTGCTACCCCCCAAGGCCCCCGGCAGGCCTAACCCTGGACCAGTTTTCCAGTAGATCTACGCCTTTGACTTTCGCCGGACGGGGTTTGACCAATAGACTTCTCCATCTAGTTGTGATAGGTCGGCCCATGGGAACACTCCGGAACAAGGTCCGGGCCCAACCCACCACAGGATCCCCTCCGTGTCGGCCCGACGCGGCCGTTTCTCCCCTCCAAGCGCCGGCGGCAGCGCCGGCCGTGAAGGGTGTCACACTCTGGAGCCGCGTGCCGGGTGTTTGCACCAGCCACCGCACTTCCAGACATGTATGAGGGCCCAGCACAAGATTCTGTGGCATAGCTACCCCACGAAGGCCCCCGACCACACCCCTAGACATGCGAGGAACAATCCAGAAAGAGGAATTTTTCCACTTACTTCTGCATCTCAAAATATTATGAAAAATAACTACACATCCTATATCACATGTGTCTGCACCGTGTAAAAAACTCATGATTTTATCACCCTCCGGGTGTTCAGGAATATTCACGCAGCACCAAAACCGCAGGACGTCACTCCGGTGTCATCGCCGTCCGTGAGGGGGGCCACACCCCGGAGACGCGTCTTGACTCTTCAGACATGCCACCGCATGGTAAGACACGTGTGAGGACCCGTCGCGATGCTCTGGTGGCATTGCTACCCCCCAAGGCCCAAGGCAGGCCTAACCCTAGACCAGTTGACCCGTAGATCTACACCTTTGACTTTCGCCGGACGGGGTTTGACCAATAGACTTCTCAACCTGGTTGTGATAGGTCAGCCCATAGGAATACTCCGGAACAAGGTCCGGGCCCAACCCACCACAGGGTCCCCTCCGTGTCGGCCCGACGCGGCCGTTTCCTCCATCTAAGCGCCGGCGGCAGCGCCGTCCGTGAAGGGGGTCACACTCCGGACCCGCGTGCCGGGTGTTTGCACCCGCCATCGCACTTCCAGACATGTATGAGGGCCCAGCGCAAGATTCTGTCGCATAGCTACCCCACGAAGGCCCCCGACCACACCCGTAGACATGCGAGGAACAATCCGGAAAGAGGAATTTTTCCACTTACTTCTGCATCGAAAAAAATTATGAAAAATGACTACACATCCTATATCCCATGTGTCTGCACCGTGTAAAAAACTCATGATTTTATCACCCTCCGGGTGTTCAGGAATAATCACGCAGCACCAAAACCGTAGGACATCACTCCGGTGTCATCGCCGTCCGTGAGGGGGGCCACACCCCGGAGACGCGTCTTGACTCTTCAGACATGCCACCGCATGTTAAGACACGTGTGAGGACCCGTCGCGATGCTTTGGTGGCATTGCTACCCCCCAAGGCCCCCGGCAGGCCTAACCCTGGACCACTTGACCCGTAGATCTACGCCTTTGACTTTCGCCGGACGGGGTTTGACCAATAAACTTCTCCACCTGGTTGTGATAGGTCAGCCGATGGGAATACTCCGGAACAAGGTCCGGGCCCAACCCACCATAGGATCCCCTCCGTGTCGGCCCGACGCGGCCGTTTCCCCCCTCCAAGCGCCGACGGCAGCGCCGTCCGTGAAGGGGGTCACACTCCGGAGCCGCGTGCCGGGTGTTTGCACCCGACACCGCACTGCCAGACATGTATGAGGGCCCAGCGCAAGATTCTGTGGCATAGCTACCCCACGAAGGCCCCCGACCACACCCGTAGACATGCGAGGAACAATCCGGAAAGAGGAATTTTTCCACTTACTTCTGCATCACAAAAAATTATGAAAAATGACTACACATCCTATATCACATGTGCCTGCACCGTGTAAAAAACTCTTGATTTTATCACCCTCCGGGTGTTCAGGAATATTCACGCAGCACCAAAACCACAGGACGTCACTCCGGTGTCATCGCGGTCCGTGAGGGGGGCCACACCCCGGAGACGCGTCTTGACTCTTCAGACATGCCACCGCATGTTAAGACATGTGTGAGGACCCGTCGCGATGCTCTGGTGGCATTGCTACCTTCCAAGGCCCCCGGCAGGCCTAACCCTGGACCAGTTGACCCGTAGATCTACGCCTTTGACTTTCGCCGGACGGGGTTTGACCAATAGACTTCTCCACCTGGTTGTGACAGGTCAGCCCATGGGAACACTCCGGAACAAGGTCTGGGCCCAACCCACAACAGTATCCCCTCCGTGTCGGCCCGACGCGGCCGTTTTCATCCTCCAAGCGTCGGCGGCAGCGCCGTCTGTGAAGGGGGTCAAACTCCGGAGCCGCGTGCCGGGTGTTTGCACCCGCCACCGCACTTCCAGACATGTATGTGGGCCCAGCGCAAGATTTTGTGGCATAGCTACCCCACAAAGGCCCCCGACCACACCCGTAGACACGCGAGGAACAATCCGGAAAGAGGAATTTTTCCACTTACTCATGCATCTCAAAAAATTATGAAAAATGACTACACATCCTATATCACATGTGTCTGCACCGTGTAAAAAACTCATGAATTTATCACCCTCCGGGTGTTCAGGAATATTCATGCAGCACCAAAACCGCATGACATCACTCCGGTGTCATCGCCGTCCGTGAGGGGGGCCGCACCCTGGAGACGCGTCTTGACTCTTCAGACATGCCACCGCATGTTAAGACACGTGTGAGGACCCGTCGCGAAGCTCTGGTGGCATTGCTACCCCACCCCAAGGCCCCAGGCAGGCCTAACCCTGGACCACTTGACCCGTATATCTACGCCTTTGACTTTCGCCGGACGGGGTTTGACCAATAGACTTCTCCACCTGGTTGTGATAGGTCAGCCCATGGGAACACTCCGGAACAAGGTCCGGGCCCAACCCACCACAGGATCCCCTCCGTGTCGGCCCGACGCGGCCGTTTTCCCCCTCCAAGCGTCGGCGGCAGCGCCGTCCGTGAAGGGGGTCACACTCCGGAGCCGCGTGTCGGGTGTTTGCTCCCGCCACCGCACTTCCAGACATGTATGAGGGCCCAGCGCTAGATTCTGTGGCATAGCTACCCCACGAAGGCCCCCGACCACACCCGTAGACATGCGAGGAAGAATCCGGAAAGAGGAATTTTTCCACTTACTTCTGCATCTCAAAAAATTATGAACAATGACTACACATCCTATATCACATGTGTCTGCACCGTGTATAAAACTCATGATTTTATCACCCTCCGGGTGTTCAGGAATATTCACGCAGCACCAAAACCGCAGGATGTCACTCCGGTGTCATCGCCGTCCGTGAGGGGGGCCACACCCCGGAGACGCGTCTTTACTCGTCAGACATGCCACCGCATGTTTAGACACGTGTGAGGACCCGTCGTGATGCTCTGGTGGCATTACTACCCCCCCCCCAAAGCCCCCGGCAGGCCTAACCCCGGACCAGTTGACCCGTAGATCTACGCCTTTGACTTTCGCCGGACGGGGTTTGACCAATAGACTTCTCCACCTGGTTATGATAGGTCAGCCCATGGGAACACTCCGGAACAATGTCCGGGCCCAACCCACCACAGGATCCCCTCCGTGTTGGCCCGACGCGGCCGTTTCCCCCCTCCAAGCGCCGGCGGCAGCTCCGTCCGTGAAGGTGGTCACACTCCAGAGCCGCGTGCCAGGTGTTTGCACCCGCCACCGCACTTCCAGACATGTATGAGGGCCCAACGCAAGATTATGTGGCATAGCTACCCCACGAAGGCCCCCGACCACACCCGTAGACATGCGAGGAACAATCCGGAAAGAGGAATTTTTCCACTTACTTCTGCATCTCAAAAACTTATGAAAAATGACTACCCATCCTAATTCACATGTGTCTGCACCGTGTAAAAAACACATGATTTTATCACCCTCCGGGTGTTCAGGAATATTCACGCAGCACCAAAACCGCAGGACGTCACTCCTGTGTCATCGCCGTCCGTGAGGGGGGCCACACCCCGGAGACGCGTCTTGACTCTTCAGACATGCCACCGCATGTTAAGACACGTGTGAGGACCCGTCGCGATGCTCTGGTGGCATTGCTACCCCCCAAGGCCCCCGGCAGGCCTAACCGTGGACCAGTTGACCCGTAGATCTACGCCCTTGACTTTCGCCGGACGGGGTTTGACCAATAGACTTCTCCACCTGGTTGTGATAGGTCGGCCCATGGGAACACTCCGGAACAAGGTCCGGGCCCAACCCCCCACAGGATCCCCTCCGTGTCGGTCCGACGCGGCCGTTTCCCCCCTCCAAGCGCCGGCGGTAGCGCCGTCCGTGAAGGGGGTCACACTCCGGAGCCGCGTGCCGGGTGTTTGCTCCCGCCACTGCACTTCCAGACATGTATGAGGGCCCAGCGCTAGATTCTGTGGCATAGCTACCCCACGAAGGCCCCCGACCACACCCGTAGACATGCGAGGAACAATCCGGAAAGAGGAATTTTTCCACTTACTTCTGCATCTCAAAAAATTATGAAAAATGACTACACATCCTATATCACATGTGTCTGCACCGTGTATAAAACTCATGATTTTATCACCCTCCAGGTGTTCAGGAATATTCACGTAGCACCAAAACCGCAGGATGTCACTCCAGTGTCATCGCCGTCCGTGAGGGGGGCCACACCCCGGAGACGCGTCTTGACTCTTCAGACATGCCACCGCATGTTAAGACACGTGTGAGGACCCGTCGCGATGCTCTGATGGCATTGCTACCCCCCCCCCCCCCAAGGCCCCCGACAAGCCTAACCCCGGACCAGTTGACCCGTAGATCTACGCCTTTGACTTTCGCCGGACGGGGTTTGACCAATAGACTTCTCCACCTGGTTATGATAGGTCAGCCCATGGGAACACTCCCGAACAATGTCCGGGCCCAACCCACCACGGGATCCCCTCCGTGTCGGCCCGACGCGGTCGTTTCCCCCCTCCAAGCGCCGGCGGCAGCGCCGTCCGTGAAGGTGGTCACACTCCGGAGCCACGTGCCAGGTGTTTGCACCCGCCACCGCACTTCCAGACATGTATGAGGGCCCAGCGCAAGATTCTGTGGCATAGCTACCCCACGAAGGCCCCCGACCACACCCGTAGACATGCGAGGAACAATCCGGAAAGAGGAATTTTTCCACTTACTTCTGCATCTCAAAAACTTATGAAAAATGACTACACATCCTATATCACATGTGTCTGCACCGTGTAAATAACTAATGATTTTATCACCCTCCGGGTGTTCAGGAATATTCACGCAGCACCAAAACCACTGGACGTCACTCCGGTGTCATCGCCGTCCGTGAGGGGGGCCACACCCCGGAGACGCGTCTTGACTCTTCAGACATGCCACCGCATGTTAAGACATGTGTGAGGACCCGTCGCGATGCTCTGGTGGCATTGCTACCCCCCAAGGCCCCCGGCAGGCCTAACCGTGGACCAATTGACCCGTAGATCTACGCCCTTGACTTTCGCCGGACGGGGTTTGACCAATAGACTTCTCCACCTGGTTGTGATAGGTCAGCCCATGGGAACACTCCGGAACAAGGTCCGGGCCCAACCCACCACAGGATCCCATCCGTGTCGGTCCGACGCGGCCGTTTCCCCCCACCAAGCGCCGGCGGCAGCGCCGTCCGTGAAGGGGGTCACACTCCGGAGCCGCTTGCCGGGTGTTTGCACCCGCTACCGCACTTCCAGACATGTATGAGGGCCCAGCGCAAGATTCTCTAGCATAGCTACCCCACGAAGGCCCCCGACCACACCCGTAGACATGCGAGGAACAATCCGGAAAGAGGAATTTTTCCACTTACTCCTGCATCTCAAAAAATTATGAAAAATGACTACACATCCTATATCACATGTGTCTGCACCGTGTAAATAACTAATGATTTTATCACCCTCCGGGTGTTCAGGAATATTCATGCAGCACCAAAACCGCAGGATGTCACTCCGGTGTCATCGCCGTCCGTGAGGGGGGCCACACCACAGAGACGCGTCTTGATTCTTCAGACATGCCACCGCATGTTAAGACACGTGTGAGGACCCGTCGCGATGCTCTGGTGGCATTGCTACCCCCCAAGGCCCCCGGCAGGCCTAACCCTGGACCAGTTGACCCGTAGATCTTCGCCTTTGACTTTCGCTGGACGGGGTTTGACCAATAGACTTCTCCACCTGGTTGTGATAGGTCAGCCCATGGGAACACTCCGGGACAAGGTCCGGGCCCAACCCACCACAGGATCCCCTCCGTGTCGGCTCGACGCGGCCGTTTTCCACCTCCAAGCGTAGGCGGCAGCGCCGTCCGTGAAGGGGGTCAAACTCCGGAGCCGCGTGCCGGGTGTTTGCACCCGCCACCGCACTTCCAGAAATGTATGAGGGCCCAGCGCAAGATTCTGTGGCATAGCTACCCCATGAAGGCCCCCGACCACACCCGTAGACACGCGACGAACAATCCAGAAAGAGGAATTTTTCCACTTACTCATGCATCTCAAAAAATTATGAAAAATGACTACACATCCTATATCACATGTGTCTGCACCGTGTAAAAAACTCATGAATTTATCACCCTCCGGGTGTTCAGAAATATTCACGCAGCACCAAAATCGCAGGACGTCACTCCGGTGTCATCGCCGTCCTCGAGGGGGGCCGCACCCCGGAGACGCGTCTTGACTCTTCAGACCTGCCACCGCATGTTAAGACACGTGTGAGGACCCGTCGCGATGCTCTGGTGGCATTGCTACCCCACCCCAAGGCCCCCGGCAGGCCTAACCCTGGACCACTTGACCCGTAGATCTACGCCTTTGACTTTCGCCGGACAGGGTTTGACCAATAGACTTCTCCACCTGGTTGTGATAGGTCAGCCCATGGGAACACTCCGGAACAAGGTCCGGGCCCAACCCACCACAGGATCCCCTCCGTGTCGGCCCGACGCGGCCGTTTTCCACCTCCAAGCGTAGGCGGCAGCGCCGTCCGTGAAGGGGGTCAAACTCCGGAGCCGCGTGCCGGGTGTTTGCACCCGCCACCGCACTTCCAGAAATGTATGAGGGCCCAGCGCAAGATTCTGTGGCATAGCTACCCCACGAAGGCCCCCGACCACACCCGTAGACACGCGAGGAACAATCCAGAAAGAGGAATTTTTCCACTTACTCATGCATCTCAAAAAATTATGAAAAATGACTACACATCCTATATCACATGTGTCTGCACCGTGTAAAAAACTCATGAATTTATCACCCTCCGGGTGTTCAGAAATATTCACGCAGCACCAAAACCGCAGGACGTCACTCCGGTGTCATCGCCGTCCGTGAGGGGGGCCGCACCCCGGAGACGCGTCTTGACTCTTCAGACCTGCCACCGCATGTTAAGACACGTGTGAGGACCCGTCGCGATGCTCTGGTGGCATTGCTACCCCACCCCAAGGCCCCCGGCAGGCCTAACCCTGGACCACTTGACCCGTAGATCTACGCCTTTGACTTTCGCCGGACAGGGTTTGACCAATAGACTTCTCCACCTGGTTGTGATAGGTCAGCCCATGGGAACACTCCGGAACAAGGTCCGGGCCCAACCCACCACAGGATCCCCTCCGTGTCGGCCCGACGCGGCCGTTTTCCACCTCCAAGCGTAGGCGGCAGTGCCGTCCGTGAAGGGGGTCAAACTCCGGAGCCGCGTGCCGGGTGTTTGCACCCGCCACCGCACTTCCAGAAATGTATGAGGGCCCAGCGCAAGATTCTGTGGCATAGCTACCCCACGAAGGCCCCCGACCACACCCGTAGACACGCGAGGAACAATCCAGAAAGAGGAATTTTTCCACTTACTCATGCATCTCAAAAAATTATGAAAAATGACTACACATCCTATATCACATGTGTCTGCACCGTGTAAAAAACTCATGAATTTATCACCCTCCGGGTGTTCAGAAATATCCACGCAGCACCAAAACAGCAGGACGTCACTCCGGTGTCATCGCCGTCCGTGAGGGGGGCCGCACCCCGGAGACGCGTCTTGACTCTTCAGACCTGCCACCGCATGTTAAGACACGTGTGAGGACCCGTCGTGAAGCTCTGGTGGCAATGCTACACCACCCCAAGGCCCCCGGCAGGCCTAACCCTGGACCACTTGACCCGTAGATCTACGCCTTTGACTTTCGCCGGACAGGGTTTGACCAATAGACTTCCCCACCTGGTTGTGATAGGTCAGCCCATGGGAACACTCCGGAACAAGGTCCGGGCCCAACCCACCACAGGATCCCCTCCGTGTCGGTCCGACGCGGCCGTTTCCCCCCTCCAAGCGCCGGCGGCAGCGCCGTCCGTGAAGGGGGTCACACTCCGAAGCCGCGTGCCGGGTGTTTGCTCCCGCCACCGCACTTCCAGACATGTATGAGGGCCCAGCGCTAGATTCTGTGGCATAGCTACCCCACGAAGGCCCCCGACCACACCCGTAGACATGCGAGGAACAATCCGGAAAGAGGAATTTTTCCACTTACTTCTGCATCTCAAAAAATTATGAAAAATGACTACACATCCTATATCACATGTGTCTGCACCGTGTATAAAACTCATGATTTTATCACCCTCCGAGTGTTCAGGAATATTCACGCAGCACCAAAACCGCAGGATGTAACTCCGGTGTCATCGCCGTCCGTGAGGGGGGCCACACCCCGGAGACGCGTCTTGACTCTTCAGACATGCCACCGCATGTTAAGACACGTGTGAGGACCCGTCGCGATGCTCTGATGGCATTGCTACCCCCCCCCCCCCCCAAGGCCTAACCCCGGACCAGTTGACCCGTAGATCTACGCCTTTGACTTTCGCCGGACGGGGTTTGACCAATAGACTTCTCCACCTGGTTATGATAGGTCAGCCCATGGGAACACTCCGGAACAATGTCCGGGCCCAAACCACCACAGGATCCCCTCCGTGTCGGCCCGACGCGGCCGTTTCCCCCCTCCAAGCGCCGGCGGCAGCACCGTCCATGAAGGTGGTCACACTCCGGAGCCGCGTGCCAGGTGTTTGCACCCGCGACCGCACTTCCAGACATGTATGAGGGCCCAGCGCAAGATTATGTGGCATAGCTACCCCACGAAGGCCCCCGACCACACCCGTAGACATGCGAGGAACAATCCGGAAAGAGGAATTTTTCCACTTACTTCTGCATCTCAAAAACTTATGAAAAATGACTACACATCCTATATCACATGTGTCTGCACCGTGCAAAAAACTCATGATTTTATCACCCTCCGGGTGTTCAGGAATATTCACGTAGCACCAAAACCGCAGGACGTCACTCCGGTGTCCTCGCCGTCCGTGAGCGGGCCACACCCCGGAGACGCGTCTTGACTCTTCAGACATGCCACCGCATGTTAGGACACGTGTGAGGACCCGTCGCGATGCTCTGGTGGCATTGCTACCCCCCAAGGCCCCCGGCAGGCCTAACCGTGGACCAGTTGACCCGTAGATCTACGCCCTTGACTTTCGCCGAACGGGGTTTGACCAATAGACTTCTCCACCTGGTTGTGATAGGTCATCCCATGGGAACACTCCGGAACAAGGTGCGGGCCCAACCCACCACAGGATCCCCTCCGTGTCGGCCCGACGCGGCCGTTTTCCCCCTCCAAGCTTCGGCGGCAGCGCCGTCCGTGAAGGGGGTCACACTCCGGAGCCGCGTGCCGGGTGTTTGCACCCGCCACCGCACTTCCAGACATGTATGAGGGCCCAGCGCAAGATTCTCTGGCATAGCTACACCACGAAGGCCCCCGACCACACCCGTAGACATGCGAGGAACAATCCGGAAAGAGGAATTTTTCCACTTACTCCTGCATCTCAAAAAATTATGAAAAATGACTACACATCCTATATCACATGTGTCTGCACCGTGTAAATAACTCATGATTTTATCACCCTCCGGGTGTTCAAGAATATTCACGCAGCACCAAAACCGCAGGACGTCACTCCGGTGTCATCGCCGTCCGTGAGGGGGGCCACACCCCGGAGACGCGTCTTGACTCTTCAGACATGCCACCGCATGTTAAGACACGTGTGAGGACCCGTCGCGATGCTCTGGTGGCATTGCTACCCCCCAAGGCCCCCGGCAGGCCTAACCCTGGACCAATTGACCCGTAGATCTACGTCTTTCACTTTCGCCGGACGGGGTTTGACCAATAGACTTCTCCACCTGGTTGTGATAGGTCAGTCCATGGAAACACTCCGGAACAAGGTCCGGGCCCAACCCACCACAGGATCCCCTCCGTGTCGGCCCGACGCGGCCGTTTTCCCCCTCCAAGCGTCGGCGGCAGCGCCGTCCGTGAAGGTGGGAACACTCTGGAGCCGCGTGCCGGGTGTTTGCACCCGCCACCGCACTGCCAGACATGTATGAGGGCCCAGCGCAAGATTATGTGGCATAGCTACCCCACGAAGGCCCCCGACCACACCCGTAGACATGCGAGGAACAATCCGGAAAGAGGAATTTTTCCACTTACTTCTGCATCTCAAAAAATTATGAAAAATGACTACACATCCTATATCACATGTGTCTGCACCGTGTAAAAAACTCATGATTTTATCACCCTCCGGGTGTTCAGGAATATTCACGCAGCACCAAAACCGCAGGACGTCACTCCGGTGTCATCGCCGTCCGTGAGGGGGGCCACACCCCGGAGACGCGTCTTGACTCTTCAGACATGCCACCGCATGTTAAGACATGTGTGAGGACCTGTCGCGATGCTCTGGTGGCATTGCTACCCCCCAAGGCCCCCGGCAGGCCTAACCCTGGACCAGTTGACCTGTAGATCTACGTCCTTGACTTTCGCCGGACGGGGTTTGACCAATAGACTTCTCCACCTGGTTGTGATAGGTCAGCCCATGGGAACACTCCGGAACAAGGTTCGGGCCCAACCCACAACAGGATCCCCTCCGTGTCGGCCCGACGCGGCCGTTTTCCCCCTCCAAGCGTCGGCGGCAGCGCCATCCGTGAAGGGCGTCAAACTCCGGAGCCGCGTGCCGGGTGTTTGCACCCTCCACCGCACTTCCAGACATGTATGAGGGCCCAGCGCAAGATTCTGTGGCATAGCTACCCCACGAAGGCCCCCGACCACACCCGTAGTCACGCGAGGAACAATCCGGAAAGAGGAATTTTTCCACTTACTCATGCATCTCAAAAAATTATGAAAAATGACTGCACATCCTATATCACATGTGTCTGCACCGTGTAAAAAACTCATGAATTTATCACCCTCCGGGTGTTCAGGAATATTCACGCAGCACAAAAACCGCAGGACGTCACTCCGGTGTCATCGCCGTCCGTGAGGGGGGCCGCACCCCGGAGACGCGTCTTGACTCTTCAGACATGCCACCGCATGTTAAGACACGTGTGAGGACCCGTCGCGAAGCTCTGGTGGCATTGCTACCCCACCCCAAGGCCCCCGGCAGGCCTAACCCTGGACCACTTGACCCGTAGATCTACGCCTTTGACTTTCGCCGGACGGGGTTTGACCAATAGACTTCTCCACCTGGTTGTGATAGGTCAGCCCATGGGAACACTCCGGAACAAGGTCCGAGCCCAACCCACCACAGGATCCCCTCCTTGTCGGTCCGACGCGGCCGTTTCCCCCCTCCAAGCGCCGGCGGCAGCGCCGTCCGTGAAGGGGGTCACACTCCGGAGCCGCGTGCCGGGTGTTTGCTCCCGCCACCGCACTTCCTGTCATGTATGAGGGCCCAGCGCTAGATTATGTGGCATAGCTACCCCACGAAGGCCCCCGGCCACACCCGTAGACATGCGAGGAACAATCCGGAAAGAGGAATTTTTCCACTTACTTCTGCATCTCAAAAAATTATGAACAATGACTACACATCCTATATCACATGTGTCTGCACCGTGTATAAAACTCATGATTTTATCACCTTCCGGGTGTTCAGGAATATTCACGCAGCACCAAAACCGCAGGATGTCACTCCGGTGTCATCGCCGTCCGTGAGGGGGGCCACACCCCGGAGACGCGTCTTTACTCTTCAGACATGCCACCGCATGTTAAGACACGTGTGAGGACCCGTCGTGATGCTCTGGTGGCATTGCTACCCCCCCCAAGGCCCCCGGCAGGCCTAACCCCGGACCAGTTGACCCGTAGATCTACGCCTTTGACTTTCGCCGGATGGGGTTTGACCAATAGACTTCTCCACCTGGTTATGATAGGTCAGCCCATGGGAACACTCCGGAACAATGTCCGGGCCCAACCCACCACAGGATCCCCTCCGTGTCGGCCCGACGCGGCCGTTTCCCCCCTCCAAGCGCCGGCGGCAGCGCCGTCCGTGAAGGTGGTCACACTCCGGAGCCGCGTGCCAGGTGTTTGCACCCGCCACCGCACTTCCAGACATGTATGAGGGCCCAACGCAAGATTCTGTGGCATAGCTACCCCACGAAGGCCGCCGACCACACCCGTAGACATGCGAGGAACAATCCGGAAAGAGGAATTTTTCCACTTACTTCTGCATCTCAAAAACTTATGAAAAATGACTACACATCCTAATTCACATGTGTCTGCACCGTGTAAAAAACTCATGATTTTATCACCCTCCGGGTGTTCAGGAATATTCACGCAGCACCAAAACCGCAGGATGTCACTCCAGTGTCATCGCCGTCCGTGAGGGGGGCCACACCCTGGAGACGCGTCTTGACTCTTCAGACATGCCACCGCATGTTAAGACACGTGTGAGGACCCGTCGCGATGCTCTGGTGGCATTGCTACCCCCCAAGGCCCCCGGCAGGCCTAACCGTGGACCAGTTGACCCGTAGATCTACGCCCTTGACTTTCGCCGGACGGGGTTTGACCAATAGACTTCACCACCTGGTTGTGATAGGTCGGCCCATGGAAACACTCCGGAACAAGGTCCGGGCCCAACCCACCACAGGATCCCCTCCGTGTCGGTCCGACGCGGCCGTTTCCCCCCTCCAAGCGCCGGCGGCAGCGCCGTCCGTGAAGGGGGTCACACTCCGGAGCCGCGTGCCGGGTGTTTGCTCCCGCCACCGCACTTCCAGACATGTATGAGGGCCCAGCGCTAGATTCTGTGGCATAGCTACCCCACGAAGGCCCCCGACCACACCCGTAGACATGCGAGGAACAATCCGGAAAGAGGAATTTTTCCACTTACTTCTGCATCTCAAAAAATTATGAAAAATGACTACACATCCTATATCACATGTGTCTGCACCGTGTATAAAACTCATGATTTTATGACCCTCCAGGTGTTCAGGAATATTCACGTAGCACCAAAACCGCAGGATGTCACTCCGGTGTCATCGCCGTCCGTGAGGGGGGCCACACCCCGGAGACGCGTCTTGACTCTTCAGACATGCCACCGCATGTCAAGACACGTGTGAGGACCCGTCGCGATGCTCTGATGGCATTGCTACCCCCCCCCCCCCCCGCAAGGCCCCCGACAGGCCTAACCCCGGACCAGTTGACCCGTAGATCTACGCCTTTGACTTTCGCCGGACGGGGTTTGACCAATAGACTTCTCCACCTGGTTATGATAGGTCAGCCCATGGGAACACTCCGGAACAATGTCCGGGCCCAACCCACCACGGGATCCCCTCCGTGTCGGCCCGACGCGGCCGTTTTCCCCCTCCAAGCTTCGGCGGCAGCGCCGTCCGTGAAGGGGGTCACACTCCGGAGCCGCGTGCCAGGTGTTTTCACCCGCCACCGCACTTCCAGACATGTATGAGGGCCCAACGCTAGATTCTGTGGCATAGCTACCCCACGAAGGCCCCCGGCCACACCCGTAGACATGCGAGGAACAATCCGGAAAGAGGAATTTTTCCACTTACTTCTGCATCTCAAAAAATTATGAAAAATGACTACACATCCTATATCACATGTGTCTGCACCGTGTAAATAACTCATGATTTTATCACCCTCCGGGTGTTCAAGAATATTCACGCAGCACCAAAACCGCAGGACGTCACTCCGGTGTCATCGCCGTCCGTGAGGGGGGCCACACCCCGGAGACGCGTCTTGACTCTTCAGACATGCCACCGCATGTTAAGACACGTGTGAGGACCCGTCGCGATGCTCTGGTGGCATTGCTACCCCCCAAGGCCCCCGGCAGGCCTAACCCTGGACCAATTGACCCGTAGATCTACGTCTTTCACTTTCGCCGGACGGGGTTTGACCAATAGACTTCTCCACCTGGTTGTGATAGGTCGGTCCATGGAAACACTCCGGAACAAGGTCCGGGCCCAACCCACCACAGAATCCCCTCCGTGTCGGCCTGACGCGGCCGTTTTCCCCCTCCAAGCGTCGGCGGCAGCGCCGTCCGTGAAGGTGGGAACACTCTGGAGCCGCGTGCCGGGTGTTTGCACCCGCCACCGCACTTCCAGACATGTATGAGGGCCCAGCGCAAGATTATGTGGCATAGCTACCCCACGAAGGCCCCCGACCACACCCGTAGACATGCGAGGAACAATCCGGAAAGAGGAATTTTTCCACTTACTTCTGCATCTCAAAAACTTATGAAAAATGACTGCACATCCTATATCACATGTGTCTGCACCGTGCAAAAAACTCATGATTTTATCACCCTCCGGGTGTTCAGGAATATTCACGCAGCACCGAAACCGCAGGACGTCACTCCGGTGTCCTCGCCGTCCGTGAGGGGGCCACACCCCGGAGACGCGTCTTGACTCTTCAGACATGCCACCGCATGTTAAGACACGTGTGAGGACCCGTCGCGATGCTCTGGTGGCATTGCTACCCCCCAAGGCCCCCGGCAGGCCTAACCCTGGACCAATTGACCCGTAGATCTACGTCTTTCACTTTCGCCGGACGGGGTTTGACCAATAGACTTCTCCACCTGGTTGTGATAGGTCAGTCCATGGAAACACTCCGGAACAAGGTCCGGGCCCAACCCACCACAGGATCCCCTCCTTGTCGGCCTGACGCGGCCGTTTTCCCCCTCCAAGCGTCGGCGGCAGCGCCGTCCGTGAAAGTGGGAACACTCTGGAGCCGCGTGCCGGGTGTTTGCACCCGCCACCGCACTTCCAGACATGTATGAGGGCCCAGCGCAAGATTATGTGGCATAGCTACCCCACGAAGGCCCCCGACCACACCCGTAGACATGCGAGGAACAATCCGGAAAGAGGAATTTTTCCACTTACTTCTGCATCTCAAAAACTTATGAAAAATGACTAAACATCCTATATCACATGTGTCTGCACCGTGCAAAAAACTCATGATTTTATCACCCTCCGGGTGTTCAGGAATATTCACGCAGCACCAAAACCGCAGGACGTCACTCCGGTGTCCTCGCCGTCCGTGAGGGGGCCACACCCCGGAGACGCGTCTTGACTCTTCAGACATGCCACCGCATGTTAAGACACGTGTGAGGACCCGTCGCGATGCTCTGGTGGCATTGCTACCCCCCAAGGCCCCCGGCAGGCCTAACCCTGGACCAGTTGACCCGTAGATCTACGCCCTTGACTTTCGCCGGACGGGGTTTGACCAATAGACTTCTCCACCTGGTTGTGATAGGTCATCCCATGGGAACACTCCGGAACAAGGTGCGGGCCCAACCCACCACAGGATCCCCTCCGTGTCGGCCCGACGCGGCCGTTTTCCCCCTCCAAGCTTCGGCGGCAGCGCCGTCCGTGAAGGGGGTCACACTCCGGAGCCGCGTGCCGGGTGTTTGCACCCGCCACCGCACTTCCAGACATGTATGAGGGCCCAGCGCAAGATTCTCTGGCATAGCTACACCACGAAGGCCCCCGACCACACCCGTAGACATGCGAGGAACAATCCGGAAAGAGGAATTTTTCCACTTACTCCTGCATCTCAAAAAATTATGAAAAATGACTACACATCCTATATCACATGTGTCTGCACCGTGTAAATAACTCATGATTTTATCACCCTCCGGGTGTTGAAGAATATTCACGCAGCACCAAAACCGCAGGATGTCACTCCGGTGTCATCGCCGTCCGTGAGGGGGGCCACACCCCGGAGACGCGTCTTGACTCTTCAGACATGCCACCGCATGTTAAGACACGTGTGAGGACCCGTCGCGATGCTCTGGTGGCATTGCTACCCCCCAAGGCCCCCGGCAGGCCTAACCCTGGACCAATTGACCCGTAGATCTACGTCTTTCACTTTCGCCGGACGGGGTTTGACCAATAGACTTCTCCACCTGGTTGTGATAGGTCAGTCCATGGAAACACTCTGGAACAAGGTCCGGGCCCAACCCACCACAGGATCCCCTCCGTGTCGGCCTGACGCGGCCGTTTTCCCCCTCCAAGCGTCGGCGGCAGCGCCGTCCGCGAAGGTGGGAACACTCTGGAGCCGCGTGCCGGGTGTTTGCACCCGCCACCGCACTTCCAGACATGTATGAGGGCCCAGCGCTAGATTCTGTGGCATAGCTACCCCACGAAGGCCCCCGACCACACCCGTAGACATGCGAGGAACAATCCGGAAAGAGGAATTTTTCCACTTACTTCTGCATCTCAAAAAATTATGAAAAATGACTACACATCCTATATCACATGTGTCTGCACCGTGTAAAAAACTGATGATTTTATCACCCTCCGGGTGTTCAGGAATATTCACGCAGCACCAAAACCGCAGGACGTCACTCCGGTGTCATCGCCGTCCGTGAGGGGGGCCACACCCCGGAGACGCGTCTTGACTCTTCAGACATGCCACCGCATGTTAAGACATGTGTGAGGACCTGTCGCGATGCTCTGGTGGCATTGCTACCCCCCAAGGCCCCCGGCAGGCCTAACCGTGGACCAGTTGACCCGTAGATCTACGCCCTTGACTTTCGCCGGACGGGGTTTGACCAATAGACTTCTCCACCTGGTTGTGATAGGTCAGCCCATGGGAACACTCCAGAACAAGGTCCGGGCCCAACCCACCATAGGATCCCCTCCGTGTCGGCCCGACGCGGCCGTTTTCCCCCTCCAAGCGTCGGCGACAGCGCCGTCCGTGAAGGGGGTCACACTCCGGAGCCGCGTGCCGGGTGTTTGCACCCGCCACCGCACTTCCAGACTTGTATGAGGGCCCAGCGCTAGATTTTGTGGCATAGCTACCCCATGAAGGCTCCCGACCACACCCGTAGACATGCGAGGAACAAACCGGAAAGAGGAATTTTTCCACTTACTTCTGCATCTCAAAAAATTATGAAAAATGACTACACATCCGATATCACATGTGTCTGCACCGTGTATAAAACTCATGATTTTATCACCCTCCGGGTGTTCAGGAATATTCACGCAGCACCAAAACCGCAGGATGTCACTCCGGTGTCATCGCCGTCTGTGAGGGGGGCCACACCCCGGAGACGCGTCTTGACTCTTCAGACATGCCACCGCATGTTAAGACACGTGTGAGGACCCGTCGCGATGCTCTGGTGGCATTGCTACCCCACCCCCAAGGCCCCCGGCAGGCCTAACCCCGGACCAGTTGACCCGTAGATCTACGCCTTTGACTTTCGCCGGATGGGGTTTGACCAATAGACTTCTCCACCTGATTATGATAGGTCAGCCCATGGGAACACTCCGGAACAAGGTCCGGTCCCAACCCACCACACGATCCCCTCCGTGTCGTCCCGACGCGGCTGTTTCCCCCCTCCAAGCGCCGGCGGCAGCGCCGGCCGTGAAGGTGGTCACACTCCGGAGCCGCTTGCCGGGTGTTTGCACCCGCCACCGCACTTCCAGACATGTATGAGGGCCCAGCGCAAGATTCTCTAGCATAGCTACCCCACGAAGGCCCCCGACCACACCCGTAGACATGCGAGGAACAATCCGGAAAGAGGAATTTTTCCACTTACTCCTGCATCTCAAAAAATTATGAAAAATGACTACACATCCTATATCACATGTGTCTGCACCGTGTAAATAACTAATGATTTTATCACCCTCCGGGTGTTCAGGAATATTCACGCAGCACCAAAACCGCAGGATGTCACTCCGGTGTCATCGCCGTCCGTGAGGGGGGCCACACCACAGAGACGCGTCTTGACTCTTCAGACATGCCACCGCATGTTAAGACACGTGTGAGGACCCGTCGCGATGCTCTGGTGGCATTGCTACCCCCCAAGGCCCCCGGCAGGCCTAACCCTGGACCAGTTGACCCGTAGATCTACGCCTTTGACTTTCGCTGGACGGGGTTTGACCAATAGACTTCTCCACCTGGTTGTGATAGGTCAGCCCATGGGAACACTCTTGAACAAGGTCCGGGCCCAACCCACCACAGGATCCCCTCCGTATCGGCCCGACGCGGCCGTTTTCCACCTCCAAGCGTAGGCGGCAGCGCCGTCCGTGAAGGGGGTCAAACTCCGGAGCCGCGTGCCGGGTGTTTGCACCCGCCACCGCACTTCCAGAAATGTATGAGGGCCCAGCGCAAGATTCTGTGGCATAGCTACCCCACGAAGGCCCCCGACCAAACCCGTAGACACGCGAGGAACAATCCAGAAAGTGGAATTTTTCCACTTACTCATGCATCTCAAAAAATTATGAAAAATGACTACACATCCTATATCACATGTGTCTGCACCGTGTAAAAAACTCATGAATTTATCACCCTCCGGGTGTTCAGAAATATTCACGCAACACCAAAACCGCAGGACGTCACTCCGGTGTCATCGCCGTCCGTGAGGGGGGCCGCACCCCGGAGACGCATCTTGACTCTTCAGACCTGCCACCTCATGTTAAGACACGTGTGAGGACCCGTCGTGAAGCTCTGGTGGCATTGCTACCCCACCCCAAGGCCCCCGGCAGGCCTAACCCTGGACCACTTGACCCGTAGATCTACGCCTTTGACTTTCGCCGGACAGGGTTTGACCAATAGACTTCCCCACCTGGTTGTGATAGGTAAGCCCATGGAACACTCCGGAACAAGGTCCGGGACCAACCCACCACAGGATCCCCTCCGTGTCGGTCCGACGCGGCCGTTTCCCCCCTCCAAGCGCCGGCGGCAGCGCCGTCCGTGAAGGGGGTCACACTCCGGAGCCGCGTGCCGGGTGTTTGCTCCCGCCACCGCACTTCCAGACATGTATGAGGGCCCAGCGCTAGATTCTGTGGCATAGCTACCCCACGAAGGCCCCCGACCACACCCGTAGACATGCGAGGAACAATCCGGAAAGAGGAATTTTTCCACTTACTTCTGCATCTCAAAAAATTATGAAAAATGACTACACATCCTATATCACATGTGTCTGCACCGTGTATAAAACTCATGATTTTATCACCCTCCGAGTGTTCAGGAATATTCACGCAGCACCAAAACCGCAGGATGTCACTCCGGTGTCATCGCCGTCCGTGAGGGGGGCCACACCCCGGAGACGCGTCTTGACTCTTCAGACATGCCACCGCATGTTAAGACACGTGTGAGGACCCGTCGCGATGCTCTGATGGCATTGCTACCCCCCCCCCCCAAGGCCTAACCCCGGACCAGTTGACCCGTAGATCTACGCCTTTGATTTTCGCCGGACGGGGTTTGACCAATAGACTTCTCCACCTGGTTATGATAGGTCAGCCCATGGGAACACTCCGGAACAATGTCCGGGACCAACCCACCACAGGATCCCCTCCGTGTCGGCCCGACGCGGCCGTTTCCCCCCTACAAGTGCCGGCGGCAGCGCCGTCCATGAAGGTGGTCACACTCCGGAGCCGCGTGCCAGGTGTTTGCACCCGCGACCGCACTTCCAGACATGTATGAGGGCCCAACGCAAGATTCTGTGGCATAGCTACCCCACGAAGGCCCCCGACCACACCCGTAGACATGCGAGGAACAATCCGGAAAGAGGAATTTTTCCACTTACTTCTGCATCTCAAAAACTTATGAAAAATGACTACACATCCTATATCACATGTGTCTGCACCGTGCAAAAAACTCATGATTTTATCACCCTCCGGGTGTTCAGGAATATTCACGCAGCACCAAAACCGCAGGACGTCACTCCGGTGTCCTCGCCGTCCGTGAGGGGGCCACACCACGGAGACGCGTCTTGACTCTTCAGACATGCCACCGCATGTTAAGACACGTGTGAGGACCCGTCGCGATGCTCTGGTGGCATTGCTACCCCCCAAGGCCCCCGGCAGGCCTAACCCTGGACCAATTGACCCGTAGATCTACGTCTTTCACTTTCGCCGGACGGGGTTTGACCAATAGACTTCTCCACCTGGTTGTGATAGGTCAGTCCATGGAAACACTCCGGAACAAGGTCCGGGCCCAACCCACCACAGGATCCCCTCCTTGTCGGCCTGACGCGGCCGTTTTCCCCCTCCAAGCGTCGGCGGCAGCGCCGTCCGTGAAAGTGGGAACACTCTGGAGCCGCGTGCCGGGTGTTTGCACCCGCCACCGCACTTCCAGACATGTATGAGGGCCCAGCGCAAGATTATGTGGCATAGCTACCTCACGAAGGCCCCCGACCACACCCGTAGACATGCGAGGAACAATCCGGAAAGAGGAATTTTTCCACTTACTTCTGCATCTCAAAAACTTATGAAAAATGACTAAACATCCTATATCACATGTGTCTGCACCGTGCAAAAAACTCATGATTTTATCACCCTCCGGGTGTTCAGGAATATTCACGCAGCACCAAAACCGCAGGACGTCACTCCGGTGTCCTCGCCGTCCGTGAGGGGGCCACACCCCGGAGACGCGTCTTGACTCTTCAGACATGCCACCGCATGTTAAGACACGTGTGAGGACCCGTCGCGATGCTCTGGTGGCATTGCTACCCCCCAAGGCCCCCGGCAGGCCTAACCCTGGACCAGTTGACCCGTAGATCTACGCCCTTGACTTTCGCCGGACGGGGTTTGACCAATAGACTTCTCCACCTGGTTGTGATAGGTCATCCCATGGGAACACTCCGGAACAAGGTGCGGGCCCAACCCACCACAGGATCCCCTCCGTGTCGGCCCGACGCGGCCGTTTTCCCCCTCCAAGCTTCGGCGGCAGCGCCGTCCGTGAAGGGGGTCACACTCCGGAGCCGCGTGCCGGGTGTTTGCACCCGCCACCGCACTTCCAGACATGTATGAGGGCCCAGCGCAAGATTCTCTGGCATAGCTACACCACGAAGGCCCCCGACCACACCCGTAGACATGCGAGGAACAATCCGGAAAGAGGAATTTTTCCACTTACTCCTGCATCTCAAAAAATTATGAAAAATGACTACACATCCTATATCACATGTGTCTGCACCGTGTAAATAACTCATGATTTTATCACCCTCCGGGTGTTGAAGAATATTCACGCAGCACCAAAACCGCAGGATGTCACTCCGGTGTCATCGCCGTCCGTGAGGGGGGCCACACCCCGGAGACGCGTCTTGACTCTTCAGACATGCCACCGCATGTTAAGACACGTGTGAGGACCCGTCGCGATGCTCTGGTGGCACTGCTACCCCCCAAGGCCCCCGGCAGGCCTAACCCTGGACCAATTGACCCGTAGATCTACGTCTTTCACTTTCGCCGGACGGGGTTTGACCAATAGACTTCTCCACCTGGTTGTGATAGGTCAGTCCATGGAAACACTCCGGAACAAGGTCCGGGCCCAACCCACCACAGGATCCCCTCCGTGTCGGCCTGACGCGGCCGTTTTCCCCCTCCAAGCGTCGGCGGCAGCGCCGTCCGCGAAGGTGGGAACACTCTGGAGCCGCGTGCCGGGTGTTTGCACCCGCCACCGCACTTCCAGACATGTATGAGGGCCCAGCGCTAGATTCTGTGGCATAGCTACCCCACGAAGGCCCCCGACCACACCCGTAGACATGCGAGGAACAATCCGGAAAGGGGAATTTTTCCACTTACTTCTGCATCTCAAAAAATTATGAAAAATGACTACACATCCTATATCACATGTGTCTGCACCGTGTAAAAAACTGATGATTTTATCACCCTCCGGGTGTTCAGGAATATTCACGCAGCACCAAAACCGCAGGACGTCACTCCGGTGTCATCGCCGTCCGTGAGGGGGGCCACACCCCGGAGACGCGTCTTGACTCTTCAGACATGCCACCGCATGTTAAGACATGTGTGAGGACCTGTCGCGATGCTCTGGTGGCATTGCTACCCCCCAAGGCCCCCGGCAGGCCTAACCGTGGACCAGTTGACCCGTAGATCTACGCCCTTGACTTTCGCCGGACGGGGTTTGACCAATAGACTTCTCCACCTGGTTGTGATAGGTCAGCCCATGGGAACACTCCAGAACAAGGTCCGGGCCCAACCCACCATAGGATCCCCTCCGTGTCGGCCCGACGCGGCCGTTTTCCCCCTCCAAGCGTCGGCGGCAGCGCCGTCCGTGAAGGGGGTCACACTCCGGAGCCGCGTGCCGGGTGTTTGCACCCGCCACCGCACTTCCAGACTTGTATGAGGGCCCAGCGCTAGATTTTGTGGCATAGCTACCCCATGAAGGCTCCCGACCACACCCGTAGACATGCGAGGAACAAACCGGAAAGAGGAATTTTTCCACTTACTTCTGCATCTCAAAAAATTATGAAAAATGACTACACATCCGATATCACATGTGTCTGCACCGTGTATAAAACTCATGATTTTATCACCCTCCGGGTGTTCAGGAATATTCACGCAGCACCAAAACCGCAGGATGTCACTCCGGTGTCATCGCCGTCTGTGAGGGGGGCCACACCCCGGAGACGCGTCTTGACTCTTCAGACATGCCACCGCATGTTAAGACACGTGTGAGGACCCGTCGCGATGCTCTGGTGGCATTGCTACCCCACCCCCAAGGCCCCCGGCAGGCCTAACCCCGGACCAGTTGACCCGTAGATCTACGCCTTTGACTTTCGCCGGATGGGGTTTGACCAATAGACTTCTCCACCTGATTATGATAGGTCAGCCCATGGGAACACTCCGGAACAAGGTCCGGTCCCAACCCACCACAGGATCCCCTCCGTGTCGTCCCGACGCGGCTGTTTCCCCCCTCCAAGCGCCGGCGGCAGCGCCGGCCGTGAAGGTGGTCACACTCCGGAGCCGCTTGCCGGGTGTTTGCACCCGCCACCGCACTTCCAGACATGTATGAGGGCCCAGCGCAAGATTCTCTAGCATAGCTACCCCACGAAGGCCCCCGACCACACCCGTAGACATGCGAGGAACAATCCGGAAAGAGGAATTTTTCCACTTACTCCTGCATCTCAAAAAATTATGAAAAATGACTACACATCCTATATCACATGTGTCTGCACCGTGTAAATAACTAATGATTTTATCACCCTCCGGGTGTTCAGGAATATCCACGCAGCACCAAAACCGCAGGATGTCACTCCGGTGTCATCGCCGTCCGTGAGGGGGGCCACACCACAGAGACGCGTCTTGACTCTTCAGACATGCCACCGCATGTTAAGACACGTGTGAGGACCCGTCGCGATGCTCTGGTGGCATTGCTACCCCCCAAGGCCCCCGGCAGGCCTAACCCTGGACCAGTTGACCCGTAGATCTACGCCTTTGACTTTCGCTGGACGGGGTTTGACCAATAGACTTCTCCACCTGGTTGTGATAGGTCAGCCCATGGGAACACTCCGGAACAAGGTCCGGGCCCAACCCACCACAGGATCCCCTCCGTATCGGCCCGACGCGGCCGTTTTCCACCTCCAAGCGTAGGCGGCAGCGCCGTCCGTGAAGGGGGTCAAACTCCGGAGCCGCGTGCCGGGTGTTTGCACCCGCCACCGCACTTCCAGAAATGTATGAGGGCCCAGCGCAAGATTCTGTGGCATAGCTACCCCACGAAGGCCCCCGACCAAACCCGTAGACACGCGAGGAACAATCCAGAAAGTGGAATTTTTCCACTTACTCATGCATCTCAAAAAATTATGAAAAATGACTACACATCCTATATCACATGTGTCTGCACCGTGTAAAAAACTCATGAATTTATCACCCTCCGGGTGTTCAGAAATATTCACGCAACACCAAAACCGCAGGACGTCACTCCGGTGTCATCGCCGTCCGTGAGGGGGGCCGCACCCCGGAGACGCATCTTGACTCTTCAGACCTGCCACCTCATGTTAAGACACGTGTGAGGACCCGTCGTGAAGCTCTGGTGGCATTGCTACCCCACCCCAAGGCCCCCGGCAGGCCTAACCCTGGACCACTTGACCCGTAGATCTACGCCTTTGACTTTCGCCGGACAGGGTTTGACCAATAGACTTCCCCACCTGGTTGTGATAGGTAAGCCCATGGAACACTCCGGAACAAGGTCCGGGACCAACCCACCACAGGATCCCCTCCGTGTCGGTCCGACGCGGCCGTTTGCCCCCTCCAAGCGCCGGCGGCAGCGCCGTCCGTGAAGGGGGTCACACTCCGGAGCCGCGTGCCGGGTGTTTGCTCCCGCCACCGCACTTCCAAACATGTATGAGGGCCCAGCGCTAGATTCTGTGGCATAGCTACCCCACGAAGGCCCCCGACCACACCCGTAGACATGCGAGGAACAATCCGGAAAGAGGAATTTTTCCACTTACTTCTGCATCTCAAAAAATTATGAAAAATGACTACACATCCTATATCACATGTGTCTGCACCGTGTATAAAACTCATGATTTTATCACCCTCCGAGTGTTCAGGAATATTCACGCAGCACCAAAACTGCAGGATGTCACTCCGGTGTCATCGCCGTCCGTGAGGGGGGCCACACCCCGGAGACGCGTCTTGACTCTTCAGACATGCCACCGCATGTTAAGACACGTGTGAGGACCCGTCGCGATGCTCTGATGGCATTGCTACCCCCCCCCCCCAAGGCCTAACCCCGGACCAGTTGACCCGTAGATCTACGCCTTTGACTTTCGCCGGACGGGGTTTGACCAATAGACTTCTCCACCTGGTTATGATAGGTCAGCCCATGGGAACACTCCGGAACAATGTCCGGGACCAACCCACCACAGGATCCCCTCCGTGTCGGCCCGACGCGGCCGTTTCCCCCCTACAAGTGCCGGCGGCAGCGCCGTCCATGAAGGTGGTCACACTCCGGAGCCGCGTGCCAGGTGTTTGCACCCGCGACCGCACTTCCAGACATGTATGAGGGCCCAACGCAAGATTCTGTGGCATAGCTACCCCACGAAGGCCCCCGACCACACCCGTAGACATGCGAGGAACAATCCGGAAAGAGGAATTTTTCCACTTACTTCTGCATCTCAAAAACTTATGAAAAATGACTACACATCCTATATCACATGTGTCTGCACCGTGCAAAAAACTCATGATTTTATCACCCTCCGGGTGTTCAGGAATATTCACGCAGCACCAAAACCGCAGGACGTCACTCCGGTGTCCTCGCCGTCCGTGAGGGGGGCCACACCCCGGAGACGCGTCTTGACTCTTCAGACATGCCACCGCATGTTAAGACACGTGTGAGGACCCGTCGCGATGCTCTGGTGGCATTGCTACCCCCCAAGGCCCCCGGCAGGCCTAACCCTGGACCAGTTGACCCGTAGATCTACGCCCTTGACTTTCGCCGGACGGGGTTTGACCAATAGACTTCTCCACCTGGTTGTGATAGGTCATCCCATGGGAACACTCCGAAACAAGGTGCGGGCCCAACCCACCACAGGATCCCCTCCGTGTCGGCCCGACGAGGCCGTTTTCCCCCTCCAAGCTTCGGCGGCAGCGCCGTCCGTGAAGGGGGTCACACTCCGGAGCCGCGTGCCGGGTGTTTGCACCCGCCACCGCACTTCCAGACATGTATGAGGGCCCAGCGCAAGATTCTCTGGCATAGCTACACCACGAAGGCCCCCGACCACACCCGTAGACATGGGAGGAACAATCCGGAAAGAGGAATTTTTCCACTTACTCCTGCATCTCAAAAAATTATGAAAAATGACTACACATCCTATATCACATGTGTCTGCACCGTGTAAATAACTCATGATTTTATCACCCTCCGGGTGTTCATGAATATTCACGCAGCACAAAAACCGCAGGACGTCACTCCGGTGTCATCGCCGTCCGTGAGGGGGGCCGCACCCCGGAGACGCGTCTTGACTCTTCAGACATGCCACCGCATGTTAAGACACGTGTGAGGACCCGTCGCGATGCTCTGGTGGCATTGCTACCCCCCAAGGCCCCCGGCAGGCCTAACCCTGGACCAATTGACCCGTAGATCTACGTCTTTCACTTTCGCCGGACGGGGTTTGACCAATAGACTTCTCCACCTGGTTGTGATAGGTCAGTCCATGGAAACACTCCGGAACAAGGTCCGGGCCCAACCCACCACAGGATCCCCTCCGTGTCGGCCTGACGCGGCCGTTTTCCCCCTCCAAGCGTCGGCGGCAGCGCCGTCCGCGAAGGTGGGAACACTCTGGAGCCGCGTGCCGGGTGTTTGCACCCGCCACCGCACTTCCAGACATGTATGAGGGCCCAGCGCTAGATTCTGTGGCATAGCTACCCCACGAAGGCCCCCGACCACACCCGTAGTCACGCGAGGAACAATCCGGAAAGAGGAATTTTTCCACTTACTCATGCATCTCAAAAAATTATGAAAAATGACTACACATCCTATATCACATGTGTCTGCACCGTGTAAATAACTCATGATTTTATCACCCTCCGGGTGTTCATGAATATTCACGCAGCACAAAAACCGCAGGACGTCACTCCGGTGTCATCGCCGTCCGTGAGGGGGGCCGCACCCCGGAGACGCGTCTTGACTCTTCAGACATGCCACCGCATGTTAAGACACGTGTGAGGACCCGTCGCGATGCTCTGGTGGCATTGCTACCCCCCAAGGCCCCCGGCAGGCCTAACCCTGGACCAATTGACCCGTAGATCTACGTCTTTCACTTTCGCCGGACGGGGTTTGACCAATAGACTTCTCCACCTGGTTGTGATAGGTCAGTCCATGGAAACACTCCGGAACAAGGTCCGGGCCCAACCCACCACAGGATCCCCTCCGTGTCGGCCTGACGCGGCCGTTTTCCCCCTCCAAGCGTCGGCGGCAGCGCCGTCCGCGAAGGTGGGAACACTCTGGAGCCGCGTGCCGGGTGTTTGCACCCGCCACCGCACTTCCAGACATGTATGAGGGCCCAGCGCTAGATTCTGTGGCATAGCTACCCCACGAAGGCCCCCGACCACACCCGTAGTCACGCGAGGAACAATCCGGAAAGAGGAATTTTTCCACTTACTCATGCATCTCAAAAAATTATGAAAAATGACTACACATCCTATATCACATGTGTCTGCACCGTGTAAAAAACTCATGAATTTATCAGCCTCCGGGTGTTCAGGAATATTCACGCAGCACCAAAACCGCAGGACGTCACTCCGGTGTCATCGCCGTCCATGAGGGGGGCCACACCCCGGAGATGCGTCTTGACTCTTCAGACATGCCACCGCATGTTAAGACACGTGTGAGGACCCGTCGCGATGCTCTGGTGGCATTGCTACCCCCCAAGGCCCCCGGCAGGCCTAACCCTGGACCAATTGCCCGTAGATCTACGCCTTTCACTTTCGCCGGACGGGGTTTGACCAATAGCCTTCTCCACCTGGTTGTGATAGGTCAGTCCATGGAAACACTCCGGAACAAGGTCCGGGCCCAACCCACCACAGGATCCCCTCCGTGTCGGCCCGACGCGGCCGTTTTCCCCCTCCCAGCGTCGGCGGCAGCGCCGTCCGTGAAGGTGGGAACACTCTGGAGCCGCGTGCCGGGTGTTTGCACCCGCCACCGCACTTCCAGACATGTATGAGGGCCCAGCGCAAGATTATGTGGCATAGCTACCCCACTAAGGCCCCCGACCACACCCGTAGACATGCGAGGAACAATCCGGAAAGAGGAATTTTTCCACTTACTTCTGCATCTCAAAAAATTATGAAAAATGACTACACATCCTATATCACATGTGTCTGCACCGTGTAAAAAACTCATGATTTTATCACCCTCCGGGTGTTCAGGAATATTCACGCAGCACCAAAACTGCAGGACGTCACTCCGGTGTCATCGAAGTCCGTGAGGGGGGCCACACCCCGGAGACGCGTCTTGACTCTTCAGACATGCCACCGCATGTTAAGACATGTGTGAGGACCTGTCGCGATGCTCTGGTGGCATTGCTACCCCCCAAGGCCCCCGGCAGGCCTAACCCTGGACCAGTTGACCCGTAGATCTACGTCCTTGACTTTCGCCGGACGGGGTTTGACCAATAGACTTCTCCACCTGGTTGTGATAGGTCAGCCCATGGGAACACTCCGGAACAAGGTCCGGGCCCAACCCACAACAGGATCCCCTCCATGTCGGCCCGACGCGGCCGTTTTCCCCCTCCAAGCGTCGGCGGCAGCGGCATCCGTGAAGGGCGTCAAACTCCGGAGCCGCGTGCCGGGTGTTTGCACCCTCCACCGCACTTCCAGACATGTATGAGGGCCCAGCGCAAGATTCTGGGGCATAGCTACCCCACGAAGGCCCCCGACCACACACGTAGTCACGCGAGGAACAATCCGGAAAGAGGAATTTTTCCACTTACTCATGCATCTAAAAAAATTATGAAAAATGACTACACATCCTATATCACATGTGTCTGCACCGTGTAAAAAACTCATGAATTTATCACCCTCCGGGTGTTCAGGAATATTCACGCAGCACAAAAACCGCAGGACGTCACTCCGGTGTCATCGCCGTCCGTGAGGGGGGCCGCACCCCGGAGACGCGTCTTGACTCTTCAGACATGCAACCGCATGTTAAGACACGTGTGAGGACCCGTCGCGAAGCTCTGGTGGCATTGCTACCCCACCCCAAGGCCCCCGGCAGGCCTAACCCTGGACCACTTGACCCATAGATCTACGCCTTTGACTTTCGCCGGACGGGGTTTGACCAATAGACTTCTCCACCTGGTTGTGATAGGTCAGCCCATGGGAACACTCCGGAACAAGGTCCGAGCCCAACCCACCACAGGATCCCCTCCGTGTCGGTCCGACGCGGCCGTTTCCCCCCTCCAAGCGCCGGCAGCAGCGCCGTCCGTGAAGGGGGTCACACTCCGAAGCCGCGTGCCGGGTGTTTGCTCCCGCCACCGCACTTCCAGACATGTATGAGGGCCCAGCGCTAGATTCTGTGGCATAGCTACCCCACGAAGGCCCCCGACCACACCCGTAGACATGCGAGGAACAATCCGGAAAGAGGAATTTTTCCACTTACTTCTGCATCTCAAAAACTTATGACAAATGACTACACATCCTATAAAACATGTGTCTGCACCGTGTATAAAACTCATGATTTTATCACCCTCCGGGTGTTCAGGAATATTCACACAGCACCAAAACTGCAGGACGTCACTCCGGTGTCATCGCCGTCCGTGAGGGGGGCCACACCCCGGAGAAGGGTCTTGACTCTTCAGACATGCCACCGCTTGTTAAGACACGTGTGAGGACCTGTCGCGATGCTCTGGTGGCATTGCTACCCCCCAAGGCCCCCGGGAGGTCTATCCCTGGACCAGTTGACCCGTAGATCTACGTCCTTGACTTTCGCCGCACGGGGTTTGACCAATAGACTTCTCCACCTGGTTGTGATAGGTCAGCCCATGGGAACACTCCGGAACAAGGTCCGGGCCCAACCCACAACAGGATCCCCTCCGTGTCGGCCCGTCGCGGCCGTTTTCCCCCTCCAAGCGTCGTCGGCAGCGCCGTCCGTGAAGGGGGTCAAACTCCGGAGCCGCGTGCCGGGTGTTTGCACCCGCCACCGCACTTCCAGATATGTATGAGGGCCCAGCGCAAGATTCTCTGGCATAGCTACCCCACGAAGGCCCCCGACCACACCCGTAGTCACGCGAGGAACAATCCGGAAAGAGGAATTTTTCCACTTACTTATGCCTGTCAAAAAATAATGAAAAATGACTACACATCCTATATCACATGTGTCTGCACCGTGTAAAAAACTCATGAATTTATCACCCTCCGGGTGTTCAGGAATATTCACGTAGCACCAAAACCGCAGGACGTCACTCCGGTGTCATCGCCGTCCGTGAGGGGGCCGCACCCCGGAGACGCGTCTTGACTCTTCAGACATGCCA
Organism: Elymus sibiricus; assembly: GCA_039707655.1. NCBI lineage: Eukaryota > Viridiplantae > Streptophyta > Magnoliopsida > Poales > Poaceae > Elymus > Elymus sibiricus. Next base: position 440,008,769 of record CM077676.1, read on the forward strand.
CCGCATGTTAAGACACGTGTGAGGACCCGTCGCGAAGCTCTGGTGGCATTGCTACCCCACCCCAAGGCCCCCGGCAGGCCTAACCCTGGACCACTTGACCCGTAGATCTACGCCTTTGACTTTCGCCGGACGGGGTTTGACCAATAGACTTCTCCACCTGGTTGTGATAGGTCAGCCCATGGGAACACTCCGGAACAAGGTCCGGGCCCAACCCACCACAGGATCCCCTCCGTGTCGGTCCGACGCGGCCGTTTCCCCCCTCCAAGCGCCGGCGGCAGCGTCGTCCGTGAAGGGGGTCACACTCCGGAGCCGCGTGCCGGGTGTTTGCTCCCGCCACCGCACTTCCAGACATGTATGAGGGCCCAGCGCTTGATTCTGTGGCATAGCTACCCCACGAAGGCCCCTGACCACACCCGTAGACATGCGAGGAATAATTCGGAAAGAGGAATTTTTCCACTTACTTCTGCATCTCAAAAACTTATGAAAAATGACTACACATCCTATATCACATGTGTCTGCACCGTGTATAAAACTCATGATTTTGTCACCCTCCGGGTGTTCAGGAATATTCACGCAGCACCAAAACTGCAGGACGTCACACCGGTGTCATCGCCGTCCGTGAGGGGGGCCACACCCCGGAGACGCGTCTTGACTCTTCAGACATGCCACTGCATGTTAAGACACATGTGAGGACCTGTCGCGATGCTCTGGTGGCATTGCTACCCCCCAAGGCCCCCGACAGGCCTATCCCTGGACCAGTTGACCCGTAGATCTACGTCCTTGACTTTCGCCGGACGGGGTTTGACCAATAGACTTCTCCACCTGGTTGTGATAGGTCAGCCCATGGGAACACTCCGGAACAAGGTCCGGGCCCAACCCACAACAGGATCCCCTCCGTGTCGGCCCGACGCGGCCGTTTTCCCCTCCAAGCGTCGGCGGCAGCGCTGTCCGTGAAGGGGGTCAAACTCCGGAGCCGCGTGCCGGGTGTTTGCACCCGCCACCGCACTTCCAGACATGTATGAGGGCCCAGCGCAAGATTCTGTGGCATAGCTACCCCACGAAGGCCCCCGACCACACCCGTAGTCACGCGAGGAACAATCCGGAAAGAGGAATTTTTCCACTTACTCATGCATCTCAAAAAATTATGAAAAATGACTACACATCCTATATCACATGTGTCTGCACCGTGTAAAAAACTCATGAATTTATCAGCCTCCGGGTGTTCAGGAATATTCACGCAGCACCAAAACCGCAGGACGTCACTCCGGTGTCATCGCCGTCCGTGAGGGGGGCCGCACCCCGGAGACGCGTCTTGACTCTTCAGACATGCCACCGCATGTTAAGACACGTGTGAGGACCCGTCGCGAAGCTCTGGTGGCATTGCTACCCCACCCCAAGGCCCCCGGCAGGCCTAACCCTGGACCACTTGACCCGTAGATCTACGCCTTTGACTTTCGCCGCACGGGGTTTGACCAATAGACTTCTCCACCTGGTTGTGATAGGTCAGCCCATGGGAACACTCCGGAACAAGGTCCGGGCCCAACCCACCACAGGATCCCCTCCGTGTCGGTCCGACGCGGCCGTTTCCCCCCTCCAAGCGCCGGTGGCAGCGTCGTCCGTGAAGGGGGTCACACTCCGGAGCCGCGTGCCGGGTGTTTGCTCCTGCCACCGCACTTCCAGACATGTATGAGGGCCCAGCGCTAGATTCTGTGGCATAGCTACCCCACGAAGGCCCCCGACCACACCCGTAGACATGCGAGGAACAATCCGGAAAGAGGAATTTTTCCACTTACTTCTGCATCTCAAAAACTTATGAAAAATGACTAAACATCCTATATCACATGTGTCTGCACCGTGTATAAAACTCATGATTTTATCACCCTCCGGGTGTTCAGGAATATTCACGGAGCACCAAAATTGCAGGACGTCACACCGGTGTCATCGCCGTCCGTGAGGGGGGCCACACCCCGGAGACGCGTCTTGACTCTTCAGACATGCCACTGCATGTTAAGACACATGTGAGGACCTGTCGCGATGCTCTGGTGGCATTGCTACCCCCCAAGGCCCCCGACAGGCCTATCCCTGGACCAGTTGACCCGTAGATCTACGTCCTTGACTTTCGCCGGACGGGGTTTGACCAATAGACTTCTCCACCTGGTTGTGATAGGTCAGCCCATGGGAACACTCCGGAACAAGGTCCGGGCCCAACCCACAACAGGATCCCCTCCGTGTCGGCCCGACGCGGCCGTTTTCCCCTCCAAGCGTCGGCGGCAGCGCTGTCCGTGAAGGGGGTCAAACTCCGGAGCCGCGTGCCGGGTGTTTGCACCCGCCACCGCACTTCCAGACATGTATGAGGGCCCAGCGCAAGATTCTGTGGCATAGCTACCCCACGAAGGCCCCCGACCACACCCGTAGTCACGCGAGGAACAATCCGGAAAGAGGAATTTTTCCACTTACTCATGCATCTCAAAAAATTATGAAAAATGACTACACATCCTATATCACATGTGTCTGCACCGTGTAAAAAACTCATGAATTTATCAGCCTCCGGGTGTTCAGGAATATTCACGCAGCACCAAAACCGCAGGACGTCACTCCGGTGTCATCGCCGTCCGTGAGGGGGGCCGCACCCCGGAGACGCGTCTTGACTCTTCAGACATGCCACCGCATGTTAAGACACGTGTGAGGACCCGTCGCGAAGCTCTGGTGGCATTGCTACCCCACCCCAAGGCCCCCGGCAGGCCTAACCCTGGACCACTTGACCCGTAGATCTATGCCTTTGACTTTCGCCGCACGGGGTTTGACCAATAGACTTCTCCACCTGGTTGTGATAGGTCAGCCCATGGGAACACTCCGGAACAAGGTCCGGGCCCAACCCACAACAGGATCCCCTCCGTGTCGGTCTGACGCGGCCGTTTCCCCCCTCCAAGCGCCGGCGGCAGCGCCGTCCGTGAAGGGGGTCACACTCCGGAGCCACGTGCCGGGTGTTTGCTCCCGCCACCGCACTTCCAGACATGTATGAGGGCCCAGCGCTAGATTCTGTGGCATAGCTACCCCACGAAGGCCCCCGACCACACCCGTAGACATGCGAGGAACAATCCGGAAAGAGGAATTTTTCCACTTACTTCTGCATCTCAAAAACTTATGAAAAATGACTACACATCCTATATCACATGTGTCTGCACCGTGTATAAAACTCATGATTTTATCACCCTCCGGGTGTTCAGGAATATTCACGCAGCACCAAAACTGCAGGACGTCCCTCCGGTGTCATCGCCGTCCGTGAGGGGGGCCACACCCCGGAGACGCGTCTTGACTCTTCAGACATGCCACTGCATGTTAAGACACGTGTGAGGACCTGTCGCGATGCTCTGGTGGCATTGCTACCCCCCAAGGCCCCCGACAGGCCTATCCCTGGACCAGTTGACCCGTAGATCTACGTCCTTGACTTTCGCCGCACGGGGTTTGACCAATAGACTTCTCCACCTGGTTGTGATAGGTCAGCCCATGGGAACACTCCGGAACAAGGTCCGGGCCCAACCCACAACAGGATCCCCTCCGTGTCGGCCCGACACGGCCGTTTTCCCCTCCAAGCGTCGGCGGCAGCGCCGTCCGTGAAGGGGGTCAAACTCCGGAGCCGCGTGCCGGGTGTTTGCACCCGCCACCGCACTTCCAGACATGTATGAGGGCCCAGCGCAAGATTCTGTGGCATAGCTACCCCACGAAGGCCCCCGACCACACCCGTAGTCACGCGAAGAACAATCCGGAAAGAGGAATTTTTCCACTTACTCATGCATCTCAAAAAATTATGAAAAATGACTACACATCCTATATCACATGTGTCTGCACCGTGTAAAAAACTCATGAATTTATCACCCTCCGGGTGTTCAGGAATATTCACGCAGCACCAAAACCGCAGGACGTCACTCCGGTGTCATCGCCGTCCGTGAGGGGGGCCGCACCCCGGAGACGCGTCTTGACTCTTCAGACATGCCACCTCATGTTAAGACACGTGTGAGGACCCGTCGCGAAGCTCTGGTGGCATTGCTACCCCACCCCAAGGCCCCCGGCAGGCCTAACCCTGGACCACTTGACCCGTAGATCTACGCCTTTGACTTTCGCCGGACGGGGTTTGACCAATAGACTTCTCCACCTGGTTGTGATAGGTCAGCCCATGGGAACACTCCGGAACAAGGTCCGGGCCCAACCCACAACAGGATCCCCTCCGTGTCGGTCTGACGCGGCCGTTTCCCCCCTCCAAGCGCCGGCGGCAGCGCCGTCCGTGAAGGGGGTCACACTACGGAGCCGCGTGCCGGGTGTTTGCTCCCGCCACCGCACTTCCAGACATGTATGAGGGCCCAACGCTAGATTCTGTGGCATAGCTACCCCACGAAGGCCCCCGACCACACCCGTAGACATGCGAGGAACAATCCGGAAAGAGGAATTTTTCCACTTACTTCTGCATCTCAAAAACTTATGAAAAATGACTACACATCCTATATCACATGTGTCTGCACCGTGTATAAAACACATGATTTTATCACCCTCCGGGTGTTCAGGAATATTCACGCAGCACCAAAACTGCAGGACGTCACTCCGGTGTCAGCGCCGTCCATGAGGGGGGCCACACCCCGGAGACGCGTCTTGACTCTTCAGATATGCCACCGCATGTTAAGACACGTGTGAGGACCTGTCGCGATGCTCTGGTGGCATTGCTACCCCCCAAGGCCCCCGGCAGGCCTAACCCTGGACCAGTTGACCCGTAGATCTACGTCCTTGACTTTCGCCGGACGGGGTTTGACCAATAGACTTCTCCACCTGGTTGTTATAGGTCAGCCCATGGGAACACTCCGGAACAAGGTCCGGGCCCAACCCACAACAGGATCCCCTCCGTGTCGGAGCGACGCGGCCGTTTTCCCCCTCCAAGCGTCGGCGGCAGCGCCGCCGTGAAGGCGGTCAAACTCCGGAGCCGCGTGCCGGGTGTTTGCACCCGCCACCGCACTTCCAGACATGTATGAGGGCCCAGCGCAAGATTCTGTGGCATAGCTACCCCACGAAGGCCCCCGACCACACCCGTCGTCACGCGAGGAACAATCCGGAAAGAGGAATTTTTCCACTTACTCATGCATCTCAAAAAATTATGAAAAATGACTACACATCCTATATCACATGTGTCTGCACCGTGTATAAAACTCATGAATTTATCACCCTCCGGGTGTTCAGGAATATTCACGCAGCACAAAAACCGCAGGACGTCACTCCGGTGTCATCGCCGTCCGTGAGGGGGGCCGCACCCCGGAGACGCGTCTTGACTCTTCAGACATGCCACCGCATGTTAAGACACGTGTGAGGACCCGTCGCGAAGCTCTGGAGGCATTGCTACCCCACCCCAAGGCCCCCGGCAGGCCTAACCCTGGACCACTTGACCCGTAGATCTACGCCTTTGACTTTCGCCGGACGGGGTTTGACCAATAGACTTCTCCACCTGGTTGTGCTAGGTCAGCCCATGGGAACACTCCGGAACAAGGTCCGAGCCCAACCCACCACAGGATCCCCTCCGTGTCGGTCCGACGCGGCCGTTTCCCCCCTCCAAGCGCCGGCGGCAGCGCCGTCCGTGAAGGGGGTCACACTCCGGAGCCGCGTGCCGGGTGTTTGCTCCCGCCACCGCACTTCCAGACATGTATGAGGGCCCAGTGCTAGATTCTGCGGCAGCGCCGTCCGTGAAGGGGGTCACACTCCGGAGCCGCGTGCCGGGTGTTTGCAGCCGCCACCGCACTTCCAGACATGTATGAGGGCCCAGCGCAAGATTCTGTGGCATAGCTACCCCACGAAGGCCCCGGGCCACACCCGTAGTCACGCGAGGAACAATCCGGAAAGAGGAATTTTTCCACTTACTTATGCATGTCAAAAGATTATGAAAAATGACTACACATCCTATATCACATGTGTCTGCACCGTGTAAAAAACTCATGAATTTATCACCCTCCGGGTGTTCAGGAATATTCAAGCAGCACCAAAACTGCAGGACGTCACTCCGGTATCATCGCCGTCCGTGAGGGGGGCCACACCCCGGAGACGCGTCTTGACTCTTCAGACATGCCACCACATGTTAAGACACGTGTGAGGACCTGTCGCGATGCTCTGGTGGCATTGCTACCCCCACCCCCCAAGGCCCCCGGCAGGCCTAACCCCGGACCAGTTGACCCGTAGATCTACGCCTTTGACTTTCGCCGGACGGGGTTTGACCAATAGACTTCTCCACCTGGTTATGATAGGTCAGCCCATGGGAACCCTCCGGAACAATGTCTGGGCCCAACCCACCACAGGATCCCCTCCGTGTCGGCCCGAAGCGGCCGTTTCCCCCCTCCAAGCGCCGGCGGCAGCACTGTCCGTGAAGGGGCTCACACTCCGGAGCCGCGTGCCAGGTGTTTGCACCCGCCACCGCACTTCCAGACATGTATGAGGGCCCAGCGCTAGATTCTATGGCATAGCTACCCCACGAAGGCCCCCGACCACACCCTTAGACATGCGACGAACAATCCGGAAAGAGGAATTTTTCCACTTACTTCTGCATCTCAAAAACTTATGAAAAATGACTACACATCCTATATCACATGTGTCTGCACCGTGTAAAAAACTCATGATTTTATCACCCTCCGGGTGTTCAGGAATATTCACGCATCACCAAAACCGCAGGACGTCACTCCGGTGTCATCACCGTCCGTGAGGGGGGCCACACCCCGGAGACGCGTCTTGACTCTTCAGATATGCCACCGCATGTTAAGACACGTGTGAGGAGCCGTCGCGATGCTTTGGTGGCATTGCTACCCCCCAAGGCCCCCGGCAGGCCTAACCCTGGACCAGTTGACCCGTAGATCTACGCCCTTGACTTTTGCCGGACGGGGTTTGACCAATAGACTTCTCCACCTGGTTGCGATAGGTCAGCCCATGGGAACACTCCGGAACAAGGTCCGGGCCCAACCCACCACAGGATCCCCTCCGTGTCGGTCCGACGCGGCCGTTTCCCCCCTCCAAGCGCCGGCGGCAGCGTCGTCCGTGAAGGGGGTCACACTCCGGAGCCGCGTGCCGGGTGTTTGCTCCCGCCACCGCACTTCCAGACATGTATGAGGGCCCGGCGCTAGATTCTGTGGCATAGCTACCCCACGAAGGCCCCCGACCACACCCGTAGACATGCGAGGAACAATCCGGAAAGAGGAATTTTTCCACTTACTTCTGCATCTCAAAAACTTATGAAAAATGACTACACATCCTATATCACATGTGTCTGCACCGTGTATAAAACTCATGATTTTATCACCCTCCGGGTGTTCAGGAATATTCACGCAGCACCAAAACTGCAGGACGTCACACCGGTGTCATCGCCGTCCGTGAGGGGGGCCACACCCCGGAGACGCGTCTTGACTCTTCAGACATGCCACTGCATGTTAAGACACATGTGAGGACCTGTCGCGATGCTCTGGTGGCATTGCTACCCCCCAAGGCCCCCGACAGGCCTATCCCTGGACCAGTTGACCCGTAGATCTACGTCCTTGACTTTCGCCGGACGGGGTTTGACCAATAGACTTCTCCACCTGGTTGTGATAGGTCAGCCCATGGGAACACTCCGGAACAAGGTCCGGGCCCAACCCACAACAGGATCCCCTCCGTGTCGGCCCGACGCGGCCGTTTTCCCCTCCAAGCGTCGGCGGCAGCGCTGTCCGTGAAGGGGGTCAAACTCCGGAGCCGCGTGCCGGGTGTTTGCACCCGCCACCGCACTTCCAGACATGTATGAGGGCCCAGCGCAAGATTCTGTGGCATAGCTACCCCACGAAGGCCCCCAACCACACCCGTAGTCACGCGAGGAACAATCCGGAAAGAGGAATTTTTCCACTTACTCATGCATCTCAAAAAATTATGAAAAATGACTACACATCCTATATCACATGTGTCTGCACCGTGTAAAAAACTCATGAATTTATCACCCTCCGGGTGTTCAGGAATATTCACGCAGCACCAAAACCGCAGGACGTCACTCCGGTGTCATCGCCGTCCGTAAGGGGGGCCGCACCCCGGAGACGCGTCTTGACTCTTCAGACATGCCACCGCATGTTAAGACACGTGTGAGGACCCGTCGCGAAGCTCTGGTGGCATTGCTACCCCACCCCAAGGCCCCCGGCAGGCCTAACCCTGGACCACTTGACCCGTAGATCTACGCCTTTGACTTTCGCCGGACGGGGTTTGACCAATAGACTTCTCCACCTGGTTGTGATAGGTCAGCCCATGGGAACACTCCGGAACAAGGTCCGGGCCCAACCCACCACAGGATCCCCTCCGTGTCGGTCCGACGCGGCCGTTTCCCCCCTCCAAGCGCCGGCGGCAGCGTCGTCCGTGAAGGGGGTCACACTCCGGAGCCGCGTGCCGGGTGTTTGCTCCCGCCACCGCACTTCCAGACATGTATGAGGGCCCAGCGCTAGATTCTGTGGCATAGCTACCCCACGAAGGCCCCCGACCACACCCGTAGACATGCGAGGAACAATCCGGAAAGAGGAATTTTTCCACTTACTTCTGCATCTCAAAAACTTATGAAAAATGACTACACATCCTATATCACATGTGTCTGCACCGTGTATAAAACTCATGATTTTATCACCCTCCGGGTGTTCAGGAATATTCACGCAGCACCAAAACTGCAGGACGTCACACCGGTGTCATCGCCGTCCGTGAGGGGGGCCACACCCCGGAGACGCGTCTTGACTCTTCAGACATGCCACTGCATGTTAAGACACATGTGAGGACCTGTCGCGATGCTCTGGTGGCATTGCTACCCCCCAAGGCCCCCGACAGGCCTATCCCTGGACCAGTTGACCCGTAGATCTACGTCCTTGACTTTCGCCGGACGGGGTTTGACCAATAGACTTCTCCACCTGGTTGTGATAGGTCAGCCCATGGGAACACTCCGGAACAAGGTCCGGGCCCAACCCACAACAGGATCCCCTCCGTGTCGGCCCGACGCGGCCGTTTTCCCCTCCAAGCGTCGGCGGCAGCGCTGTCCGTGAAGGGGGTCAAACTCCGGAGCCGCGTGCCGGGTGTTTGCAGCCGCCACCGCACTTCCAGACATGTATGAGGGCCCAGCGCAAGATTCTGTGGCATAGCTACCCCACGAAGGCCCCCGACCACACCCGTAGTCACGCGAGGAACAATCCGGAAAGAGGAATTTTTCCACTTACTCATGCATCTCAAAAAATTATGAAAAATGACTACACATCCTATATCACATGTGTCTGCACCGTGTAAAAAACTCATGAATTTATCAGCCTCCGGGTGTTCAGGAATATTCACGCAGCACCAAAACCGCAGGACGTCACTCCGGTGTCATCGCCGTCCGTGAGGGGGGCCGCACCCCGGAGACGCGTCTTGACTCTTCAGACATGCCACCGCATGTTAAGACACGTGTGAGGACCCGTCGCGAAGCTCTGGTGGCATTGCTACCCCACCCCAAGGCCCCCGGCAGGCCTAACCCTGGACCACTTGACCCGTAGATCTACGCCTTTGACTTTCGCCGCACGGGGTTTGACCAATAGACTTCTCCACCTGGTTGTGATAGGTCAGCCCATGGGAACACTCCGGAACAAGGTCCGGGCCCAACCCACAACAGGATCCCCTCCGTGTCGGTCTGACGCGGCCGTTTCCCCCCTCCAAGCGCCGGCGGCAGCGCCGTCCGTGAAGGGGGTCACACTCCGGAGCCGCGTGCCGGGTGTTTGCTCCCGCCACCGCACTTCCAGACATGTATGAGGGCCCAGCGCTAGATTCTGTGGCATAGCTACCCCACGAAGGCCCCCGACCACACCCGTAGACATGCGAGGAACAATCCGGAAAGAGGAATTTTTCCACTTACTTCTGCATCTCAAAAACTTATGAAAAATGACTACACATCCTATATCACATGTGTCTGCACCGTGTATAAAACTCATGATTTTATCACCCTCCGGGTGTTCAGGAATATTCACGCAGCACCAAAACTGCAGGACGTCACTCCGGTGTCATCGCCGTCCGTGAGGGGGGCCACACCCCGGAGACGCGTCTTGACTCTTCAGACATGCCACTGCATGTTAAGACACGTGTGAGGACCTGTCGCGATGCTCTGGTGGCATTGCTACCGCCCAAGGCCCCCGACAGGCCTATCCCTGGACCAGTTGACCCGTAGATCTACGTCCTTGACTTTCGCCGGACGGGGTTTGACCAATAGACTTCTCCACCTGGTTGTGATAGGTCAGCCCATGGGAACACTCCGGAACAAGGTCCGGGCCCAACCCACAACAGGATCCCCTCCGTGTCGGCCCGACACGGCCGTTTTCCCCTCCAAGCGTCGGCGGCAGCGCCGTCCGTGAAGGGGGTCAAACTCCGGAGCCGCGTGCCGGGTGTTTGCACCCGCCACCGCACTTCCAGACATGTATGAGGGCCCAGCGCAAGATTCTGTGGCATAGCTACCCCACGAAGGCCCCCGACCACACCCGTAGTCACGCGAAGAACAATCCGGAAAGAGGAATTTTTCCACTTACTCATGCATCTCAAAAAATTATGAAAAATGACTACACATCCTATATCACATGTGTCTGCACCGTGTAAAAAACTCATGAATTTATCACCCTCCGGGTGTTCAGGAATATTCACGCAGCACCAAAACCGCAGGACGTCACTCCGGTGTCATCGCCGTCCGTGAGGGGGGCCGCACCCCGGAGACGCGTCTTGACTCTTCAGACATGCCACCTCATGTTAAGACACGTGTGAGGACCCGTCGCGAAGCTCTGGTGGCATTGCTACCCCACCCCAAGGCCCCCGGCAGGCCTAACCCTGGACCACTTGACCCGTAGATCTACGCCTTTGACTTTCGCCGGACGGGGTTTGACCAATAGACTTCTCCACCTGGTTGTGATAGGTCAGCCCATGGGAACACTCCGGAACAAGGTCCGGGCCCAACCCACAACAGGATCCCCTCCGTGTCGGTCTGACGCGGCCGTTTCCCCCCTCCAAGCGCCGGCGGCAGCGCCGTCCGTGAAGGGGGTCACACTACGGAGCCGCGTGCCGGGTGTTTGCTCCCGCCACCGCACTTCCAGACATGTATGAGGGCCCAACGCTAGATTCTGTGGCATAGCTACCCCACGAAGGCCCCCGACCACACCCGTAGACATGCGAGGAACAATCCGGAAAGAGGAATTTTTCCACTTACTTCTGCATCTCAAAAACTTATGAAAAATGACTACACATCCTATATCACATGTGTCTGCACCGTGTATAAAACACATGATTTTATCACCCTCCGGGTGTTCAGGAATATTCACGCAGCACCAAAACTGCAGGACGTCACTCCGGTGTCATCGCCGTCCATGAGGGGGGCCACACCCCGGAGACGCGTCTTGACTCTTCAGATATGCCACCGCATGTTAAGACACGTGTGAGGACCTGTCGCGATGCTCTGGTGGCATTGCTACCCCCCAAGGCCCCCGGCAGGCCTAACCCTGGACCAGTTGACCCGTAGATCTACGTCCTTGACTTTCGCCGGACGGGGTTTGACCAATAGACTTCTCCACCTGGTTGTTATAGGTCAGCCCATGGGAACACTCCGGAACAAGGTCCGGGCCCAACCCACAACAGGATCCCCTCCGTGTCGGAGCGACGCGGCCGTTTTCCCCCTCCAAGCGTCGGCGGCAGCGCCGCCGTGAAGGCGGTCAAACTCCGGAGCCGCGTGCCGGGTGTTTGCACCCGCCACCGCACTTCCAGACATGTATGAGGGCCCAGCGCAAGATTCTGTGGCATAGCTACCCCACGAAGGCCCCCGACCACACCCGTCGTCACGCGAGGAACAATCCGGAAAGAGGAATTTTTCCACTTACTCATGCATCTCAAAAAATTATGAAAAATGACTACACATCCTATATCACATGTGTCTGCACCGTGTATAAAACTCATGAATTTATCACCCTCCGGGTGTTCAGGAATATTCACGCAGCACAAAAACCGCAGGACGTCACTCCGGTGTCATCGCCGTCCGTGAGGGGGGCCGCACCCCGGAGACGCGTCTTGACTCTTCAGACATGCCACCGCATGTTAAGACACGTGTGAGGACCCGTCGCGAAGCTCTGGAGGCATTGCTACCCCACCCCAAGGCCCCCGGCAGGCCTAACCCTGGACCACTTGACCCGTAGATCTACGCCTTTGACTTTCGCCGGACGGGGTTTGACCAATAGACTTCTCCACCTGGTTGTGATAGGTCAGCCCATGGGAACACTCCGGAACAAGGTCCGGGCCCAACCCACCACAGGATCCCCTCCGTGTCGGCCCGACGCGGCCGTTTCCCCCCTCCAAGCGCCGGCGGCAGCGCCGTCCATGTAGGTGGTCACACTCCGGAGCCGCGTGCCAGGTGTTTGCACCCGCGACCGCACTTCCAGACATGTATGAGGGCCCAGCGCAAGATTATGTGGCATAGCTACCCCACGAAGGCCCCCGACCACACCCGTAGACATGCGAGGAACAATCCGGAAAGAGGAATTTTTCCACTTACTTCTGCATCTCAAAAACTTATGAAAAATGACTACACATCCTAATTCACATGTGTCTGCACCGTGTAAAAAACTCATGATTTTATCACCCTCCGGGTGTTCAGGAATATTCACGCAGCACCAAAACCGCAGGACGTCACTCCGGTGTCATCGCCGTCCGTGAGGGGGGGCACACCCCGGAGACGCGTCTTGACTCTTCAGATACGCCACCGCATGTTAAGACACGTGTGAGGACCCGTCGCGATGCTCTGGTGGCATTGCTACCCCCCAAGGCCCCCGGCAGGCCTAACCCTGGACCAGTTGACCAGTAGATCTACGCCCTTGACTTTCGCCGGACGGGGTTTGTCCAATAGACTTCTCCACCTGGTTGTGATTGGTCAGCCCATGGGAACACTCCGGAACAAGGTCCGGGCCCAACCCACCACAGGATCCCCTCCGTGTCGGCCCGACGCGGCCGTTTTCCCCCTCCAAGTGTCGGCGGCAGCGCCGTCCGTGAAGGGGGTCACACTCCGGAGCCGCGTGCCGGGTGTTTGCACCCGCCACCGCACTTCCAGACATGTATGAGGGCCCAGCGCTAGATTCTGTGGCATAGCTACCCCACGAAGGCCCCCGACCACACCCGTAGACATGCGAGGAACAATCCGGAAAGTGGAATTTTTCTACTTACTTCTGCATCTCAAAAACCTATAAAAAATGACTACACATCCTATATCACATGTGTCTGCACCGTGTATAAAACTCATGATTTTATCACCCTCCGGGTGTTCAGGAATATTCACGCAGCACCAAAACCGCAGGATGTCACTCCGGTGTCATCGCCGTCCGTGAGGGGGGGCACACCCCGGAGACACGTCTTGACTCTTCAGACATGCCACCGCATGTTAAGACACGTGTGAGGACCCGTCGCGATGCTCTGGTGGCATTGCTACCCCCACCCCCCAAGGCCCCCGGCAGGCCTAACCCCGGACCAGTTGACCCGTAGATCTACGCCTTTGACTTTCGCCGGACGGGGTTTGACCAATAGACTTCTCCACCTGGTTATGATAGGTCAGCCCATGGGAACCCTCCGGAACAATGTCCGGGCCCAACCCACCACAGGATCCCCTCCGTGTCGGCCCGAAGCGGCCGTTTCCCCCCTCCAAGCGCCGGCGGCAGCACTGTCCGTGAAGGGGCTCACACTCCGGAGCCGCGTGCCAGGTGTTTGCACCCGCCACCGCACTTCCAGACATGTATGAGGGCCCAGCGCTAGATTCTGTGGCATAGCTACCCCACGAAGGCCCCCGACCACACCCTTAGACATGCGAGGAACAATCCGGAAAAGAGGAATTTTTCCACTTACTTCTGCATCTCAAAAACTTATGAAAAATGACTACACATCCTATATCACATGTGTCTGCACCGTGTAAAAAACTCATGATTTTATCACCCTCCGGGTGTTCAGGAATATTCACGCAGCACCAAAACTGCAGGACGTCACTCCGGTGTCATCGCCGTCCGTGAGGGGGGCCACACCCCGGAGACGCGTCTTGACTCTTCAGATATGCCACCGCATGTTAAGACACGTGTGAGGAGCCGTCGCGATGCTCTGGTGGCATTGCTACCCCCCAAGGCCCCCGGCAGGCCTAACCCTGGACCAGTTGACCCGTAGATCTACGCCCTTGACTTTCGCCGGACGGGGTTTGACCAATAGACTTCTCCACCTGGTTGCGATAGGTCAGCCCACGGGAACACTCCGGAACAAGGTCCGGGCCCAACCCACCACAGGATCCCCTCCGTGTCGGCCCGACGCGGCCGTTTTCCCCCTCCAAGCGTCGGCGGCAGCGCCGTCCGTGAAGGGGGTCACACTCCGGAGCCGCGTGCCGGGTGTTTGCACCCGCCACCGCACTTCCAGACATGTATGAGGGCCCAGTGCTAGATTCTGTGCCATAGCTACCCCACGAAGGCTCCCGACCACACCCGTAGACATGCGAGGAACAATCCGGAAAAAGGAATTTTTCCACTTACTTCTGCATCTCAAAAATTTATGAAAAATGACTACACATCCTATATCACACGTGTCTGCACCGTGTAAAAAACTCATGAATTTATCACCCTCCGGGTGTTCAGGAATATTCACGCAGCACCAAAACCGCAGGACGTCACTCCGGTGTCATCGCCGTCCGTGAGGGGGGCCGCACCCCGGAGACGCGTCTTGACTCTTCAGACATGACACCGCATGTTAAGACACGTGTGAGGACCCGTCGCGAAGCTCTGGTGGCATTGCTACCCCACCCCAAGGCCCCCGGCAGGCCTAACCCTGGACCACTTGACCCGTAGATCTACGCCTTTGACTTTCGCTGGACGGGGATTGACCAATAGACTTCTCCACCTGGTTGTGATAGGTCAGCCCATGGGAACACTCCGGAACAAGGTCCGGGCCCAACCCACCACAGGATCCCCTCCGTGTCGGTCCGACGCGGCCGTTTCCCCCCTCCAAGCGCCGGCGGTAGCGCCGTCCTTGAAGGGGGTCACACTTCGGAGCCGCGTGCCGGGTGTTTGCTCCCGCCACCGCACTTCCAGACATGTATGAGGGCCCAACGCTAGATTCTGTGGCATAGCTACCCCACGAAGGCCCCCGACCACACCCGTAGACATGCGAGGAACAATCCGGAAAGAGGAATTTTTCCACTTACTTCTGCATCTCAAAAACTTATGAAAAATGACTATACATCCTATATCACATGTGTCTGCACCGTGTATAAAACTCATGATTTTATCACCCTCCGGGTGTTCAGGAATATTCACGCAGCACCAAAACTGCAGGACGTCACTCCGGTATCATCGCCGTCCGTGAGGGGGGCCACACCCCGGAGACGCGTCTTGACTCTTCAGACATGCCACCACATGTTAAGACACGTGTGAGGACCTGTCGCGATGCTCTGGTGGCATTGCTACCCCCCAAGGCCCCCGACAGACCTAACCGTGGACCAGTTGACCCGTAGATCTACGTCCTTGACTTTCGCCGGACGGGGTTTGACCAATAGACTTCTCCACCTGGTTGTGATAGGTCAGCCCATGGGAACACTCCGGAACAAGGTCCAGGCCCAACCCACAACAGGATCCCCTCCGTGTCGGCCCGACGCGGCCGTTTTCCCCCTCCAAGCATCGGCTGCAGCGCCGTCCGTGAAGGGGGTCAAACTCCGGAGCCGCGTGCCGGGTGTTTGCACCCGCCACCGCACTTCCAGACATGTATGAGGGCCCAGCGCAAGATTCTGTGGCATAGCTACCCCACGAAGGCCCCCAACCACACCCGTAGTCACGCGAGGAACAATCCTGAAAGAGGAATTTTTCCACTTACTCATGCATCTCAAAAAATTATGAAAAATGACTACACATCCTATATCACATGTGTCTACACCGTGTAAAAAACTCATGAATTTATCACCCTCCGGGTGTTCAGGAATATTCACGCAGCACCAAAACCGCAGGACGTCACTCCGGTGTCATCGCCGTCCGTGAGGGGGGCCGCACCCCGGAGACGCGTCTTGACTCTTCAGACATGCCACCGCATGTTAACACACGTGTGAGGACCCGTCGCGAAGCCCTGGTGGCATTGCTACCCCACCCCAAGGCCCCCGGCAGGCCTAACCCTGGACCACTTGACCCGTAGATCTACGCCTTTGACTTTCGCCGGACGGGGTTTGACCAATAGACTTCTCCACCTGGTTGTGATAGGTCAGCCCATGGGAACACTCCGGAACAAGGTCCGAGCCCAACCCACCACAGGATCCCTTCCGTGTCGGTCCGACGCGGCTGTTTCCCCCCTCCAAGCGCCGGCGGCAGCGCCGTCCATGAAGGGGGTCACACTCCGGAGCCGCGTGCCGGGTGTTTGCTCCCGCCACCGCACTTCCAGACATGTATGAGGGCCGAGCGCTAGATTCTGTGGCATAGCTACCCCACGAAGGCCCCCGACCACACCCGTAGACATGCGAGGAACAATCCGGAAAGAGGAATTTTTCCACTTACTTCTGCATCTCAAAAACTTATGAAAAATGACTACACATCCTATATCACATGTGTCTGCACCGTGTATAAAACTCATGATTTTATCACCCTCCGGGTGTTCAGGAATATTCACGCATCACCAAAACTGCAGGACGTCACTCCGGTGTCATCGCCGTCCGTGAGGGGGGCCACACCCCGGAGACGCGTCTTGACTCTTCAGACATGCCACCGCATGTTAAGACACGTGTGAGGACCTGTCGCGATGCTCTGGTGGCATTGCTACCCCCAAGGCCCCCGGCAGGCCTAACCCTGGACCAGTTGACCCGTAGATCTACGTCCTTGACTTTCGCCGGACGGGGTTTGACCAATAGACTTCTCCACTTGGTTGTGATAGGTCAACCCATGGGAACACTCCGGAACAAGGTCCGGGCCCAACCCACAACAGGATCCCCTCCGTGTCGGCCCGACGCGGCCGTTTTCCCCCTCCAAGCGTCGGCGGCAGCGCCGTCCGTGAAGGGGGTCAAACTCCGGAGCCGCGTGCCGGGTGTTTGCACCCGCCACCGCACTTCCAGACATGTATGAGGGCCCAGCGCAAGATTTTGTGGCATAGCTACCCCACGAAGGCCCCCGACCACACCCGTAGTCACGCGAGGAACAATCCGGAAAGAGGAATTTTTCCACTTACTCATGCATCTCAAAAAATTATGAAAAATGACTACACATCCTATATCACATGTGTCTGCACCGTGTAAAAAACTCATGAATTTATCACCCTCCGGGTGTTCAGGAATATTCACGCAGCACCAAAACCGCAGGACGTCATTCCGGTGTCATCGCCGTCCGTGAGGGGGGCCGCACCGCGGAGACGCGTATTGACTCTTCAGACATGCCATCGCATGTTAAGACACGTGTGAGGACCCGTCGCGATGCTCTGGTGGCATTGCTACCCCCCCCCCCAAGGCCCCCGGCAGGCCTAACCCCGGACCAGTTGACCCGTAGATCTACGCCTTTGACTTTCGCCGGACGGGGTTTGACCAATAGACTTCTCCACCTGGTTGTCATAGGTCAGCCCATGGGAACACTCCGGAACAAGGTCCGGGCCCAACCCACCACAGGATCCCATCCGTGTCGGTCCGACGCGGCCGTTTCCCCCCACCAAGCGCCGGCGGCAGCGCCGTCCGTGAAGGGGGTCACACTCTGGAGCCGCGTGCCGGGTGTTTGCTCCCGCCACCGCACTTCCAGACATGTATGAGGGCCCAGCGCTAGATTCTGTGGCATAGCTACCCCACGAAGGCCCCCGACCACACCCGTAGACATGCGAGGAACAATCCGGAAAGTGGAATTTTTCTACTTACTTCTGCATCTCAAAAACCTATAAAAAATGACTACACATCCTATATCACATGTGTCTGCACCGTGTAAAAAACTCATGATTTTATCACCCTCCGGGTGTTCAGGAATATTCACGCAGCACCAAAACCGCAGGACGTCACTCCGGTGTCATCGCCGTCCGTGAGGGGGGCCACACCCCGGAGACGCGTCTGGACTCTTCAGATACGCCACCGCATGTTAAGACACGTGTGAGGACCCGTCGCGATGCTCTGGTGGCATTGCTACCCCCCAAGCCCCCCGGCAGGCCTAACCCTGGACCAGTTGACCCGTAGATCTACGCCCTTGACTTTCGCCGGACGGGGTTTGACCAATAGACTTCTCCACCTGGTTGCGATAGGTCAGCCCATGGGAACACTCCGGAACAAGGTCCGGGCCCAACCCACCACAGGATCCCCTCCGTGTCGGCCCGACGCGGCCGTTTTCCCCCTCCAAGCGTCGGCGGCAGCGCCGTCCGTGAAGGGGGTCACACTCCGGAGCCGCGTGCCGGGTGTTTGCACCCGCCACCGCACTTCCAGACATGTATGAGGGCCCAGCGCTAGATTCTGTGCCGTAGCAACCCCACGAAGGCCCCCGACCACACCCGTAGACATGCGAGGAACAATCCGGAAAGAGGAATTTTTCCACTTACTTCTGCATCTCAAAAAATTATGAAAAATGACTACACATCCTATATCACATGTGTCTGCACCGTGTATAAAACTCATGATTTTATCACCCTCCGGGTGTTCAGGAATATTCACGCAGCACCAAAACCGCAGGATGTCACTCCGGTGCTATCGCCGTCCGTGAGGGGGGCCACACGCCGGAGACGCGTCTTGACTCTTCAGACATGCCACCGCATGTTAAGACACGTGTGAGGACCCGTCGCGATGCTCTCGTGGCATTGCTACCCCCCCCCCCCCCAAGGCCCCCGGCAGGCCTAATCCTGGACCAGTTGACCCGTAGATCTACGCCTTTGACTTTTGCCGGACGGGGTTTGACCAATAGACTTCTCCACCTGGTTATGATAGGTCAGCCCCTGGGAACACTCTGAAACAATGTCCGGGCCCAACCCACCACAGGATCCTCTCCGTGTCGGCGCGACGCGGCCGTTTCCCCCCTCCAAGCGCCGGCGGCAGCGCCGTCCGTGAAGGTGGTCACACTCTGGAGCCGCGTGCCAGGTGTTTGCACCCGCCACCGCACTTCCAGACATGTATGAGGGCCCAGCGCAAGATTCTCTGGCATAGCTACCCCACGAAGGCCCCCGACCACACCCGTAGACATGCGAGGAACAATCCAGAAAGAGGAATTTTTCCACTTACTCCTGCATCTCAAAAACTTATGAAAAATGACTACACATCCTATATCACATGTGTCTGCACCGTGTAAATAACTCATGATTTTAATACCCTCCGGGTGTTCAGGAATATTCACGCAGCACCAAAACCGCAGGACGTCACTCCGGTGTCATCGCCGTCCGTGAGGGGGGCCACACCCCGGAGACGCGTCTTGACTCTTCAGACACGCCACCGCATGTTAAGACACGTGTGAGGACCCGTCGCGATGCTCTGGTGGCATTGCTACCCCCCAAGGCCCCCGGCAGGCCTAACCCTGGACCAGTTGACCCGTAGATCTACGCCCTTGACTTTCGCCGGACGGGGTTTGACCAATAGACTTCTCCACCTGGTTGTGATAGGTCAGCCCATGGGAACACTCCGGAACAAGGTCCGGGCCCAACCCACAACAGGATCCCCTCCGTGTCGGCCCGACGCGGCCGTTTTCCCCCTCCAAGCGTCGGCGGCAGCGCCGTCCGTGAAGGGGGTCAAACTCCGGAGCCGCGTGCCGGGGGTTTGCACCCGCCACCGCACTTCCAGACATGTATGAGGGCCCAGCGCAAGATTCTGTGGCATAGCTACCCCACGAAGGCCCCCGACCACACCCGTAGACACGCGAGGAACAATCCGGAAAGTGGAATTTTTCCACTTACTTATGCATCTCAAAAACTTATGAAAAATGACTACACATCCTATATCACATGTGTCTGCACCGTGTAAAAAACTCATGATTTTATCACCCTCCGGGTCTTCAGGAATATTCACGCAGCACCAAAACCGCAGGACGTCACTCCGGTGTCATCGCCGTCCGTGAGGGGGGCCACACCCCGGAGACGCGTCTTGACTCTTCAGACATGCCACCGCATGTTAAGACACGTGTGAGGACCCGTCGCGATGCTCTGGTGGCATTGCTACCCCCCAAGGCCCCCGGCAGGCCTAACCCTGGACCAGTTGACCCGTAGATCTACGCCCTTGACTTTCGCCGGACGGGGTTTGACCAATAGACTTCTCCACCTGGTTGTGATAGGTCAGCCAATGGGAACACTCCGGAACAAGGTCCGAGCCCAACCCACCACAGGATCCCTTCCGTGTCGGTCCGACGCGGCTGTTTCCCCCCTCCAAGCGCCGGCGGCAGCGCCATCCGTGAAGGGGGTCACACTCCGGAGCCGCGTGCCGGGTGTTTGCTCCCGCCACCGCACTTCCAGACATGTATGAGGGCCCAGCGCTAGATTCTGTGGCATAGCTACCCCACGAAGGCCCCCGACCACACCCGTAGACATGCGAGGAACAATCCGGAAAGAGGAATTTTTCCACTTACTTCTGCATCTCAAAAACTTATGAAAAATACCTACACATCCTATATCACATGTGTCTGCACCGTGTATAAAACTCATGATTTTATCACCCTCCGGGTGTTCAGGAATATTCACGCAGCACCAAAACTGCAGGACGTCACTCCGGTGTCATCGCCGTCCGTGAGGGGGGGCACACCCCGGAGACGCGTCTTGACTCTTCAGACATGCCACCGCATGTTAAGACACGTGTGAGGACCTGTCGCGATGCTCTGGTGGCATTGCTACCCCCCAAGGCCCCCGGCAGGCCTAACCCTGGACCAGTTGACCCGTAGATCTACGTCCTTGACTTTCGCCGGACGGGGTTTGACCAATAGACTTCTCCTCTTGGTTGTGATAGGTCAACCCATGGGAACACTCCGGAACAAGGTCCGGGCCCAACCCACAACAGGATCTCCTCCGTGTCGGCCCGACGCGGCCGTTTTCCCCCTCCAAGCGTCGGCGGCAGCGCCGTCCGTGAAGGGGGTCAAACTCCGGAGCCGCGTGCCGGGTGTTTGCACCCGCCACCGCACTTCCAGACATGTATGAGGGCCCAGCGCAAGATTTTGTGGCATAGCTACCCCACGAAGGCCCCCGACCACACCCGTAGTCACGCGAGGAACAATCCGGAAAGAGGAATTTTTCCACTTACTCATGCATCTCAAAAAGTTATGAAAAATGACTACACATCCTATATCACATGTGTCTGCACCGTGTAAAAAACTCATGAATTTATCACCCTCCGGGTGTTCAGGAATATTCACGCAGCACCAAAACCGCAGGACGTCACTCCGGTGTCATCGCCGTCCGTGAGGGGGGCCGCACCCCGGAGACGCGTATTGACTCTTCAGACATGCCATCGCATGTTAAGACACGTGTGAGGACCCGTCGCGATGCTCTGGTGGCATTGCTACCCCCCCCCAAGGCCCCCGGCAGGCCTAACCCCGGACCAGTTGACCCGTAGATCTACGCCTTTGACTTTCGCCGGACGGGGTTTGACCAATAGACTTCTCCACCTGGTTATGATAGGGCAGCCCATGGGAACACTCCGGAACAAGGTCCGGGCCCAACCCACCACAGGATCCCCTCCGTGTCGGCCCGACGCGGCCGTTTCCCCCCTCCAAGCGCCGGCGGCAGCGCCGGCCGTGAAGGTGGTCACACTCCGGAGCCGCGTGCCAGGTGTTTGCACCCGCCACCGCACTTCCAGACATGTATGAGGGCCCAGCGCTAGATTCTGTGGCATAGCTACCCCACGAAGGCCCCCGACCACACCCGTAGACATGCGAGGAACAATCCGGAAAGTGGAATTTTTCCACTTACTTCTGCATCTCAAAAACTTATAAAAAATGACTACACATCCTATATCACATGTGTCTGCACCGTGTAAAAAACTCATGAATTTATCACCCTCCGGGTGTTCAGGAATATTCACGCAGCACCAAAACCGCAGGACGTCACTCCGGTGTCATCGCCGTCCGTGAGGGGGGCCGCACCCCGGAGACGCGTATTGACTCTTCAGACATGCCATCGCATGTTAAGACACGTGTGAGGACCCGTCGCGATGCTCTGGTGGCATTGCTACCCCCCCCCCCCAAGGCCCCCGGCAGGCCTAACCCCGGACCAGTTGACCCGTAGATCTACGCCTTTGACTTTCGCCGGACGGGGTTTGACCAATAGACTTCTCCACCTGGTTATGATAGGGCAGCCCATGGGAACACTCCGGAACAATATCCGGGCCCATCCCACCACAGGATCCCCTCCGTGTCGGCCCGACGCGGCCGTTTCCCCCCTCCAAGCGCCGGCGGCAGCGCCGGCCGTGAAGGTGGTCACACACCGGAGCCGCGTGCCAAGTGTTTGCACCCGCCACCGCACTTCCAGACATGTATGAGGGCCCAGCGCTAGATTCTGTGGCATAGCTACCCCACGAAGGCCCCCGACCACACCCGTAGACATGCGAGGAACAATCCGGAAAGTGGAATTTTTCCACTTACTTCTGCATCTCAAAAACTTATAAAAAATGACTACACATCCTATATCACATGTGTCTGCACCGTGTAAAAAACTCATGATTTTATCACCCTCCGGGTGTTCAGGAATATTCACGCAGCACCAAAACCGCAGGACGTCACTCCGGTGTCATCGCCGTCCGTGAGGGGGGCCACACCCCGGAGACGCGTCTGGACTCTTCAGATACGCCACCGCATGTTAAGACACGTGTGAGGACCCGTCGCGATGCTCTGGTGGCATTGCTACCCCCCAAGCCCCCCGGCAGGCCTAACCCTGGACCAGTTGACCCGTAGATCTACGCCCTTGACTTTCGCCGGACGGGGTTTGACCAATAGACTTCTCCACCTGGTTGCGATAGGTCAGCCCATGGGAACACTCCGGAACAAGGTCCGGGCCCAACCCACCACAGGATCCCCTCCGTGTCGGCCCGACGCGGCCGTTTTCCCCCTCCAAGCGTCGGCGGCAGCGCCGTCCGTGAAGGGGGTCACACTCCGGAGCCGCGTGCCGGGTGTTTGCACCCGCCACCGCACTTCCAGACATGTATGAGGGCCCAGCGCTAGATTCTGTGCCATAGCTACCCCACGAAGGCCCCCGACCACACCCGTAGACATGCGAGGAACAATCCGGAAAGAGGAATTTTTCCACTTACTTCTGCATCTCAAAAAATTATGAAAAATGACTACACATCCTATATCACATGTGTCTGCACCGTGTATAAAACTCATGATTTTATCACCCTCCGGGTGTTCAGGAATATTCACGCAGCACCAAAACCGCAGGATGTCACTCCGGTGCTATCGCCGTCCGTGAGGGGGGCCACACGCCGGAGACGCGTCTTGACTCTTCAGACATGCCACCGCATGTTAAGACACGTGTGAGGACCCGTCGCGATGCTCTCGTGGCATTGCTACCCCCCCCCCCAAGGCCCCCGGCAGGCCTAATCCTGGACCAGTTGACCCGTAGATCTACGCCTTTGACTTTTGCCGGACGGGGTTTGACCAATAGACTTCTCCACCTGGTTATGATAGGTCAGCCCCTGGGAACACTCTGAAACAATGTCCGGGCCCAACCCACCATAGGATCCTCTCCGTGTCGGCGCGACGCGGCCGTTTCCCCCCTCCAAGCGCCGGCGGCAGCGCCGTCCGTGAAGGTGGTCACACTCTGGAGCCGCGTGCCAGGTGTTTGCACCCGCCACCGCACTTCCAGACATGTATGAGGGCCCAGCGCAAGATTCTCTGGCATAGCTACCCCACGAAGGCCCCCGACCACACCCGTAGACATGCGAGGAACAATCCGGAAAGAGGAATTTTTCCACTTACTCCTGCATCTCAAAAACTTATGAAAAATGACTACACATCCTATATCACATCTGTCTGCACCGTGTAAATAACTCATGATTTTAATACCCTCCGGGTGTTCAGGATTATTCACGCAGCACCAAAACCGCAGGACGTCACTCCGGTGTCATCGCCGTCCGTGAGGGGGGCCACACCCCGGAGACGCGTCTTGACTCTTCAGACATGCCATCGCATGTTAAGACACGTGTGAGGACCCGTCGCGATGCTCTGGTGGCATTGCTACCCCCCAAGGCCCCCGGCAGGCCTAACCCTGGACCAGTTGACCCGTAGATCTACGCCCTTGACTTTCGCCGGACGGGGTTTGACCAATAGACTTCTCCACCTGGTTGTGATAGGTCAGCCCATGGGAACACTCCGGAACAAGGTCCGGGCCCAACCCACCACAGGATCCCCTCCGTGTCGGCCCGACGCGGCCGTTTTCCCCCTCCAAGCGTCAGCGGCAGCGCCGTCCGTGAAGGGGTTCAAACTCCGGAGCCGCGTGCCGGGTGTTTGCACCCGCCACCGCACTTCCAGACATGTATGAGGGCCCAGCGCAAGATTCTGTGGCATAGCTACCCCACGAAGGCCCCCGACCACACCCGTAGACACGCGACGAACAATCCGGAAAGAGGAATTTTTCCACTTACTCATGCATCTCAAAAAATTATGAAAAATGACTACACATCCTATATCACATGTGTCTGCACCATGTAAAAAACTCATGAATTTATCACCCTCCGGGTGTTCAGGAATATTCACGCAGCACCAAAACCGCAGGACGTCACTCCGGTGTCATCGCCGTCCGTGAGGGGGGCTGCACCCCGGAGACGCGTCTTGACTCTTCAGACATGCCACCGCATGTTAAGACACGTGTGAGGACCCGTCGCGAAGCTCTGGTGGCATTGCTACCCCACCCCAAGGCCCCCGGCAGGCCTAACCCTGGACCACTTGACCCGTAGATCTACGCCTTTGACTTTCGCCGGACGGGGTTTGACCAATAGACTTCTCCACCTGGTTGTCATAGGTCAGCCCATGGGAACACTCCGGAACAAGGTCCGGGCCCAACCCACCACAGGATCCCATCCGTGTCGGTCCGACGCGGCCGTTTCCCCCCACCAAGCGCCGGCGGCAGCGCCGTCCGTGAAGGGGGTCACACTCTGGAGCCGCGTGCCGGGTGTTTGCTCCCGCCACTGCACTTCCAGACATGTATGAGGGCCCAGCGCTAGATTCTGTGGCATAGCTACCCCACGAAGGCCCCCGACCACACCCGTAGACATGCGAGGAACAATCCGGAAAGTGGAATTTTTCCACTTATTTCTGCATCTCAAAAACTTATAAAAAATGACTACACATCCTATATCACATGTGTCTCCACCGTGTAAAAAACTCATGATTTTATCACCCTCCGGGTGTTCAGGAATATTCACGCAGCACCAAAACCGCAGGACGTCACTCCGGTGTCATCGCCGTCCGTGAGGGGGGCCACACCCCGGAGACGCGTCTGGACTCTTCAGATACGCCACCGCATGTTAAGACACGTGTGAGGACCCGTCGCGATGCTCTGGTGGCATTGCTACCCCCCAAGCCCCCCGGTAGGCCTAACCCTGGACCAGTTGACCCGTAGATCTACGCCCTTGACTTTCGCCGGACGGGGTTTGACCAATAGACTTCTCCACCTGGTTGCGATAGGTCAGCCCATGGGAACACTCCGGAACAAGGTCCGGGCCCAACCCACCACAGGATCCCCTCCGTGTCGGCCCGACGCGGCCATTTTCCCCCTCCAAGCGTCGGCGGCAGCGCCGTCCGTGAAGGGGGTCACACTCCGGAGCCGCGTGCCGGGTGTTTGCACCCGCCACCGCACTTCCAGACATGTATGAGGGCCCAGCGCTAGATTCTGTGCCATAGCTACCCCACGAAGGCCCCCGACCACACCCGTAGACATGCGAGGAACAATCCGGAAAGAGGAATTTTTCCACTTACTTCTGCATCTCAAAAAATTATGAAAAATGACTACACATCCTATATCACATGTGTCTGCACCGTGTATAAAACTCATGATTTTATCACCCTCCGGGTGTTCAGGAATATTCACGCAGCACCAAAACCGCAGGATGTCACTCTGGTGCTATCGCCGTCCGTGAGGGGGGCCACACGCCGGAGACGCGTCTTGACTCTTCAGACATGCCACCGCATGTTAAGACACGTGTGAGGACCCGTCGCGATGCTCTCGTGGCATTGCTACCCCCCCCCCCCCCAAGGCCCCCGGCAGGCCTAATCCTGGACCAGTTGACCCGTAGATCTACGCCTTTGACTTTTGCCGGACGGGGTTTGACCAATAGACTTCTCCACCTGGTTATGATAGGTCAGCCCTTGGGAACACTCTGAAACAATGTCCGGGCCCAACCCACCACAGGATCCTCTCCGTGTCGGCGCGACGCGGCCGTTTCCCCCCTCCAAGCGCCGGCGTCAGCGCCGTCCGTGAAGGTGGTCACACTCTGGAGCCGCGTGCCAGGTGTTTGCACCCGCCACCGCACTTCCAGACATGTATGAGGGCCCAGCGCAAGATTCTCTGGCATAGCTACCCCACGAAGGCCCCCGACCACACCCGTAGACATGCGAGGAACAATCCGGAAAGAGGAATTTTTCCACTTACTCCTGCATCTCAAAAACTTATGAAAAATGACTACACATCCTATATCACATGTGTCTGCACCGTGTAAATAACTCATGATTTTAATACCCTCCGGGTGTTCAGGAATATTCACGCAGCACCAAAACCGCAGGACGTCACTCCGGTGTCATCGCCGTCCGTGAGGGGGGCCACACCCCGGAGACGCGTCTTGACTCTTCAGACATGCCACCGCATGTTAAGACACGTGTGAGGACCCGTCGCGATGCTCTGGTGGCATTGCTACCCCCCAAGGCCCCCGGCAAGCCTAACCCTGGACCAGTTGACCCGTAGATCTACGCCCTTGACTTTCGCCGGACGGGGTTTGACCAATAGACTTCTCCACCTGGTTGTGATAGGTCAGCCCATGGGAACACTTCGGAACAAGGTCCGGGCCCAACCCACCACAGGATCCCCTCCGTGTCGGCCCGACGCGGCCGTTTTCCCCCTCCAAGCGTCAGTGGCAGCGCCGTCCGTGAAGGGGTTCAAACTCCGGAGCCGCGTGCCGGGTGTTTGCACCCGCCACCGCACTTCCAGACATGTATGAGGGCCCAGCGCAAGATTCTGTGGCATAGCTACCCCACGAAGGCCCCCGGCCACACCCGTAGACACGCGACGAACAATCCGGAAAGAGGAATTTTTCCACTTACTCATGCATCTCAAAAAATTATGAAAAATGACTACACATCCTATATCACATGTGTCTGCACCATGTAAAAAACTCATGAATTTATCACCCTCCGGGTGTTCAGGAATATTCACGCAGCACCAAAACCGCAGGACGTCACTCCGGTGTCATCGCCGTCCGTGAGGGGGGCTGCACCCCGGAGACGCGTCTTGACTCTTCAGACATGCCACCGCATGTTAAGACACGTGTGAGGACCCGTCGCGAAGCTCTGGTGGCATTGCTACCCCACCCCAAGGCCCCCGGCAGGCCTAACCCTGGACCACTTGACCCGTAGATCTACGCCTTTGACTTTCGCCGGACGGGGTTTGACCAATAGACTTCTCCACCTGGTTGTCATAGGTCAGCCCATGGGAACACTCCGGAACAAGGTCCGGGCCCAACCCACCACAGGATCCCATCCGTGTCGGTCCGACGCGGCCGTTTCCCCCCACCAAGCGCCGGCGGCAGCGCCGTCCGTGAAGGGGGTCACACTCTGGAGCCGCGTGCCGGGTGTTTGCTCCCGCCACCGCACTTCCAGACATGTATGAGGGCCCAGCGCTAGATTCTGTGGCATAGCTACCCCACGAAGGCCCCCGACCACACCCGTAGACATGCGAGGAACAATCCGGAAAGTGGAATTTTTCCACTTACTTCTGCATCTCAAAAACTTATAAAAAATGACTACACATCCTATATCACATGTGTCTGCACCGTGTAAAAAACTCATGATTTTATCACCCTCCGGGTGTTCAGGAATATTCACGCAGCACCAAAACCGCAGGACGTCACTCCGGTGTCATCGCCGTCCGTGAGGGGGGCCACACCCCGGAGACGCGTCTGGACTCTTCAGATACGCCACCGCATGTTAAGACACGTGTGAGGACCCGTCGCGATGCTCTGGTGGCATTGCTACCCCCCAAGCCCCCCGGCAGGCCTAACCCTGGACCAGTTGACCCGTAGATCTACGCCCTTGACTTTCGCCGGACGGGGTTTGACCAATAGACTTCTCCACCTGGTTGCGATAGGTCAGCCCATGGGAACACTCCGGAACAAGGTCCGGGCCCAACCCACCACAGGATCCCCTCCGTGTCGGCCCGACGCGGCCATTTTCCCCCTCCAAGCGTCGGCGGCAGCGCCGTCCGTGAAGGGGGTCACACTCCGGAGCAGCGTGCCGGGTGTTTGCCCCCGCCACCGCACTTCCAGACATGTATGAGGGCCCAGCGCTAGATTCTGTGCCATAGCTACCCCACGAAGGCCCCCGACCACACCCGTAGACATGCGAGGAACAATCCGGAAAGAGGAATTTTTCCACTTACTTCTGCATCTCAAAAAATTATGAAAAATGACTACACATCCTATATCACATGTGTCTACACCGTGTATAAAACTCATGATTTTATCACCCTCCGGGTGTTCAGGAATATTCACGCAGCACCAAAACCGCAGGATGTCACTCCGGTGCTATCGCCGTCCGTGAGGGGGGCCACACGCCGGAGACGCGTCTTGACTCTTCAGACATGCCACCGCATGTTAAGACACGTGTGAGGACCCGTCGCGATGCTCTCGTGGCATTGCTACCCCCCCCCCCAAGGCCCCCGGCAGGCCTAATCCTGTACCAGTTGACCCGTAGATCTACGCCTTTGACTTTTGCCGGACGGGGTTGGACCAATAGACTTCTCCACCTGGTTATGATAGGTCAGCCCCTGGTAACACTCTGAAACAATGTCCGGGCCCAACCCACCACAGGATCCTCTCCGTGTCGGCGCGACGCGGCCGTTTCCCCCCTCCAAGCGCCGGCGGCAGCGCCGTCCGTGAAGGTGGTCACACTCTGGAGCCGCGTGCCAGGTGTTTGCACCCGCCACCGCACTTCCAAACATGTATGAGGGCCCAGCGCAAGATTCTCTGGCATAGCTACCCCACGAAGGCCCCCGACCACACCCGTAGACATGCGAGGAACAATCCGGAAAGAGGAATTTTTCCACTTACTCCTGCATCTCAAAAACTTATGAAAAATGACTACACATCCTATATCACATGTGTCTGCACCGTGTAAATAACTCATGATTTTAATACCCTCCGGGTGTTCAGGAATATTCACGCAGCACCAAAACCGCAGGACGTCACTCCGGTGTCATCGCCGTCCGTGAGGGGGGCCACACCCCGGAGACGCGTCTTGACTCTTCAGACATGCCACCGCATGTTAAGACACGTGTGAGGACCCGTCGCGATGCTCTGGTGGCATTGCTACCCCCCAAGTCCCCCGGCAGGCCTAACCCTGGACCAGTTGACCCGTAGATCTACGCCCTTGACTTTCGCCGGACGGGGTTTGACCAATAGACTTCTCCACCTGGTTGTGATAGGTCAGCCCATGGGAACACTCCGGAACAAGGTCCGGGCCCAACCCACCACAGGATCCCCTCCGTGTCGGCCCGACGCGGCCGTTTTCCCCCTCCAAGCGTCAGCGGCAGCGCCGTCCGTGAAGGGGGTCAAACTCCGGAGCCGCGTGCCGGGTGTTTGCACCCGCCACCGCACTTCCAGACATGTATGAGGGCCCAGCGCAAGATTCTGTGGCATAGCTACCCCACGAAGGCCCCCGACCACACCCGTAGACACGCGACGAACAATCCGGAAAGAGGAATTTTTCCACTTACTCATGCATCTCACAAAATTATGAAAAATGACTACACATCCTATATCACATGTGTCTGCACCATGTAAAAAACTCATGAATTTATCACCCTCCGGGTGTTCAGGAATATTCACACAGCACCAAAACCGCAGGACGTCACTCCGGTGTCATCGCCGTCCGTGAGGGGGGCTGCACCCCGGAGACGCGTCTTGACTCTTCAGACATGCCACCGCAGGTTAAGACACGTGTGAGGACCCGTCGCGAAGCTCTGGTGGCATTGCTACCCCACCCCAAGGCCCCCGGCAGGCCTAACCCTGGACCACTTGACCCGTAGATCTACGCCTTTGACTTTCGCCGGACGGGGTTTGACCAATAGACTTCTCCACCTGGTTGTCATAGGTCAGCCCATGGGAACACTCCGGAACAAGGTCCGGGCCCAACCCACCACAGGATCCCATCCGTGTCGGTCCGACGCGGCCGTTTCCCCCCACCAAGCGCCGGCGGCAGCGCCGTCCGTGAAGGGGGTCACACTCTGGAGCCGCGTGCCGGGTGTTTGCTCCCGCCACCGCACTTCCAGACATGTATGAGGGCCCAGCGCTAGATTCTGTGGCATAGCTACCCCACGAAGGCCCCCGACCACACCCGTAGACATGCGAGGAACAATCCGGAAAGTGGAATTTTTCTACTTACTTCTGCATCTCAAAAACCTATAAAAAATGACTACACATCCTATATCACATGTGTCTGCACCGTGTATAAAACTCATGATTTTATCACCCTCCGGGTGTTCAGGAATATTCACGCAGCACCAAAACCGCAGGACGTCACTCCGGTGTCATCGCCGTCCGTGAGGGGGGCCACACGCCGGAGACGCGTCTTGACTCTTCAGACATGCCACCGCATGTTAAGACACGTGTGAGGACCCGTCGCGATACTCTCGTGGCATTGCTACCCCCCCCCCCCCCAAGGCCCCCGGCAGGCCTAATCCTGGACCAGTTGACCCGTAGATCTACGCCTTTGACTTTTGCCGGACGGGGTTTGACCAATAGACTTCTCCACCTGGTTATGATAGGTCAGCCCCTGGGAACACTCTGAAACAATGTCCGGGCCCAACCCACCACAGGATCCTCTCCGTGTCGGCGCGACGCGGCCGTTTCCCCCCTCCAAGCGCCGGCGGCAGCGCCGTCCGTGAAGGTGGTCACACTCTGGAGCCGCGTGCCAGGTGTTTGCACCCGCCACCGCACTTCCAGACATGTATGAGGGCCCAGCGCAAGATTCTCTGGCATAGCTACCCCACGAAGGCCCCCGACCACACCCGTAGACATGCGAGGAACAATCCGGAAAGAGGAATTTTTCCACTTACTCCTGCATCTCAAAAACTTATGAAAAATGACTACACATCCTATATCACATGTGTCTGCACCGTGTAAATAACTCATGATTTTAATACCCTCCGGGTGTTCAGGAATATTCACGCAGCACCAAAACCGCAGGACGTCACTCCGGTGTCATCGCCGTCCGTGAGGGGGGCCACACCCCGGAGACGCGTCTTGACTCTTCAGACACGCCACCGCATGTTAAGACACGTGTGAGGACCCGTCGCGATGCTCTGGTGGCATTGCTACCCCCCAAGGCCCCCGGCAGGCCTAACCCTGGACCAGTTGACCCGTAGATCTACGCCCTTGACTTTCGCCGGACGGGGTTTGACCAATAGACTTCTCCACCTGGTTGTGATAGGTCAGCCCATGGGAACACTCCGGAACAAGGTCCGGGCCAAACCCACCACAGGATCCCCTCCGTGTCGGCCCGTCGCGGCCGTTTTCCCCCTCCAAGCGTCGGCGGCAGCGCCGTCCGTGAAGGGGGTCAAACTCCGGAGCCCCGTGCCGGGGGTTTGCACCCGCCACCGCACTTCCAGACATGTATGAGGGCCCAGCGCAAGATTCTGTGGCATAGCTACCCCACGAAGGCCCCCGACCACACCCGTAGACACGCGAGGAACAATCCGGAAAGTGGAATTTTTCCACTTACTTATGCATCTCAAAAACTTATGAAAAATGACTACACATCCTATATCACATGTGTCTGCACCGTGTAAAAAACTCATGATTTTATCACCCTCCGGGTCTTCAGGAATATTCACGCAGCACCAAAACCGCAGGACGTCACTCCGGTGTCATCGCCGTCCGTGAGGGGGGCCACACCCCGGAGACGCGTCTTGACTCTTCAGACATGCCACCGCATGTTAAGACACGTGTGAGGACCCGTCGCGATGCTCTGGTGGCATTGCTACCCCCCAAGGCCCCCGGCAGGCCTAACCCTGGACCAGTTGACCCGTAGATCTACGCCCTTGACTTTCGCCGGACGGGGTTTGACCAATAGACTTCTCCACCTGGTTGTGATAGGTCAGCCAATGGGAACACTCCGGAACAAGGTCCGAGCCCAACCCACCACAGGATCCCTTCCGTGTCGGTCCGACGCGGCTGTTTCCCCCCTCCAAGCGCCGGCGGCAGCGCCGTCCGTGAAGGGGGTCAAACTCCGGAGCCGCGTGCCGGGTGTTTGCACCCGCCACCGCACTTCCAGACATGTATGAGGGCCCAGCGCAAGATTCTGTGGCATAGCTACCCCACGAAGGCCCCCGACCACACCCGTAGACACGCGAGGAACAATCCGGAAAGAGGAATTTTTCCACTTACTCATGCATCTCAAAAAATTATGAAAAATGACTACACATCCTATATCACATGTGTCTGCACCATGTAAAAAACTCATGAATTTATCACCCTCCGGGTGTTCAGGAATATTCACGCAGCACCAAAACCGCAGGACGTCACTCCGGTGTCATCGCCGTCCGTGAGGGGGGCTGCACCCCGGAGACGCGTCTTGACTCTTCAGACATGCCACCGCATGTTAAGACACGTGTGAGGACCCGTCGCGAAGCTCTGGTGGCATTGCTACCCCACCCCAAGGCCCCCGGCAGGCCTAACCCTGGACCACTTGACCCGTAGATCTACGCCTTTGACTTTCGCCGGACGGGGTTTGACCAATAGACTTCTCCACCTGGTTGTCATAGGTCAGCCCATGGGAACACTCCGGAACAAGGTCCGGGCCCAACCCACCACAGGATCCCATCCGTGTCGGTCCGACGCGGCCGTTTCCCCCCACCAAGCGCCGGCGGCAGCACCGTCCGTGAAAGGGGTCACACTCTGGAGCCGCGTGCCGGGTGTTTGCTCCCGCCACCGCACTTCCAGACATGTATGAGGGCCCAGCGCTAGATTCTGTGGCATAGCTACCCCACGATGGCCCCCGACCACACCCGTAGACATGCGAGGAACAATCCGGAAAGAGGAATTTTTCCACTTACTTCTGCATCTCAAAAAATTATGAAAAATGACTACACATCCTATATCACATGTGTCTGCACCGTGTATAAAACTCATGATTTTATCACCCTCCAGGTGTTCAAGAATATTCACGCAGCACCAAAACCGCAGGATGTCAATCCGGTGTCATCGCCGTCCGTGAGGGGGGCCACACCCCGGAGACGCGTCTTGACTCTTCTGACATGCCACCGCATGTTAAGACACGTGTGAGGACCCGTCGCGATGCTCTGGTGGCATTGCTAACCCCCCCCCCCCCCCCCCAAGGCCCCCGGCAGGCCTAACCCCGGACCAGTTGACCCGTAGATCTACGCCTTTGACTTTGGCCGGACGGGGTTTGACCAATAGACTTCTCCACCTGGTTATGATAGGTCAGCCCATGGGAACACTCCGGAACAATGTCCAGGCCCATCCCACCACGGGATCCCCTCCGTGTCGTCCCGACGCGGCCGTTTCCCCCCTCCAAGCGCCGGCGGCAGCGCCGTCCGTGAAGGTGGTCACACTCCGGAGCCGCGTGCCAAGTGTTTCCACCCGCCACCGCACTTCCAGACATGTATGAGGGCCCAGCGCAAGATTCTGTGGCATAGCTACCCCACGAAGCCCCCGACCACACCCGTAGACATGCGAGGAACAATCCGGAAAGTGGAAATTTTCCACTTACTTCTGCATCTCAAAAACATATAAAAAATGACTACACATCCTATATCACATGTGTCTGCACCGTGTAAAAAACTCATGATTTTATCACCCTCCGGGTGTTCAGGAATATTCACGCAACACCAAAACCGCAGGACGTCACTCCGGTGTCATCGCCGTCCGTGAGGGGGGTCTCACCCCGGAGACGCGTCTTGACTCTTCAGACATGCCACCGCATGTTAAGACACGTGTGAGGACCCGTCGCGATGCTCTGGTGGCATTGCTACCCCCCAAGGCCCCCGGCAGGCCTAACCCAGGACCAGTTGACCCGTAGATCTACGCCCTTGACTTTCGCCGGACGGGGTTTGACCAATAGACTTCTCCACCTGGTTGTGATAGGTCAACCCATGGGAACACTCCGGAACAAGGTCCGGGCCCAACCCACCACAGGATCCCCTCCGTGTCGGCCCGACGCGGCCGTTTTCCCCCTCCAAGCGTCGGCGGCAGCGCCGTCTGTGAAGGGGGTCAAACTCCGGAGCCGCGTGCCGGGTGTTTGCACCCGCCACGGCACTTCCAGACATGTATGAGGGCCCAGCGCAAGATTCTGTGGCATAGCTACCCCACGAAGGCCCCCGACCACACCCGTAGACACGCGAGGAACAATCCGGAAAGAGGAATTTTTCCACTTACTCATGCATCTCAAAAAATTATGAAAAATGACTACACATCCTATATCAAATGTGTCTGCACCGTGTAAAAAACTCATGAATTTATCACCCTCCGGGTGTTCAGGAATATTCACGCAGCACCAAAACCGCAGGACGTCACTCCGGTGTCATCGCCGTCCGTGAGGGGGGCCGCACCCCGGAGACGCGTCTTGACTCTTCAGACATGCCACCGCTTGTTAAGACACGTGTGAGGACCCGTCGCGAAGCTCTGGTGGCATTGCTACCCCACCCCAAGGCCCCCGGTAGGCCTAACCCTGGACCACTTGACCCGTAGATCTACGCCTTTGACTTTCGCCGGACGGGGTTTGACCAATAGACTTCTCCACCTGGTTGTGATAGGTCAGCCCATGGGAACACTCCGGAACAAGGTCCGGGCCCAACCCACCACAGGATCCCATCCGTGTCGGTCCGACGCGGCCGTTTCCCCCCACCAAGCGCCGGCGGCAGCGCCGTCCGAGAAGGGGGTCACACTCCGGAGCCGCGTGCCGGGTGTTTGCTCCCGCCACCGCACTTCCAGACATGTATGAGGGCCCAGCGCTAGATTCTGTGGCATAGCTACCCCACGATGGCCCCCGACCACACCCGTAGACTTGCGAGGAACAATCCGGAAAGAGGAATTTTTCCACTTACTTCTGCATCTCAAAAAATTATGAAAAATGACTACACATCCTATATCACATGTGTCTGCACCGTGTATAAAACTCATGATTTTATCACCCTCCGGGTGTTCAGGAATATTCACGCAGCACCAAAACCGCAGGATGTCAATCCGGTGTCATCGCCGTCCGTGAGGGGGGCCACACCCCGGAGACGCGTCTTGACTCTTCAGACATGCCACCGCATGTTAAGACACGTGTGAGGACCTGTCGCGATGCTCTGGTGGCATTGCTAACCCCCCCCCCCCCAAGGCCCCCGGCAGGCCTAACCCCGGACCAGTTGACCCGTAGATCTACGCCTTTGACTTTCGCCGGACGGGGTTTGACCAATAGACTTCTCCACCTGGTTATGATAGGGCAGCCCATGGGAACACTCCGGAACAATGTCCGGGCCCATCCAACCACAGGATCCCCTCCGTGTCGGCCCGACGCGGCCGTTTCCCCCCTCCAAGCGCCGGCGGCAGCGCCGGCCATGAAGGTGGTCACACTCTGGAGCCGCGTGCCAGGTGTTTGCACCCGCCACCGCACTTCCAGACATGTATGAGGGCCCAGCGCTAGATTCTGTGCCATAGCAACCCCACGAAGGCCCCCGACCACACCCGTAGACATGCGAGGAACAATCCGGAAAGAGGAATTTTTCCACTTACTTCTGCATCTCAAAAAATTATGAAAAATGACTACACATCCTATATCACATGTGTCTGCACCGTGTATAAAACTCATGATTTTATCACCCTCCGGGTGTTCAGGAATATTCACGCAGCACCAAAACCGCAGGATGTCACTCCGGTGCTATCGCCGTCCGTGAGGGGGGCCACACGCCGGAGACGCGTCTTGACTCTTCAGACATGCCACCGCATGTTAAGACACGTGTGAGGACCCGTCGCGATGCTCTCGTGGCATTGCTACCCCCCCCCCCCCAAGGCCCCCGGCAGGCCTAATCCTGGACCAGTTGACCCGTAGATCTACGCCTTTGACTTTTGCCGGACGGGGTTTGACCAATAGACTTCTCCACCTGGTTATGATAGGTCAGCCCCTGGGAACACTCTGAAACAATGTCCGGGCCCAACCCACCACAGGATCCTCTCCGTGTCGGCGCGACGCGGCCGTTTCCCCCCTCCAAGCGCCGGCGGCAGCGCCGTCCGTGAAGGTGGTCACACTCTGGAGCCGCGTGCCAGGTGTTTGCACCCGCCACCGCACTTCCAGACATGTATGAGGGCCCAGCGCAAGATTCTCTGGCATAGCTACCCCACGAAGGCCCCCGACCACACCCGTAGACATGCGAGGAACAATCCGGAAAGAGGAATTTTTCCACTTACTCCTGCATCTCAAAAACTTATGAAAAATGACTACACATCCTATATCACATGTGTCTGCACCGTGTAAATAACTCATGATTTTAATACCCTCCGGGTGTTCAGGAATATTCACGCAGCACCAAAACCGCAGGACGTCACTCCGGTGTCATCGCCGTCCGTGAGGGGGGCCACACCCCGGAGACGCGTCTTGACTCTTCAGACACGCCACCGCATGTTAAGACACGTGTGAGGACCCGTCGCGATGCTCTGGTGGCATTGCTACCCCCCAAGGCCCCCGGCAGGCCTAACCCTGGACCAGTTGACCCGTAGATCTACGCCCTTGACTTTCGCCGGACGGGGTTTGACCAATAGACTTCTCCACCTGGTTGTGATAGGTCAGCCCATGGGAACACTCCGGAACAAGGTCCGGGCCAAACCCACCACAGGATCCCCTCCGTGTCGGCCCGACGCGGCCGTTTTCCCCCTCCAAGCGTCGGCGGCAGCGCCGTCCGTGAAGGGGGTCAAACTCCGGAGCCCCATGCCGGGGGTTTGCACCCGCCACCGCACTTCCAGACATGTATGAGGGCCCAGCGCAAGATTCTGTGGCATAGCTACCCCACGAAGGCCCCCGACCACACCCGTAGACACGCGAGGAACAATCCGGAAAGTGGAATTTTTCCACTTACTTATGCATCTCAAAAACTTATGAAAAATGACTACACATCCTATATCACATGTGTCTGCACCGTGTAAAAAACTCATGATTTTATCACCCTCCGGGTCTTCAGGAATATTCACGCAGCACCAAAACCGCAGGACGTCACTCCGGTGTCATCGCCGTCCGTGAGGGGGGCCACACCCCGGAGACGCGTCTTGACTCTTCAGACATGCCACCGCATGTTAAGACACGTGTGAGGACCCGTCGCGATGCTCTGGTGGCATTGCTACCCCCCAAGGCCCCCGGCAGGCCTAACCCTGGACCAGTTGACCCGTAGATCTACGCCCTTGACTTTCGCCGGACGGGGTTTGACCAATAGACTTCTCCACCTGGTTGTGATAGGTCAGCCAATGGGAACACTCCGGAACAAGGTCCGAGCCCAACCCACCACAGGATCCCTTCCGTGTCGGTCCGACGCGGCTGTTTCCCCCCTCCAAGCGCCGGCGGCAGCGCCGTCCGTGAAGGGGGTCAAACTCCGGAGCCGCGTGCCGGGTGTTTGCACCCGCCACCGCACTTCCAGACATGTATGAGGGCCCAGCGCAAGATTCTGTGGCATAGCTACCCCACGAAGGCCCCCGACCACACCCGTAGACACGCGAGGAACAATCCGGAAAGAGGAATTTTTCCACTTACTCATGCATCTCAAAAAATTATGAAAAATGACTACACATCCTATATCACATGTGTCTGCACCATGTAAAAAACTCATGAATTTATCACCCTCCGGGTGTTCAGGAATATTCACGCAGCACCAAAACCGCAGGACGTCACTCCGGTGTCATCGCAGTCCGTGAGGGGGGCTGCACCCCGGAGACGCGTCTTGACTCTTCAGACATGCCACCGCATGTTAAGACACGTGTGAGGACCCGTCGCGAAGCTCTGGTGGCATTGCTACCCCACCCCAAGGCCCCCGGCAGGCCTAACCCTGGACCACTTGACCCGTAGATCTACGCCTTTGACTTTCGCCGGACGGGGTTTGACCAATAGACTTCTCCACCTGGTTGTCATAGGTCAGCCCATGGGAACACTCCGGAACAAGGTCCGGGCCCAACCCACCACAGGATCCCATCCGTGTCGGTCCGACGCGGCCGTTTCCCCCCACCAAGCGCCGGCGGCAGCACCGTCCGTGAAGGGGGTCACACTCTGGAGCCGCGTGCCGGGTGTTTGCTCCCGCCACCGCACTTCCAGACATGTATGAGGGCCCAGCGCTAGATTCTGTGGCATAGCTACCCCACGATGGCCCCCGACCACACCCGTAGACATGCGAGGAACAATCCGGAAAGAGGAATTTTTCCACTTACTTCTGCATCTCAAAAAATTATGAAAAATGACTACACATCCTATATCACATGTGTCTGCACCGTGTATAAAACTCATGATTTTATCACCCTCCAGGTGTTCAAGAATATTCACGCAGCACCAAAACCGCAGGATGTCAATCCGGTGTCATCGCCGTCCGTGAGGGGGGCCACACCCCGGAGACGCGTCTTGACTCTTCTGACATGCCACCGCATGTTAAGACACGTGTGAGGACCCGTCGCGATGCTCTGGTGGCATTGCTAACCCCCCCCCCCCCCCAAGGCCCCCGGCAGGCCTAACCCCGGACCAGTTGACCCGTAGATCTACGCCTTTGACTTTGGCCGGACGGGGTTTGACCAATAGACTTCTCCACCTGGTTATGATAGGTCAGCCCATGGGAACACTCCGGAACAATGTCCAGGCCCATCCCACCACGGGATCCCCTCCGTGTCGTCCCGACGCGGCCGTTTCCCCCCTCCAAGCGCCGGCGGCAGCGCCGTCCGTGAAGGTGGTCACACTCCGGAGCCGCGTGCCAAGTGTTTCCACCCGCCACCGCACTTCCAGACATGTATGAGGGCCCAGCGCAAGATTCTGTGGCATAGCTACCCCACGAAGCCCCCGACCACACCCGTAGACATGCGAGGAACAATCCGGAAAGTGGAAATTTTCCACTTACTTCTGCATCTCAAAAACTTATAAAAAATGACTACACATCCTATATCACATGTGTCTGCACCGTGTAAAAAACTCATGATTTTATCACCCTCCGGGTGTTCAGGAATATTCACGCAACACCAAAACCGCAGGACGTCACTCCGGTGTCATCGCCGTCCGTGAGGGGGGTCTCACCCCGGAGACGCGTCTTGACTCTTCAGACATGCCACCGCATGTTAAGACACGTGTGAGGACCCGTCGCGATGCTCTGGTGGCATTGCTACCCCCCAAGGCCCCCGGCAGGCCTAACCCAGGACCAGTTGACCCGTAGATCTACGCCCTTGACTTTCGCCGGACGGGGTTTGACCAATAGACTTCTCCACCTGGTTGTGATAGGTCAACCCATGGGAAC
The DNA here is from genome assembly GCA_039707655.1 of Elymus sibiricus. Lineage (NCBI taxonomy): Eukaryota > Viridiplantae > Streptophyta > Magnoliopsida > Poales > Poaceae > Elymus > Elymus sibiricus. Next base: position 440,048,432 of record CM077676.1, read on the forward strand.
ACTCCGGAACAAGGTCCGGGCCCAACCCACCACAGGATCCCCTCCGTGTCGGCCCGACGCGGCCGTTTTCCCCCTCCAAGCGTCGGCGGCAGCGCCGTCTGTGAAGGGGGTCAAACTCCGGAGCCGCGTGCCGGGTGTTTGCACCCGCCACGGCACTTCCAGACATGTATGAGGGCCCAGCGCAAGATTCTGTGGCATAGCTACCCCACGAAGGCCCCCGACCACACCCGTAGACACGCGAGGAACAATCCGGAAAGAGGAATTTTTCCACTTACTCATGCATCTCAAAAAATTATGAAAAATGACTACACATCCTATATCACATGTGTCTGCACCGTGTAAAAAACTCATGAATTTATCACCCTCCGGGTGTTCAGGAATATTCACGCAGCACCAAAACCGCAGGACGTCACTCCGGTGTCATCGCCGTCCGTGAGGGGGGCCGCACCCCGGAGACGCGTCTTGACTCTTCAGACATGCCACCGCTTGTTAAGACACGTGTGAGGACCCGTCGCGAAGCTCTGGTGGCATTGCTACCCCACCCCAAGGCCCCCGGTAGGCCTAACCCTGGACCACTTGACCCGTAGATCTACGCCTTTGACTTTCGCCGGACGGGGTTTGACCAATAGACTTCTCCACCTGGTTGTGATAGGTCAGCCCATGGGAACACTCCGGAACAAGGTCCGGGCCCAACCCACCACAGGATCCCATCCGTGTCGGTCCGACGCGGCCGTTTCCCCCCACCAATCGCCGGCGGCAGCGCCGTCCGAGAAGGGGGTCACACTCCGGAGCCGCGTGCCGGGTGTTTGCTCCCGCCACCGCACTTCCAGACATGTATGAGGGCCCAGCGCTAGATTCTGTGGCATAGCTACCCCACGATGGCCCCCGACCACACCCGTAGACTTGCGAGGAACAATCCGGAAAGAGGAATTTTTCCACTTACTTCTGCATCTCAAAAAATTATGAAAAATGACTACACATCCTATATCACATGTGTCTGCACCGTGTATAAAACTCATGATTTTATCACCCTCCGGGTGTTCAGGAATATTCACGCAGCACCAAAACCGCAGGATGTCAATCCGGTGTCATCGCCGTCCGTGAGGGGGGCCACACCCCGGAGACGCGTCTTGACTCTTCAGACATGCCACCGCATGTTAAGACACGTGTGAGGACCTGTCGCGATGCTCTGGTGGCATTGCTAACCCCCCCCCCCAAGGCCCCCGGCAGGCCTAACCCCGGACCAGTTGACCCGTAGATCTACGCCTTTGACTTTCGCCGGACGGGGTTTGACCAATAGACTTCTCCACCTGGTTATGATAGGGCAGCCCATGGGAACACTCCGGAACAATGTCCGGGCCCATCCAACCACAGGATCCCCTCCGTGTCGGCCCGACGCGGCCGTTTCCCCCCTCCAAGCGCCGGCGGCAGCGCCGGCCATGAAGGTGGTCACACTCTGGAGCCGCGTGCCAGGTGTTTGCACCCGCCACCGCACTTCCAGACATGTATGAGGGCCCAGCGCAAGATTCTGTGGCATAGCTACCCCACGAAGGCCCCCGACCACACCCGTAGACATGCGAGGAACAATCCAGAAAGTGGAATTTTTCCACTTACTTCTGCATCTCAAAAACTTATAAAAAATGACTACACATCCTATATCACATGTGTCTGCACCGTGTAAAAAACTCATGATTTTATCACCCTCCGGGTGTTCAGGAATATTCACGCAGCACGAAAACCGCATGACGTCACTCCGGTGTCATCGCCGTCCGTGAGGGGGGCCACACCCCGGAGACGCGTCTTGACTCTTCAGACATGCCACCGCATGTTAAGACACGTGTGAGGACCCGTCGCGATGCCCTGGTGGCATTGCTACCCCCCAAGGCCCCCGGCAGGCCTAACCCTGGACCAGTTGACCCGTAGATCTACGCCCTTGACTTTCGCCGGACGGGGTTTGACCAATAGACTTCTCCACCTGGTTGTGATAGGTCAGCCCATGGGAACACTCCGGAACAAGGTCCGGGCCCAACCCACCACAGGATCCCCTCCTTCTCGGCCCGACGCGGTCGTTTTCCCCCTCCAAGCGTCGGCGGCAGCGCCGTCCGTGAAGGGGGTCACACTCCGGAGCCGCGTGACGGGTGTTTGCACCCGCCACCGCAGTTCCAGACATTTATGAGGGCCCAGCGCAAGATTCTCTGGCATAGCTACCCCACAAAGGCCCCCGACCACACCCGTAGACATGCGAGGAACAATCCGGAAAGAGGAATTTTTCCACTTACTCCTGCATCTCAAAAAATTATGAAAAATGACTACACATCCTATATCACATGTGTCTGCACCGTGTAAATAACTCATGATTCTATCACCCTCCGGGTGTTCAGGAATATTCACGCAGCACCAAAACCGCAGGACGTCACTCCGGTGTCATCGCCGTCCGTGAGGGGGGCCACACCCCGGAGACGCGTCTTGACTCTTCAGACATGCCACCGCATTTTAAGACACGTGTGAGGACCCGTCGCGATGCTCTGGTGGCATTGCTACCCCCAAGGCCCCCGGCAGGCCTAACCCTGGACCATTTGACCCGTAGATCTACGCCTTTGACTTTCGCCGGATGGGGTTTGACCAATAGACTTCTCCACCTGGTTATGATAGGTCAGCCCATGGGAACACTCCGGAACAAGGTCCGGTCCCAACCCACCACAGGATCCCCTCCGTGTCGTCCCGACGCGGCCGTTTCCCCCCTCCAAGCGCCGGCGGCAGCGCCGGCCGTGAAGGTGGTCACACTCCGGAGCCGCTTCCCGGGTGTTTGCACCCGCCACCGCACTTCCAGACATGTATGAGGGCCCAGCGCAAGATTCTCTGGCAAAAGCTAACCCACGAAAGCCCCCGACCACACCCGTAGACATGCGAGGAACAATCCAGAAAGAGGAATTTTTCCACTTACTTCTGCATCTCAAAAAATTATGAAAAATGACTACACATCCTATATCACATGTGTCTGCACCGTGTAAAAAACTCATGATTTTATCACCCTCCGGGTGTTCAGGAATATTCACGCAGCACCAAAACCGCAGGACGTCACTCCGGTGTCATCGCCGTCCGTGAGGGGGGCCACACCCCGGAGACGCGTCTTGACTCTTCAGACATGCCACCGCATGTTAAGACACGTGTGAGGACCCGTCGCGATGCTCTGGTGGCATTGCTACCCCCCAAGGCCCCCGGCAGGCCTAACCTTGGACCAATTGACCCGTAGATCAACGTCTTAGACTTTCGCCGGACGGGGTTTGACCAATAGACTTCTCCACCTGGTTGTGATAGGTCAGTCCATGGGAACACTCCGGAACAAGGTCCGGGCCCAACCCACCACAGGATCCCCTCCGTGTCGGCCCGACGCGGCCGTTTTCCCCCTCCAAGCGTCGGCGGCAGCGCCGTCCGTGAAGGGGGTCAAACTTCGGAGCCGCGTGCCGGGTGTTTGCACCCGCCACCGCACTTCCAGACATGTATGAGGGCCCGGCGCTAGATTCTGTGGCATAGCTACCCCACGAAGGCCCCCGACCACACCCGTAGACATGCGAGGAACAATCCGGAAAGAGTAATTTTTCCACTTACTTCTGCATCTCAAAAAATTATGAAAAATGACTACACATCCTATATCACATGTGTCTGCACCGTGTATAAAACTCATGATTTTATCACCCTCCGGGCGTTCAGGAATATTCACGCAGCTCCAAAACCGCGGGATGTCACTCCGGTGTCATCGCCGTCCGTGAGGGGGGCCACACCCCGGAGACGCGTCTTGACTCTTCATACATGACACCGCATGTTAAGACACGTGTGAGGACCCGTCGCGATGCTCTGGTGGCATTGCTACCCCCCCCCCCAAGGCCCCCGGCAGGCCTAACCCTGGACCAGTTGACCTGTAGATCTACGCCTTTGACTTTCGCCGGAGAGGGTTTGACCAATAGACTTCTCCACCTGGTTATGATAGGTCAGCCCCTGGGAACACTCCGGAACAAGGTCCGAGCCCAACCCACCACCGGGTCCCCTCCGTGTCGGCCCGACGCGGCCGTTTTCCCCCCTCCAAGCGCCGGCGGCAGCGCCGTCCGTGAAGGTGGTCACACTCTGGAGCCGCGTGCCTGGTGTTAGCACCCGCCACCACACTTCCAGACATGTATGAGGGCCCAGCGCAAGATTCTGTGGCATAGCTACCCCACGAAGGCCCCCGACCACACCCGTAGACATGCGAGGAACAATCCGGAAAGAGGAATTTTTCCACTTACTTCTGCATCTCAAAAACTTATGAAAAATGACTACACATCCTATATCACATGTGTCTGCACCGTGTAAAAAACTCATGATTTCATCACCCTCCGGGTGTTCAGGAATATTCACGCAGCACCAAAACCTCAGGACGTCACTCCGGTGTCATCGCCGTCCGTGAGGGTGGCCACACCCCGGAGACGCGTCTTGACTCTTCAGACATGCCACCGCATGTTAAGACACGTGTGAGGACCTGTCGCGATGCTCTGGTGGCATTGCTACCCCCCAAGTTCCCCGGCAGGCCTAACCCTGGACCAGTTGACCCGTAGATCTACGCCCTTGACTTTCGCTGGACAGGGTTTGACCAATAGACTTCTCCACCTGGTTGTGATAGGTCAGCCCATGGGAACACTCCGGAACAAGATCCGGGCCCAACCCACCACAGGATCCCCTCCGTGTCGACCCGACGCGGTCGTTTTCCCCCTCCAAGCGCCGGCGGCAGCGCCTTCCGTGAAGGGGGTCACACTCCGGAGCCACGTGCCGGGTGTTTGCACCCGCCACCGCACTTCCAGACATGTATGAGGGCCCAGTGCAAGATTCTCTCGCATAGCTACCCCACGAAGTTCCCCGACCACACTCGTAGACATGCGAGGAACAATCCGGAAAGAGGAATTTTTCCACTTACTCCTGCATCTCAAAAAATTATGAAAAATGACTACACATCCTATATCACATGTGTCTGCACCGTGTAAAAAACTCATGATTTTATCACCCTCCGGGTGTTCAGGAACATTCACGCAGTACCAAAACCGCAGGACGTCACTCCGGTGTCATCGCCGTCTGTGAGGGGGGCCACACCCCGGAGACGCGTCTTGACTCTTCAGACATGCCACCGCATGTTAAGACACGTGTGAGGACCCGTCGCGATGCTCTGGTGGCATTGCTACCCCCCCCCCAAGGCCCCCGGCAGGCCTAACCCTGGACCAGTTGACCCGTAGAGCTACGCCTTTGACTTTCGCCGGACGGGGTTTGACCAATAAACTTCTCCACCTGGTTGTGATAGGTTAGCCAATGGGAACACTCCGGAACAAGGTCCGGGCCCAACCCACCACAGGATCCCCTCCGTGTCGGTCCGACGCGGCCGTTTCCCCCTCCAAGCGCCGGCGGCAGCGCCGTCCGTGAGGGGGGTCACACTCCGGAGCCGCGTGCCGGGTGTTTGCTCCCGCCACCGCACTTCCAGACATGTATGAGGTCCCAACGCTAGATAGGTTATTCCTACTTGGTGCTACGGAAAGGATGACGGATGGGCGAGTTTGGTGGATAGGTGGCTCGGTGAGGATGCAGAGTTTGCTGCCAAGAGCACAAAGAACCGGGCTAATCGTGGAACCGACGGAACACATGGCCAAGGAAACAGGAACCACTGGGGCTACAAGGCCATCCAGGTTTACCAGGATACATTCTTTTTTTTTCTTTTTACCGTCATGTTCTTATGTATGGCTAACTTCTGTTTGACGTTGCAGGAGGGCAAGTTGAAGAAGCCGCTCTTAGACATGGAGTCGTGGAAGCTGGCCCGTGCGCGGAGTAAGCGCAAGGACGGCGAGAGCGAGTATTACGGCAATACCGAGAAGAACCTGGAGTCCTACTCGGAGTCGTTTACCAGGTTAAATCCTAGTTCGGATGTTGCTGACCCCATCCTGTTTCAGACCGACGAGACGGCGGTGGTGGCCATCCAGCCGAAGTATCATGGCCGCTACCCGTGCCTCGATGGCGTGATCACTCCTTCTGTCTCCTACACACGGCTCCGAGCTACCAACCCGAGCCCGAGCGGCAGTACGGGCCGTTCGCATCCTAGCTTAGCCAGCCAGCATGATGTAAGTATTTCCCCCCTTATCTTCTTTTTTTCTCACTTTATTTTCAGCATTGCCCACTTACAAACAACCTAAATTTTGTAGGCATATAAGGCCTTTGTCGAGCTTAAGCATGTCGAGGTGCGGGAGTACTTGCAACGAGTAAAGGCAAACGAGGATTACAACCGTCTGATGATGGCGGTTAGTTTTGCCCACTTAGAACCAACCTAAATTTTGCACTTTTATTTCTTCTGACTTTCGTGTTTGCTTCGTTAACTAACAACCAGTCTATGTGGTCGTCTATGCAAAACCGCACGGATCCACCACCAATGGGACCCGCACCACCACCTTCTGGAGAACCCCCACACGTGCCCACGTTCGATGAATGGGTGGCACTAGGCAGTGGGACTCCGGTTAGTACATTGCCTAACTATTCACCAACTAGTTCTCGTTGATTCAACACTATCCTATTTACCCTTACAATCTCTTTTCAAATATGTAGGGAACCGGTGGATCATTTCGTGGCTCGACTTCTGGTTCAGAGAGCCCAGTCACTCCGGTCTGTCTAGGTGGTGCTGGTCTTGGCGGTGCTGGCGGCGATGATCCTAATCTTCGCTAGATGATGATGTTTTCCTTGTTCTGCTATGCTTTCATGTTCCATACTTCTTCCTAGTGTTCTTTCGATGACGATGATGATGTCCATGTCTCGTACTTATGTTTATGAAGTTTCGACGATGATGATGTTGATGATCTTGAGATGATGATGATGTTGAGATGATGATGATCTTGATGATCTTGAGATGATGATGATCTTTCATATTATCTAGATGAGGTTTTGGACATTGAATATATTTCTGTGTATGTACATGTTGCATCCTGTGATTTTGAATGTAAAATGCAAATTTGTGCTGTGAATTTGAATTGGAAATGCAAAAACAGAGCAGTTCTAAAAAAACAGAGAAAAACTATGCCGACGGCCGACGGCCTTGCCGTCGACATAGCCACGCCCAGGAGGTCCCAGCGGGCGCCAATTGACAGACATACGCCGACGGCCTGGCCGTCGGCATAGATTTAAATCTATGCTGACGGCCAGGCCATCGGCGTATGCTCCTGCCAGAAGCTCCCAGCGACTGCCGCGTATATGCCGACGGTCAGGCCGTCGGTATAGATATGAATCTATGCCGACGGCTAGGCCGTCGGCATACAGCACTGCCAGACACTTGAGTATGGAGACACGTGGCGCGTCTAAGCCGATGGCCGGGCCGTCGGCATAGATATCCATCTATGCCGACGGCCCGGCCGTCGGCTTAGACGCGACACGTGTTCTATTCTTATTCGTTCCGCCTGGTCACGGCGCCATCAGTGGACGTCCGACGGATTTTTTTTGCCGACGGGGATTATATGCCGACGGCCGTACGGATGTCGTCGGCATATACCTCTATGCCGACGGCACTTCTATGCCGACGGTCTGACAAGACTACGCCGTTGAGATCGACGCCGACGGGGATATGCCGACGGCAGCCGTCGGCATAGACCTATGCCGACGGTAAACGGCCTATGCCGACGGCAAAAGGCTATCGGCATATCTGTTAATTCCGGTAGTGTCCCGGCCAGTGAAGAAGAGGTCCCTCCCCCCGGAGTGTTGGTTCGTTGGATGCGAAGCCAGTGAGCTGGGTGTTGTGAGGCTCTGCTCCTGATCTTTGGAGGCCGTCGTTCCCAGGCCCTTAGGCTATCAGCTGGACTAAGCCGTTTAGCTTATTTCCCGTTTGATCTTCTCAATATGTTCCGGGGAAGCCAGAAATTGTTGCAACTATCTTATTTTTCTTTTTCTGGGCTAGGCGCCTGTGCCTACCCCGAGTTCGTTTAACATGTCACTGTGGTTGGTTTTGGCTTCATATATGAAATGTGGAGCCGGGGCGGGCCCTATTTTTCAGAAAAAATATCAAGGTAATTGGTCTAACTTTATTTCACCGGTTTAGCTAGCTAATTCTCTGGTCAATCTTAGCCACGGAAAAATTGCACATTGTTTTGCCTAAAATTACAGTCTTCCAGAGTACAATTTTAGCAAAACGTTCCAACAATCTTTAATCAGAAGTTTATGTATCAAGCGAGTGGAGATAAGGATGGTTGGTGTTGATCAAAAGGCTTAAACCTGTAACTGACATTTAAAAAAATCAACCAACTTAGATACAGACAATCTTTTATTTTAAACGGTTTTAATAAACACCATTAACTACCCAAAAGTTATCCAAGTTTCTCGCCTCAGATATGGGCCGCCATTCGTGCTTCAACGCAGGCCGTCATCCTTCTCCCCGTTAAGGTTATAGCTCAAGTCCGCCGTCATTAGGATGGGTTTCAATGGATTTCTCAACCTTAAATTTCGGTTGGTTGGTGAGCAACGGGTTGATCGGAAGGAAGCACATCCCACAAATGGTGAATTAGGCTTTTTTTTTTGGTGGGGGCTTTGTGGAGAGAAGGGGAAGAAACAGTGGATCCCGAGGCAACAAGCCACCAGAGACAGGCGGGGAATAAGTACCTTAGTCCATAATGAAGAGATGATCCTCTACATGACCGAAGGTGGTAGGACACACCGATGAGCCTCACCATCGGTAAGGGCGATTGTGAAGGCTGGCGGCAGCGTCGGCGGTAATGGTTGAGGAGGCAATACAATGGACAACTTGGACATGTGGCAACCATCGGCCACGGTAGATGGGTGTGTAGTCAATGGTGCAAAATTTGGATGATTTTTTAATTCCTTCAAAAAATAGCACCAAAGAGACAACTACACATTTTTCAAACTTATTTATATAACATTTCAATCTATATAGAAAGGTTGGTGGGTAATGGCCATTCACATCGGTGGTACTAGCTAGCAATGTATTGTAATTAACCCATTGTAAGATAGTTTACAAAGCTGAAATGCAAATACAAAAATATCATGAAATATATCTAATTAATAAGTTACACAATAACGTAGATCAATCGTATATGCGTGCAAGCAATACAATTACCATACATGTCCTATTTACATACGCGCCTATACATAAATGTCACGATCATGTCATCGAGTAGACCCAGCCAAAAAAAATTATGTCTGACTGGGAACTATAATCAACCGCACAGTTACTATATCGCTACAATATATATGCATATGAAGCTAATATATGTTGTGACTCTACTTCCCAAATATTTCTAGCTAGGCGTATATGGCTAGCAAGCAGTTCGTACAAGTACGTGCCAGTGGTTTGATGCAACCATATATATGCATGCTGCTGCTACTACTACTCGATGCACACTGAATGCGACTAGCACTAACTTCAACAACGACTGGCTAGCAATGTTGTAAAGTTATGCATGTGTGCATGCGCGCATATACGGTGTCATTTGTTCAGGGATTCCACCAGCTGCCGGCAAATGTTTGGACGGGATGCTGCTGGAAAGCAGAGGTGGCGGCCGCCGTGGCTTGTTCCGGCGGCAGCGACGAGGCGAGGATGACATGTTGTTGAAGGTAGGTCGTCGTCCCGTCTTGCACGGGAAGAGGAATATTCATAAATGCAGGCATGGCGTTTACCGCATTGCCGCCGCCGTTATCCACCGCGCAGGTCATGTCGTCGGCCGTGGATGACGGCCACACGTTTCTGCTGCTGCTGTTAAACCCAGCTGGAAAATTCATTGCCTGTGGGAGGATGCCAACCGTTGACCAGTTGAACGGGGTTGAAGTTGAAGACGATGGGGCGAGAAGCTGATTGCTTGCTGCAGCTGGGTTCACCCTCGCCGGCGCTGCGGCTGCTTTGAGCAGGCCGTCTAGGAAGTAGTTGTCCGCCTCGTGGCTGTCGTGGTGATGGAGCAGTGCAGTGTAGTCGCTGCCACCGGGGGCCATGCCCGCCGTGGCGTACGGCGCGGTGACGACGGCGTCCTCCACGCAGCACATGAAGTCCATGCTGCTTCTCTGCTGATCCCCGGCTGCGGCGGCCTTGTTGATCTTCTTGTATATGCGGCACAAGACCCAGTCGTCCAGCTGATATATTATATATAAAATATATATATATGAGACAACGTACGTTACCTACACTAATTAACTTGATGTATATGCATGCATAGATCGATGGACCAGACCGAAGAGTAATTAAATAGGATTGCATGATTCCTGCGCTAGACTCTAATTAATCACGTAGCAAAAAAAAAGACTCTAATTAATCACATTGACACGTACGTACGTACCGTGAGAGAGGTGGTGGTGGTGGAGCTAGGCCTAGACGAGTCGGTAAGGCGGTACTCGTGCATGATCCAGTTGGTCTTAAGTCCCGTGTGCGCTTTCCCGCGGTAGAACACGAGCGCCTTCTTGACGGCGCTGAGCTTCAGGATGGGCTTGTCCGTGCCGGTCGCCTTCCAGTACCCGGATGTGGTCGCCCTGTTGGGTCGCGCGCCGTTTGGGTACTTGCGCTCGCGCGGGCTGAAGAAGTACCACTCCTGCTCACCGAAGCTCGCCTTCTCTAATCGATCAATCATCAAGAATCTATCACATACATACTCGCACGCACCAAGCTATATATGATCTACATACATATACATTCATGTCTACTAAAAAGAACAGAACAAAAAGTCGCTCATTCCTCCGTTTTCTGTCAGGTCCCCTCGGCACAGAGGGAGGAACCCCGGATCTACGTATAGAGTGCAGTTTAATTTTCTTTAATGTTATGTTTGTGTGTCCTTGGTGGCGACGTTTCGATGGTGGAGACGTTGTCTAATAAATATCTCATGTCTCCATCCATGTCCTGGTGTGGCCGTCGAGGCCGATGCAGTCGACACCGGGAGCCTGTGGTGTTTTGGTCCCGCGGATCATTGGCTGTAGCGGCAATTGTGGTGTCTGGTTTGGTGTGGTGAGTGATTCTCATGTGGTAGCGAACTTTCTCCGTGATAGTAAGCTGATAAATTAGCGATTTCGGCAGTCTGCCTTGCAAGGGGTTTATCCCCGACCACGATGTGTTCAACGATCTTAGGTTCTCACCTATACCTATTGATGTGGCCGACTGAAGCAGCTTTACAAAACCTTTGATGTTAGCCCAGTGCATGTTTGGTTTTCGACGGTTTTTTCACCAGAGTTTTGAATAAACATCGAGATGCAAAATGTGAAGCTAGAGACGATGTTTTTTTTAGAAACACAATATAGACGCATATACTCACATACATGCATGTACTCACCCTTATAAATGCCCACACGCACATTCTACCCCTATGAGCACATCCGAGAGATTGAGCAGGCAAATCTTGAGATTGATGAAATCACCATGTGGTCTCCCACTGAAAAAATAGCACAGGAAATTCCGGACTGAATCCAGTCTAGGACATGAACCCGGGTAGACAGGTCCACCACAAGTGAGGGTGGATGCGAGCTGAGCCGAGCCGCTCTTGGGCCGAGCCTGCCAAAGCTCGCCGTCCTTGGGCTGAGCCAACCCGAGCTCGATACTCTGGCGAGCCCCGAAACAGAACTCGGCCCGAGCTTTGCCCTGGCTCGGTCCGGCTCAATACGGCTAGCGAGCCTGGTGGCGGCAGGTCCCTGCCATGTGGGCCTGGGATGCCGGAGTTGGGGGAGATGCATGGCGGCGGCGGCGCGTTGCATGTGGCAGTTGCGGGAGAAAGAGGTTGTGGGATGGAGGAATACGTCGGTGTCGGGCGTGCTGTCTGCCGACGAGGTAGGGATGGGCGACGGCGGGTGTGCTACGCTATGTGCCGGCGATGGTGTGTGTGCAGGGTGGTGCGCGGCGAGCCCCGCACGGCAATGGCGTCCTAGCTGCGAGCCAGTGGCGGTATGTGGCCTGCGTGGGGGGTAGCCTACGGGGTGTGTGCTGGCGGAGGCAACGAACTCTAGCGAGGCAGATGCGAACGATGCGAGCGTGTTTAATCGTTGCAATGGGCTGCGAGCGTGCGTCCGTTTCATTTTTAATCGCTTTGATGGGCTGTGCTGGGCTGCGAGCTTTGGGCTCGCCGAGCCGAGCCAGGCTCGGCCCGAGGAGAAAACGAGCACACTTTACAGCACGGCCCGAGCTGCGGCGAGCTCGAGCCGAGCCCAAAAGCCCCAGCGGCTCGTCCAGATTTAACCACAGGGAACCTAACCAACTGAGCTACCCTCAGTTTGTCTAGAGATGACGATTTTTGAATGTCTTTGATGTAACTCTTAGTTTTATTATTCGCAAAAAAAAAACATTTAGTCTTTATTGTTTCTATTGGGACTGACTATGTGTAAGTTGACTGGTTTTTATTTTTGGGTAAGTCACCTGACCAGATTTAGGGATCAGTCACTTTTTTTTACCGCTCCTCACGTACACGAGTCCAACACCGGGCTCCAGGTTGATGCATGCATGTTGCACGCCTTCACGCCCCCAGGCTGCACTATTGGAGTTGGCACGCCATCTCTTGGCAGCAATAACAAGCCATGAATGCAAGTTTTGCATGCTGGGTGATCCCACATGCATGTATAAGCGAAAGCAAATTTTACATTGAAAGTCATGATTGCACTGTTTAAACTTAATTAGAAACGGGTTTTTTAAGTTTCTAATACAAAATTAAATAGTGTCACATGATCGTACCATGGCAAAAAATTAGACGATTACAACTATTCGATAGGCATTTGAATTCTTTTTGGCTGTGCAGTCAAATCGCCCTCCACCACCCGATCAAGTCCAAAGGCTCAGCCACCTTCTACTTTCTCTAGCATTCTCCCACGCCCACCCCCACCTACTAATACTAAAATAAAAATCATGCATAAATTTGCAAATGAAAAAAAGACAAAAATTGTGCACAATTTACATAGAAATTGCGTGTTTTTGTAATATGCAAGAATAAGCATATAAATAGTAGAATTTTCACAAAAAGAAGTTTACTAAGAAGGAATAAATTAGTGGCATTGGTATTACCCTTAAAGAAGAAAGAAAATAAAATAAAAACTAAAACTAAATCAAAATAATGAATTTTTTCTAAGGGGGGAATAAATTAGTGGCACTGATATTATCCTTTAAGAAGACAGAAAATGAAAAAAATTCAAAAAGATGGCATTGGTATTACTCTTAAAGAAGAAAGAAAATAAAATAAAAACTAAAACTAAATCAAAATAATAAAGTTTTTCTAAGGTAAGAATGAATTAGTGGCACTGGTATTGCCCTTTAAGAAGACAAAAAATGAAGAAAAACTAAACAAAATAAAAATAAAGTTTCTAAGGAAAAATGAATTGGTGGCATTGATATTACCTTTAACAACAAAGAAAATTAAAAAAAATTGCACACAGTTTTGCACCAAAAATGTACTTCTTGTAATATGCAAGGAATACACATATAATAGTGCAACTTTCAGAATCTTGTATAATTTACACACATATTGTTTTAGTACATGCGTGCATACTTACACACGCAAAAATAATAATAATAAATGGCATATTCTAAGAAAAATAAATTAGTGGTATTGGTATTATCCCTAATGAAGGAAGAAAATAAATAAAAAAACTTTCACACAAATAGCACGAAAAAATACACTTTTTATAATATGCAAGAATATACATATAATCGTAAAATTTCCGTACAGTAGTATAATTTGCACACACATTGTATAATACTTGCGCGTGTACATTTACACACAGTCAACATCCAAAAATACACACAAAAGAAAAAATAAAACCCGACTAAAAGAACAAAAAAAAACAGAAGGAAAAAAAGCGTGTGCACAGTCGTTCACAAACACACACACTAAAATTGGCATGCATTCCATCCATGTATTTGCGAGCAAGAGTTGTGAACTGAAGACATGCATGCACCAGCAAGGAAAGGAAAATCGACTGAAGAAATCAACGGGTCAGTCAAATCCATAGTGAACTTTCACACACATATCGTAACTTGAATCCCCGCAAAAAAAAGTACTCAAAAAAAAATCCCCGCAAAAAAAAAATCGTAACTTGAATCAACGGTTACAATATTGACTGACCCAAATTAAATATTCAGTTGCCTGACATGTAGCTAAAGCGGTTTCTGTTTTACCTGGTTAGTTTATAAAATTGGATCGTTCGGTAAAAAACTATAGGAATTTCTGCATAGCTGGATGATGACGATGGATCGACTATTTTATTAATTAGCATGCTAGCTCGTACATCCATACCAGGGAGCTCCCATGGGTCGAACTTGTAGAGGTCAACTTCGGTGATGATGGTGACGGGAAGAGGCACGTTGGCGGCCTTCTTCTTGAGGTAGTGGACTACCAGCTCCTCGTCCGTCGGGTGGAACCGGAACCCCGGCGGAAGCTCCGGCGCCGACCCACGCTGATGACACCACGGTGGCGCCGAACCACCAGACGACGAGTCCGGGATCCCCATCACACCCCGGCCCAGAGCTAATTAAGGTAACTGCCAATATAACCAGCCAGATCCCACACAGCACAGCACCCGAGCACCCCTGCCCTTTGGTACCAAACTGCTAGAGCTTCTAGCTAGCAGCTTCAAAGAACGGACTGTGATTTGTTACGGCGACGGTTGGGAGGAGAAACTAAATACTGCTCCGTTGTACCGTTCCAGGGGCCACGGGCCCGTCGCCGCTGGACACGTATGCCGACCGCCGGCCGCGCCGCAGGTGGCGACCGGCCGCGCTACCACGGCCACTCCTTTCTTTTTTCTAGACATTCGGCTCCTTCCTTCTATGGGGGGCCGGGGGCTGGTTTTGGGCTCAGGGAGCACCTGACATGCTCTTCATCACACCCCATGCCCCGCATGTCTGAGAGTCTAGTCTCACCACGCCGCGTAGCAGGCACGCTCTCGCCGCGTCGCCCAGTCCACTAGTTTTTTATAGGCTGTATTTATAGCCACGTCTGTGGTAAGCCTGCATTTGCTGGTAAGAGAAAAGACAGCACTAAAAAAGAGTTCTCCTTGATCTGCTTGTCGACGTGAATAGATATTTTGCTAGCAGCCCACATTGTCGACGGATAGTGACAACCCAACACATATGCGGATACCGACCGATTAGAGCATCTCCAATAGCATGTGTATATTTGGATGTCTGTATATCCATATAGACAATGGTCTAAAAAGATTTTCTCGTATACACGTTCAGTTTTACAGCAGAACGTCTATATACAGAACGTCTATATTCTCTCTCCTATATTTTAATATTATTTTATAACTACCATTTTAACAGTAATTCAATGATTTATTATTGCAATGTTAACGGCTACTTTTCGAACGGCTATATTTCCAACGCCCACTTTTCAAACGATTATATTTTCAACGGCTACTTTTCCAACGGCTCTATTCCAACGGCAATATTTCAGGCCTATATATACCACTCCGTCTCACCTCTCTCAAATCATTCCATCTTGTGCTTCTCTCATCTCTCTTCCGAGTCCCTCTGTCTCCTCTCCTACAACACAATGAGTGAAACAGAATTCGTTTTGGATATGCTCATGAATTCGTCGTCGTCGTCTTCATCGGACGACGACGAACTAATTCTTGCAGCATTTGCGGAGTGCGAGGAGGAAGAGGAGGCGAATGCTCGACGTCATGGCAGTTCCATGCTAGGACGGCAGTATTTGTATCGTGGAAGAGATGCCGGATTTGTTCTACTACTATGGGATGACTACTTCAAAGAAAATCGCACCTTTCCCGAAAGTTATTTTCGCCGATGGTTTAACCCGATGTGTTGTACCGGCAAGCGGCGATCTCATTCTGCTTGTTCATGTAGTATTGTTGTTGTGCCCCACTCATAGCACTAGTGTCCATGGACATGATCTTCTCTTCTAACTCAAACTACTTGTGCGCCATCTCCCTCTCCTAGTTTGCCATCTGTCTCTCCTGCATTGCAATCTGCTTCTCTTGCAATTCAAATGCTCGCTCATAACGAGCATTCTTCGTGGCCTCTTTCACCTCGGCCTTCTCTAGCTTTTGTGCCCACACAATTTCTAATGATAACTTGGAAGCAAGAGCATCGGAAGTAGAAGCCTTAGCTTTCCGTAAACGTTCTTTATCTCGCTTATTACCATCAGGTCTTATCTCTGTATCAAGGTCTTATCTCTGTATCAAGAGCGTCAGTGTACGCCCCCAAGTCTTCATGATTAGAAGTCGTGCATGGGCTTGCATCCGAGGTCTTCTTCTGCTTTTTCTGAGGCCCCTTCGAAACAACACGATTCTCCCACTTCAGATGCTTTTGCAACTCTAACCAGCAATGCATTAATGCAAATGGCCTATTTTTAGGATCTTTGGACTTGTATAAAACAAGTGCCTCGGCTTGCTGCACAAATAAACGGCCTATTAAACTCGCACACAACATATGAAAGTTTAGAACCGAACTAAAAAGATGGATGCGTACCTGCTGAGCAATAGTCACCCCACTTTGGTTTCTATTTAGTATTTGCTGATAGTATCCACAAAACTTGCTCACTTGTTCATTAATAGTGCTCCAACGATAATTGAGTGCATTTTGAACAAGCACCGGCCATGACACTTTCTTGCGCGTGCTGTAGTAATCATAAATCCTACCCAAATAAGAATTTGAAGATTGATCCGTCCCTATCACAACATCCAAACTGGTGTGCAACCATGTTGCCACCAACAATTCATCCTCTTGACTAGAAGCGCAGCAGGAAGTGGTGCTTGCCAGGTGAAACGCGCGCAGCGGCGTGGATAGGAGAGGGCGGAGCCGGCGTGCTGGGGACGACGGTGGGGAAGTGGGGGACTGGAGCGGATCGGTGGACCGGAGAAGGTGGGATGGGGGGAATGGAGAGAGTGGGCGTGGGGAGGGGACATTGAGTGGATAAGGGTCGCGTTCGGGCCGAGCGAATTTTCAGCGAACGAGTTCTCTCTGCTGACGTGTCTCTGCCTAGTAGTACTTCAAGATTAGTGCGACGGTAGGCAACACGTTCGGGACGAGATTCTGATAATCTGACGTTCGGCGTTTATCTTTTCCGTTCTTTTTTCTAGACATTCCGCTCCTTCCTTCTATGGGGGCACGGGGGCTGGTTTTCGGGATTCGGTTTTCGGTTCAGGGAGCACCTGATACGCTCTTCACCACACCCCATGTCCCGCAGAGTCTCACTAGTGGAAAACAGGGCTATAATCCCGGTTTGGGAGGGCCTTTAGTGCCGGTTCTACAACCGGCACTAAAGGGGGGGACTAAAGGCCCCCCCCCCTTTAGTCCCGGTTCGTCACGGCCCAGCACTAAAGGGGCTCCACGTGGCGCTGCTGGGGCGGAGGAGGGAGGACCTTTAGTCCCGGTTGGTGTTACCAACCGGGACTAAAGGCTCCACGTGGCGCTGCTGGGGCGGGGGAGGGAGGACCTTTAGTCCCGGTTGGTGTTACCAACCGGGACTAAAGGTCCTTGCCGGGGGCTGCCTTGCCGGGGGCCGTCAGGAATTTTTAGAAAAAAAAATTTGAATTTTTTTTTGAATATTTTTTTGATTTGTTTTTAAGTTTTCTTCCGATTTTCAAATCTTTGAATTATTTGACAATTTAATCTCTAATCACCCGTCCACACTGCTCCAGCGTGGAGCACTCATTTCAAATCGTCTAACTTCCCGACCGGTCACCCATCCTCTCACTGCTCCAGCCCCAGCATGCTTAACTTCCCGGCCAGTCACCCATCCTCTCACTGCTCCAGCCCCAGCATGCTTAACTTTCAGGTTCTATCGACTCTAGTTTCCAAGTCTGCACTTGTTGTTTTCCTGACAATAGTAAGCTATCAATCCTATTAACCCTTAGGTCTTGGTGTCACATGATTTAATTTTTTGAATTCTAAACAATTATTAAAATAAACAAAATAAGTACTAATAATATTGAATTTCAATGAAAATAAAATAAGTAATAATATTATTTTATTCATTTTTTTTGCCATTTATTCATTTAATATGACATAATTAATATCTTTAAATCTGTAAATCGAAATTCGACAAATAATATATCCATTATTATCAGAAAAATGTGAGGAATCCAAATATGACATTATTTATTTATTTTAAATAAAATTAATTTTTAAAATTATTAAAATTATTTTTTTTGATTTGAAATAACTTTTTTTACTTTTGGAATTTTGAGAATCTGAGAAAACTTCACCGGGTAAACCCGGGTGAAATCGAGTCCCAATTTTTCTCTAGTTTTTTTTGATATATTAAACTTTTTTTTCGACGTCGTATGCAAAAGTTATGGCCGTTTTACATTTTTTTTTCGTTTTTTTGCAAAAAAGGTCAAAATTCATATTTCAAAATTTCTATACCAACTAGACACTAAAACCTAACTACACCTCAAAGGATTTTATTTTTTGAAGATTTTATCATTTTTGTTTATTTTCTACAAAACTAAAAAAGGCGGGGGGGGGGGGGGTAGAGTTTGAAAATTTCAGAACCCCTTTAGTCCGGGTTGGTGTCCATCCAATCATACCGTCGACTACACATCTGCTAGCACCGTCCGAGCCAGAGTCACAACTAAGGTTAACCAAGTCAAAAAGGTATGCGGCCGTCGGCTTCGAAGTATCAGGGTTTCAGACGAAAACTCGTCTGTTACAATGGCATTTCATTTTTTTAAACTTATTTCAACTCCAGACTTTTTGTGTGTTCATTATGCACCATTCGAAGCCACGCCCTCAAATTTCAACCCTTTCTGACTTCATTTGCTATTTTCATGCATTTAATGATTTTTTTGAGCTAAATGACCCTGAAATTGAAAAGCACTACAAATGAACTCTGAAAAGGTTGAAACTTGGCATGGTATCATCATTTCACCCACATAGCATGTGCTAAAAAGTTGAGAGGGTTACGGCAAAAACTGGATGCACTTCGTGTACAAAATGGACAATCTCTTTCGAAGTATCAGGGTTTCAGACGAAAACTCGTCTGTTACAAGGGCATTTCGTTTTTTTAAACTTATTTCAACTCCAGACTTTTTGTGTGTTCAATATGCACCATTCAAAGCCACATCCTCAAATTTCAACCCTTTCTAACTTCATTTGCTTTTTTCATGCATTTAATGATTTTTTTGAGCTAAATGACCCTGAAATTGAAAAGCACTACAAATGAACTCTGAAAAGGTTGAAACTTGGCATGGTATCATCATTTCACCCACATAGCTTGTGCTAAAAAGTTGATAGGGTTACGGCAAAAACTGGATGCACTTCGTGTACAAACTGGACCATCTCCTTCGAAGTATCAAGGTTTCGGACGAAAACCCATCTGGTACAAAGGCATTTCATTTTTTTAAACTTATTTCAACTCCAGACTTTTTGTGCATTCAATATGCACCATACTACAACATGTTAAAATCTACAGAAAGAACTAACTAAAAATAATAAAAAACAACAATTAAATGACTAAAACAACTATATAAGCAAAACAGTATTGTTTTAATTAAAATCCTAATTTAAATTATTCTAAAAATAACCAAATAAATCTTACTGTGACAACAATCTAACACGTGACTAGGAGCAAAAAGAATTAAATTAAAAACTATTTGTAAACTCAAGTTATTCACAATCTAGGGTTTGAAGCAAATTTGAACAAATTCAAATTTAAACCATTCAAATTTGAAAACTAATGGCACAAACAGAAACTAGACAAAATTTTGAATCTAATGCAAAAAGAATCACTCAAAAACATCAAATATCTTAAAAGATATAAGCAATTTAATACAGAAACTCAAAACAGAAAAAAAAAATTCAGAACCCCTTTAGTCCCGGTTGGTGTTACCAACCGGGACTAAAGGGGGGGCCTTTAGTCCCGGTTGGTGATACAAACCGGGACTAAAGGGGTTGTAAAGGTCCGGAACGAACCGCGACTAATGATGCCCGTTCCGAACCGGGACTAATGGTCACATTAGTGCCGGTTCAAAACCAAACCGGGACTAATGCTGCGGACAAAAGGTCCGTTTTCTACTAGTGTCTAGTCTCACCACGCCGCGTAGCTCCCAGGCACGCTCTCGCCGCGTCGCCAGTCCACTAGTAGTTTTTTATAGGCTGTATTTATAGGTAAGCAGCGATAATGGGACGTCTGTGGTAAGGCTGCATTTTTTTTTTGCGAAAAACTTCCAATCTATTCATCTTCAATCATGGCAGTACAACGAACACCAGAAATAATAAAAATTACATCCAGATCCGTAGACCACCTAGCGACGACTACAAGCACTGAAGCGAGCCGAAGGCGCGCCGCCATCATCGCCCCTCCACCGCCGGAGTCGGGCACAACTTGTTGTAGTAGACAGTCGGGAAGTCGTCGTGCTAAGGCCCCATAGGACCAGCGCACCAGAACAGCAACCGCCGCCGATGAAGAATAACGTAGATCGAAAGGATCCAACCCGAAAACACACGAACGTAGACGAACAACGACTAGATCCGAGCAAATCCATCAAAGATAGATCCGCCGGAGACACACCTCCACACGCCCACCAACGATGCTAGACGCACCACCGGAACGGGGGCTAGGCGAAGAGACCTTTATTCCATCTTCAGGGAGCCGCCGCCGTCTCGCCTTCCTGAGCAGGACACAAACCCTAACAAAACTCAAAGGAACGACTAAAAACGGAGCCCTCTCGTCGGCCCTTACCAGGATCCACCACGTCCCCATGGCCCTAGGGCCACTGGAGACGAGGCGGACCGGCGGCGGCGCCGGCGAGAGGCAAAAACCCTAGCTGTTTTTTGGAGGAGAGGAGAGGCCTCGTTTTTGCGGCTGTATTTTTGGCCGGACTGATGGGAGTAAAAAGTAAAAGAAAAAAATATCGCTAGTCCTTGTCGACGTACGCTGAAATAACAATATCAGCATCAGAGTTCTCCTTGATCTGCTTGTCGACGTGGATAGATATTTCGCTAGTAGCCCACATTGTCGACGGACAGCAACAACCCAACACATATACGGATACCGACGGTTACCATGGTTAACCAGCCAGTCAAGCGCATCCGGTGCGTAGTTAAACAAAAAAGGCTACGTACGGATGGAGGAGGTGTAAAAAGCGCGGTCAACTTATTCTAATTCCTCGGCTCCCGAGATAAGGATCGATGCCGGGTAATTATTTACGCGTCAGATCGCGATCGATGATCCGTTGTCGCTTAGTAGCTCGCCCATCCCATGAGGCACGTCCGCGTGGATGGAATCACATCACATCCAGGATGCAAGTGGTCAAGTGGACATGATAAATCGCAGGATTGGCAGCTGCCCTGTCATGTCCAGTGGGGAATTTCCGGAAAATAATCCTATGCGACCCGGGTCGTACGAAGACAATCGTGAGACCCTCTCCTGCGGACGACGCGTGGCGATACGAATTTCAAAGCAGCAGCCAGTGGCGATACCTTCTTGTTCCCCCCATTTCCTTGTTTGCAAACCCGATTCAATCTCGAAGGCCGGCGTGCTCCTCGACGCCAAGCACACCATCCCAGATCGGCGCGATCCATCCCCGTTTGCGGCCCAGCTCGTGGCACCGCCCCAGCTACTTCTTCCGGCCGGCCACAGCGATGCTCCTGGGCGCCTCCACTCGCGCCGACGCCGGCGCACTACGCGGGCTGCACGCGCCCCTTGGCTACGGCCAAGCTTCTCGCGTGCTGGTGTGTTGCTCTCCTTCCATGACCGCCCTCCTCAGCTTGGCTCCGCCGGATGTGGCCTAGCTACTGTAAATTGACCTGCTCGCTGCATATTGCAAATAACTTCAAGTTCAGAGCATGTCGGCTCATCTGCTGGTTGGAACACAAGCACATGGCTGCAACCTTTTATTCTGCTGGATATGCTTGTGCTGAAGTTACTCTTATTCATTGACAGAGCAAAGAACCAAGAGGAAGATGATCAGCAGGATGGCAAAAGGAAGATAGAAGAACCAAATTAGAATCTGTTGTTGTGCATGCCTCTGTCGATCAAGATTCAGTGCTTTGTAGAAATGTCCGTGAGATTTGTTTCACTCAACGAGACCAACAATCAGGAACTCAAGTCAAGTAGCTTAGGATAGTTGATGCTTTTTTTTTCATTTTTCTTCTGAATTTTCTCCACAAGTCAAGATAGGATAGTTGAGGCACATTGTGAAGCTTTTTTATTGTATAAATGAATTTGGTGTACACTGTGAATAAAAGCTCCTGATATTTGAAGCTCCTTGTATTACAGTGTATATTTGTTGTTGTCCACTATTGTGATAACAATGATGTGCAGTTTGTAATGTGATTCTGTTGTTGTCGACTCTTGTGATAAACATGATTCTTTATCAGCCAAGAATACAAGCTACGAGCATGTATGCCTATGTTCATTTAACAACCTACAAGCAATTTTCAATTAAGAAAAATATATGTACTTCTTCAGTACCACAAATTAGATTGCATCTATTCATTGTTTTGTTTCAGAGAAATAAAAATGACCATCCCAATGAACATAGCTACAGAATAAAAAGATATCCTATATTAATGTTGCAACAAGTAAATATCACCATTTGGCATGAACAGAACATTCCAGTTTTGCTAAAAGAGTCAAATCCACAAGGCATGATGATATATGTTTTTCTCAATATGATGGTCAGGTATAATCCCGGTTTTGGATCCTAAAGTGCAGTCATATTTGGCAAAAGGCTCATGTACAAGCATGCCTCCAGGACCCTAACACTGTCATACCTCTGTTTATCCCTTTATTCAACAAACAAGCAAGCAACATTACACACAGCAGATTGTATTCTTGGCTGATAAAAAATCTCTTTTATCATAAAAGTCGACAACAACAGATACACACTGCAAATTTCATAAGGACCTTCAAATACCAGGAGCATTTTTTCACAGTGTGCATCAAATTCTTTTATACAACAGCTCAAATCACTGGCAAAATGTGCAACAACAAAATTTTGTACATGTATCAGAAGCTCAAATCACTAGCAAGATGTGCAAACTACAGAATTTTGTACAAACTACAAAAATTCTTCCTTGGCACATGGTTCTTCTGTCTTCCTTTGCCGCCATGCTCCTCTGAAGAAAATTTGTAGTTTGCACATGTATCAGCAACTCACTTCACTGACAAGAAGTATCCTCTGCAGTCACTGTTGGGTCTGTCTTCTTTTGCACACTCTCACGTCAGTCGAGCTCCATGTGAAGATGCAGGTAGCAGGTCAACGTCGAGGGTGGCCGTGGACGTAGCGCCGGTGGGAAGCGATGCAACGAGCAGAGGAGCTGTGCCTCAAGGACGAGCTGCTGGGGCGCCGACGAACGCCGGGTAGAGCACCGGAGGTGACGGGGCGGAGTCGGCGGGGGCGGTGGCGGCTGCCGCGGTGAGCGAGCGGGAGAAAGAAAGGGGAATTGGGATTTGGTAGGGCGGCTGGCTAGAATTCACGATTTTTTTCAGGGAAACAGAGGATAAGTGGCCAACGTGCTTTGAGATTCGGTTTTGCCATGTGTCAACAGCTGGAGAGGGTCTCACCATCGCTGCGTGCGACCCAGGTCGCATAGGATTATTTTCCGGAATTTCCCGTTGCATGCGTGCATCCCTTGAGCTAAGTACATCATGCATGCTACCATAAATTCTATGGAAAGGCAACGGCAGCTGCTCCCTAGCAAGCTAGTTGCATGCATCCCTAGCAGGAGCCAAGTACACATCGTTTATTCGCAGGGCAGGCCAACATTCATCCGTCTTTGTACCCGCAGCGACACAACGTTAGAAACTAGTGCAAATTTTCACTCAAAAAATACAAATTTGCAGGTTTTTTCTTGATAGATACTACAAATTTGCAAGTTCTTCCACAAAATGCCCGTAAATTTCTTCTCCTTTTTCTTCTATCAATTTTCAAAATCTTCATATTCTTCTTCTTCTTCTTCTTCTTATTCTCATATTTAATTCCTCCTCCTCCTCCTCCTCTTCTTTTCTTCTTCTAACCGTACGCAACACCTCTGCGACCCGTACACACACACAGAGCTGCATGCATGGCCGGCAGGGCCGGCCCTGAGGGGGGGAGGGGGGGGGGGGGGCAGGGGGGCGGCCGCCCCGGGCCCCAAAACTCTAGGGGCCCCATCCCAGCTATGCTCCCTGTAGGCATGAGGCCCAAGGCCTGCTGCTACGATGTGTGAGCAGAGGAGGTAACTTTCATTTTTTTCATCCGAGATCGTGGTCCTTCCCTCCCTACGATGCAAGTCACGCCCTATGCGGCGGCCGCCAGGGAACAAATGCGACTCAAGCGAGGCCGCAAGCGGATCCAGCGGGTTGCGGCGGCTACGAATCTATGACGTGCATGCAGAAGCCAGTCTTCAAGACGTTCAGACGGCCTGCCAGGAACAAGATCGCTGGTGAGGTCGCTGGCTTGCTGCTCCTGATCTAGTGCTCCGGCTCTGCAGCTTCTTCTCACTTCTGATCTGATCGCTCCAGGACTCCTTTTGTTCTTCTGCCACAAAGCTCCTTCCGCCTATGATATGTGTATCAGGCAATCGATCGCACCAGTTCACCAATCAGCCCTATTTGCTTCACCGGCCGGATCTCCTAGGTATACTATTAATCACTAATTCACTAACCATTGTCACTACATGTATGTTGGCAATTAGATTATTTTAGCTCAACAGATTTGTAATTGTTGTCTTTCAGCACTGCCGGATATTATATCATCTGGAAAGTATCGATTTGGTAATGAGCAAGAAAAAGGAAAGATGAGTTAATATAATTACAGAGAGGAACTGTGGATAAATTTTTTCAAGAGTAATACGGGCACTTCGACAAGTTGGCGGTAATTTCCGTGGACGAACCAACTAATGATGTTAAGAATCAAGTAAGTGTTTATGATTCTATTTGTTCTTTGAATCAACATTAAGATGTTTTGTAGAAATTATTTTAGTGCATTGAATATTACGTTCATTGATGTGTATTACTATAATACTACACACATACATTTTTTGAGCGGTTACTACATACATACATATACCGGGTGGGAGGTCCACTTAGCAATCTCAACCTTTGATATTGATATATATGCGAACATATATATGAGGGGCGATGAGGGCTTCCATATTAGTTTTCGTCCCGGGCCTCCGAAATCTCAGGACCGGCCCTGATGGCCGGCCACATGTACTAGAGAGAGAGAGTAAAAGCTCTGCATGCATGGCCGGCGACTTTTTTTTTCTTCTTCTGAGATTTAATTGCTCCTCCTCCTCTTCTTTTCTTCTTCTCTCCGTACACAGCACCTCTGCCCTTTACACACACAGCTGCATGCATGGCCGGCCACATGTACTAGACTGAGAGAGTAAGGTTGCATGCATGGCCGGCCATCGCCCAACGCCCATCCTGGGTTGTTGGCTACCTTACTTCTGCCTTTTGTACTTGTTCAGAAGGGATTCGTACGTGGCTAATCATGCTTAAGGTATAGCCGCCCGATGGTGGCCAAGTGATGGACGGTGGATGTGGGGGTGGTGCAATGCCCTGGTGGCTACCAGATGATTACGCTCTCGTATATGCTATATGTTTAGGGTTTAGAGAATACTAGTCGTCAACCCGTGCAGACGCACGGGCTAGCACTTTTTAGTTCTTAGTACATTTAATTTTTTGTACAATACGAAATGTATGACAATTATAAGATGTTTTCATGAATAGTTATTAAACCCGACATGCACTATTTTTATTGGTTAGACATGGGGCAAAAAGGAGTTATAAACCTTGAACCAATGTTTCATTATGATTTTTAATGCTAAATGTATCACCATGATATACACACATTGTTCTCGTGTCATTGCAAAAAACCTCAGAGTTATAGGTATTTTAAAAATATGAACCTTGAACTTTGTTAAGATATGCATTTGTCGATAATATATACAGTTGCAAAACATGTAGAATTCACATGATGCTACTGAGAACAGAGGAAGCAAAGTTATACGTTGGTTACATATAGCAAATCGGAAACATTGGAGCTAAATCTTAATGAACATAAGTAATATGTGCATGTTCTCTTTAGTTATAACCTATAAGTTCCGCAGATGGAATACCCTATAGTAGCATATGTTCTCATTTTGCCATGAAAGAAGATAGAGTTTGAACTTACAATTTACTGAGATCAAGAACACATAGGAGAACATTTAAAAAGTTTGACTATAAACATGCCACTAAAAATAGATTATGTTTGTTTTCTATAATGGGTATATGTGAAATAATTTGTTTAGATAGTTCATGAAGAGAAAATATTTGGAATGTTCCGGGGAAAAAAATGATACTCCTAAAATATTAATTTTTTAAGCATTTTGGAGAACTGATTTTTTTTTCCAGACCTTAGCGAATATTGTTCCATAATGAAAATTTGCACGTAGGTAAAAAACCATGCAATGTTTGTTGTAAAAATAATTCAGAAGTTTTTGAATTTGTTTGCTATTTTCTCAGAATTTACTTTCCAATGTAGGAGCATTTGAGATAGGTATTAGAATGACACTTTTGAGACTCCTTCACTCGCAAAAGAATGTGTTTAGATATTTCTCTATTTAATGTTATTAGGACGAATTAAAGATACAGACATATATATGTGGCACTATACATTCTACTTCATGGAGTAGAATAGTTCATCTACGTACAACCATTTTTTACATTGTTTCATGAAGAAAACAATGATAATTTCTGAGAAAATATCACAACCAAAATTCTATAGCTTTACGTGATTCACATAAACGTATATCATTAGGACTCGAGGACTGTTCCCAGAAAAAAAAAACTATATCATTAGGATTCAAGAGTCCATGTTTCAACCGTTTCCTTCTTTTGCCTTTGCACGTATGTATGCATATATCCACAGCTTTACGTGATTCAGATAAACGTATATCATTAGGACTCTTCCCAAAAAAAAAAAGATTATATCAATAGGACTCAAGAGTCTAGGTCTAAACCGTCTCCTTATTTTGCCTTTGCACGTACAATTTATTGTCACGTATGTCACGTCCTGGCATAGCCTTCTGCTTGGTTAATCCTAGCCGCAAGTCCGAGATCTGACAGCTTAATTAATTATAATGATGTGGATTAACGTGGAGGCTTCGTTGGTGCCTCCAATTAGTAAATATAAAATTCTCATAATTCACAAGGCCATTACCACTCAGGGCGCTGGCTATCACTAATGGAGAAACGGCCTTTAGTTCCGGTTGGGAAGGGCCTTTAGTCCCGATTGGTGACACCAAGCGGGACTAAATCCCTGCCACGTGGCCGCGGGGGCTGGGGACCTTTAGTCCCGGTTGGTGACACCAACCGGGACTAAAGGTTTAGGGGTTTAGGGTTTATTGTTTATTTTTCCTTTTCATTTTGTATTTTTCATTTAATTCTTTTTCATTTCAAACATATTTTACGCTGCTACATACTGTACACGTTATGCATATATAATAGAATTTGTCGTAGAACCAATCATATATCATAGAATTTCTCGTACGACCATGCATACACATATATATACAATTTGGTATATACAATTTCTCTTATAATTTGCAGATCATTACATGCGGGCATTAGGTGAAATGGTATACTCCGTCGGGAGATATGACCTACTGAAGCAAAAATCCCGTCATTTCCTCTTGAAGTGCTCGTATGCGGTCCTTTCGTAGGAGCCTATCCCGCATCTCCACCATCTTCAAAGAAGGAGATCAATATGAATATATTAGTTGTGTGTATATATATTAGATCATGATAAAAAAAATTGTGAATAGTGTTTACGTACCCAAAGATGTCTTGCATCTCTGCTCCTTTCAGTCATAAAGCGAATGTTCTCGCAAACGTAGTATGTACATAAATTAGTCCCCTTTTCCTGCCTCATACACTTTACGAGAATAGAATTCAATCAGATAATAATCAAGCATGATAATGGTATTGAAACTAGAATTAAAGAGATGCGCGGACGTAGCTAGTACTACTTAATTACCTTGGACCGTCGCCATTTCAGCTGTGGTTTCCATTGACCGACAAGCTCTTTGATGAACTTTTTCCAAACCCTGTCCAGCAAATAAAATGAATAAAGGAGTTATTAATTACTTGATATCAGGAAATGAACTAAAGAGGCCGACATAGTGCGATAATGATTGAAATTACCTGTCGAGCATCAACTTCAGGCTGATGTATTCTTGAGGGTCTTTACCTAGTGAGTCCAGTACTTCAACAGTTCCCTCATCAACTCTAATGATTAGCAGGATCCAGTGGAATCTGCGCACACGTTTGTATAAGCGGGCATGCATAACTCATCAACTACACTTAACATCGAGTAAGCAAAAATAGAATTTGTAGTACAAGACAGTAACACTCACCTGAAGTTGTAAGGAAAAAGTATTTCTGGTCTGGTATTTAGTTCCTTAAAAAACATTAGCAAGCTATTCTCTGTGTCTTTGGGGTAGTCTTGTATCATATTTTCATTAACGGTATTTGGGTCAATGAACCCAATGCCATAGACTCCATCTCTGTTCATTTCAAAAATCTTCATTCTGCATAATACCACAGAAAAGAATATAGTGAGGATAATTACAGGCAATGAACGAGCTGAGCTAGAGACTTAAATTATAGAAAGAAATCACTTACAGACAATAGCAACTGACGAGAGATTTGTTGAGTGCGTCTTGATTGAATAACTGAAAAATTTCTGGAAATTCAATCCACACATCTTTTCCATGGAAGTAATGCTCTGGCTTGACTTTCACCATAAGGCTCTCTCGCCCGGCCTTTATTTCTCTCAGGTACCAGTCACGCAATCTGCGCATTTGCGTTGGTAGAAGCTCCACCTCGTCAGGCCTGACCAGAGGGTTCCTAGAGACATATTTCCATGCTAGTTCCTTTGGATCCATCGTGGGGAATTCCTCGATGCCTAGGAGTTGTTCAACAGTGACACCCATCTCTCTAGCCATCTCTCTATCAGCGTCGGTTACCGCCTTATCGGTACTCACCTTGAGTGGGGGGATCGATTGCACTTCCTGTTCTCCGAGCTGAGGAACAGTTTTCCCGTTTTACTACCTGTAAGGCTCGACTGCTGATTTTTTTGTTGATAATATGACTTGCTAATAGAGCGTTCATAGTCTGATCGCCTTTTCTCCACAGCCGGTTTAGCAAGATCCACAAAGTGTTGTATGACTTTCTCAGGTATTTTCTCCTTTGGCGGCGGGGGCGGTTTCGGTGCAAAATGGGCCTGCACTTCGGAAGCCACTTGGGCTTTGGTTTCGTCCTCAGTCATCTCGTAAGCCAACTTCTTTTTGGCAGGAGGCTCAGATTTCTTCTTTGGTGCATCCCATGTAAATTAACCTTATATGAAAAATGATCTACTCTCTGTGCTCTACATGATTGTGGCATTTGCATCCATGTTAGGGTTCATCTACATGCTGTAATCTCTGTTGCAAAAGTGCCTCATAATGTTAACTACCGAAGCTGTTAAAACTTGCAAAGTTTGCTTGATGATTGCCACTAATCCACAAGCCATATGCATGTGATTCCTTCATGTGTTTTGCTCTAGATAATGTGTACTTAAATTCCATGCCCTTGGTTGCCATGTCAAACATCTATAGCATGACTCTTTCTTGCTCTAAAGTTGCTATCATGTTAAAACTGTCATCCTGTTAACAGAAAGTTCCATTTTGCAAAAATCATATTAATTAATCCATGCATCCTATGAATTTGTGCCAATGGAGTAATTTGAAGATTGTCATGTGTACTACATGCACATATCATCCACATAAATATTAAAATTGCTTTGTTTGCTATTATGTGCATCCCAATGCAGCATCATAATGTTACTGCTTTGCAACTCAAGATTTTCACCAAAGTCTGAAATCAGCATGTTTCATAGTTTCACATTAAATTGATAAATGCCATGAATCTGTTGCTCCTATGAATATGCCCATATTGAAGATTTTAACTCCATGATATGTACTTCCATGCTGTGCAATTTGATGTCATGTTAAAGCACAGTAGCATATTTGTTTCTTGCCTCCAACATGCCATCATATTAACTCTGCTCTAAGAATGCTCTGTTTTTCACTAAGTCCCTAATCCGTAATAGAACATTGCATTTTGCATGAGTCATGTTAAATTAATCTTGATGCCTATGAACCTGAACCCTATAGATGAAATGTAGCCTTTTATCTCTACTTTATGTGCATATCCTTTTCATCTTTGTTAGCATCATGTTTTGTTGCTCCTAATTAGGCATCATGCTGTTTTTGGCAGATTATAACTAATACTTGTGTTGATTGTAATTGTTGAACCGTGGCTCCGTTGCGATCATGTCATACATGAAACTTGCTTAGAATTGCATGTAGTTTCATAATATCATGTTGCATCCATGAGTAAAATGCTTGTGATTATTTTTTGCATGCATTTTGCATTAATGCCATGTTGGACTTGTGTGGATCATATCTTTTAAACCGTAGCTCCGAATTAAATAAATTATAATGTAATTTGACTAGAAAAACATGTAGATTAACATGGTGCATTTTATATTGCTGTTTAACAACTTTAACCTTGTGTTTAATTCAGAACAGTACCAATTTCGAAATTTGCGTATGGGGTCGTTTTGGAAATGCTATATGTTGTTTCCAGCCTCATTTAAACTTGCCTAGATAGGTAGTTTACTTATACTTCATCTCTTGCCATGTTAACAACATTTAATCTTGTCATGTACATAAACAAGAGTGAACTAAATAATTGAATGTGAAGTTTCGTCAATATGCAACTCGTTGCATATTGAGCTCCACTTAATTTGTAGTATTGTATGTTGCACTTTGCCATGCCATGCATCTTTAAACCGGGCATGCATCATACTTGGTTGTGCATCATGCCATGGTTATGTTATGCTTGTTTACCATGTTGTTTGCTTTTTTCCGGTTGTGCTTCTTCTCGATAGTTCCGGTAACATTGCGAGTGTGAGGATTCGTTCGACTACGATTGTTCGTCTACTTCATGGATTTGACCTTCTTCCAATCGGGATTCCAGGCAAGATGACCATTACCTTGGATATCACTACTATCTTTGCTTGCTAGTTGTCTCGATGCTATCGCTATGTCTCGTTACCTACCACTTGTCTGTCAGCCTCCCGAATTGCCATGATACAGCCTTTAACCTCCACTATCCCAGCAAACCGTTGTTTGGCTATGTTACTGCTTTGCTCAGCCCCTCTTATAGCGTTGCTAGTTGCAGGTGCAGTGTAGATTGTTCCATGTTGGGACATGGATATCATGGGATATCACAATATCTCTTATTTAATTAATGCATCTATATACTTGGTTGTGTGTGGAAGGCTCGGCCTTTTGCCTGGTGTTTTGTTCCACTCATGCCATCTTAGTTTCCGTTATACCGGTGTTATGTTCCTTGATTTGCGTTCCTTACACGGTTGGGGTTTATGGGCCCCCCTCGACAGTTCGCTTTGAATAAAACTCTTCCAGTAAGACCCAACTTTGGTTTTCCATTTGCCTAATAACAACTAAAACTTGCATAGGGACTTGCCGGCCCCCGTGGTTAATTAATCAACAAACCGGGCCAGTGCTCCTCATGAGTGTTGGTCCAAAACAGAGTCGTTTGCGGCTTCCGCCGGGGCAACTCGGGTCTCAGTTGCTGTACGCTGTGCTCATCCGCCGTGTCCTGAGAACGAGATACGCGGCTCCTATCGGGATCGTCGACACGTCGGGAGGTCTTGCTGGTTTTGTTTTACCATTGTCGAAATGTCTTGTGCACCGGGATTCCGAGGATACTTTGGGCTATCTTGAGGTTGTGGTTTTTTCCAACGCTGATCGTGAGAGCTTGTGATGGGCTAAGTTGGGACACCCCTGCAGGGTTATATCTTTCGAAAGCCGTGCCCCGCGGTTATGTGGCGACTTGGAAATTTATAATATCCGGTTGTAGAGAACTTGATACTAAATCTAATTAAAATACACCAACCGCGTGCGTAACCGTGATCGTCTCTTTTCGAGGAAGTTCGGAAAGAGAACACGATAGGGTTATGTTTGACTCGTAAGTAGGTGTTCAGGATGACTTCTTGATCATTGCTAGTTTGCGCCCGATTATGCGTAGTTTACTCTTCTTATTCTTGTACTCGTAAGTTAGCCATATACAAATGCTTAGTGCTTACTGCAACCTCACCACTTAACAATTCCATACCCATTAAGCTTTGCTAGTTTTGATACCCATGGTAATGAGATTGCTGAGTCCCCGTGGCTCACAGATTACTATAACAACAGGTGCAGGTACAGGTAAAGCGATGATTTGGACGTGAGAGTGATGCTTGTTCTATTTGGAGTTCTTCTTCTGCTTCTTCTTCTTCTTCGTCGATCATAGGATGGGTTCCTGGTTGGCAGCCTGGGACTAGCAGGGTGGATGTCGTTCTTCTTTCGTTTGTTTTCATCCGTAGTCGGATCATGCTCTTCTATATGATGATTGTTATGTATTATTGTATTGATGTATTCATGTTGTAGCTTGTGGCGAGTGTAAGCCTTTATCTGGTATTCTCATCTATTCAGTACATGGTATGATGTAATGATATCCACCTTGCGAAGCGTCTCCGATATGCGCTTCTATCCTTAATGGGATTTCCGAGTCCCTTGAGGATAGGACCGCATATTGGACGATCATTAGATCCCTTCATCCTCTAGACCATAGCTGTGCTAGCATCTGTCCTATTTTGAGAATGCCATGGTAGCAGAAAACATTCAGCAATGTTAAGCAGTACACTAGGGAACCCCCTTCTTTAACTTATCTGATGCATCTAGAATCGATTTTAGTTAGTAGACCTATGCAATGATCACCTAGGAGGCTATGCTTGCATTAACAATTATGAAGAAGAACCCCAACCCCCTTCTTTAACTTATCTGATGCATCTAGAATCGATTTTAGTTAGTAGACCTATGCAATGATCACCTAGGAGGCTAAGCTTGCATTAACAATTTTGAAGAAGAACCCCAACCCCCTTCTTTAACTTATCTGATGCATCTAGAATCGATTTTAGTTAGTAGACCTATGCAATGATCACCTAGGAGGCTAAGCTTGCATTAAAAATTTTGAAGAAGAACCCCACAAAAAAAAATTATGAAGAAATAAAATTTAGAAATGACATTCTAGTCAATCAAGTTCACAACCTCTGAATACCTATACAGCAGCAGAATACAGCAGAAAAGGAAATCACATATTCAAGAACCCTAACCGAAAACATCAGGGATTTTGTGAACTGAATTTTTAAAAGGCTTTTTTGTTTCTTATTTTGCTTACCGTAACTTTGTGCAGTTGCTGTATGAGTTGAGGGTCCAGCTCTTGCGGCTGTTCGCGGCCAGCACCACGAGCGCCGCTAGACAGAGCCCTGCGGCTGCGACCCGGGCCGCCAGTGCCACCGTGCGGCGTTTCCTATACAGGATGTCGGGCATGGCCCGGTGGCCCCGTTCGACAGACCTAGTCGCCGCAGGCACCATCGATGGCGCAGCTTGCGCAGGAGCCACAGGCGGCGGTGAGTCCTCAACGTGCGGCACCTAGCCACAGCTTTGTCTCCGACGGGACCCACTGCTGCGGCTGCGGTCGCGTCTGCCGATAAGGCCGCGGCGGTGGGTACTACCTCGAAGGCTCGCGCTAAGCTCCGACCGATTAGTTTTCAAGGGCTCCTGGATCGATTCCTTCCGGCCAGAGTGCACATATACGTACAGCTGATTGATTCCACAGCCGTGTGCTGTCTTATTGCGTTTTCTTAGTTTGATTACAGGTGAAAGTCTGTTTCGAGGTCTATGTACGTATATATAGCGCAAGACTTAGCTAGTACCAAACCTACTTGGTAATTGATTCACGTCCGAGCCGAACTCTGGTTCAGTTGGTTACAGACGTTAATGACGCGTGCGGTTGCAAGGTCGATTCCCACACAAGCAACAATTTTTTATACGCGCGAGGAGGTAAAGAAGGCTTTGTTTAACATTGGTGATTTAAAGGCGCCAGGTCCTGATGGCCTTCATGCTGTTTTCTATAAGAAATTCTGGCCGATCATTGGTGAGGCTCTAACAGATGAAGTTCTGCTAGCAATCAACTCAAAAAAAAATCCGGAGAATTGGAATGATACCACAATTGTGCTTATTCCGAACGTATCAAACCCCGAGCATATATCTCAGTTTAGACCTATAAGCTTGTGTAACGTAGTTTACAAGATTATCTCTAAACTTCTTGCGGCAAGACTTAAATTGCTATTACCAGAAATTATCTCGCCTATGCAAAGTGCTTTTGT
This sequence comes from Elymus sibiricus, assembly GCA_039707655.1. NCBI lineage: Eukaryota > Viridiplantae > Streptophyta > Magnoliopsida > Poales > Poaceae > Elymus > Elymus sibiricus. Next base: position 440,082,665 of record CM077676.1, read on the forward strand.
TCCAGGAAGATTAATCACAGATAATTTCCTGGTGGCCTATGAATGTTTCCACTCTATAAAAAACAAAAGAACTGGCAGTGTGGGCACATGTGCGGTGAAGCTTGATATGCACAAAGCATATGACAGGGTTGAATGGAAATTTTTGGAGATGGTGATGTTAAAGCTTGGGTTTTCTTCTGATTGGGTGAAGCTCATTATGGAGTGTGTTTCTTCAGTACAATATAGAGTTCGTCTGAATAACACTTTGTCTAATATTATCAATCCGTCGAGAGGTCTCCGGCAAGGAGACCCGCTATCACCTTACCTTTTTCTGCTTTGTGCGGAAGGTCTGACTAGTTTGATTGCATATGAGGAGAGCACAGGTAACCTTGAAGGGGTAAGAGTCTGCAGGAATGCCCCTTCTGTTTCTCATCTTTTGTTTGCCGATGACTCTCTCATTCTTATGAAGGCGAATGTTGAGAATGCAACTAGCCTGAAAAGAGCACTAAATGAATATTGCTTGGCATCTGGACAATTGGTTAGTGAAGCCAAGTCCAGCATCTTCTTTAGCCCATGTTGTTCTGTTGAGGCAAGGACACAAGTATGTACTGTTTTGAACATTATGACTGAAGCTATTACTGGAAAATACTTGGGGCTACCACCCATTGTTGGGGTGGACAGGACGGAATGTTTCCAATTCCTTATTGATAGAGTTACTAAACTTTTGTGTGGTTGGAAGGAGAAAATGTTATCTTACGGTGGGAAGGAAACGCTTATTAAATCAATCATACAAGCCATACCAACTTATGCTATGTCAGTTTTCAGGCTCTCCAAACAGATCTGCAAAGGGATACTCTCTGCAATGTCCCGGTTCTGGTGGGGAGATGATGACCAACAGAAGCATATGCACTGGTTTGCGTGGTGGAAAATGTGTGTCCCTAAAAAACAAGGAGGTATGGGTTTTAAAGATTTGGAGAGTTTTAATTTGGCCATGTTATCTAAACAATGTTGGAGACTGTTGAGTGAGCCAAATTCTTTGTGTGCCCAAGTGCTTCGTGCAAAGTATTACCCTTCAGGTGATCTTCTGAATTGTGAATTGAAGAAGGGGAGCTCTTACACGTGGCAAAGTTTATGGGCAGGTATACAAACGTTTAAAAGAGGACACATCTGGCGTGTAGGAGATGGGAACAATATTGATATCTGGGAGGATTGCTGGATTCCAAGCAGTCCTAATAGAAGGATTATGACTAGGAGAGGCAACATTGTGCTTACTAAAGTGGCAGAACTTATTGACCATGAAGCTCGTGTGTGGGATGAAGTGTTAATAAGGGAGATTTTCTGGCCGGTAGATGCAGAAAGGATCCTCAGAATCCCTTTGGCGATTGGGATGATGGAGGACTTTGTCTCTTGGCACTACAATAAGAATGGGATCTTCACGGTTAAATCATCTTATTACTTAGAGTGGGATCACCAACATGGTCGGAAGCTTAGAATCACTAGCCCATATGATTCATCTATGAAGAATCCGGTCTGGAAGGCATTATGGGAATTGAAGACGCCGGCAAAAGTGAAAATTCATTGCTGGCGATCATTGTATGGTGCAATCCCTTGTTATGGCGTTCTGGCAAACCGCCATATTCAGAGCTGGAGTCAATGCCCTATATGCTCCATTGATTGTGAAAGTATAAACCATATGTTCTTTACATGCCCAAGGGTAAAAGAGATCTGGACGTTCCTGGGAATGACGGAAATCATTGACGAAGCTTGCTTTGCGATCGTCGACGGGATCGGGCCCCTAGAAAGGCTGCTATTGGATACAAATAGCGTACCAGCGCTAGCAGGTGTTCGACGGTGCGATCTAATTGCTGTTGTGTCCTGGTACACATGGTGGGAACGAAGAAAGTTTACTCGTGGAGAGTCTTTGCAAGCATCCGTTCGGTCTGCTCAAGCAATTTCGGTGTTGGCATTGAATTACTCCAGAGTGAAAAAATTGAGAACGACGCAGATCACCAGACATGGTTGGAACAAACCACAAGAGGGTTTTGTCAAGTTGAATGTGGATGCGGCATTTGATGTGGACACAGGGTCGGGGAGGACGGGTGCTATTATTCGTGACTGTACGGGAACTCCAATTGCAGGTGGTAGTTGGAGCATCCCTACAATTGATACACCGTCAACTGCTGAAGCGTGTGCACTCCGTGATGGTCTGGTCATTGCAGGAAACGTCGGATGTAACAGGATCCTAGTCGAGAGTGATTGTATGGAAGTGGTGGAAGTCATGCAGAATGGCGGTAACTCACTAGGCGTGGCGGCAGCTATCTATGAGGAGTGCACTTTCCTTTGTCGCAACTTTACTCGTGTAATTTTTTCACATTGTCCTAGGGAGGCTAATAGGGCAGCCCATATGTTAGCTCAATTTAGTACGGGGAACCAAATGTGGCAGGAACCCCCTCGATTTTATTCGTGCTGCTCTAGCAGATGATGTAACTCTTATTCCAGATCAATAAAAACAGCCATGATGGATTTCCTCAAAAGCAACAATTTTTTCCTGATTATTATGTTGCGCCAAGCTTAAGCTCGGGCCAGCCGCTTGACACGGAGAAGGCCCAAGTGGACGCGGCCCTCGGAGCTCAGCGGAGCTACGGGCGAAGAATCATTCAGCCAAGGCGAACGACAGACGAAGACGTACCTACAATTTGGGAGGAAGAAACCTTTCTCCCTTTAATATATATAAATATAAATATAAATATATAATATAATATACTAGCACATATGCCCGTGCGTTGCAACGGGAGAAAAAAATTAACATACTCCTGTTGCAACGCACGGACATATGTGTACGTAATATTGGGTTTACGTCTAGACATGCGACACTACAAACTTCTTCTTCGAAGTCGATTGCAGCTTACGCCTAGAGACAACCGTGTCGTATGCACAATTGGATATAATTTAGTTGCAACAACGGATAGGATGTGATGAAGAGGTGGTACTATTAATTAGTAAACGAATTCATATTTGTAAAACAAACATTAGCTAGCTCAGCTGGTAGTACTGTTTAGATTTTGGTCGTGAGGTTGGGAGTTCGATCCCCAGTACTGTAGATTTTATTTTTTTGCCTTTGCCCTTTGCACAGCGAGGTGGGCCTCCTTCCTGGGCCTGGTTCACGGTGAGGTGGGCTGTCTTCTTTCGACCAAAACAATACATAGACGTCCCTGAATTAGTACCACCTCGGATATATATATATATAAATCATCTAAGCGGGACGAAACCAAGAATATCACCTTGCTCCCGTGCGTTGCAACGGGAGAAGAAAATAGCTTTGATCATCATGCAGAATGCTTACAAAATAACATATGCTATGGACCAGGCTTTCTATAACATATGCAAAAACACGGTGCAAACATTCAATCCTCTTATCAGGTGGGTGAATTCAGGTGTAAATAGTATGTGTCAGTGGCAATGTTTAACCCACATCTGCATCATGAAGTAACATACAACAACCTAGTAACTGGTCACAAGCAAATCACCACCGAGAACAATTCAAGTACGCTCTAGCCACTTTTTAGCTACAGAGGTTGAATCCCCACCTTTGTGAAAAAAATCATTTGATATAGCACCCATTTTATTATATAAAAAGTAACAATCTCAGCTCTGGTTCCTACTCTAAACCATTTTAATTACAGAGTTTTATACGACGACAACTTATTCCTACTATCAAAGTTTCTCCGCGTCCTAAATGTTCTGAACTGGGAAAGCAAGAACTCAGATCGAACAAAAAGAGACATATATTCTTCAAACAGAAATTTGAGGTGCTTCGCATTAATCCATAAAGAAAAAGAGCAGCAATTTAACAACCATATGAAGGCACCGCCCACAACTTGCTCAGGCTACTGTATAGTGTGCATTGTTCTGGAGGCCATGATTCACCCACAGAAGAATCCCCGACCTTTCTGGCCCCAAAATCGGACAGAATATTATGCACAGAATTATCCAAATTGCTACAAAAAGCTACCGGCCAACAGCAAGAACAAAAAAAGTAAGTAATGATGGTCGATGGTAGATAGGAACAAGAACAATGCAACATTCCTGAATTACCATTACAACCCCTCAAAGTATAAGTCTTCAATGAAGAGTATAATCACCTGTAGTTTTGGTGCTGTGTAAGTCCTCCTATCAGCTGTACCATACATATAGATGTCACCAATCTTCATGCCTGACTGCGTGGGACTTCTTTAATTGGAGTCAGAGCTGCTCCCACAAATCTTCACAAAGCTCTTTGAAATTTTGACGTGTTATGGTGCTACTGTAAAAAAATAGCATGTAAGTAAACATGTAGAATCTTCACATTTTTCCTGATCATGATTTAAGATTACACATTCACTATATACTGAGAAGGGAGAGCTGAAAGCATGAGCTGGCCAAGAAGATCAACCATAACATAACAAAGCAGGCTTGTGGCAAATATGGAAAATGAAAAGCTAAGAAGCCAGTGTGAATTAGTCTTGCAAGTTTCACATAATCATGAATACGCAAAGAAAATGGATGCATAACTTCAATGTAGTAGAAACTATCCACAAGGGGTATGCAAAAGCAGTGTCAAAACAAATTTTATTCAACTGATACTCCAGCTAAGTACTTTATTTAAAGGAGACAAAGAAATCACCACCATCCACCATAGATCAAACCATTTGACACCTATGAAATAACTGGGCATGTCATCCATGTTACTCCAGAATCAAGATTAAGTTTACTTACAAGCAAGATTATTTATATTCTCAGAGACTCGTCGGAATGCACAAACTTATCCAAAGGGAAGAACTTAGTCTCTTCAAAATAAGAAGCATCATCCATGGTCGATTTCTGGACCAAAATAACTACATGCATAAACGGAAACCTCTCATGCCGAGTTGCAAACAGATCAGGGAAAACACCCACAAACTTAAATAAAACCGTGTGATTTTTCAGCAAAAATAATGTTATGTGATCCAAATGAAACAGTTGTTGTTTAGATATATCAGTGTCGATCAAATCTACTATGGCCTTGACAGAAGCAGTAGACATCCAGCCATAAACATATCACTGGACATAGGTTTTATTTTTATTTTTTGGCATGCACTGACTATAGGTAGACAACATAAGAGCTAGGATCCAACAGTTAGGCAGAACAAATAAGACACCAAGTCGCATAATCAAAATCTGCCCATTTGCACACATGTAAATAGTTTGAACGTACTGAAACACAAAGAAAGTAAATAGTAGATTATATTGTCCTAAGGTGATCTTGCTTGATAGCATTATCTAGAGAATATCAAAAGGAGAAACATAACTAACCTTGACCTGTTTGTAGCAATCCAGATTTTACACACTCTGGTCGTTTCATCTGAAATCACATGAAAAAGTGTTGCTTTTATTTGGCCGCTGAAAGGGAAAGTACCAATCTCCCCTTCGATCCTCCCTCTGTAATATTAAGAAAAGCAGTCAACGGAGCATCGCCCTCCCACCATGCCTGTTCTGATAGACACACAAAAGAATACACGAAGCATCTTCCATCAGTTTTTAGAACTTGCTAGAAATACCAGATGCAAACCTCAACATAATTCTATTGTCTACGCATCTTTTCTCTCAACTCTACAAAGAAATTCGTCTAACAATTGCTAAAAAGAATTTGAATGAAGATACTGTACGTTTGTAGACAGCCACACAGCAAATTGAAGATCACAGGAGCAACGAAGCGTCAGGGATCCTCCTGCGGTCCACGCGGTCCTCAACGACAGAGTTGCCTGGTCAGTGGGCTGCCGACAGAGCATCGACCAGAGCGTGAAGAATCAACGGAGTTTGTAATTGTAGCCCTACCCTACACACGAAATTCCATGAGCATAGATAAACTGATCTTGTGATTTGGTAGTAGCAGCTAATTATAGTACCGGCTGAATGAACAGCTTGTGCAATTTATAGATAAACTGAAACCCTCGCGTAGCCAGCCAGTACTATAATATGGTAGTAGCAGCAGGCAACTCACCATCGGGGATCCAGACGCGAAGGTACCACTGGTCGCCGCTGTACCGGGGCTCGTCCTGGAACTCCTTCGGCGCACTTCTGGAGGAACATCGCCAGCTTCTCCGGCAGCGTCACCGGTGGCAGCTCCCCCTCCAGTCGCCGGATCCCTTTGTAAAACGGACTCGGTTCGATCAGAGAGGAGGAAGCTAGGGACGTGGTGCGGTGCAGGTAGGCCCCCGCCCTCATCCTCAGCCTCCAGCTCGCCGGCCCCCGCCTTCTCCATCCCCGGCCTCGATCTGGCCGGCACCCGCCCTCTCCATCCCCGACCGCGAGCCCGCCGACGCCGCCCTCCAATCCCCTTACTCGAGCCCACTCGTCTCGAGCGCAGCACGCCATCCCATCCTCTGCCTCCCGCGAGAGGTCGCCGAAGCGCAGATCGACCCGCTCGAGCTCCGGCAGCCGGACGCCAGCGCCGCACCCTCCCATCCCCTGCCTCCCACGAGGTCGCGACCAGTAGGTGGAGGGGGGCCGTGAACGGCGAAGAAAGCCGCGGGTGAGGAGGAGATGGGATTGGGAGGCAGGAGGCGGCCGGCGGCACGCGGTGAGGCGGTGCGGGGCGGGGGAGGAGGCGGCCGGCGGAGCGCGGGGTGTGGCAGGAGGTGGGTGGGGCGGGGCGGAGCGCCGCGAGGCAGAGCGTGGCGGCGGCGGCGGCGGCGGTGCCGTCCCTGTACGCATCGAGGAGAGCCGGTGCTCCTGTGCTCGTGCGTTTTCCTCCCGTGGGTCAGGCCCAATAGCAAGTATAAGCCCAAGTCCAGAAACGAAACGTTTTATCGACTTAAAATAGAACCGCGGGTTAAATAACTAAAACACCAGGGGCTTTTTTGCAAAAGTGCCACGACGGACGACCAGAAACCCAATTTGCTTTATTATTAGGTAAAGATAAAGATATATATATATATATATATATATATATATATATATATATATATATATATATATATATAATATAATATATATACTAGCAAACATGCCCGTGCGTTGCACCGGGAGAAAAAAAATATATGTTACGAAAACGCAGAAAGTCATCCACTTTGACCGTGTCCACCGTTCTGCTGTCAGGAGCGCCGCACACTACTTCCTCTAGCCGCTTAAGCAAGGTCAATCATACATGTGCGCTAAAGCCATGCATCAGCATCATCACCTGACTCCACTGTGTGAATGCCTTCGCTTCCATCGAGTCCGGGGAGTAGAGAAAGATTAGAAAGATAGATAAATTACTTCTTTCGAAAAGGGGATATGTACCAAAATTAGTGAGAGAAAGATATGTACCAAAATGCAGCCAAACACAAAGCAGAAACTCATGGGAAGAAATATGCTAGTCATCATATTTCACTAAAGTGAAGAATAGCAACACCAAACTTCTTACTGCCTCGGATTACTAATGCATCATATTGTATCAAGCGCCCCGTGCGTTGCACCGGGAGAGGTAAATTTTGCGTCACGGAGGTGCACAATCATTTGCTCCAACATCGGCGACGTCATCTATCTTCACGAATGTATCATCTTCCTTAGAGTATTGTATAACACAATGAGCACAATTATCCAATTTGGTCAATGTATAATCTGCAGAAAATTTAAAAATAAATAAAGCAAGTATATGTTGATTAAATACACATACAAAAGTAAAAAAAAATAAGTGAATATTTTACCTTGTGGGAGATAGTCATATGTTAAATTATTTATCATATGTTTAGGTTCATCTGGTTGCATATAACCATCCGCTGAAAATATTTGCTCATCATTATCTGCTGAAACTGTTTTTTCATTCATCAATTCAGAAACCAAAGATAACGTTGACTTGGTTGGTGATGGAGGTGATGACAATTGCTCGGGTTCATCTGGTTGCTTATAATCATCTGCTGAAAATATTTGCTCATCATCAGCTGCTGAAACTGTTTTTTCATTCATCAATTCAGAAACCGGAGACAACGTTGACTTGGTTGGTGATGTAGGTGATGACAATTGCTCGTCATTTATCTGATTATCTGATTCTGAACCAATCGATTCAGAACATTCAGAAACCATAGATGATGTGGAGATGGTAGGTGATGACAATGGATCACCCAAAACACTTGATTCAAACCATAGATGATGTGGAGATGGTAGGTATTGACAGCTGGCCTGAAAGGGATCTTAGATAAAGAAAATAACATTCAGTTTTGCTCATATGCTATTGGAAATAAGCTGGACAGAGAGAAAACAACATATTCTTCTAGTTCCCAGCGGCCTATTCTTGCACTACACCACATATGCACTACAAATCCCCACAAGTAATAGACCCTCATACCTTGCAATGAAAAATACCCACAAGTGATTCATGTTTACAGGCTGGTATTCTCCTGGCTTCAAGTACCACTTGAATTATTTTTTTAGCTATTTTCTTTACAAATTCGGAGGTCCTACCATGGTTGTATGGTTATTTTGTGCCTAAAGAATTTAAGAGAATCATGTACCGAGTCAAGCACGTTTGGTGGCTATTCCCCTTTACTGAATCTACTGCTTTGATGGTTTCAAATCCCGGTTCAGGTTTCAGCACAAGTAAGTAAATTAGATATTGCCATCTCAGTCCATCTGAAATTCTAAATAGTAACACAAAACAAACAATGTTTTGCAGTCAGCATGGAAACTATAATAAGTATTGTCAACCTGAAGCTCAACAGAAAGCAGGAGTCAGCATATTTAATCGTATGAAGAAAGTAGGTAGCAATCCACCTAGCAACCAAATTAACAATTCTGAACTTTTGACAAAAACAAATAGTACTGAAGAACTGCCCTAGCTACTCGACAGCGACACGCCCTGTCGGATGTGGAGACCATCGAGTTGTACGTGCCGATCCAACTAAGAATGCTTCAGTATGTAACACACAACAATGCAAAGAAGATTGCTAGATGGTAATTTTGCGCACAAAGGACACTGACAATTTGCTCTACTGCCGGCTGTAAGTTAACCTAATCGATCTGTAGCACACCACAATGAAAAATAGATTGCTAGATATCTATGCTTTTGAACACCACAACCAGGAGGAAATCTTAATGAATGTTTCTTGATATAAGATTCGTGGTTCAAGCCTTCTCTGTTTACCCACCCATGGGCATGGGCATGGCAAATTGTTCCCAACTTACCAAGTCATTGACCGTTTGCTAATCTAGAGAACATGGGATGTGATCTCATCACGAAGGACAGTCATACCTGCATGTACAGAACAAAATCACGGTCAACTCTAGAGCAATACAGAGGCATGATTCTGGCCACTTACCAGCAAAACGGAAGACGTTTTTTTAAGAGATGATAAAAGGCATACTGCTAGTAGGAGATGGTAAAAGGGATACTGCTAGTAGGAGATGTGCTTCTAGAAAACAGGGGACACATTCCAGCAGAGGGTTCAACCATCACCTTGCTGGGCACGATGCGAGGAGTTGGAGCAGGTTGACCACCAGATGCGCGCCATCGAGAAGGAATCCCTGCAGCATCGACAATGAAGAAGGCGAACTGCTGGTACAGAGGGGGAGTGCAGCACGGAGAGAAATCTTAGGAACGGACGACGGGAGCAGTCCGGCGCCTGCGCACAGCACCGGTGAGCGCATCATCCATCCCAGACCAGACGGGCCTCACGCGGAAGTGCGGCCGCGTCGTCGCCGGAGAAGAAGCGCACGGAGGCTGCCTCCTCTCCCGGCGCTCGACCGTGGAGAAGGAGCTGACCTCGAGCACCTCCTTCCCGGCCCAGCGTGACGGCAGGTCCTCTGCCGGCGCGTGGTTGCCGCGGCCTGAGCTGGTCGAGTGGATCTAGGGCCTCCCTAGGAAGAGAAGGAGAGGGGAGGAGAGCGTAGGGGGCGCCGGCGGTGTGGCGGAGGACGGAGGCCGGGAGGTCGCCGGTGGGGTTGGGTCGGGGTCGGGGGAGAGGAGGTCGAGGTCGGCGGCGGCGGCTGGGGGAATCGATCGGGCCAATCCCCTTACTCGAGCCCGCTCGTCTCGAGCGCAGCACGCCATCCCATCCTTTGCCTCCCGCGAGGTCGCCGACGCGCAGATCGGCCCGCTCAAGCTCCGGGAGCCGGACGCCAGCGCCGCACCTTCCCATCCTCTGCCTCCCACGAGGTCGCGACCAGTAGGTGGAGGGGAGCCATGAACGGCGAAGAAAGCCGCGGGTGAGGAGGAGATGGGATTGGGAGGCAGGAGGCGGCCGGCGGCGTGCGGTGAGGCGGTGCGGGGCGGTGCGGGGCAGGAGGTGGGAGGCAGGAGGCGGCCGGCGGCGCGCGGGGCGTGGCAGGAGGTGGGTGGGGCGGGGCGGAGCGCCGCGAGGCAGAGCGTGGCTGCGTTTTCCCCCCTTCATACATGTTCGATTTGGACTGCAGGTTGAATATCGAAAGACAGCAGGGACTTTTTTGCAAAAACGCCAACGACGTACGACCAGAAGTTATCCGTACTTTATTATTATATATATATATATATATATATATATATATATATATATATATATATATATATATAAGGTAAAGATATATATATATATATATATCGCGCCATTCGTCACCCTGGGTGAGGAATTCTTATTCCTCACCCCATCCCACCCCACGGCCAAAGCTTTAAAAGGTAAGAAATAAATTACTTGAGGTAAGATTACACCGGGAGGAGGGAAACTGGTCTTCCACCGTAAACAAAGGTGGGTGAGGTAATCTTATGCTATGAAAAACAAATGATGGTGTTGTAATTTTACGGCAATGTGTAGGGAGGCATTAATGACATTTTTTTATAGAATAACACCGCGCTCCAGAACCGTTGCCGTAAGAAACAATAGGCTTGCAAGGTAAATTTACCTCGCGCATGCAAGCTACATAATTCTACACGGGCTGCATCGCATGACCCTGGCCGAGACTTTCTCTTTACAAGTACTTCAGATCTTATTTGGGATTTTTTTGAGGTATCTGCAATTGCATCCTCAACCATTCGGAAGATTTTTATTTGAGTTTTGACTGGAATTTCAAGTGGTAGAATGGCCTCAAAACTTACATTCCTGAAAAAACCGTATTTGTATCATATGAACACAACATCACTTCTTCTCTTTTATTTGCAGGGAAACACCTATTCTTTAATAAGAGTACTGTTATCTCAAAGGGACTGATGCCAAACTTCATTAAAATACGCTGAAGAATTTACAGGATCAGTTCTAAGAAGCACAAAACTGGAATTTACAGGGTCTGCTCTCAAGAAAACAGAGATGGAACTCTATACATGGCCTCAGAGAGCATGCTGATAGCCTCACTACAGACATAAATACACACTCAGCCCGGAGAAAATAGCAGGAACGCGATTCAGAAAGAAGACAAGCAGCCTGCAGCTCTCCAGGGTTAAACCTTAACAATGATAGCCTCAAACACCGTGTCAGCAAAATTCTATTCTGTCAAAGATCCTGACACTGTGTTCTGTCCAAATTACCCAATGTATTAATATCACCGTAATATCAGCCTGCTATTATCAGGGTACTTGAGCTACCTAAAATTTAAATAAAACTCTCATATATATAAGACATTTGACTGAACTAAATACAAATCTTCTCTCATGAGAAGACTGATAAATTAGTTAAATCAAAATTATCATAGAGGACTCAGCCAAATACTAGAACTGAAGATAGAGAGATTATTCACATAAAGCCTATATGCACACAGAAAGAATTATCCTATCTCAAAATTATCTACATCCAGAACATGGTTAATCAACCAATTACAGCTTGTATTACATACTGCAATATAACAAATTTAACATGCATACTCTCCTAGAACTAATTATTACATCTACTACTTGCCAGAATAGATTTTGGGTCGGTAGGATAACCAACCAAGGTACTCGAGATGTTGCACATCTGGTCGAAGCCTGACTGCTTTGCTCTCTGCCTTTGAGAGATGATGAACTGAAACATCAGATGGAAGAGTTGCCTCTGGAAGTCACGCATTGCAATTAAAAAAGGAACAAAACATTATGCCTGCAAAACTCAAGGGAAGGATCTCGAAGCAAAATCAAATTTTCTTTACTCACTAATTTTAGTCTACGCAGGACAATCAAGCCAAAACACTGTTTTTTTCTATTTTGCTCTATTAGCCTTTCGTTGGCATGTCTACATGAACCAACAAACAACACATCTGACACAAGACTGCTAGTGATTGGTTGCTAAAGAATGTAAAGCACGATTCAGAAGCAAATTAACCTTTTTTTACTCTAAACCTCAATTCTACAGCATGGAAGAGTTGCATGCTCTGCCACGCTCCGCTAGAGTCGGCGAGTCACCTTCTCTTTGCATGCCCATTGGCGGTTGATTTCGGGGCCGCGTTGAGTAGAAGGTGACTTCAATGACCTCTGTCTGCAATCTGCCGGATGCGGCTCGCCTCGATGTCGATGTTTTATTAAGGTGCACAAAATAGGCCTAATTTTTTTAGTGTAAAGAGAGCTTATATTAGGTGTAGCCAATCACAGAATTACAATAAAGAAGTAAATGTACAGATAGGGACTGCGGTGACTGCAGAACCATGTCATCTTATTCAGTTATCCTACTGAAATACTTCAAGGAGTCTGTAGCTTTCTTGTCACTGACCCACTAGTATTTGTTAAAACATGAAAACGAAGTTAATTTAATTGGATCAGGGTACATTCGCAAAAAAAGGCAACACCATGTCAAATCACGGTGTAGTAGGTACATTTTTACAACTTGCACAGCAGTGGAATTGCAGCACGCAGGCTAATTCTTGGCACACCAACAACATGAAAATTTCAAAACACTCGTTAAAATAGCACAGAATCAAGCATAAGTTTCCGTAATTTTTTCCATAGTATCGACACCAAAGATAACTTATTCTGCTGGGACTGGATGAAAACTCAGAAATTCTGCTAGTAAAATGCTATATGAATATAAAAATTAGAATCAACTGAAGCTGAACTTTTAAGGCAACTACAATGATTAATTCTTTCATTGTCGCAATCCGAAGAGGCTAGCCATTAAGACAACCACGAGAAACAAATACCACTATAGACGTTGGTATCCCAAAGATTGTGGTAAGTTGTAACAATAGACTTAGAGCTCACACAGCGAACACTGCACATTTGACATCTCTAAATCTTCATACGTTGCAAGACAAACAACAGTGAAACTCCCCATCTACAGGCCTAACTGCCACCAAGAATCTGCCACAAGATCCGCTAGACACAGCTATGAACAATCAGTACCCCCAACAATCAAGGCAAGCTGACCAAGATCAAATCTTTCTGGAGGACCAAGTCGACCCGACCATACCAGCAGGCACATCGAGAGGGGTGGGGACTGGGGAGTGTAAACAGTATGCGAGTTGGCCGGCTGACGCACCTGCGGTTCTGGATGGTGTTGCAGGTAATGACTTAATGTACTGCAGCTGGATGACGGATCAGACGCGAAGGGCGCCGTCCTTGGTGGCGAGGCACTTGTGGGCGGTGGCGAGCGTGAACTACTAGGAGCGGACGACGTCAGAGAGCAGCAAGCGGAACCGCTCCGACTGCTGCCCCGCCGTGTTCTTGGTGGTGACGATGCGCAGGTGTGCCCCACCGCTCCAACTGGTGCCGCACCTACTTACCATGACGTCGTCTGAGCCCGCTGGGTGGAGTAGCGACGCCGTGGCCGGCGGAGAGGAGGAAGCGGCCACGGTCGATGCAAGGCCACGACGACCACCACCCGCAGATCCGCCGCAGGCACCACCCGCCGCGTCGCTCGAACCGCTCGCAGTCGCATCGCCAAATTAGGGGAAAAGGGATAGCGGCCAAAAAAAATTGAGATTGACCAGCTACTACCCGTGGGTCGTGGTTTTTTTTTTTGTGAGTTGCAAGGGTCGTGCAATTCTCCAAACCGCACATCGACAGGGGGAGGGGGCGGTGCAATCCTGGCTTGGTGGCTGGGCTGGGGGTGAGGAATTACTTATTCGTCACCCTGGGTTATATATATATTAGTACATATGACCGTGCGTTGCAACGGGCCAAACAATTTGCAAAATCTGCTCTGCGTGCTACTACATGCCATTTCAGATATCCAACTCTGAAGAAGTCACAAATAAGGTTGCCCTCGTCTCTAGTGACATTGGGAAAGTAACGTTATTGTCGCCTTGTCTGTACGGTGAGGCAAGAAAAAATTGGCATATACTCAAATTTAATGAGAATTATTAAATGTCGCTCAGTTCGCAAAACTACTCCGCATGCCATAATTCACCACTTCTATCTGACCGTGACAAATGTCACAAATAAGTTACTCTCATTTGTATTGACATTGTGAAAGTAATGTTATTGTCATCATGTCTAGTATAATTTTATTCGTGCGTTGCAACGAAGGTATAAATATTCTAGTTGTTAAACATCAATTGTCAAACATACTCCCTTAGGATCCTCATACACATCAAACATCATTGTCTACTTACATCATATAAATCAGGATATTTCATCTATGAGAAAAATAACAAACTTTTTGCGAGGAACTGATGTCATATTACCAGCTATACCCTTAAGTCGGTCTGGATCGTCATTCTTATGGTTGTAAAACAAATATTTCTTGAGAACTCACAACTAATTATGATTATAATCTAGAGAACTACCTAGTCCTACCAAAGAAAAAAACTTCAATTTTGTTAGGGATACATGATGGTGCTACATCCTGGTATCTAGCTATTCATCCAAGATGGGCTCAATAGCCATCCTGTAGACCATTGAAAAAAGCGTCAAACGCGGTGGGAACTGGGCAGTATGGATGGATAATAAACATGCAGCACAAAGTTCATGAGTATGCATGTTCAAACAAACTTTTAAAATGTTTAAAGAAATACTATGAGTTATAGGTTCATGTGTAACTACTAAATAAACTTACTGGCATGAAGGATAGATATGTCAAGTTCCCAAGAGCACAACGAGTGAAGCTATTGGTTGATTAGCTCTGATGAAAATAATTATACACTAACTCGATGCATCTTTAATGAACAAATCAAGGAATAAAAGAATGCAAGAATATTGAAGTACAGATATTCCAAATAATTTAAATTTATATCTTGTGAACATATATTATTAATGAACTGAGAATCACAAATAAATGCAAGCACACTTAAGTAGCCAAAGATGCTTATTTAGGCTTCAGAGTTACAGCCAGAAAGAAGTAAGCTGTCAGTGTGTGTTAAGAATTGAGGGCACCAATCAAACTGATACTGCTCTAACCTAAATAATACATGATACACATGAGTAAAAAATTTCTAAAGCCACTTGACTTGAAGTAGCCTCTGCAGGCTTGTCAGTGTGGATCGACGTTGTTGCACAAGGAAAATGCAATGATCTACTTGTCCAGTAAATAACCATCTGCTTGACAGGATAAAAGACCATCTGCTTGACAGGACAAAATGATCTGACAATTGTATCAGGCTTAAGCATTACTATGAACTGATTTGGGTCAGAAAAATACCATCAATTAAATCAATTGGTCTCTTGTGTTGCACATCCAAATTATACCGGTTAATTGTAGCCTATGAGTAACCGATAGATTGATTGATTAATTACAGTCTGGGAGTTGGCTAGGAGTTGTGGTAGTTGATGTGATGTTACCTGCAGGGCCTTGGCCCCGTTCTCCTCATAGCTGAGCTGCGCCGCCACGGCGGACAGGCCTATATTACAACGTCATATAATTCTTGCGATCCATAGAAGACCTTATTTTGATATTCTTCATTGATCAAACCTTATCATCAACTGAGATATTTAATAGTAACTTTGTAAAAAAAACATTTATAGTCAGAAGTTGTTATCTACGCAAGCTTATCATGTATATTTGTTGTCTTTCATAAGAGAAGTGCAGTTTTAACTATCCTATGATTCCTATTTCAAAAGAAAAAGGGCAAGCATTAAAAAAGAATCCAAAATTTCCTGTCAAGGATAAAAAAAACAGCAGTCTATTTTGCCTTTTTCTTCGTACACTTCTCCCATCAACCTGTACAATTTGCATTGAACCATCTGCACCCTTTTTCTCTTGCACATCTCCTCATTTATCAATTAAATAAAGAATATGTTATTGAATATTGACTAAACTCCTGCTCGATGCATCATTGCCTAAAATTAAAATATATATTTAGAAGTGTGATTGTGTATAAAAGAAAATGTATGAATTACTATAGGGGTGACGTTTACAGCCTGAAAAGAATATATACCTTTTGGGTGTAATGTGTGAATCATTTTTTGAACCAAACTGTGCATGAAGCAAAATTGAGCGGCATCGAGTAGTGCAAACAACCTTCGGATATACCTACAAAATACAAATGCTACAAGTTTGTCAGTTGACAAGTACGCACTGCTTAAAGGCAATGAGCCTCTTTAGATGCTGTTTATTCCTTTATGATAAACACAACAGGGTGTGCTTTCAGGCAACAACATTGAGCATTAGTATTGGTGTGGATATGACACAATTACACGGCAAGGCAATAGAACTAAGCATCAGTAGCAGAGTGGATACGACGCAATGATAAGACAACTCGCTCAATCATTAGCACAAACACCTTGCGCTCACCAGCAACGCAGCCGCCTGGTCCACCGGCAAGGCGTCTATCCCAGCACCACGCAACAATCAACGACTGGTATCGCCTGATGATGCCTGGCGGATGCGCCCGCTGCCGCCGCAAGATGTACCTCCTGCTGGATTCCCCTATGCCTCCGTTGGCTACGGGACGGGAGGAGTATCATCGATGCTGCTCCTCCCATCTCACCTCGGCTGGGCCTCCCAAATTAACTGCAGCCCAACTCCCTCTTCCTGCGCCGCCGCTAGTGCTCATCCCCTGTTGCGCGGGTAAGGATGAGGTCGAGCATGGAGGCGACAACCGCCGCATCGAGTCCACAAGTTGCTGCTGCCGTGCAGCCAAGGATTCTCCACCGTCACCGCCAGGCCAACGAATCTCGCCGACAAAGTCAATACAGGGGTTGGGATGTTTGCGCCATCAGGGGTGTCCTCGCCACGAGCAGCAAAGTTCCACCTCGCTTCTGATCGGTCCTTCCTGGCCGCTTACAAAGGCAGAGCTTCACGTCAAAATTACATAGTACTAAAATTATCAGGATAATAAATCAAGAACTTGCAACTCATGTCGACAAGGATTACATACCTTGTTGATTGCAGTTCCAATGAACCATGATTAGCATCAGTGCAAATCCTTTTACATGACAGTGCAAGAAATTCATGTACTAAAAAACGACCCTCAACTAAACAGACAACGTGACTAATTGCATACATTAAAACATAAGTTTTTGCTCGTTGCTGTTAGGTTATGCTCAGGGCAGAACTTCAAGCAAGTACGATAAACTGATGTTGTTCAATCCCTGAAAAAAGAACTGACGTTGTTCAACCTTCACGGTTGTAACTTGTAAGTTCATATATGAACAAAACTAAAATACAGTCCCGACCTCCATACACCAAACAATGCAGCTGCTCTCGCAAATTTCAATCTATTCCTAGTTGCTTACATTCAGCTTGCAACCTTGATGGCAAGAAAAGTAGTTTCTCAACTCCTAAAATATAACTGGCATATGCCTTTCCCAAATATATCAAAATACCACCTAATAATGTGCAAGAAAAAAGTTCAAAATCTCTCAAGACTTTTAACCTGACACAGCAGATGCTAATATACCTATACATGTATCAGTTGTAATTTTGGCTAGCTAGGAGCAGAGGTAATTAAGCAGCAAGCTTGTTACTGCCGTACCTTGGAATAAAGGCTAGATGAGGACCACCGCAGCAGCTGTTCCGCATCCGCGACGGTGGCCGTCTCCTCCACCGACGTCGCTCCAGTCTGTCCGCGAGAGGGGCGGCCTGCCTGTCTCCGCACGCAGGTGTCAGCCGGTGCTCTCAATGAGATACTCTAGGTTGGAGAGGATCTCCGGGACAGATGAGACGTCAGGGTGGGGAGAGCCGGAGAGTTCAGTACGGCGGCGAGATCCGGACTTCCAGGGAGGTGTAGGGTACCGGGGAGCCGGCGGTCGGGACAGCGTTTTGGGCCGGCGGCGGCGACCTACGATGGCCGCAGCAAGAGGAAGGAGAAGAGGGCGGCGGATGGCCGGAGAGGGAGACCGGCCGCGCGTGGCGGCGGCGGCGGCGGCGGCGGTGCCGTATCCATAGCATCGAGGAGAGCCCCACCCGTGCGTTTTTCTGCTCGCCCTCGTTCCTTTTCCTTTTTTTTTGAAAGGACCCTCGTTCCTTTTCCTCCCGTGCGTCAGGCCCAATAGTAAGACTTAAAATAGCATCGCGGGTTTATTAGCCAAAACTACAGGGGGATTTCTGCAAAAACGAATCGTTATCTTAGTTTAACACTTAAAACAGTACTGCGGGTTGATTACCTAAAACAACAATGACTTTTCTGTAAAAATGCTGATGGTGTACGGGCATAAGCAATAGGTACTTTATTAGTAGGTGAAGATATATATATATAGTAATACTATTCATCACACAGGGTGCAGTATAAGTTATTCTTCACCCGAGGCAATCTTACGATCGTTTCATAAATAAATTACATTTGAAATGCAAATAGTTACATTCATATTGATTCAGTACGTAAATTTTGACATAAGAAAACAAAAATATAGGTCATAAGACTAGAAAAATTACATTTTATGTATATTTTACACTATGTTTTTATGTTTGTAATTTTAAGTAACATAAAATATTTTTTACGGTGATTATATATTTTCCTACGTTCTCTTTTTACGTATGAAATAAGACAAAAATTACGGAACGTAAAATTACGGTGCATTGATGTTAAAATAGAGGGGGGTGAAGAATAACTATTCCTCACCCAGGGTGACGAATAGTCAATACGTCCTACTACCGGGTGTACTTACACCCATGTCTCATATAGTACCATGTGGTAGTATATATGTTGATTTATCATTTTTAATATGTTCATATATTATATCCAAGATACTCCAAAGTGAGTTACATGAAAAATTTGCAAGTGGGTCCATTGTTTTTACTATATTTGTGATATACGTACATATTTGTATGTAAAAAGTAGTGTGATCAAAATATGATACATACTATCTATAAAATAGTATATATACTAGCTAAACATTCTTATATACTACATACTACGTGTACATATACTCCGATATGATAGATACTACCTAGAACATACGAAACAAATAGGAAACATTATATATATAAGGAGTGCGGTAGGCGCCAGTCAGCTGTAGGGTAGAAAACTACAGCCGCTTTTCCAGCCATTTGATACGAGTAAGGCCAACCGTCTGATGTGGATGCATCTTTCTCAACTGCTCTCATGCACCGCTCGCTCCCGCTTTTCCTCCGTCTCGCTGGCATCCACTCGCAGCACCGTCACCGTTGCTTCCAGGCTCGCAGCACCGACCCGCAGCATCGTCGTCGACAGTCGCAGGTCCATGGTCACCGTCGCAGCTCGCCTCAACAGTTTCCGGTTTGCAGCCGTCACAACGTACTATGGTCGCCATCGTCGCCACAGCAGCCATTGTTGTAGCCGGCTCCTCGCCGACCACTGCTGCTACGACCCTCTCATCAGAGCAGCTGCCGTTGCTGCAGCCGGCTCGCCGCCGACCACCGCTGCTGCAACCCCCCTTGTCGCAACAGCCAGCGTTGCTGCCACCCCCTCGTCGCAGCAGACGGCGTTGGTGCAGCCGGCTCGTCGCCGACCACCGCTGCTGTCACCCCCTCGTCGCAGCAGCCGATGCTTGCTCCCGCAAGAGTTGTTGGGATTCTCCCAAGTGTAAGGGTGAAGCAGAACAATAGTAAGTATTTCCTTCAGTTAGAGAACAAAGGTTATCAATCCAGTTGGAGTCTCCCAAGCTAACAAAGTGAACAACACCTGCACACAAATCACAAACACACTCGTCCCCAACACGGCAAGAGGGTTGTCAAGCCCCTTGTCTTGCTAGTTACAAGATTAAACTGCAAGTGATAGAGATAGTTGATAGCAATGTAACACGGCAAAGTAGAAATAGCAATTGTGTAGAAGAATTCAGTAATGGAGAATAGACCCAGGGGCCCATAGATTCACAAGTGGCATCTCTATCGAAAACAGGCAAATGACATGGTAAACAAATTACAGTTGGGTAGTGATAACGCAAAAGTGTAGGGGATCGGTTGTAGCCTTTTTGATAAGTAAGAGTGTCGAACCCAACGAGGAGCTAAAGATAGAATTAATATTCTCTCAAGTTCTATCAACCATTGATACAATCCTACGCACATCGGACGTTTGCTTTACCTAGAAACAAGAAATAAAACTACTTTGCGGGTATCAAAGATAGGTTTGCAAGAATAAAAAGAACTTGGAAATAAAAGTTAGATGTTGTTTAAATAAAAGTGCAATAAAGTAAATATAGCGAGTGTGAAAAAGTGGTGGTAGGATGTGCGGAATTGTCCCTAGGTAATTGATAACTAGAAAGATAATCCTCGTTACATTTTTATGTGTGGGAGAGGCCTCTGCTAACGTACTATCCGTACTTGGAGTTCATACGTTCTTATGATTGGAACTATTAGCAAGCATCCGCAATTACTAACGTGTTCATTAACGTAAACCCAACCATAGCATTAAGATAAATTGGTCTCCCTTCATACCATATGTATCGATCCCTACACTCAGCCACGGTAATTTCTGTCGCCCCGGCCGGCCTATGCATAGTTCTCTTCAACATACAACTAACCCTAAAGTGTGATCCATATATGTGTGTGCTCATATGATGGGCACTAAAAGAGAGCAACAAAATAAAACATGCAACTCAAACCAATCACGGTCACCAATTAACCCATAGGACAAAAAGAAACTACTCAGACATAATAGCGATGAGACAAATCATTGGATAATAATTCATAGCTTGAAACACCATGTTCAAGTAGGGGATTACTGCGGGTTGCGGGAGAGTGGACCACTGAATAGAGAGGGAGGAAGGTGATGGAGGTGTTGATGAAGATGGCGAAGTAGATGGAGATGATCGCCGTGACGATGGTTCCCCCGGCGGCTCTCCGGCGCCACCGGGAGAGAGGGGCAGAGAGGCCCCCCTCCTTCTTCTTCTTGCTTGGCCTTCCCCCTAGATGGGAGAAGGGTTCCCCCTCTGGTCCTTGGCCTCCATGGCTCCCGGAGGGCGGGAGCACCTCCGAGATTGGATCTCCCCTCTCTTTTTTCTCTGTGTTTTCCTCTCTGTTTCGGTTCTGTTTTCTGGCCGACCACCATTTCTTAAATATCTAAAGATCTGTAACTCCGATCGGGCTAAAATTTTAAGGGGACTTTTTCCCATAAATTATCTTTCTTGCGGCAAAAGAAGAGCTCCAACCGACATCCACAGCCCCCACACGGGCCCACGGCACGCCACCTTGCCGTGTGGGGCCCTCGGGCACCGCCTTGCATTGATTTCTTCGCCCAAAATTCTGATAATTACCATAAAAAATTCACAAAATTTTTTAGGTCATTCAGGCTCAGTGAATTTTTCACCTAAAAACCCCAAAACAATAGAAAACGGGAACTGGCATTTGGCACTGGATTAATAGGTTAGTCCAAATAAAAATAATATAAATTGTTGCCAAAAGTATGTAAAAGTGGTATGATAATAGCATGAAACAATCAAAAATTATAGATACGTCGGAGACGTATCAGGCAGTGATTAAATTGCAATATTTATATTTATGACTATGATCATTCATGGTATAATCTCATATAGGCATTACGTTCGTGATAAGTAGACCATTAATCCAACTGCATCTACTACTAATAATCCACCCCAAAACCGAGCTATCCAGCATGCATCTCGAGGTATTAAGTTTGTAAGAAACAGAGCATCGCAATAAGCAAGATGACATAATGTAGACAGGAAAACATCAATCAATATGACGAGACCCCGTCATTTTATCCTTAGTGGCAACAATACAATACGTGTCTTTGCCCTTATTGTCACTGGGTTAGAGCACCGCAAGATTGAACCCACTACAAAGCACCACTCCCTCTGAAGAAAAACCCATCGAACTTGGCCAAGATAGATAGATCGGAGAGCATGCAAAGCTATTTAATTATACAGCAAGAAAATCTCAAAAAATTCAATTGATTTCAATGAACAATATGATCATAAAGTGACAATTCATCATATCCCAACAAACACATCACCGATTACATCGAATTGATCCTGATCATGTGAGGCAGCTCATGGGAACATGGTATTGAAGATCCAAAAGAGAGAGAGAGAGAGAGAGAGAGAGCCATCTAGCTACTACTATGGACCCTAAGGTCCTAATGGAACTACTCACACATGGTCATGGTGGCAGCAAGGTTCATGAAGAAGCCTCCGGCAATGAATTTCCCCTCTGGCAGAACTCCGGAACAGGCCTCCAGATTGGATCTTTGCGAAATAGGAACTTGTGGCGGCGGAAAAATTCTTCTAAAAATAGGGCAAAAGGTTTCGGTATTTATAGGGATTTATGGCGGTGGAATCAACTTAAGGTCGTGCAGGTGGGCCCCACACGCCCGGGTGGCCCACCCTAGGCCTGGGGCGCGCCACCTGGGCGTGTGGGCCCCCTGTGGCTCCTCTCGTGCCTTCCCGAAGCTTCGTGGATCCTTCGTTGCCCGAAAAAAATCATGTTAAATTGGCACTGTATTTTGATCTTCCTAGATATTGATTTCCGGCGAAACCAAAAACATGCAGAAAACAGGAACTGGCACTAGGCACTGGATTAATAGGTTAGTCTAGAAAAATAATATAAATTGCTATAAAAAGTATATAAAAGTGATAATATAATAGCATGAAACAATCAAAATTATAGATACGTTTGAGACGTATCACCGGTGTTGCTGCAGCTGGCTCGCCGCTGACCACCGCTGCAACTCCCTCGTCGTAGCACTGGCGCACCCTCTCCGTACGCGCTGCTGACCTCGCAACTATGACGCCGGGCTAGCAACACCGGAGAACTTCACAGCATCTTTTCCAGCTGCGATCGCCGTTCCGCAGCAGACGTGACGCCGACGCCCTCACCCCCGCACTCCCGCGAGCTGCAGTCGTCGGCCGGCTCGTAGCACTGATGGCCCCTTGCAGCACCCGCAGCCCTTTGCAGCACTGGCTCACAGCAGGAGTTGCAGGCTCGCAGCTCCGCCGTCCCCCATGTCTCGCAGCTGCGGGTCGGGCCCCTTCTTTGGTGAGATGCGAAAGGGGGGAGAGAGGAGAAGATAGGACAGGCGAGAGCGATTTGGTAGAAGAATGAGTGGAGGAGGGTGCTTCGGCTGGAGATAAGAGAATAAGCAGTAGATGGACCCCACTGGACACGCGTCCCACGCGCTCGACGGCTGTTGCTTTCCAGTTTACAACCGGCTGGATTAGATCATTTCCTATAAATAACTACTAGAAAAACAACCAACTGCAGTAATGAACAAGCCGGGAGATAACCATGAAGGAAATGATATAATATAACTAGGATGCAATAGAAAGCTTACCAGTTCATATTGTTGGTGAAGAGAATAACGATGGTGGGAAGTTGGTATATACGTGCTCTTTAAAACATCCAAACCCAATAGGTTCAATAAACATCCTCTCAAGATGCATTGTCTTGGAGTGAATTGCAGAAAACCACCACATTGACGCTTAGGTTTGCAGAAAACACCGTTTTACGAATTTAGGACAAAAACCACTGATTCTCGGTCTAATCTTTGCAAAAAACACTGATAAGTTGATTTGGACATTTTAACCACGATTATGACATGCGGGTCCCGCATTTGATGACGTGGCATACAACAACAACAACAACAACAAAGCCTTTAGTCCCAAACAAGTTGGGATAGGCTAGAGGTGAAACCCATAAGATCTTGCGACCAACTCATGGTTCTGGCACATGGATAGCAAGCTTCCACGCACCCCTGTCCATGGCTAGTTCTTTGGTGATGCTCCAATCCTTCAGGTCTCTCTTTACGGACTCTTCCCATGTCAAGTTCGGTCTACCCCGGCCTCTTTTGACATTATCAGCACGCTTTAGCCGTCCGCTATGTACTGGGGCTTCTGGAGGCCTGCGCTGAATATGTCCAAACCATCTCAAACGATGTTGGACAAGCTTCTCTTCAATTGGCGCTACCCCAACTCTATCTCGTATATCATCATTCCGGATTCGGTCCTTCCTTGTGTGGCCACACATCCATCTCAACATGCGCATCTCCGCCACACCTAACTGTTGCACATGTCGCCTTTTAGTCGGCCAACACTCAGCGCCATACAACATTGCGGGTCGAACCGCCGTCCTATAGAACTTGCCTTTTAGCTTTTGTGGCACCCTCTTGTCATAGAGAATGCTAGAAGCTCGGCGCCACTTCATCCATCCGGCTTTAATTCGATGGTTCACATCTTCATCGATATCCCCATCCTTCTGCAACATTGACCCCAAATATCGAAAGGTGTCCTTCTGCGGCACCACCTGCCCATCAAGGCTAACATCCTCCTCCTCCTCGTGCCTAGTAGTACCGAAAGCGCACCTCATGTACTCGGTTTTAGTCCTACTAAGTCTAAAACCTTTCGATTCCAAAGTTTGCCTACATAACTCCAACTTCCTGTTGACCCCCGTCCGACTCTCATCGACTAGCACCACATCGTCCGCAAAGAGCATACACCATGGGATATCTCCTTGTATATCCCTTGTGACCTCATCCATCACCAAGGCAAAAAGATAAGGGCTCAAAGCTGACCCTTGATGCAGTCCTATCTTAATCGGGAAGTCATCAGTGTCGCCATCACTTGTTCGAACACTTGTCACAACATTATCGTACATGTCCTTGATGAGGGTAATGTACTTTGCTGGGAGTTTGTGTTTCTCCAAGGCCCACCACATAACATTCCGCGGTATCTTATCATAGGCTTTCTCCAAGTCACTACTAGAAAAAGGCTTATCCCCAATATCTCTACTAGTGGCGCACCATGATGGTGGTGCGCCACTGCTATATATAGCAGTGGCGCACCAGAATCAGGTGCGCCATTGCTATTTTTTTACTAATGGCGCACCACATGAGCAGTGCGCCATTGCTACTTTTTTGGTCCATCCCCCCCCCCCCCACCAGACATAGCAATGGCGCACCACACCTAGGTGCGCCACTGCTATGTAGCATAGCAGTGGCGCACCTAGGTGTGGTGCGCCATTGCTATGTCTGGTGGGGGTGTGCCTGCGTGTGTGTGTGAGGTTAGTAATGGCGCACCCTCCCTGGTGCGCCATTGCTAGGGTTAGCAATGGCGCACCAGGGAGGGTGCGCCATTACTAACGTCTCACACACACAAACACACACAAACACACACACACCCCCCGGTGGATCGCCTTTTAGGTTTTTAAAAAAATAAAAGAAAATGATAAAAGATTAAAAAAAAATTCAAAAAATAGATGCCCATGTGTTATGTGTTCTAGTTGTTAGGAAAATTAACAAACATGAATTTTGAATTTTTTTTGCAAAAGGCCGCCGTGTTTCGGTAAAATGGCCGTAACTTTTGCATACGACCTCCGATGAAAAAGTTTTTTATATGAAAAATCATCTACTCGAAAAGTTACATCCGAATTCAACACGCCCGTTATCGATTTTTTAGAATCCTCAAAAACCTAACAGAAAAAAAGTTACGATGCTTTTAAGATCTGGAGGCAAAAAAATAAAAAAAATAAAAAAAGTTAGCAATGGCGCACCAGTGCATAGTGCGCCACTACTATTTTCCCGCCTTCAAAATTCAAAAAAATACAAAAGTAAAAAACAAGTTAGCAATGGCGCACCTTATGAATAATGCGCCACTACTATTTTCCCGCCTTCACAATTCAAAAAAATTCGAAAAAATAAAAAAAATTAGCAATGGCGCATCAGTGAATAGTGCGCCACTACTATTTTCCCGCCTTCACAATTCAAAAAAATAGCAATGGCGCACCAGTGCATGGTGCGCCACTGCTAAGTTGGGACAGAAGTTTAAAAGGGCCGGCCAGCCACTTACCCCTTCATTCTTCTCCTCCTCTCCTCTCCTCCACTCCATCTCCTCCTCTCCTCCTCTCCGGCGACCTCCTCCTCCTCACGGTGGTCCTCCTCCGGTGACCTCCTCCTCACGGTGCTCCTCCTCCGGTGACCTCCTCCTCCCTCCTCTCCTCCTCACGGTGCTCCTCCTCCGGCGACCTCCTCCTCCCTCCTCTCCTCCTCACGGTGCTCCTCCTTCCTCTCCTGCTCACGGTCCTCCTCCTCCTCCCTCCTCTCCTCCTCACGGTGCTCCTCCTCCGGCGACCTCCTCCTCCCTCCTCTCCTCCTCACGGTGCTCCTCCTTCCTCTCCTGCTCACGGTCCTCCTCCTCCTCTCCGGCGACCTCCTCCTCCCTCCTCTCCTGATCCTCATGGTCTCTCCTCCCTCCTCTCCTCCTCACGGTCTCTCCTCCCTCCTCCTCTACTTCCGGCCACATGTGGAGCTCCCCCGGCACAAAGAACGTACCAGATCCAGGTCGAGAACGAAATTTGAAAAAAATTCAAGCAAAAAAACGAGCAAAAAAACAAGCCAAAAAAATGAGCCAGATCTAGATCCAGATCCAAATTCAAAATTCAAAAATAGCAATGGCGCACGGTGGGGGTTAGACGGTGCGCCACTACTATTTTCCCGCCTTCAAAATTCAAAAAAAATCAAAAAATTTCAAAAAAAAAAGTTACCAGTGGCGCACCTGTAGCAATAGTAATGGCGCACTACAAGGTGCGCCACTGTTACCTGCAATACTAATGGCGCACCAAAGGTGCGCCATTAGTATTTGTTACTAGTGGCGTGATAATAGTGGCGCACCTATAGTGCGCCATTAATGACAAAAATAGGTGCGCCACTAACAGTCCTTTTTCTAGTAGTGAGTCAATGAACACCATATGCAGGTCCTTCTTTTGCTCCCTATATCTCTCCATAAGTTGTCGTACCAAGAAAATGGCTTCCATGGTCGACCTCCCAGGCATGAAACCAAACTGATTTTTGGTCACGCTTGTCATTCTTCTTAAGCGGTGCTAAATGACTCTCTCCCATAGCTTCATTGTATGGCTCATCAGTTTAATTCCACGGTAATTAGTACAACTCTGAACATCCCCCTTGTTCTTGAAGATTGGTACTAATATACTCCGTCTCCATTCTTCTGGCATCTTGTTTGCCCGAAAAATGAGGTTGAAAAGTTTGGTTAGCCATACTATCGCTATGTCCCCGAGGCCTCTCCACACCTCAATGGGGATACAATCAGGGCCCATCGCCTTGCCTCCTTTCATCCTCTTCAAAGCCTCCTTGACCTCCGACTCCTGGATTCGCCGCACAAAAAGCCTGCTAGTATCCGCAAAGGAGTCGTCCTGATCAATGGTAGAGCTCTCACTCTTCCCATTGAACAGCTTGTCAAAGTACTCCCGCCATCTATGCTTAATCTCCTCGTTCTTCACTAGGAGTTGATCTGCTCCGTCCTTGATGCACTTGATTTGGTCAACATCCCTCGTCTTCCTCTCTCGGATCTTGGCCATCTTATAGATGTCCCTTTCGCCTTCCTTCGTGTCTAACCGTTGGTAGAGGTCCTCATACGCCCGGCCCCTTGCTTCACTCATAGCTCGCTTTGCGGCCTTCTTTGCCATCTTGTACTTCTCTATGTT
Organism: Elymus sibiricus; assembly: GCA_039707655.1. NCBI lineage: Eukaryota > Viridiplantae > Streptophyta > Magnoliopsida > Poales > Poaceae > Elymus > Elymus sibiricus. The sequence continues at coordinate 440,110,315 of CM077676.1, forward strand.
GTCTGCACTCCTATCCAGATATAGGCGTCTGAAACACTCTTTCTTCTCCTTAATTGCCTTCTGGACATCATCGTTCCACCACCAGGTATCTTTAGCTTCTCTTCTACTTCCCCTGGACACTCCAAACTCCTCTGAGGCCACCTTACGAATGCAGGTCGCCATCTTCATCCACATGTTGTCTACATCACCTCCTTCCTCCCAAGGGCCCTCCTTAATGACCCTCTCCTTGAACGCCTGAGCTACCTCCCCCTTGAGCTTCCACCACTTCGTTCTAGCGACTTTGGCACGCTTGTCCCGCTGGACACGAATCCGAAAGCGGAGGTTAGCAACCACAAGCTTATGCTGAGGGACAACACTCTCTCCAGGTATCACCTTACAGTCTAGGCATGCACGCCTGTCTTCTCTTCTCGAGAGGATGAAATCAATCTGGCTAGAGTGTTGCCCACTACTGTAAGTCACTAGATGTGATTCTCTCTTCTTAAAGAGGGTGTTAGCTATGATCATGTTGTAGGCTAGCGCAAAGCTTAAGACATCTTCTCCTTCTTGGTTCTTGATGCCATAGCCAAAACCCCCATGCACCCCTTCAAAACCTGTGTTAGATGTGCCCACGTGGCCATTGAGGTCTCCTCCTATGAAGAGCCTCTCGCCAATCGGTACACTCCTAACCATGTCCTCTAGGCCTTCCCAGAACTCCCTCTTGGTGTTCTCATTGTGGCCTACTTGCGGGGCATACGCGCTGATAACGTTGAGAACTAAGTCCCCAACTACCAGCTTGACCAGGATAATCCGGTCCCCACGTCTCTTGACGTCTACCACTCCATCCTTGAGGCTCTTGCTGATCAAGATGCCTACTCCATTTCTGTTTGCAACCGTCCCCGTGTACCACAGCTTGAAGCCGGTACCCTCCACCTCCTTCGCCTTTTGTCCCCTCCATTTGGTCTCTTGGACGCAAAGGATATCAACGCCTCTCCTCACCGCGGTATCAACTACCTCCCAAAGCTTACCTGTCAGAGACCCTACGTTCCAGCTACCTAAGCGAATCCTCCTAGGCTCGGCTAGCTTCCTTACCCTTCGCACTCGTCGAGTCAAATGCGAAGACCCTTGCTCAATTTCCACTACACCCGGGCGCCGATGTAGCGCGCCACTAAGGATGCGACGACCCGATCCTCGCTCACTTGCCACCGTATCTAGATCAAGATACGGCGCGCCACCTGGGGGGTGACGGCCCGGCCCTTGCCCATTTTCCACCACACCCGGGTTCCGATGTGGCGCATCGCTGAGAGGGTTACGCCCCAACGAAAATCTTTTGGGTTTCATCTCCATAAGATATACGACAATAGATGAGGGCTTTTCTAAATTTACAAAACAGTCCCTGCAATTTTACAGAGAGAACCTTCAATCAAAAAACAAAAAGCAATCATCTCCAACAATGGATTTTGGGCTGCCGGGAGCAGGAGCAGAGGGCACCAGCACAGGCGCGCGACTGCTGCGAGCTTACCTAGTCGGAGCTCTTGAGCGGCTGCGAGCTCACCTCGCCCGGACCAACGCGTCGCCAAGCCGCTGCTGCACGTCGCCGCGCGCGGTCGCTGCTGCGCGCCGCCGCTTGACCAGTGATGCGCGCCGCCGCTGCTCGCGCTCATGCCGCGCGCCGCCGCCGCTGCTCGCGGCCGTGCTGCAGGCCGCCGCCGCCGCTCGCGCACATGCTCCGGCCGCCGCCGCTGCTCGCGCTCATGTTGTGTGCCGCCGTCGCTGCTCGTGCTCATGCCGCGCGCCGCCGCCGCTGCTCGCGGCCGCTTGCTCCGGTGCTGCGCCCAGCAGAAAGGAAGCGACGAGCACCTTGGTCCAGGCCACGGCGGCGGTGGCCTGCGGGGACGACCGATCCAATCTGGATCGGGGTGGGGGTAGGGGATTTGTTTTCGGAGGGAGGGGTTCTTTGCAAAAAAGACCAGTCTACGTCGTCTACCGTGAACCGTTATGCCACATCATCAAATGTGGGACCCACATGTCATAATCACGTTTAAAATGCCCAAATCGACTGATCAGTGTTTTTTGCAAAAGATTAGGTCGAGAATCAGTGGTTTTTGTCCCAAATTCGTAAACCGGTGTTTTCTGCAAAACTAGGCGTCAATGTGGTGGTTTTCTGCAATTCACTCGATGAATAAATGTCTGAATGTATGGTGAGAAGCAGTTTCGGCAGTTCAAAAAGAACAAAGGGAAAAGCTGTTTCGCGCCACATTCCAGCTGCATGAAAATTAACCAAGTTTGTCCAGAATAAAAGTTCCATGTCGATTAGTCTTATAGCAGAATAAAATAACAACGGTACGCTACTGAGCTCGAGCGATCAAACGTGCATCAACCTTAAGTTCCACAAAATATACCGTATCTCACGATAGCATCCGTGTCATACTAACGCAGGTGGAAGTTTCTTCAGCAAAGCCCAGGTGACACAAACATCATGCCGACACAAAACGCGTACTATTTCGGGGCTCCTGACATCTCATGAACGGTATTTGGACCTTGATTTCTGCATATAGAACACGAAAAACGTTAGCTCACACTTGCCAGCAACCCGATTTGTCAGCCCTTTGGTATGACATGTCCGTATGATGAGAGGTTTTCAGAAGGCTTTTGGTAATACCTGAAACCTTGGCTTGCTTATATGCAGCGAGTCCATTTTCACTAGATTATCAGCATCGTCGAGCTCGATGACGGCCTTGATTACTGCATTTGACAGATCTTTATCTTCATCGACATCAAAATAGCAATCTCGGTCTTGTGCATCTTTGACTATCTTCTGCCAAACAGACTTGCTGTTGGATAAAGTCGTCCCATTTCCTACTATCCATAAACAGTGCCTGACAAGAACAACAACAAATAAGTTACTCCTGATGGCATTAGAGAGCCACATTGGTCCTCTGCATGTTTGTGACATAAAATTGATACAGTGGATTCATATTTAACACCGTATTGTAGAAGAATTAACTGTCAAAGTTAAATTTGGAAGACCACAAGGAGTATATAATTTAAATTCATTTTGCAGGTACCCTGGAATCGAGCAACCAAAAAACTTACTTAGCTCTTGTGAGAGCCACATTGGTCCTCTGCATGTTTGTGAGAAATCCAACAGAACCAGCTTTATTGCTCCTCACTGTTGATATGATAATGATATCCTCCTCTGCGCCTTGGAAACCATCCACAGATTTCACTTTCACAGAGAAACCATCATACCTATCGTAGGATTTCCCAAGTTTTTCAGAGATTGCTCTAACTTGAGCATTATATGGGGATACAACACCAACAGAGATTTTGATTCCTGTAGAGAATGACTCTGCAATTGAGGGAAAAAACAAACTATTATACATGCAGTGAGCCAAGGACAAGCTACTAGTGGCTCAGATTGTATGTACATCGCAGAACAGCATACTTATTATTACTCCTGCTCAAAAATATTGTCCATGCAGGATTGAATATAAATTTAGTAATATTTTCTCTCTTTGCTTGTATCCCCCCCCCCCAACATTTACGACTGCAAATTCACACTGACGTATTTCTCTTATTCGCAGCACATTCTCTTGCTTTCGGGACTTTTTTAATCCATGTTTCTCAATGGAGGTCATTTATACAAAAATAGAGTACCAAAACTGAAGAATCAATATTGTTGGTTACCTTTGAACAACCTCTGCACTATCCGCGAAACTGCAGCAGCTTCAATTGTGTTTTTCAGGCTACGCCCGTACTTCTCAGTTGTTTCATGTCCTCCATCTACATTTATGAAGGAGTATGACCCAAAGATTTTGCTTGCTAAAAACCTTTTTTCATAGCTCTCAGTAGTGACATTGGGACCATCAGATATCTTGCCATCATAAAATGTAACAACTGGAAACTTGCTTAGTTTTGGATGCATCCTGTATTGCACATTGAGAAGGTGCTTACTATAACCCAGCATACTTAACCTCTCAAAAACACTTCGCCCGAATTTAGCATTGTCAGATATCTACATAATCAAATTACATGTCAATACATCGCTTTCAAAGGAAAAAAATGGAAGAAGAGAATAGTCAACACATATAGCTTACTTTGCTTTTCACCAGAGCAGGTAACTGATATTCGTCTCCGATAAAAACAGCCTGCTTTATGCCAGGCAGCAGCAAGGGAATTAAGGTCTCACACTCTTTGAGCTGTGCAGCCTCGTCGACAATCAGCAAGCCAAGATTCAAATTTTCAGGCTTCTTGACCAAACATGTATCTGATGATGAAGGGGAATTATCCATGGTCACATTGTACAGCCTGAAAGAGCTGGAAACCGTACAGAGAATGCATTTCGTTCTCTGAAGAAGATAGAGTTGAACTCCCCTCCTGCTGTAACAATCTGGAAGAATCAAGTTTTTGCAAAGATATCTTAATTCTTGCACACACAGGGATCTAGTCAGCTTGAACTTGGATTCACTGTATGTGTTAGTCCGCACACAGGCTAGCTTCTCAGGCCAGGAAACAGGATTACAGTCCTCTTCTACTTTGCCCTCAAGAAGTTCCTCTGACCATATATCATCATTACCCCTGTCACAATTTATCAAAGGACGGAGAATTTTGATTAATTCAAGCACTTCCAGCATACACTGAAAGATCTGTGCTGCTTCTGAATTTCTTGGATGATCATTATATAGTTTCTCAATGTAACAGCACAAATCCTTAGAAAGTTTGTTGTATTCATCTTTCAAATAATCCTTGAATGGCATTTCTCTGAATGCCTCCATCATAGCTTCATAGTCATGCCATCCTTCCTTATGGCACTCTTCCTTGTCTTCAGGCCTGTTATGGATTGTCTTGCAGAACAGACAGAAAGGTGCGACAAGCTGACCTAAAGGATAACTTGGGGGCAAAGAATGCCCATCCTTGCGCAGGATGGGTTTGTCCCCATGCTTTTCAGACATCTCCTTTTCCATCTCCCTTTTTCTAAGAATATGCTCAATATGCAATTTGTACTTGGTCACTGGATTCTCAAGAAGATATATCAGTGAGCACAAACAATGCCTCCAACCACTGTGTGGTACGAAACATGGCAACAACCGCTTTGCACGCGAGTCAAGGAATACCGTGGAAAGATCATGACTATCATCTATTTTCATCCTCTCTTTATTTCCAAACAGGACAATGTCATTCAAAAAGCAGACGCTACCACTAGTGCAGAATCAGCCTTTAGTCCCGGTTCGTAAGGGCCTTTAGTACCGGTTCAACAATCGACACTAAAGGGTCGGGACTAAAGCCCACCCCCCCTTTAGTCCCGGTTCGTCACGGCCCGGGACCAAAGGCCCACCATGTGGCACGAGCCCGCGCCAGGGGCTGGGGGGCCTTTAGTCCCGGTTGGTAACACCAACCGGGACTAAAAGGTCCACGTGGCACGAGCCCGTGCCGGGGGACTAAAAGGTATAGGGGTTTATGTTTTATTTTTCCTTTTAATTTTGTGTTTTTCATTTAATTCTTTTTTTTGCGAGAAATTCTTTTTCATTTCAAACATATTTTACGCTACTACATACATACTGTACACGTCATGCATATATAAATAGAATTTCTCGTAGCCAATCATATATATATCATAGAATTTCTCGTACGACCATATGCGCATACACATATATATATACAATTTGGTATATACAATTTCTCCTACAATTTGCAGATAATTACATGCATGCAAAAGCAGGATTTTTGGGATGTATGACCTGGTCAACCAAAAATCCCGCAATTTATTCAGCCGTGTAATGGTATGCTCCTTTGGGATGTATGACCTGGTCAACCAAAAATCCCGCAATTTCCTCTTGAAGTGCTCGTATGCGGTCCGTTGGTAGGAGCTTTGCCCGCATCTCCCTCAGCTTTAAAGAAGGAGATCAAGATGAATATATTAGTTATGTGTATATATATTAGATCATGATAAAAAAATTGTGGATAGTGTTCTGGCAAACGTACCCAAAGTTGTCTTTCAGATCTGCTCCATTCGGACGTCATAATGCGAATGTTCTCGCAAACGTAGTATGCACATAAATTATTCCCCGACGCCTGACTCATGCACTTTACGAGAATAGAATTCAATCAGATAATAATTAATCAAGCATGATAATGATATTGAAACTAGAATTAAAGAGATGCGCGGACACGTAGCTAGTACTACTTAATTACGTACCCTGGGTCGCACCCATTTCAGCTCTTGTTTCCATGCGCCTGGGACCTGTTTGATGAAGCTTTGCCAAACCCTGTCCGGCAAAGAAAATGAATAAAGGAGTTATTAATTAGTTGATATCAGGAAATGAAATAAAGAGCTGGCTGACATAGTGCGATAATGATTGAAATTACCTGTCGATCTTCCCTTTCACGATTAAGTACTCTTTAGGTTCTTTAAGTAGTGAGTCCAGTACTTGAACTTTTCCCTCGTCAACTTCAATGATTAGCAGGATCCAGTGTAAACTGCATGCGCACACGTTTGTATAATTAAGCGGGCATGTGCATAACTCATCAACTACACTTATTAACATCTAGTAAGCAAAATAGAATTTGTAGTACAAGACAGTAACACTCACCCGAAGTTGTAAGGAAGTACTATTTCTGGTTGGGTATTTAGTTGCTTCAAAAACTCTAGCAAGTACTTCTCTGTATCTTTTGGGTGACGTGACCACACCTCTTCATTAATGGTATTTGGGTCAATGAACCCAATGCCATAGCGTCCATCTCTTTTCATTTCATAAATCTTCATTCTGCATAATACCACAGAAAAGAATATAGTGAGGATAATTACAGGCAACGAACGAGCACAACTAGAGACTTAAATTACAAAAAGAAATCACTTACAGACAATAGCTAACACCCTCTTTAAGAAGAGAGAATCACATCTAGTGACTTACAGTAGTGGGCAACACTCTAGCCAGATTGATTTCATCCTCTCGAGAAGAGAAGACAGGCGTGCATGCCTAGACTGTAAGGTGATACCTGGAGAGAGTGTTGTCCCTCAGCATAAGCTTGTGGTTGCTGACCTCCGCTTTCGGATTCGTGTTCAGCGGGACAAGCGTGCCAAAGTCGCTAGAACGAAGTGGTGGAAGCTCAAGGGGGAGGTAGCTCAGGCGTTCAAGGAGAGGGTCATTAAGGAGGGCCCTTGGGAGGAAGGAGGTGATGTAGACAACATGTGGATGAAGATGGCGACTTGCATTCGTAAGGTGGCCTCAGAGGAGTTTGGAGTGTCCAGGGGAAGTAGAAGAGAAGCTAAAGTTACCTGGTGGTGGAACGATGATGTCCAGAAGGCAATTAAGGAGAAGAAAGAGTGTTTCAGACGCCTATATCTGGATAGGAGTGCAGACAACATAGAGAAGTACAAGATGGCAAAGAAGGCCGCAAAGCGAGCTATGAGTGAAGCAAGGGGCCGGGCGTATGAGGACCTCTACCAACGGTTAGACACGAAGGAAGGCGAAAGGGACATTTATAAGATGGCCAAGATCCGAGAGAGGAAGACGAGGGATGTTGACCAAATCAAGTGCATCAAGGACGGAGCAGATCAACTCCTGGTGAAGAACGAGGAGATTAACCATAGATGGCGGGAGTACTTTGACAAGCTGTTCAACGGGGAGAGTGAGAGCTCTACCATTGATCTGGACGACTCCTTTGCTGATACTAGCAGGCTTTTTGTGCGGCGAATCCAGGAGTCGGAGGTCAAGGAGGCTTTGAAGAGGATGAAAGGAGGCAAGGCGATGGGCCCTGATTGTATCCCCATTGAGGTGTGGAGAGGCCTCGGGGACATAGCGATAGTATGGCTAACCAAACTTTTCAACCTCATTTTTCGGGCAAACAAGATGCCAGAAGAATGGAGACGGAGTATATTAGTACCAATCTTCAAGAACAAGGGGGATGTTCAGAGTTGTACTAATTACCGTGGAATTAAATTGATGAGCCATACAATGAAGCTATGGGAGAGAGTCATTGAGCACCGCTTAAGAAGAATGACAAGCGTGACCAAAAATCAGTTTGGTTTCATGCCTGGGAGGTCGACCATGGAAGCCATTTTCTTGGTACGACAACTTATGGAGAGATATAGGGAGCAAAAGAAGGACCTGCATATGGTGTTCATTGACTTGGAGAAGGCCTATGTTAAGATACCGCGGAATGTTATGTGGTGGGCCTTGGAGAAACACAAAGTCCCAGCAAAGTACATTACCCTCATCAAGGACATGTACGATAATGTTGTGACAAGTGTTCGAACAAGTGATGGCGACACTGATGACTTCCCGATTAAGATAGGACTGCATCAAGGGTCAGCTTTGAGCCCTTATCTTTTTGCCTTGGTGATGGATGAGGTCACAAGGGATATACAAGGAGATATCCCATGGTGTATGCTCTTTGCGGACGATGTGGTGCTAGTCGATAAGAGTCGGACGGGGGTCAACAGGAAGTTGGAGTTATGGAGGAAAACTTTGGAATCGAAAGGTTTTAGACTTAGTAGGACTAAAACCGAGTACATGAGGTGCGCTTTCGGTACTACTAGGCACGAGGAGGAGGAGGATGTTAGCCTTGATGGGCAGGTGGTGCCGCAGAAGGACACCTTTCGATATTTGGGGTCAATGTTGCAGAAGGATGGGGATATCGATGAAGATGTGAACCATCGAATTAAAGCCGGATGGATGAAGTGGCGCCAAGCTTCTAGCATTCCCTGTGACAAGAGGGTGCCACAAAAGCTAAAAGGCAAGTTCTATAGGACGGCGGTTCGACCCGCAATGTTGTATGGCGCTGAGTGTTGGCCGACTAAAAGGCGACATGTGCAACAGTTAGGTGTGGCGGAGATGCGCATGTTGAGATGGATGTGTGACCACACAAGGAAGGACCGAATCCGGAATGATGATATACGAGATAGAGTTGGGGTAGCGCCAATTGAAGAGAAGCTTGTCCAACATCGTCTGAGATGGTTTGGACATATTCAGCGCAGGCCTCCAGAAGCCCCAGTACATAGCGGACGGCTAAAGCGTGCTGATAATGTCAAAAGAGGCCGGGGTAGACCGAACTTGACATGGGAAGAGTCCGTAAAGAGAGACCTGAAGGATTGGAGCATCACCAAAGAACTAGCCATGGACAGGGGTGTGTGGAAGCTTGCTATCCATGTGCCAGAACCATGAGTTGGTCGCGAGATCTTATGGGTTTCACCTCTAGCCTACCCCAACTTGTTTGGGACTAAAGGCTTTGTTGTTGTTGTTGTCTTGATTGAATAACTGAAACAATTCTTGAAACTCAACCTACAAATCTTTTGCATGGAAGTAATGCTCTTCCTTGACTTTCACCATGAGGGAATCTCGTCCCTTCTTGACTTCTCTCAGGTACCAGTTATGCAAATGGCGCATTCTCGTTGATAGATTCTCGACCTCCCTGACCAGATCTTGGCCGGGGACATATTTCCATGCTACTTCGTGATCTTGAATCTTGGGGAGTTCCTCGATGCATAGGAGTTGTTCAACAGTGACACCGGCGTCTCTAGCCATCTGTCTATGAGCGTCGGTTATTACCGGCTGATCGGCGGTACTCACACCATGTGATTGTACAATGAGCGGGGGGGTCGATTGCACTGCCTGTTCTCCCAGCTGGGGAACAGTTTTCCCGCATTTACTACTCCTTGCTTGGCTCGAGCTCGACTCCTTATCTTTTTGTGCCACATATAACTTCTTAATACAACGCTCATAGTCTGAGTCCGTCCTCTTCACAGCCGGTTGAGCATTATCAATAAAGTGTTGTATGACTTCATCAGGTATTTTCTCCTTCGGCGGGGGTTGTTTCCGTGCAAAATCCCTTGTCAGATACACCATTCTCTGCCTTCCATTGCAGCAATTCCAGTGTGGTACCCAGCTTTTTCTTGTCATCTTCGCAATTTGGGTACAATAATTTCTTGTGATCCTCTAACATGCGCTGCAACTTCAGCTTCTCCTTTTCACTTGCGCAGTTTCTCTTTGCATCGGCAATGGCCCGACCAAGATCATCAGCGGGCTCATCTGATGCCTCTTCTTCAGCTTCTTCCCCCATTGCCGGCTCAGCTTCTTCCCCCATTGTTGTACCATCGTATTCAGGGAACCCATGGCCAGGATAGCTGTCATCATCCTCTTTTTCATCATTCTGTTCCATTAGGACTCCTCTTTCTCCGTGCTTGGTCCAACAGTTATAGCCGGACATGAAACCGGACGTAAACAGGTGGACGTGAATGGTTCTTAAGTTAGAGTAATTGTGATCATTCTTACAGACAGCACATGGACAACACATAAAACCATCCGCCCGCTTGTTTGCCTCAGCCGCAACCAGAAAAGTACCCACGCCATTAATGAATTGGGGAGAGCATCGGTCATCGTACATCCATTGCCGGCTCATCTTCATTAAACAACACCGAAAAGACCAAATTAATACAAGTTCATACATATAATTCATACACACTTATTCTCATAAAACAACATACAAACTCTCTAGCTAAAGCATTTAAATGCAACAACAAATGCGATCAAGATCGCAACTAAGGTAACAATTGATCCAACAGCATAGTGATACCAAGCCTCTTGATTAACGACATATTTTTTAAATTTTCTAATCTTCAAGCGCATTGCATCCATCTTGATCTTGTGATCATCGATGACATCGGCAACATACAACTCCAGTTTCATCTTCTCTTCAATTCTTTTCAATTTTTCTTTCAAATACTCGTTTTCTTTTTCAACTAAATTTAACTTCTCGACAAGAGGGTCGGTTGCAATTTGCGGTTCACATACCTCCTAGATAAAAATATCTATGTCAACTTGATGGGCATAATTGTCATAAACGCGAAATGCAACAAATAGTTATAAAAGAGAATATATATACCATATCCAAATCATAAACCGGACGAGGGCCGACGGGGACGGATATCAAAGTCATGGCACTATGTATAACAAACAATCATACATGTAAGAAAATTATACAATTAACTATCTAAGTCATACAAATAAGATTTTTTTTTATAAAAAGGATAAGAACAAGAGGCTCACCAAGGTGTGGTGCCGGCGACGGGACGGTGCGGGAGATCGACGGTGGTTAGGACGGGGACGGGAAGGCACTAAGTAAACCACACCTACACATATGCAAACTAAGAAGTTAATTTGAGCTCAAATTGCATATAAATCAAATAAACTCCCACATAATTACTCCCAAACTAGAACCCACAAATCACTATACTTATAGAGCATTGCACGAGCTAATCTAGCAATGAGAGATGAAAGGACAAAGTTGCTAACCTTTGTGAACACTTGGATTGATGGGGTGCCTTCAAATCTTGACAAATTTTTGCAAAAATGGAGGATGAGCTCGAGCAAGAGGGGAAGAACAGAGAGGAGAGGAAAGGGGAAAAACAGAGAGCTTCGGCTCGGGCTGGACGAAGGGTTTATATAGTGACACCTTTAGTCCCGGTTCATGTAACAAACCGGGACTAAAGGTTAACCTCTAGTCCCGGTTCATGTAACAAACCGGGACTAAAGGTTAACCTCTAGTCCCGGTTTGTGACACGAACCGGGACTAAAGGGGATCGTGGGCCCCAGCCTGACACCAGCCTGCCAGCAGACCTTTAGTCCCGGTTCATGTAACAAACCGGGACTAAAGGTTAACCTCTAGTCCCGGTTTGTGACACGAACCGGGACTAAAGGTGATCGTCCTGACACCAGCCTGCCACCACACCTTTAGTCCCGGTTTGTGTCACAAACCGGGACTAAAGGTTCAACACGAACCGGGACTAATGATTCCCCTGCCCCTAGCCGTTGGAACCGGGACTAATGGTCACATTAGTCCCGGGCCGTAGTCAAACCGGGACTAATGATGCGAACGTAAAGTCGTTTTTCTACTAGTGTACCATCTAAGGACTCTCTAACAAGCCTGACAATTCGAGATGCAACTTCCAATACAGCAGTATTTGTCGGAGCACAGGTAAGTGTCTTTACGCCCTTGATGAGCATTGCCCACAGGATAGTGCTGATGGTTTTTGTTTTACCTGTCCCAGGGGGGCCCCATATTAGTTTTAGGGAAGGCGAGGTGTTCTCCATTACTGAGACACAGTCTGCTACTGCATTCAGCTGTGAATCATTTAAGTGAAACTTCTCAAGGCCAAGACCATCAATTGATTTACAAGTGAAGCTTTGAGATATCTGAGAGTATGACGAGGTATCACGCACTACCTTCAAGAGGAGAAATGGGCAAGTAAACTAATTATTTAGAATAATATCTATAGAAACCATGCATTGCATAAGAACTTATGGGAGTTATCGCAGTCGAAATTAAGAAGGATATGATTAACATTTTTTTCTGTAATAAGGATATGATAAACATTACTGCCAATGTGATATAAAGTGGAAGCAATAGAAAACTAATGTTAACGCAAAGGAATTCTTGCATGGAGAGCCTTAGGTTGACAAAACATAATAAGACAGGAAGAGCATGTGCATGTCCATGTACTAATTACAGTACAAACTTATACGCCTAATATAGTGCACATAAAAGTTGATAACAGGCATACCGATGTATCAAAAAGGAACTAACACTTATTTTTGCACGTAACCAACTGGCATACCTTTCGCTTGTATGGCCACACCAGATCAACGATACCAGAAGCTTCCATATGAAGGCACTTCCATATACGGTTGTACGTCGTCATATTTATGAGAAACACAGCAAATGATGGCACCAAAGGCATTTCTGTTTCTGGGTCTACTTCAACGGCAATATCAGATGAAAACCGAACAATACAAAAATTGGGTGGGAAATCTCCATCTTCTTTGTCTCCAGATTTCAGAACTGAACCTAAAACATATGATCCCTTATTTTGTCTCAAATCAGACACATGCTGCGGTTTCTTCAAGGACACAACTATTATGTCCCCCTCTTTGGGATCGTATGTCTCCCTCGACTTCTGATCCTTTGATGGTTCGGAAACCTCAAAACAGAATATTGATTTCTCATCATCAAACTTCTCCACCCAGATTATTTCTATAAAGTTTGCCTGGGCATAACCATCCAGTGACGAAAAGACATCAGCATGTACTTCTTCAATGAGAGGGCATGTGAATGAATTCAAATAAGTGGGCAAGGACGTGAAGGTATCCGGTATGCTCTTGACCTGCGGTGAGTGTCCACATAACTTAATTAGTTCTCATTCGAAGTAAAATTGAAGAGCAATCAATGATCAGTGTGAGAAGAATAATGCAATATAGAGTTCAGGTGAGGTATGGTCCACTAGGGGATACAAACCATTTGATGTACACTATACTGGAATGCAATCACCGCAGTATAAATAAAGAGCATAACTTTGTTGAGATATCAGGATTCAGCACTGGACTAATTACCAGAACAAAAATACTCAAGCCTGTTAAAATGACAAGCATACTACGTGCACAAATAATACACCTAAGTTACAGTCTTATCATGGATGGTTTCCTGAGCCACCTGCGGAGATTTTACCAAAAATGCGCAACTCGGTTGAAAGCAGTTCTTATTTTGAGGGAGGGGAGTCTGCTTGGCAAAACAACGAGCACCTACCATACAACCTCTGGGAGCCGCCGCCCACAACAACGCGGCTGAGTAGATATTAGAAATGAGAGACTAGTAGGCGAAGGTTGGGGGGTCATCACACAGCAGCAGCCTCCGTTAGAGGGAGGAGATCGACCTATCATCTCCCCGGCCAACGACGGAGCACAGAGGAGAAGGAAGGGGAGAGTTGAATGGGTCTTGCGAGCAACTTTTTCCGTTGAATGGGAGGGGATTACCCGCAACTTGGGCCGAACAAGCCTTGGCCCCTGAAATCTTGTTGCCCTAGATGCTGAACTACTTCTGTTTTAACTAGTCGAAAAAAAATGTCTCAAAAAAAAAAAACTTGTCGAAAAAAAAACTTCTGTTTTTTGACAGGTGCTTTTGTTTTTTTACAGGGCGGACCTAATTCAGTTATCTATTCCCTCCATTCACAGATATTAAAATGTTTTGGATATCTCAACATGGACTACATACATACTGAAATAAGTGAACAAAAACACAAAAACACGTCTATATACATCTGATTCGGAAAAAAGTTAAAACATTTTATACTAGTGATTGGAGGGAGCACATGACAGTGAAACTCGGACATACGGCAAAAGAGATTTTAATAAAAAAATAGTAGCATATTATGTGTCCTAAATAAAAGAGGGTATATCATGTTATCTAGTAAAGAGCTATAGATCCCTGAAAAAATAGTAGGAAATTGAAAAGTACATAACACAAGTTTATTACAAGAAATCTATAATATAATTAGCTATACAGATATTATGAGCACCTAAATAAACCTTTCGTGTGGTTCATCCAAAAATTCAGGAAGATAATAATATTTTCGAAGTTCATATATTTTCACTGCATTCATTTGATTTTGTTTTACTAGAAAATGTGCCATCACTTCAACCAAATGAACAGCAGGATGGACAGCAAGACCAATCAAGCTCCATTCAGAAGAAAAAAAACAAGATCAATGAAGCCCGGAAGAACGAAAATGTGCGGAACCACAGTGACCGAGTTAAAATGCTGGTCCACTCGTGAACATGCGTCTGTCCTATCTTACAAGCAAACAAGGTGAGAACTCAAGATCAGATGTACGTCACCTGCTTCCTGAAGAGGTCGTTGTTGAAGATATCTTGGACGGACCAAGAGAATATTTTGCCCTCCAGGACGCCGAGATCAAACCTGCTGAGCGCCTTGTCGTCCTTGTTCACCGAAGCCCAGTAGCTACGCACAGCCTCCCTCTTCCTCTCGGCATCCATCTCGTCCTCTGCGCTCTGGAACTCCTCGTCCATGGCACTCATGCTGCTCTATCTTCCTACTGCCGCTCTCGTCGTCCTCGCCTCGGACCCTTGCTAGCCACCACTACGAGAACCAGTGACGCATGTATTGGGAGACACTGCGAGAGTGTACGAGGCCGATGGAGTTCTCGAGCTTAAAGTAGTAGTAGTAGTAGTACTGGTGTTGGTTGATATCATCCGTGGGGGTTCCCGGGTCGAAGTAAATGTAGCCAGGTGCGAGATTGGCCGTGTGCGTGAACCGTCTCTCTTCCCGATGGGCGCGTGCGGCTGAGTAAATAAAAGTAGCAAATTGAACGCAAGATTTCCCGGATATGCCGCGAGGCTGCAGCCTTGAAACCAAACGCAAGATTTTAGTACCGGGGAGAGATGAGAGATGCTTCTCCCTTAGAGCATGGTTAAGAGCAAATACAATAGGTCTAGTCAGTCAGCTATAAGCAGTACCACATCACCAAAAATCACTGCTGGAGGAGAGGGAGGGAACGAAAAAGAAGGGAGCGGGCGCTCCAGCTATCGCCCGCTACTCAAGAGTGTATCCTTGCCTCTCTTTACATGCAAACATTAAATAGTACTAACTAGTTTACAGCCAAACTATTGTATTAGTGGGCTTTTATAAAGGCTTTATGTGATGTGGCATTGGCATATAAACCGAAATTGCTTTGCACACGATCTTTGTACATACGATCTGATGTGTCTCTACTAGACTCCATGCTGCATTTCTTTTCTTTTCCCGATGGAGCTGGTTGATTGGACGAAAGCACATGCAACAACAATCGTATGTGTTTTCGGACGTGAAAATGTCGTATGTATAGCAGGGCTCCATATAAACATGCCATGTCATTAAAAAGATAGCACTATTAACTATTCATACAATAAGGTTGGCTATAAGGGTGAAACTTTTTCCCACTTTGTCTCTATCTCTTTCCTCTCATTAAATGTTTTTACCTAGGAGCACGCATAGAGACGGGCTCTTGCATGAGAGCCCACTCCTCCACTTTTTCCTTGTCTCTCCTCTACATGGACAAAAGTACCATGTAAGTAGGCTTATAGCCCACTATTGTACTTGTTCTTAGTTATGTTTCATACAGGTATGCCCTTAAAAACATCCTTTGAATGCAAATCCAATGATTTTTCTTAGTTTTGAAAAAAAGGAAAAAAAATAGAGTGAGCAAGTGCAATAGGGTGACATAGGCAGGATACATAAGAGATGTCACTTCAGATTTTTGTCCAGTTGGAGGAGAGAGCAGGGCACCCGACGGCACACGTGTTGTCTAGGAAGCATTGTAGGGGTACCCTGCTCCCCCTAACGTACGGGTTTTGGCTTGGTGAGTTGCGACTAATTCTCTGGCTACTATGGCAAATAAAGCACATCGTAACATGGTTGTTACTGATACATGTGTTATTTGTGGGATAGAACCCGAGGATACATTCCACGCCATGTGCAGATGTCCAATGGCGCAAGACTTGTGGCGAGCTATGCGAGCACATTGGAGAATGCCGAGGCTGGAGGATATTTCCCAAAGTAGTACGGAGTGGATCCTACAGCTCCACAACCAGTGCAATACTGACGAGAGGGTATCCATCCTGATCACTTTCTGGCGGACATGGCACGTCCACAATGAGATAACCCACCACAAACGGGCTCCCCCTGTTGATGCGTCTACAAGATTCCTATGCAACTATATTGAGTCCTTGCTATGCATCAAGCAGTACCACGAAGCAGACGTTGCCAAAGGTAAAATGGTCATATCCTTTGAGCAGCAGGGCCTGTCAATGCAGGGAATAGATAAGGTGGCGTTAACACCTCGACGACCAAGTCCTTGGCGTCGACCTCCAGACGACTGGAACAAACTAAACGTGGATGGTGCGTTCCTGGAGTCCAACAACAGTGGCGGGGCAGGAATGATCCTGCGAGATGCCATGTGTGACATTATCTTTGCCTCATGACAGCACCCCCTGACCTGCACCTCCGCACAAGAGGCTGAGATGGCAACATGTATGGAGGATGTGAGTCTAGCACTGGAGTGGAGTGAGTGGCCATTCGTGTTGGAGACGGACTGCCTTGTACTGGCTAATATGTTCTCTTAAACTGAGACGAACCGCTCACCTGTAGCTGCATATATACTTTGGCGAGATCAAAAGGCTTCTTGGGGCTGGGAGAGAGTACTTTATATGACATGTACTAGAGGGGGGAACAAGATTGCCTATGCTTTAGCTCAGATGGGAAAAACAACCCAAAGCACCACTGTTTGGCTGCGTGGGGGCGGATGAAATTGGCAATCTCTGTAATAACAATTGTAGTGCCTCTGCTTAATTAATGGATTTTTCCTTTAAAACAAAAAAGAAGAAGTGAGAAGAGAAGCGGGCTATAGATTTACAACCGGAGGGGGAGGGGACAACCGCTCAATGGTATGTATAGCCTTGCCAATTCGATCAATTAATCTGTGCTAGGGCTTAGTCCTTTCCCGATCCTCCCAGTAACGGCGTAACACATTGACTCACATGCCAGCTTCCTGTCCTTTCCTGTTCGACTCAACAGGCGCGACCACGACTAATTTCCGGCTTGCCTGCTTCGTCGGGCGTCGTCGTTGGTGATTGGCTAAGGTGGCTGCCATGTGCATCGCACCTATCGATTTCGACTAGTCAAATAGCCAACTGTCTCTCTTACATCACGACCCACGTGTCATGCTAAGGCGGAGGCAGCTAAGCGAGTGTATTGCAGAAAACCACCACATTGAAGCGTGGTGTTGCAGAAAAGACTCTTCTACGAAATTGTGCCAGAAAACACTGATTTTTGTCCTAATCATTTGCAGAAAACACCTAACCTTCTGTTCGGGCATTTTAACCTCTATTATGACAGGTGGGGCCCGTTTGTGATGACGTGGCGTAACGGGCACGATCACACGCCGTCTGACGGCGCTACAGTGGCAACAGACTCGCCGTCTCGGTCGAACCCTAACCGGCTCGGGTCCTCACTCTCCCTTGTCCAGTTCATTCCCCCCTTTCCCCACTCTGCTCTCCTCTGTCTCTCTCTCCATCCTCCATGGCGACGGCGAGCCCTGACGACGGCGGGGGAGTGGATGGCGATGGCGGCGGAGGGTTGCTTGGCAGCGGCGAATCGAACCAAGTGGAGGAGGTGTGCGGCAGCTCAAACCCTAGTCAGGCCCCGAAGAGGAGAGCGCCGTCGCCGTCGCTGGAGTACCGCGCCACCGGCGCTCTTGCCCGTGCTGTGCAGGCGACTCCGACGGGTAGCCATCAATGGGCTTCTGGATTTGGCGGCGTGGAGTAAGTTCTCCCCCTCCTCTACTGTCGATTCTAGGGTTAGGGTTCAATTTCTCATAGCTCAGTACTTAGGCTTCGATTTGAATGAACTGTAGGTCATTATTGTTTGTAGTTTAACCTCTGATATGTATCCTATCTATTAGATAGTTGAATTTAGTCAGTAGTATAATTAAGCTAAGTCAGTATAACTAAGTACTTGTTATGGATATGTATGTGTGTTCATTGTTTATTGTGTTTTTAGTCAGTATAACTAAGTACCTCTGAAACTTGACTATAGTTGCATTTAGTCAGTAGTATTATTAAGTCAGTATAATTTAGTCAGTGCATTGAAACTGTATGTGTGTTCATTGTTTTTTTTTTTGCATAAATATAGTCAAGTTTCAGTGCATAATTAAGTTGTTCATTGTTTCAGTTCACTGTATATGTGTGCACTGATTGTTTCAGTGCACTCTATTTACTTCAGTTTATCATTGTTCTTAATTATTAGAAATGTATGCACTGTATTTAATTATTAGAAATTAATGTGTAGTTTCTTTGCTTTGTAGTTTGTGTGATGATGTGTGGGAAGTTAGGCTCCACTTTCATGACAGGGACAATTTGGAAAGAAGCATGTGTGTTTCAGACATAACATTTCTGAATCTTATAGCACTAATAGAGACAGCAGGATATGGTGAGGATGACTACCTGTACTTTGTGAGGGATGCTGGCTTGGGAGTAGCTGGTTTGGAAGAGATCTGTGATGATGACAAGGTTAATGAGATGTTAGACCACATTGCCAACAGAGATCAGACCATAGTTAATCTGACAGTAGTTAGGGGTAGTGAGCCCAGACCTGGAGATTTAAACATAGGTCATGTTTGTGAGCAGCAGGTTCCTATAGGCAGTGTTGGAGAGAGGACTGTGTATGAGGTCAGTGATGAAGGTGTTGTGTACAGGTCACTATCGAAAAAATCAAGGAGAGTTGCACAAGTTGATGAGCAGGAGGCACAGCCAATTCAGTTTTACTCCACACAGCAGAGCACACATCTGTTTATGCACAAAGCAGGAGATGTAGATATGGATCAAGGAAATGCAGGAGATGTTGATTTGGAGCAAGAGGAGTTGGAAAGAACTATGGAGCTTAAGAGGAGGAATAAAATTCAGAGGTTTAAGAAGCATAAGAAGAGTGTTGAGAGGGTGGAGGTAATTAAAAGAAAACTTCCTGTTTTACTAACTGAAGATGACTCTGACTTGGAGCAAGATGAGGATTTCATGGCTAGGATGGCTGAGATGAGGAGGCAGAGAGAGGACCCACTTTTACACTTTGAAGGTGACACTGATGTTGAAGAACCTTATGAGCTAGAAGAAGAGGAAGTGCAGGAGGAACATGGAGAGAGTGAGGAGCATGGAGAGGATGAGGAATTTGAAGAGGAGATGGTACCACAGGGGCAAAAGAGGAAGAAGTTGAAAGTAAGAAAGGGGCCAACAAGTAGATCACATGCAAGTTTGGAGCAAGAATTTGAGGATGTTTGGGTACCATCATCTGATGAGGATCCAAATCCTGGTGATTTGAAGGAGGAGGAAGATGATGGGGCAGTACCAAGAATCCAAACCAAGAATCTGGTATGCTGAGGATAGAGAGAGCCCAGAGATGTAGTTTGTTAAGAAGCTTTGTTTTGAAAGTGTTTACCAATTTAGAAGGGCACTTCTCGCATTTCACATAGCTCAAAACAGAAACTATCAGTTTCATAGGAACTGCAATGACAGAATCATAGCTATGTGCACAGAAGAACACTGCCCTTTCTTCATTGCAGCTTCTGTGGTGGCAAAAGAGAGAACATTCTGCATTAGAAAGGCAAATTTTGTGCACACATGTCCAGCTGTAGCAGAGAGCACCAAGGTGACTACCAAGTGGGTTACACATCAGGTCTTAGAAGCAATAAGAACAGATTTGAACACATCAATAAGTACAATAATGCAAAATCTGAAGAGCAAGTATGGAGTTGAGATCAACACTCATATGGCATACAGGGCTAAGAAAAACGCAATTAAGATGGTGCAAGGAGATCAGAGGGGGAAGTATACCAGGATCAGGGATTACTTGCAGGCTGTGTTGGACACAAATCCAGGTAGTAGGTGCATTGTCACTACTAAGTTCTTAAAAGAGCATCCAAGCAAGAATCCAAGGTTCCATGGTTTGTTCATCTGTTTGAATGCTTGCAAAGAAGGATTTCTGAATGGATGCAGACCATTCATAGGTGATTACTGTACTTTGTTTACTTTGCCATATGTTCATACATGCCTTGTTTCTAACTTGTGTTGTGTGCCATTGCAGGTGTGGATGGATGCTTCATCAAGCTGTTTACTGACCAACAAATCCTTGCTGCCACAGGAAGGGATGGGAATAATAACATATATCCCATTGCTTTTGCTGTTGTGGACAAAGAAGACACAAACAGTTGGACTTGGTTTCTATCTGAACTAAAGATAGCAATTGGTGGAGAATCAGGGAGATTTGGTTATTACACCATAATCTCTGATAGACAGAAGGTAATTCCCATGTCATTTTTCATATTAATTGGTTAGTTGTATTTGAAAGTGATAACTTAGTTCATAATGATTGCTTAGTTGTTGATTATATACATTGCTTACTAATAGTTCATATTATTTGCATTGCTTAGTTGTGATTATGGTCATTTCTCCAAACGGGGCCTTCTGAAAGCTGTAAACCATGTATTCCCCAATTCCCCACATAGATTCTGCCTTAGACACATCTATCAAAACTTTCAGACTGCCAGTTTTAGGGGGTCAGAATTAAAGCAGTACATGGATAAGGCTAGTTACTCTTATACTGAACATGACCATCTTGCTGCAATGGATGCTCTTAAAAAAGAGTGTAAGGCTGCTTGGGCTTGGCTTAACAAAGTTCCTAGAAGTGCTTGGGCTAGATTTGCAATGGACTTCAATTGCAAAACTGACCTAGTTGTCAACAATATTAGTGAGGTCTTTAACAAGATGATATTAGATGTGAGGGGTAAACCAATAAAGACCATGGTAGATGGAATCAGGACTAAGTTGATGGTTAGGTTCAATGAAAATAGGACTAAGACAGAGGTTGCCAAGTGGGATATATGCCCAACATATGCTGAGTTGCTTGAAGAAGCAAAGAAATATTCTAGGAACTGTCAAGCATTGATGGCTGGGCCAAATATTTACCAAGTGACAAGCAATGAGAAAACCTATTCAGTTAACTTGCAGCATAGGACATGTGGGTGCAGAAAATGGGATATGACTGCACTCCCATGCAATCATGCAGTATTAGCTATCACCAAAGCCAAACTGAGGCCTGAGGACTTTGTACATGACTTTTTCAAAAAGCCCATGTATCTGGCAGCATACAACCCCATCATACTTCCTGTACCAGGACAATATCTCTGGCCCAAGACCAACACCAGAGACATAGAACCTCCAATGTTCAAGGATAAGCCAGGGAAGCAGCAAACCAAGAGGAGAAAGAGCCAGTTTGAGCCACCAGCACCTAAAGATACATCTAGGATGGCTTCAATTACATGCAGCAACTGCCAGCTTGTAGGTCACAGATACACATCATGCAAAAAGACCCTAAAGCCAGGCTTAGCAATGAGAAAGAACAAGCATGAGGTTTGTACTAGCTGCCATTCATTTTGTTTTCTTACAGTTGAATGTATTAACTTGCTACAATTCTTAAATGCAGTCTAACAGGACAGAGGAGGGTAGCACACAAGGAAGCAGGGCACCGGCAGCACCAAGGGGAGCACCAAGGGGAGCTGCATCAACTACCACAGCAGCACCAAGGGGAGCACCAAGGGGAGCTGCATCAACTGCCACAGCAGCACCAAGGGCAGCTTCTTCAACAGCTCCAGCACCAAGGGGAGCTACCTCTGCAGCTGCTGCAAGTAGGAGAGCTCCATCAGCTGCAGCCACTAGAAGAGCTTCAACAGCTGCAGCTGCCACAGCAGCACCATTCTTGCCACCAAGACAGAGAAAACAACCCAGCAGGATGAAAGACTATTTCTATGCTTCAGGGAACTAATGTTGCTATCCTATGGCAAACCTTGTTGATGATGTGATCTGGCTAAACTAGTAATTGCTAAGATCTATTTTGGGAACAACTTATGGTGGTTTCATGTTATTAGCAAGAAACAACTTATTATGATCTTGCTATTATGGTACTGTAAGCACTGCTATTAGATGCACTGTTCTGATGATATCTATTTGTGTCAAGTTGTGATGTTGGATTGTTCTGTTGTGATGCACTGCTCTGATGATATCTATTTGTGTCCAGTTCTGATGATATCTATTAGGCTCAAGGTGATCCTATGGTCATTTGGTCGATATATCGATGAAATGAGGCTAAAGGTGACCCTACGGTCATTTCATCGATATATCGACAAAATGAGGCTTAAGGTGACCCTAGGTTCATTTTGTCGATATATCAATGGAATGAGGCTAAGGTGACTCTAGGTTCATTTTGTCGATATATCGATGAAATTAGGCTCAAGGTGATCCTATGGTCATTTGGTCAATATATCGATGAAATGAGGCTCAAGGTGATCCTATGGTCATTTGGTCAATATATCGATGAAATTAGGCTCAAGGTGATCCTATGGTCATTTGGTCAATATATCGATGAAATGAGTCTAAAGGTGACCCTACGGTCATTTCATCGATATATCGACAAAATGAGGCTTAAGGTGACCCTAGGTTCATTTTGTCGATATATCGATGAAATGAGGCTAATGTGACCCTAGGTTCATTTTGTCGATATATCGATGAAATGAGGCTAAGGTGACCCTAGGGTCATTTTGTCGATATATCGATGAAATGAGGCTAAAGGTAACCCTACGGTCATTTCATCGATATATCGACAAAATGATGCTTAAGGTGACCCTAGGTTCATTTTGTCGATATATCGATGAAATGAGGCTTAAGGTGGCCCTAGGTTCATTTTGTCGATATATCGATGAAATTAGGCTCAAGGTGATCCTAGGGTCATTTTGTCGACATATCGACATATCGACAAAATGAGGCTTAAGGTAAGGTGACCCTAGGGTCATTTTGTCGATATATCGACGAAATGAGGCTTAAGGTGACACTATGGTTACATTGTCGATATATCGATGAAATGACCCTCAAGGTGAATCCATGAATCTAGATGACAAAATTTAGTAAGTCGCCACATATCATCAAATTGGACTCACATCAAGTTTCATAACTGGATCCAACAACATAGTTCAAAAAATACATACTTAAAGTACTTGGTTCACAAATTCAAACTACAGTACTGGATAGATGATTATCATCTACATTACAACACTGTTGGATCCAACTACATTGTTGAACAATGCATACTAGATGCACACTAGTCATCTAAGATGGCCTTCACCCCCTGAAGCTTCTGCTTTATCTTTTCCTCAGACTTCTGAAGCTCAGAAATGTGAAACTGCAACTTATGCCTCTCTTCTGTTAGCCTTTCCTTCTCCTTCAAATGATTGAATTTCAGATTCCTAATCACATTGGCTTGAGCACCTGTGAGATGCTTCAGAGTTTCATATTTTTCCTGTAGCTTATTATTCTCCTCATCTTTCTTTGACAACTCTGCCTTCAAGTTTCCAACTTCATTGTCTAGCTTAGCTATATTCATAGCTGCTTTGTCCTTCTCCTCCTGCTGTTAGCTTAACTGCACAACCCTCTGCTCCTGGGCATCCAAAAGAGCATTCACATCACCAACTAACTTCTGATAGTTCTCCTGCAGTGTCTTCTTCTCTTCTGTGAGGTTGTGAATTGTAAATGAACTCTCAAGGTTGTCATTGGTCCTTGCTGCCTTACTCTCCTCATACATATCCCATAACTTGGCCAATGCCTTCTCCATTGAGTCTGGCCATTCAAAATCAATCCATTGTTATACTCCACAATTTATGCCTTCCTGTACAACAAACAAAATACCAATAAATAATAAGCTAACTGAGTGCCATGCCCACTCTTACCATAAACAAAAAGCATTGTTAATGAGGTTAAGTAAACATGAGACAACATTTGGCTTGAGCACTGTTAATGAGACATGCACTGTTAAAGAGGTTTAGGGAAGTAATCTGTACAGCAAGAACATGAGACAACAATTGTTACCAAATAAACAATGACCACTGTTAATGAGGTTCAGTAAACAATGACCACTGCAATCAGCTTATTAATTAAGTATGAGCAAACTGAGTTCAGTAAACAATTCATAAAGCACTGACCCAGTAAACAATGAGTACCTTGCACTAATGACAACACAACAATAAACAAAGACCTAGCACTAACCAAAGCTAAACAACTAGTTAAACAACTAATTAAGCACTGAACAGATCCCATAATGTTGTCCAACCATTAAACATAGCCAATGAGCATACCCAAGAGGAAAACTGTTTATGAATCATACCTTCTGAGCACAGCCAAGAAACCTCATGCCGGTGTGCATCCCTTCAAAAGCATCTAAGCGCTCTGTCGGCTGGCCGTGTTCGCACAACACACTCACATCTGCCTCAATGCCGCTAAAATACGGGTCGTGCATGGTAGCAGGAAGCTGCGGGAGCAAACAAAGAAAGCCCTAGGTTCAGATCGAGCTCATTCATTAAATCCCCAATTCACTAACCGTAACCCTAGCTATAGCTATCTAACAAACTGACCTTGATGATGCCATCACAGGAGGAGCTGACGTTCATCACTGATTCCTCACTGGTCTCGCCGTCGTTCCATGACACCATGGCGCGGCGGAGCAGCAGAACGGCGACCGGCGTTGGGGGTGGCGGCGGGGGTGGAGAAGGACAGAGAGTGAGAAGAACAGAGTGAGGAACCAGATGCGAGAGAGTGAGGACCCGAGCCGGTTAGGTGCGGGTTCGACCGAGACGGCTGAGTCCGTTGCCACTGTAGCGCCGTGAGACGGCGTGAGATCGTGCCAGTTACGCCACGTCATCACAAACGGGACCCACCTGTCATAACAGAGGTTAAAATGCCCGAACAGAAGGTTAGGTGTTTTCTGCAAATGATTAGGACAAAAATCAGTGTTTTCTGGCACAATTTCGTAGAAGAGTCTTTTCTGCAACACCACGCTTCAATGTGGTGGTTTTCTGCAATGCACTCATTGTCTTGACATCTAGTGAGTAAAATTCTATCTTTGATGGGATCCGTGATAAGCCTACGTACGTCCTAGCTGCTATCCTTAATACGATCAAGTTATTCTGTGTTGCATGTGTGAAATAATGCCGATGCCCATAACCTAGTGAGACTTTCTTCAGCTGGCCAGAACTCTCACCTTTGTTTTGCCCAACCATATAATTAAGAACAGATTCACCACCTTCATCTCCATCATGGATGCTAAACATCCCAACCCCGCCTTCCCCTGCATCGACAATAGCTAATTTTGCATCGCCTCATTCTCCAGGTGGGAAATCTGCAATGGAGAACTCCATAGTACTAGTGTCCAGCACGAGCAGCTTGTTCTGGTTCAACGGCGAGTCCCAGTAGATGCAGCCACCTGAGAAATGGGGCCTGAGAAAACAGAAAGGGTCACTGACAACGACTATATCCCTCCAGTCCTGGGACGATGAGGCGGCTTGCCATTCCCCGGTGCTCGAAGAGAAGACGAGGACGGCCAGATTAATTCCGCAACGTGCCATCCAGATCACACTGAACTCAGTTTCTTCAACCTTGTTGGGTGAAATGAGGAAGGGCACGCAGAAGCGCCTGAAACAATCGTTGACCGAGTTCTCCACCGATGCCACCAGGTCTTCAGGCACTAGGGGGAGCAGGATGTACTGCCGGTGCAAGGGGTCGCATACCACGAGCTCCGTGAAGATCGGGGGCACCTCGTCCTTTTCGGGCTTGCGCGCGAGAAGGACGCGGCCGTCGCGGCTGTTGCGGACGCCCCATCTGCAGTAGGAGGGGAGGAAGGAGAAGCTGAAGTCAGCGGCTAGGGCGAGTGCGCGGGCGGCAGGCGCGGAGGGGTGGGGCGGCGGAGCGGGATGGAACTGGCGATGTGCGAAGAAGCCGAGGACTGGTGGTGCGTGGAGGCGGCAGAAGTGGCGGAGGAATGAGCGGTCGGTGACGAGCCCGTGGAAGGTGACGCAGGCGGCGGAGGTGCGGGCGAGGTAACAAGAGTAGGGCCAAAAAACCCAAACCAAGAATCTGGTATGCTGAGGATAGAGAGAGCCCAGAGATGTAGTTTGTTAAGAAGCTTTGTTTTGAAAGTGTTTACCAATTTAGAAGGGCACTTCTCGCATTTCACATAGCTCAAAACAGAAACTATCAGTTTCATAGGAACTGCAATGACAGAATCATAGCTATGTGCACAGAAGAACACTGCCCTTTCTTCATTGCAGCTTCTGTGGTGGCAAAAGAGAGAACATTCTGCATTAGAAAGGCAAATTTTGTGCACACATGTCCAGCTGTAGCAGAGAGCACCAAGGTGACTACCAAGTGGGTTACACATCAGGTCTTAGAAGCAATAAGAACAGATTTGAACACATCAATAAGTACAATAATGCAAAATCTGAAGAGCAAGTATGGAGTTGAGATCAACACTCATATGGCATACAGGGCTAAGAAAAACGCAATTAAGATGGTGCAAGGAGATCAGAGGGGGCAGTATACCAGGATCAGGGATTACTTGCAGGCTGTGTTGGACACAAATCCAGGTAGTAGGTGCATTGTCACTACTAAGTTCTTAAAAGAGCATCCAAGCAAGAATCCAAGGTTCCATGGTTTGTTCATCTGTTTGAATGCTTGCAAAGAAGGATTTCTGAATGGATGCAGACCATTCATAGGTGATTACTGTACTTTGTTTACTTTGCCATATGTTCATACATGCCTTGTTTCTAACTTGTGTTGTGTGCCATTGCAGGTGTGGATGGATGCTTCATCAAGCTGTTTACTGACCAACAAATCCTTGCTGCCACAGGAAGGGATGGGAATAATAACATATATCCCATTGCTTTTGCTGTTGTGGACAAAGAAGACACAAACAGTTGGACTTGGTTTCTATCTGAACTAAAGATAGCAATTGGTGGAGAATCAGGGAGATTTGGTTATTACACCATAATCTCTGATAGACAGAAGGTAATTCCCATGTCATTTTTCATATTAATTGGTTAGTTGTATTTGAAAGTGATAACTTAGTTCATAATGATTGCTTAGTTGTTGATTATATACATTGCTTACTAATAGTTCATATTATTTGCATTGCTTAGTTGTGATTATGGTCATTTCTCCAAACGGGGCCTTCTGAATGCTGTAAACCATGTATTCCCCAATTCCCCACATAGATTCTGCCTTAGACACATCTATCAAAACTTTCAGACTGCCAGTTTTAGGGGGTCAGAATTAAAGCAGTACATGGATAAGGCTAGTTACTCTTATACTGAACATGACCATCTTGCTGCAATGGATGCTCTTAAAAAAGAGTGTAAGGCTGCTTGGGCTTGGCTTAACAAAGTTCCTAGAAGTGCTTGGGCTAGATTTGCAATGGACTTCAATTGCAAAACTGACCTAGTTGTCAACAATATTAGTGAGGTCTTTAACAAGATGATATTAGATGTGAGGGGTAAACCAATAAAGACCATGGTAGATGGAATCAGGACTAAGTTGATGGTTAGGTTCAATGAAAATAGGACTAAGACAGAGGTTGCCAAGTGGGATATATGCCCAACATATGCTGAGTTGCTTGAAGAAGCAAAGAAATATTCTAGGAACTGTCAAGCATTGATGGCTGGGCCAAATATTTACCAAGTGACAAGCAATGAGAAAACCTATTCAGTTAACTTGCAGCATAGGACATGTGGGTGCAGAAAATGGGATATGACTGCACTCCCATGCAATCATGCAGTATTAGCTATCACCAAAGCCAAACTGAGGCCTGAGGACTTTGTACATGACTTTTTCAAAAAGCCCATGTATCTGGCAGCATACAACCCCATCATACTTCCTGTACCAGGACAATATCTCTGGCCCAAGACCAACACCAGAGACATAGAACCTCCAATGTTCAAGGATAAGCCAGGGAAGCAGCAAACCAAGAGGAGAAAGAGCCAGTTTGAGCCACCAGCACCTAAAGATACATCTAGGATGGCTTCAATTACATGCAGCAACTGCCAGCTTGTAGGTCACAGATACACATCATGCAAAAAGACCCTAAAGCCAGGCTTAGCAATGAGAAAGAACAAGCATGAGGTTTGTACTAGCTGCCATTCATTTTGTTTTCTTACAGTTGAATGTATTAACTTGCTACAATTCTTAAATGCAGTCTAACAGGACAGAGGAGGGTAGCACACAAGGAAGCAGGGCACCGGCAGCACCAAGGGGAGCACCAAGGGGAGCTGCATCAACTGCCACAGCAGCACCAAGGGGAGCACCAAGGGGAGCTGCATCAACTGCCACAGCAGCACCAAGGGCAGCTTCTTCAATAGCTCCAGCACCAAGGGGAGCTACCTCTGCAGCTGCTGCAAGTAGGAGAGCTCCATCAGCTGCAGCCACTAGAAGAGCTTCAACAGCTGCAGCTGCCACAGCAGCACCATTCTTGCCACCAAGACAGAGAAAACAACCCAGCAGGATGAAAGACTATTTCTATGCTTCAGGGAACTAATGTTGCTATCCTATGGCAAACCTTGTTGATGATGTGATCTGGCTAAACTAGTAATTGCTAAGATCTATTTTGGGAACAACTTATGGTGGTTTCATGTTATTAGCAAGAAACAACTTATTATGATCTTGCTATTATGGTACTGTAAGCACTGCTATTAGATGCACTGTTCTGATGATATCTATTTGTGTCAAGTTGTGATGTTAGATTGTTCTGTTGTGATGCACTGCTCTGATGATATCTATTTGTGTCAAGTTCTGATGATATCTATTAGGCTCAAGGTGATCCTATGGTCATTTGGTCGATATATCGATGAAATGAGGCTAAAGGTGACCCTACGGTCATTTCATCGATATATCGACAAAATGAGGCTTAAGGTGACCCTAGGTTCATTTTGTCGATATATCAATGGAATGAGGCTAAGGTGACTCTAGGTTCATTTTGTCGATATATCGATGAAATTAGGCTCAAGGTGATCCTATGGTCATTTGGTCAATATATCGATGAAATGAGGCTCAAGGTGATCCTATGGTCATTTGGTCAATATATCGATGAAATTAGGCTCAAGGTGATCCTATGGTCATTTGGTCAATATATCGATGAAATGAGGCTAAAGGTGACCCTACGGTCATTTCATCGATATATCGACAAAATGATGCTTAAGGTGACCCTAAGTTCATTTTGTCGATATATCGATGAAATGAGGCTAATGTGACCCTAGGTTCATTTTGTCGATATATCGATGAAATGAGGCTAAGGTGACCCTAGGGTCATTTTGTCGATATATCGATGAAATGAGGCTAAAGGTAACCCTACGGTCATTTCATCGATATATCGACAAAATGATGCTTAAGGTGACCCTAGGTTCATTTTGTCGATATATCGATGAAATGAGGCTTAAGGTGGCCCTAGGTTCATTTTGTCGATATATCGATGAAATTAGGCTCAAGGTGATCCTAGGGTCATTTTGTCGACATATCGACATATCGACAAAATGAGGCTTAAGGTAAGGTGACCCTAGGGTCATTTTGTCGATATATCGACGAAATGAGGCTTAAGGTGACACTATGGTTACATTGTCGATATATCGATGAAATGACCCTCAAGGTGAATCCATGAATCTAGATGACAAAATTTAGTAAGTCGCCACATATCATCAAATTGGACTCACATCAAGTTTCATAACTGGATCCAACAACATAGTTCAACAAATACATACTTAAAGTACTTGGTTCACAAATTCAAACTACAGTACTGGATAGATGATTATCATCTACATTACAACACTGTTGGATCCAACTACATTGTTGAACAATGCATACTAGATGCACACTAGTCATCTAAGATGGCCTTCACCCCCTGAAGCTTCTGCTTTATCTTTTCCTCAGACTTCTGAAGCTCAGAAATGTGAAACTGCAACTTATGCCTCTCTTCTGTCAGCATTTCCTTCTCCTTCAAATGATTGAATTTCAGATTCCTAATCACATTGGCTTGAGCACCTGTGAGATGCTTCAGAGTTTCATATTTTTCCTGTAGCTTATTATTCTCCTCATCTTTCTTTGACAACTCTGCCTTCAAGTTTCCAACTTCATTGTCTAGCTTAGCTATATTCATAGCTGCTTTGTCCTGCTCCTCCTGCTGTTAGCTTAACTGCACAGCCCTCTGCTCCTGGGCATCCAAAAGAGCATTCACATCACCAACTAACTTCTGATAGTTCTCCTGCAGTGTCTTCTTCTCTTCTGTGAGGTTGTGAATTGTAAATGAACTCTCAAGGTCGTCATTGGTCCTTGCTGCCTTACTCTCCTCATACATATCCCATAACTTGGCCAATGCCTTCTCCATTGAGTCTGGCCATTCAAAATCAATCCATTGTACTACTCCACAATTTATGCCTTCCTGTACAACAAACAAAATACCAATAAATAATAAGCTAACTGAGTGCCATGCCCACTCTTAACATAAACAAAAAGCATTGTTAATGAGGTTAAGTAAACATGAGACAACATTTGGCTTGAGCACTGTTAATGAGACATGCACTGTTAAAGAGGTTTAGGGAAGTAATCTGTACAGCAAGAACATGAGACAGCAATTGTTACCAAATAAACAATGACCGCTGTTAATGAGGTTCAGTAAACAATGACCACTGCAATCAGCTTATTAATTAAGTATGAGCAAACTGAGTTCAGTAAACAATTTATAAAGCACTGACCCAGTAAACAATGACTACCATGCACTAATGACAACACAACAATAAACAAAGACCTAGCACTAACCAAAGCTAAACAACTAGTTAAACAACTAATTAAGCACTAACCAGATCCCATAATGTTGTCCAACCATTAAACATAGCCAATGAGCATACCCAAGAGGAAAACTGTTTATGAATCATACCTTCTGAGCACAGCCAAGAAACCTCATGCCGGTGTGCATCCCTTCAAAAGCAACTAAGCGCTCTGCCGGCTGGCCGTGTTCGCACAACACACTCACATCTGCGTCAATGCCGCTAAAATCCGGGTCGTGCATGGTAGCAGGAAGCTGCGGGAGCAAACAAAGAAAGCCCTAGGTTCAGATCGAGCTCATTCATTAAATCCCCAATTCACTAACCCTAACCCTAGCTATAGCTATCTAACAAACTGACCTTGATGATGCCATCACAGGAGGAGCTGACATTCATCACTGATTCCTCACTGGTCTCGCCGTCGTTCCACGACACCATGGCGCGGTGGAGCAGCAGAACGGCGACCGGCGTTGGCGGCGGCGGCGGGGGTGGAGAAGAACAGAGAGTGAGAAGAACAGAGTGAGGAGCCAGATGCGAGAGAGTGAGGACCCGAGCCGGTTAGGTGCGGGTTCGACCGAGACGGCTGAGTCCGTTGCCACTGTAGCGCCGTGAGATGGCGTGAGATCGTGCCAGTTACGCCACGTCATCACAAACGGGACCCACCTGTCATAACAGAGGTTAAAATGCCCGAACAGAAGGTTAGGTGTTTTCTGCAAATGATTAGGACAAAAATCAGTGTTTTCTGGCACAATTTCGTAGAAGAGTCTTTTCTGCAACACCACGCTTCAATGTGGTGGTTTTCTGCAATACACTCATTGTCTTGACATCTAGTGAGTAAAATTCTATCTTTGATGGGATCCGTGATAAGCCTACGTACGTCCTAGCTGCTATCCTTAATACGATCAAGTTATTCTGTGTTGCATGTGTGAAATAATGCCGATGCCCATAACCTAGTGAGACTTTCTTCAGCTGGCCAGAACTCTCACCTTTGTTTTGCCCAACCATATAATTAAGAACAGATTCACCACCTTCATCTCCATCATGGATGCTAAACATCCCAACCCCGCCTTCCCCTGCATCGACAATAGCTAATTTTGCATCGCCTCATTCTCCAGGTGGGAAATCTGCAATGGAGAACTCCATAGTACTAGTGTCCAGCACGAGCAGCTTGTTCTGGTTCAACGGCGAGTCCCAGTAGATGCAGCCACCTGAGAAATGGGGCCTGAGAAAACAGAAAGGGTCACTGACAACGACTATATCCCTCCAGTCCTGGGACGATGAGGCGGCTTGCCATTCCCCGGTGCTCGAAGAGAAGACGAGGACGGCCAGATTAATTCCGCAACGTGCCATCCAGATCACACTGAACTCAGTTTCTTCAACCTTGTTGGGTGAAATGAGGAAGGGCACGCAGAAGCGCCTGAAACAATCGTTGACCGAGTTCTCCACCGATGCCACCAGGTCTTCAGGCACTGGGGGGAGCAGGATGTACTGCCGGTGCAAGGGGTCGCATACCACGAGCTCCGTGAAGATCGGGGGCACCTCGTCCTTTTCGGGCTTGCGCGTGAGAAGGACGCGGCCGTCGCGGCTGTCGCGGACGCCCCATCTGCAGTAGGAGGGGAGGAAGGAGAAGCTGAAGTCAGCGGCTAGGGCGAGTGCGCGGGCGGCAGGCGCGGAGGGGTGGGGCGGCGGAGCGGGATGGAACTGGCGATGTGCGAAGAAGCCGAGGACAGGTGGTGCGTGGAGGCGGCAGAAGCGGCGGAGGAATGAGCGGTCGGTGACGAGCCCGTGGAAGGTGACGCAGGCGGCGGAGGTGCGGGCGAGGTCTTCTGGGGTGGGCAGCCGGAGGAATATCTTCTCCAAGAGGTGGCCGGGGATGTCCGGCAAAGTCAATTCAATTTCATTGCTGGTCTCCATTGGAAAGAGGAGGCCGGGCGAGGGGAAGGGGATAGCTGGCCGGCGGGGGAGCCAGCCGCCGGAAACCCTCGACGATGACGACGACTCGACCAGATGGGATCGGGAGTGTTGTGTGCTGCTGGAGTTCAGTTGAGCGATTTTTTGTGCTGCCATCTCTGGGCCTTAGAACGGCAAGAATGCGTAGCGGGCCATCTATGGGCCCATACGGGGCCGTCCTTCGTGCCATTTTTTGATGTTTTGTTCAAACTGCTAAAGTGCCAATTTAGACAGCATTTAGATTCAGTGTTGTATGAGCTCAAAATAAATAAATTCAGCTTTGTATTGGCCTATCCGGCTGTACTTTTTTAAATATAGTTGAGTGTACGATAGATATATGTTTCTTAGTTGTAATATACATGAAATAAGTTTTGCATAGTCAAAATAATTTTCCATGGTAATGAGCTTGTTTTTTTTTTCATAAAGGTAAACATGTCTTAACAAAACTCAAGCGGGCACCTATTCTAAGTTGATTGGCCTTGAATGACGTGGGGGAGGGTGAGTAGCCGGACAAAGATCTCTGGTTGGAGGGTGGTCGGGGGTCGCCATCAAAGACTCAAGATGGCAACGGGGACGAAACCCACTGGGATTTGCTTGCCCAAATCCGTCCCCGCGAGAACACTACAAGCCCGTCCCTGTCCCCATCCCGGGGCACGGGGCCAAGTTTTAGCCCTTCCCCTAAACCCGTCGGGTTTCTAAACCCGCGGGGAACCCGTCCCCGCGAGAAGTCAGCGAAAACAACAGGTTTTGAAAGAAAAACGGGAGCATATTACAACAATAGTTGCAGCAAATATCATCATATTTAAGGCACGAACCCATTTTCTTTCTTTCTTGCAACGGGCGGCTGCAGACAGCGCCGACGGCAGTGCCCTTTCTCCTGACTTGGGACGTGAGGACTCCACCATGGAGTTCATCACCGGTGGCGGCGCCCTTTCTCTGACGGCAGGATGCGTGGAGGGAGATGGCTCGGTGGAGAAGACATGGAGGGAGGCGGCTCGCTGGAGCAGAACATGGTCGGCGGCTAGAGGACCTAGGTTTAGGTTTAGGTGGTGTGCTGTGCGGGAGAGACTTGAGGAGTGAGACTGCCAGAGCGACCGAGCGAGGGGTCCCGTGTTCGCGTGTAGTGGAGGGCCTCGACTCTGGGGGCTGGGGCGCTGGGGCTAAAACGGGTTTGAACCTGCGAAACATGCCGTGTTTTATAATGTACCTAGCAGCAGCCCCGTGGGGTTAGAAATACGCCCATCCTTGTCCCCTAATAGGGTAAAGAACCGCGGGGACGCGGGTTTCGGGGCCCCATTGCCATCTTGATCAAAGACGAGGCCAGTCCCTGCCGGCCTCGAGTGAGGTGGGGAGGGCGAGTAGTCGTACGATTATCTTTGCTTGGAGTTGGTCGGGGATTGCCATCAACTGCGCGCCATTTCCCTATCGGCTTCGAGTGAGGTGGGGAGGGCAAGTAGTCAGGCGAATATCTTTTCTTGGAGGTGGTCGAGGATTGCCATCAACGGCGGGCCATTTCCCTATCGGCCTCGAGCAAGGTGGGGAAGTGCAAGGCGCGGAGGAGCTGACCGCCAAGAACCTCGGAGCGACAGTACGACGGGGCTTTCTTGCCTTTCTTGGGTGGAGTGGGGCAGGGGGGGTGGGGGGGCGGTAATTTTCTCCTGCCGCTGAAATTGGCGTTGGTCAGTCTGATTGTGTAACGGGCCATTTACGTGTCTACTTTTCAGGCCCACCGCCTCTTTTTTTGAACTCCAACATCTCAATTGAAACATCAGAGACTAGCCCCCCTCCCCCCCACCCCACACACAAACAAAGAGTGGAAGTTGAAAGCTGAAACCATGCAAGCCTGGGAATATGAATCACAACTTTACTCTAAACTAATGAAAAAGAATATGAATAGCATCAAGTTAAAGTCTATGCCTCCAAGCTCTAACCCACCCACCTCATGCCTCCAAGCTTGTCAAGAAAATATTGCAGTGTTCAGAGACAATCTTACTTCTAAGCTACTCCCTCCATTTCCTCCATTCCAATGAATGCGGCTCACACCCATTCCAAAATTTAATTTTGATCACCAATTTAACCAACCAAAGGTGGGTTATTTGAATATGCCTTATATTTGAGTAAAAAGCAAAATAAGTAGTTTCTGATCAAATCCATGATCAACAAACCACACCTCAACAAATTCTATAATCTAGAAGAATAAATAATACTGCAGTGAATTCATAACAAACCGTCCATGCCAAAGTCACACGCCATATATAGCAACGGTGTCCATCCATCCATCAACATATCAAAGGTATCCATGCTGCCACAGCGACGAAACTTCTTAATCTGTAGCAATGCTGGAAGCACCCTGATCTTGCAAATCCTTATCACAGCTGTCAAATCTCAGCGGCACGCTAGGTCTGACTATGACTCTGTTGATCTCGACTGTGCGCAAACAAGACAAGAAATTAATCAGACGTTATAGATGAAGAACTTTCAGTTCAGGATGTTGTACAGATTCGGTACTACTTCACAAGCAATATGGAACAAACTAGTCACAGGCACACGCTTTGCTTCGCCAGATGCCCATCTTGAATGAAGGCTCTATGAATTAATTGCGGCTTAACTTTAGCAGTACAACCAAAATTACCTCTCCTAAAGATAGCCTTAGAACACTAATTTCATGGACTGTATATTATAACGGGCGATGACGCGCATTACTGAAACACACATTAAAAACTGGGTTTGCTGTAAGCGCTACGTGCAGCAGGTTCAGTTGTGGTGAGATGTTGCCCATTGTCTGCAAATAATTAGCGCTAAGTGAGCAATAGAATAATTCTGCAAAAGAATAGGGGGCACAATCTATAGACTGTGTGTGCCCTCTACCGTCCTACAGGGCAGAGCTAGTTCAAGATTAGGGGGTCGGCTGAAACAGAGCTTGATTCTGATCAGTTCTGTTCAACTGTCACCTTCTGGTTTCCTTGATGGAATCTGCAAGGATTGGTATGACTTCCCACCTTTCTAAGCTGAAGAATGTGTGCTTCGCCTTCATCGTAGGGAGGCCGCCTATCAGATAAGTTGGCCAGAGCAAGGGATCGATTCCATAATCCAACAAACCACACCTTGAGAGATTCTATAATCTAGTACAGTAAATGATACTGTAACGAATTCATAACCAACGGTTCATGTCGAAGTCACACCCGATAGATATAACAACGTCATCCCTCCATCCATCAACATATACCTTTCTTTCCCTAGCTCCTTTGTGCATATCTCTAGCTGGCTAGTAATTAGGAGCAAAGTCAGAGCGAAGAAGTCAATAAACAGTACTATAATGAATTCAAAACAAACGGTTCATGTCAATGTCACATGCGACGACAGAGCGCAACTGTATCCATCAATCCACATACATCAACACGCGATAGACAAAAACAGGTCCGATGAATTCCATGCTTCTTGAACTCTAGCAATGCTGGAAGCACCCTGATCTTGCAAATGCTCAGCACAACTGTCAGATCTCAGTACCAAAGGAGTTCTGAGGACGAGAATGCTCATCTGGCTCAATACTCCATCGATCGACTCTGCACAAACAGCACAAGAAAATTAATCAGACGACTCAGGTTGCTGTACAGATTCAGCACTACTTCACGAACAAAGTGCAGCGGCGCACGATTCGCCTCGCTAAATGCTCCTCTTGATCGAAGGCTTTATGAAATACAGTAATTACACAACGCTTAGTTTTACCAGTACAACGAGAAATATCTCTCCTCAAGTTAGCCTTAAGAACACTAATTTTGTGGATGCTGTATTTTAAAACGGGTGATGACGTGCCTTAGTGAAGTGCACATTCAGAACTGGGTTTGCTGTAAGTGCCATGTGAAGCAGGTTCGATCGTGGTGAAAGTTTGGCCCATTGTCCGCAAATAATTAGTACTCCCTCCGTCCCAAAATAAATGTCTCAACTTTAGTACAATGTTGTACTAAAGTTAGTACAAAGGTGAGACACTTATTTCGGGACGGAGGGAGTACTAAATAAGCATGGAAGAAAAACTGGTGGGTACCCTAACTACTAGCTATACCTGATCTTATGAGGCTGATTCAAATAAAAAAGTTTGTGCGCACAAGTTGTTCTTGCCATGTCAGATTTATTTTAAAACAGCATTGAAGATAAAATCATAGACGTGAACATGATCAACAGAAAACTTTTCTGCCTCCTGATATATTTACAAAAGATAAAAAACAGATAATACATGAGCTGCACTTGAATGGAATTAAATTTCGTGAGGTGGGTGAAATACTCAAAAGGTAAACTGGATCAATAGTAGTATTCCTTCTACACCTTGAGTGCTTGAAAAGTATTCCTCGAAAATAATTGTTGCAATCTAGCATTTTCATGAGGCAAAATAACAGTTGATGCATATACGATTGAAAGATCTGTTCTCTTGTTAGATTATGTCGACAAGGCAATTGGAACAAACAAAAAAAACAATTGCAATTATGTCCCTGGGCTTGATTGGTTTTCTCACAAGCACAAGATAAATAACCACTACCAAATCGTGTAAACAAGAGTGACTAACTGCAATAATGAACTATTAAGCATTAGACAAGTACTGTGTGCTAACTAGGATGTAATAGAAAGTTTACCACTTCATATTTTCGGTGCAGACAACAACGATGGTGGGAAGTTGGTATATATGTGCGCTCCATTCTTGGCAAACTCGAAAGGTTTAACACAAACCCTCTCAAGCTGTAAAATCTTGACATCTATTGAAATGCATTCCTCGTCTGGCACGCACCAAGGGTCTCCACACTTTGCTAGGAGCAAGTACCTCTCGGTTGCAACTTTGATATAGTGATGGTACCCAGAACCTAGTGAGATTGTCTTCTCCATCTGCCATTGGGTAGAACTATCACCTTTGTTTCTCCTAATGTAAAAACAGAGATCACTGCCAATTTCATCAGGGATACCAAACATGCCAAGCCTGCCTTCTCCCGCCTCCACAATGGCTATATTCATAGTCCATTCTCCAGGTGGGAGATCAACAATGGAGAACTCCATGCTTCGGGTGTCAAGCATGAGCAACTCTTTGTTAATTGTGTTGAGCTCCCAGTAGAAGCAGCCATAAGCGTAATGGCGCCTGAAAAACGTATATTGGATCAGTGAGATCATGGTGAACTCGCCCACACTTTTCCACTTTCCGGTGCCCGAAGAGAAGACGAAGGCAGCCGCTGCCGCAGTTTGCCATGCAGTTTGGTAATGTGCCACCCAGATCACTTTGAATGCCATCCCCGCATCCTCCTCGTCGTCGACGATGAAGGGGACACCAAGGAAAGGCTCGCACCATGGATTGTCTACCACATCCTGGTGTGCCACCAAAGCGGCTAGTTCTTGATGTATTGCAGGAAGCATGATGTATCACCGGTGCAAGGGGTCGCACACCGCGAGCTCCGTGAATTCTAGGCGATGATTATCCTTGGGGGCGTGGTGGAGGAGGACGCGGCCGTCGCGTATCTCCTGAACGGCCCAACGACCGGCTCGGCGGTGGGGTGATGGGACGAAAGAGAAGGTGAAGTCGGCTTTGAGGGCGAGCGCGTGGGCGGCGGGCGCGGAGGGGTGTGGCGGTTGGACTGGGTGGAACCCCCCGACGTCGAGGAAGGCGAGGAATTGTGGGGCGTGCATGCCAAGAATGCAGCGGAGGAAGGATCGGTCGGTGACGAGGTGGCGGAAGTCGGTGCAGGCGACGGAGATGCGAGCGAGATCTTCTAGGACGGGCAGCCGGAGGAAGATCTCCGTCAGGAGGTGCTCAGGGATATCCATCAGCGACGAACCCATAGCTTCGCTGTTCGCCATGGGCGAGGAGACGGGATATAGGAGGCCGACGGGGGAGGAAACAACTGCCGGAGGAGCCAGTTGCCGGTAGCCACCGACCAGACGGGAGCATGCTGCCTTGAGACGGTTGAGGATAGCCATCAGCGGCGAGGGCATTCTCTGCCGGCCGCGAGTGAGCTGGACTAGAGGAGGGAGAGCGGTTGGGTTGGAGGGGCCGGTCGTCGGAGCCGGCCGCCGGGAACCCTGGACGCGGCCGCGGCGTGAATGGGCGGAGAGTGAATTTGGATGCTTTGCCGATGGAGTGGAGAGTGAATTTCTCCGTCCATTTCTTTAGGGAGAGCAATTTCCTCGTCCTGCCGAAGAAATGGGTCATCTTTGTCCCTAGACCGGCCATCTACATGTCTACTCCCTCTGTCCCATAAGTGTAGTGTCAAAAACGTTATTATATATACCACCAACAAAAACTTGAGAACTTCGAGAGTGTCAAGTACGTAGAGCGGTGCTCTGGCGGCGGCGACGATGGCGATTTGCCGGTGTTTGGCGTTCTGCCGTTCCCCCTCCCCTCCCCTCTTCCCCTGATCCCCTCTCTCTGTCCGTTCCTCCCCTGAGCTCCTCCTCCACGCAGCTTTCTCTTCCTCCTTCCCCTAATCCTAGATCCCCTTACTCTCTCTACCTCTGTTTCTTCTCCTCCACCAAATATTTTCCCCATTCAGTTTTCCTCAAATCAGGAAGCTTGCTTTTCTTTTCTCCCTGGCTTCAGTCCCTTCGCTTAATTGTGAGACTGCGAGCTCCCCTTTCCCTTCCAATCTCTCTCCAAATCAGATTTCCCTGCTTTCTCCCCTAGTTTCTAGTCCTTCCTCATTCCTCGGATGTCGTCTGGACACCTCGGTCTTGATTCGCTAGAGCTGGAAGACTTGAGGATGCGTGTTTGAAAATCATCCGCACTTCACGGAATCCACTGCGATGCCTACAACTGATGCGAGCTAAGGTGGCCTCCTTCTGCAACCCCAGTCATATGGTGTCTATCCGTAAGGACAATT
The DNA here is from genome assembly GCA_039707655.1 of Elymus sibiricus. Classification (NCBI taxonomy): domain Eukaryota; kingdom Viridiplantae; phylum Streptophyta; class Magnoliopsida; order Poales; family Poaceae; genus Elymus; species Elymus sibiricus. Next base: position 440,150,149 of record CM077676.1, read on the forward strand.
CCTCGGAGGGGATGCGCGGATTACGGTCATGAATTGCGCCCCCTTCCTCTATTCCTGTCCACAACGGCATATCAGAAAATGTTTCACTCGAGGTGGCTCCAGTTCAGAATGACAGTCTTGGCAACAAAACTGTCCGGGATGAGAAGGATCAGATGGATATCCAAATAGCAATGGTGGCCACAAGGTTACAATTTCCTCAACATGTCGACGAAGATGGTGCTCTGTTGACTACTGATATTCATGTGACCTTGGAGAACCTGGTGCCTGCAAATGTTACTGCTGAGGGGAGACATGCAGAGAGGACTGAGCCTGCTATGGTGGTTGTGGCTGTGCCGATGCTATATCTTCATGAACCAGTGATAGAAGTAGCGACTGATCGTGATCCTATCATTGATATTATGCCACGGACCTGGAAGTGGAACCCTCCTGATGATGAGGAGTTGATGTACTAGGAGTCTTCTCTGGATGAACCACAAATACAACAAAAGAAGGGTGACCAGGGGGAGAAAGACAAATCCGTCAAGGATGGCCATGTTCACCAGGAGGAATCAAGAAATTCACCTATTGTCAAAGCGGGGCTGCCGGGACAGCTCCGCAGGGCCCAATGAAGATTATAGCATGGAACTGTCGGGGTTTGGGGAATGGCCCGGCAGTTCGAGGGCTTCTGGAACTCCAGAGGCGGGAGGACCCCGATGTTTTTTTTCCTTTCTGAGACTAGGTTAAAAGAGAACAAAATGGAGAAGTTCAGGTACAAGTTGGGCATGCCACACATGGTAGTTAAGGACTGCGAAGGGAAGAGTGGGGGGTTGGCTTTGTTTTGGAAGAGGGATGTGGATGTGACACTGAGATGGAAGGGATGGATGCAATAATAAAGGAAGATAATGGTTTCAAATGGAGGTTCACGGCAGTGTACGGTGAGCCAAAACCTGAACTAAGGGAGAACACTTGGAACCTTCTTCGGACGTTGCACGGACAGGTCAACCTACCCTGGCTTTTGTGTGGGTGATTTTAACGAGATCCTCTATACTCATGAGAAACAAGGTGATAATGTCAGGCCCCAGCGATACATGGATAATTTTCGTAATGCCCTCTGTTTTTGTAACCTGAATGACTTGGGATTTGAAGGTGATGTTTTCACCTGGCGTAATAATAACTATCGTGTTGAAGGTTATATTCGTGAGCGTCTTGATAGGGCAGTCGCAAATCATAGTTGGTGCTCAAGGTTCCCTGGTTATAAAATAATTAATGGGGATCCCGAACATTCTGATCATCGGCCTATTGTTGTGCAAGTTGATGGTGCTTCCAGGCCATGGCATGCTCGAGACCACGAAGTAAATAAAAGGTTCGAAGCGCGCTGGCTGCTGGAGGAGGACTGTGAGAAGATAGTTGAGGAGGGCTGGGAGAAGGCAGGAGCGACGGGTAATGCTGCAGTGATGGATGGGCTACGAATTGTTTCACAAGATCTTCATCGGTGGAGCAGAGATGTCCTGGGTGACCTCCCACAGCGTATAAAAAACTGAAGTTAGAACTGGAGGAGTGCAGATTGCGGCCAGTGACACAAGCCAACATTGCAAAAGAACAAGTTGTCCGGTTTAAGCTAGAGAGGCTCGAAGATCAACTTGAAATTTCTGGAAGCAAAGAGCCCACGCACATTGGCTAGAAAAGGGTGACCGAAACACTTCGTTCCTCCATGCTGCTGCATCAGAGAGGAAACGTATGAATACAATCAGCAAGTTGAAGGGAGAAGATGGAGTGGAGGTACAAGGGGAGGAGGGTTTAAAGACCCTCGTAACTAATTATTTTTCTTCACTATTTACCCCCGTGGCAGGTACGGAGGCCGATGAGATCCTACAAAATGTTCCGGCACGTGTGACGACTCGTATGAATGAGATGTTGATGGCTGAGTTTACGGCAAAGGAGGTGCGGGAAGCTCTGGATAGCATTGGAGATCTCAAAGCCCCAGGTGCTGATGGCATGCCGGCAATTTTCTACAAGAAGTTTTGGGGAACGGTGGGCGATGCAGTGGTACATGAGGTTCTACAGGTATTGCGAGGCGGCAGTATACCAGAGGGATGGAATGAAACAATAGTTGTACTCATCCCAAAGGTGCGTAAACCAGACAGATTGAAAGATCTACGCCCTATAAGCCTTTGCAATGTTGTGTATAAGCTCGTGTCCAAGGTATTGGCAAACCGTTTGAAAGGTATCCTTGATGACCTAATATCCCCGAATCGAAGTGCATTCATACCCGGCCGCCTGATTTCAGACAACACAATTCTGGCTTATGAGATGTCCCATTTCATGAGAAGGAAGAGAAAGGGGAAGGTGGGTTATATGGCACTAAAACTAGATATGAGCAAGGCTTATGGCCGTATAGAGTGGTCGTTCTTGGAGGGCATGATGAACAAGATGGGTTTCTGCACAGATTTTATAAAGTTGATCATGGACTGTGTGAGTACTGTGAGTTATAGGTTTCGAATAAACGGTGCTCTCACAGAGACTGTCAAACCAGGGAGGGGATTGCGTCAAGGCGACCCTATATCACCATACTTGTTCCTGCTTTGTGCGGAGGGTCTATCCGCACTGTTGGCTCGAGAGGAAGCAGATGGTCATTTACAGGGAATCAAGCTAGCTCCGAAAGCGCCCATAGTGTCGCATCTCTTGTTCGCTGATGACTCACTCCTACTCCTAGAGGCGAGCGAGAATGCGGCACAGACGGTGAACCACATTCTGCAGCTGTACAAAGCTTATTCCGGTCAGGTTATTAACAGGGACAAGTCCTCAATTATGTTTAACACAAACACTAGGACAGGGGTCAAGCATGCAGTCATGCAAGTTCTCGGTCTGACGGCAGAATCGAATGGAGGCAAGCATCTTGGGCTGCCTATATACATTGGTCAGAACAGGGTGCAATGTTTCGAGTATATAAAAGAGAAAATATGGAAGAGAATACAAGGCCGGAAGGAGAAGTGCTTGTCCAAGGCAGGGAAGGAGATCCTAATTAAGGCCGTCGCTCAAGCGATACCCACATATGCAATGGCATGCTTTGATCTGACAAAGGGTCTCTGTGACAGTATAAGTCAGCTTATCTGCACATATTGGTGGTCGCAAAATGACAAAGACAAGATGATGCATTGGGTCGGATGGGAGAAAATGAAGCTTCGCAAGGAGGAGGGGGGTCTAGGTGTAGGAGATATGCCCAAGAGGCAATGATAAAAGTTATTATTTATCTCCGTGCTCATAATTATGTTTATGTTCCATGCTATAACTGCTATGGTTCTCGAGTCTGCAATAACCACGAGGCTTGAAGGAAGACTCATATGCACATGTGGAATAATAAACGGTAAAATGTATTCCTAGTCTGGCCTCTAAGACTAGCTCAAGTGTTGCATGATGGTTCTGTTTTCCTGATCATGGGCATGACTATGTCGGCAACTTTGTGGGCACAATGTTAGTAGAACACTTGTGTTGAATCGACCCGATTGATGTTATGCTATGAGAGTCATTCGTCATAAGTTAATGGTTAATAACACAGAGAAGTTAATGTTTGCATAATTCCTTAGACCATGAGAGTGTCGAGTTTCTTCCTGCTTGCTTCATGAACTTTGGGGTTTGTTAAACGTCATTCGTAAATGGGTGGCTATTACGGCGGCTTACGGGTTCATGGAAAAGTATGTTAAGTAACTTGATAGCTCAAGATTGGGATTTGCTCCTCCGACGATGGAGAGATATCTCTGGGCCCTCTCGGTGTTACGGTATCCATCATCGTCTGGCCAGACACAAGTGTGATTTGATCACAGGGATGCCGGAACACAGAAACGAGAAAAGAGAACAAAACCGGTAACGAGGTAACTGGCATTGTGGACAAGTGTTGATCCACGAGGATGCCGATGTTTTCTCACCTCGGGTATTTGTAACATATCGCGAAACAACAGGAATAGCACACGGCAACTGGAGGTTCACTCGAATATTCATTCGTGTGGGTATAGGGGTCAATATGGGTGTCCACGGCTCCGATGTTGATCATTGATCGGAAAGTGTTCCGGGTCATGTCTATACTTCACCGAACCTATAGGGTCACACGCTTAAGGGTCATCTATCTGCTGAATACTAGACGGGGAGTCTGAGAGAAATTCACCGAAAAAGTTTCGGACGAAACGGAAACGTTCCGGAGAGGATATCGGAATAGTTCCGGTAAAACTTAAAAGTTGTTTCAGAGGATACCATAAAGTCAGATTGGTTTCGGCACATGCCTGATAATTCTTGGAGGGTGCTAGAATCGTTCTGGAAACTTTCTGGAATTTTCCGGGATGAAAACCGGAAATGTTCCGGAGCTGCCGGAACCGCTTCAGATGCTTTTCGCAGATGAAAATCACTAAACCGGAATTGTTCCGGATCGCATTGAAACTTATTTTAGTGGGTACTAGAATTGTTCTAAGCCCACATAAATATTTTCAGTTCGACCGGACGCTGAAAAATGTCATCGTGAATAGTGAAATCAGATTTATGGATATGGTTGGAAGTTGGCTTTCCACAAATATCTTCCCAAGATATTTTGGGATGACATGGCATTTTGGATATGCCCATCCTACCCCTTGTTTTTCCTATAAATAGAGGGGAGGAGGCAGCCCCATATGCTTCATCCTTGCTCTCACATACACATGCCATGACATTTCTGACTTCTCTCTCCCTCCCAGCGAAATAGTTTTGTAGAGCCGAAAGGCTGTCTGGGTTCCGGTGGGAACTAGTTCTGGACGGCGAAGCCCTGCCGGATAGATGACACCGTATGTGTGCAACTCTGTAGAGAGATCGTAGTTTCGGTCTTAGTTCGAGAGTGCCTCCCGAAGGGCTGTCCGAGTTACAGTTTGAGTTTCGGGTGTCCTCCCGAAGGGCTGTCCGAGTGACCCGCCCGAAGGGCTGTCCATGAGGCCTCCAGGAGGGCTGTCCGAGGATCCGTCCGGTGGGACTATCCGAAGGACTGTCCAGAGGCCTCCCGGAGGGCTGTCCGAGGATCCGTCCGGTGGGACTATCCGAGGGACTGTCTAGGGGCCTCCCGAAGGGCTGTCCGAGGATCCGTCCGGTGGGACTATCCGAGGGACTGTCCCGATGCCTCCCGAAGGGCTGCCCGGAGATCCGTCCGGTGAGCTGACGTGGGAGTACATCCTCGCGGTTGGGAGGTTGTAAATCCTAGCTGCGGGGATCTGCACCGCCGATCGTCATCGACTCTACTTCCGCTGCGCTACGAGTCGGTAACGAAACAGATCAAACCTTGTATGCAGTCTCCATAGTGATCCTGGGCTGGTACGTAGGTCGGAAAATTTTTGTTTTCTGCTGCGTTACCCTACACTAGGATTCAGGGACCTCCATGCTTTTAACATGGCCATGTTGGCTCGCCAAGGGTGGCGACTGCTGCAGGCACCTGAATCTCTATGTGCTAGGGTCTTGCGTGCAAAATACTTCCTGACTGGGGATCTCCTCAGTGCTGAACCGGTTGCCGGAATTAGCTATGTGTGGCGTTCAATTCTTCAGGGACTGAACCTGCTAAAACAGGACATCATCTGGAGAGTGGGGGATGGTACCAATATCAGAATCTGGGACGACCCCTGGATCCCACGTGGAGTGACTAGAAAACCGGCGACGCATCGGGGAAATATTCTTCTCTCCCGCGTCTGTGAGCTCATTGATCCGACTAATGGGGAATGGGATGAGAGCCTAGTGCATCAAATTTTCTGTCCAGAGGATGCTCATGAGATTATGAAAATACTAATCAGCGATCAGGGTGAAGATTTTCTTGCCTGACATTTTGATAATAAAGGATTTTTTTCAGTTAAGTCGGCATACCGTGTGATGATCGACAACGAGCACAGACTACAGACCAGAGCATGAGGTGTTTCGTCACATGGTGAGAACTAGAAGAATGCAACCTGGAGGGGTTTATGGAAACTTAATTGTCCATCGAGGGTGCACCATTTTATGTGGAGGCTTGGGCACAACAGTCACCCGCTCCTGATGAATGTTGAGAGAAAAGGAGTTGAGGAAGACACCAAATGCATCGTGTGCAAACGGCTGTTCGAAGACGGCGCTCATCTGTTTTTTTACTGTAAAGAGGTAAAGTTGTTGTGGCGAGCACTGGATATGGAGGATGTGCGTCTTCACCTAGCCGATTGTGGCGGCCCATTGCGTGTGATTCAGAACATCCTCGCCCTCCCGGAGGATCGTCATCGAGCTGTGGTTGCGCTGCTATGGTGTTGGTGGTCAGAGAGAAACAAGGAAAACCATAAGGAAAAAACGCAGGTCGACCGAGGAGCTCCAGTTCCTTGTGAGACAGCATACTACTGAATGGAAAGACCAAGTTAAAGCACAGGAACCTGTCGCATCAGCCACTGCCCAGAAATGGAGCTCTCCTCCGGAGGATTACGTGATGGTCAACACTGATGGAGCTTACTCATCAGGCACTTCTCAAGGAGGTTGGGGTGCAGTAGCACGTGACCATGATGGTGACCTGATTTTTGCAGCGGCTGGCCATCTGACCCATGTTAGTCAGGCTATGCACGCCGAGGCGATTGCCCTGAAACAAGCGCTCTTAATAGCCGAGCAAAGAGGAATTGGAAGGATTATCCTGGCCAGTGACTGTGTCGAGTTGAGTTCTGCCCAAGGGCATGTAATCTAGTAGCTCATTTGCTAGCTCAAAAGGGTGCAGGCGAGGGCCACGGTTTCCATGCGATGTGGGAAGTGTGCTACCCTGACGATGTACTTCGTTTGGTGGCCAGTGACGCAACTGAGCCTTAATGGAATATGAGTGTTCCATTAAAAAAACGTTATTGTATTATGGGACAGAGGAAGTAGTTTCCAAGGCCCCGTAGAGTAATGTCCTTCCAAATATCAACACACAATTAATATTGACAATTTGTATTCTCCAGCGCTGGCTGGGAATCGATCCCTGTCATCTACGCCAGCAGGCGGATGCACAAAGCCCATTAACCAACTCAGCTATGACACGCTATCTGTTTGGTACCTTAATTTCTACATTTAGTAGTACACAACAGTTTTTTTTTCTTTCCCAACCGGAACCTGATTGTCCCCTTCAATCACATGCATGGTATTTTTCTCACTAAACTATTCACTTAGTCCACGGTATTTTCAATGGCTCCTAGGAACCAATGACATGCACGATAATTGTTTGTTGCTATTTTTGTAACTGAGACTTTTGTATCCACATGAACTTTGACCTAGAGAAATAAAGTTGATGGAAAATACTATGGTAAATTATGTATGAATAATATGGTAATATATGCACCATCGACCAAATAATTTACGTACAAACATCACAGTAACATTTTGACCGGCAGAAAAAATTGTTGAAAACGTACTCGTGGTAACTTCTCTGTAAATAGCACGGTAATATACATACCGCAAACCTGATAACTTAGGTACAAACACTGCGGTAACCTTTTACCTAGGGAAAAAGTTGTGCCCGATAACTTCTGTATAAATATGATGGTAATATACAAACCGCAGACATGATAACTTAGGAACAAACACCGCGGTAACTTTGATGGGGGAGAGTTGTTGAAAACATATCGGCGGTAACTTTTGTGTAAAATAGCATGGTAATATACATATTGCTGACCTGATAACTTAGGTACAAACATGACGATAACTTTTACCTGGGGAAAAAGTTATTGAATACACACCCCGATAACTTATGTATAAATTGCATGGTATATAAACAGTGCAGACCTGATAACTTAGGTACAAACATCGCGATAACTTTTACCTTGGGAATTTTTTTTGTTGAATACACACCCCCGATAATTTTTGTATAAGTATCTTGGTAATATAAGCACTGCATATCTAATAGCTTAGGTACAAACACCGCGACAACTTTGACCATGGTAATATACGCATCCAGACCTCATAACTTAGCTATAAACATCACGATAACTTTGACCCGGTGAAAAAATAATATTGAAAACATACCCTCATAGCTTTTGGTTCAAATAGTATGTTAATATACGCATCGTAGATCTAATAATTTAGGTACAAAACACCGTGGTAACTTTAACCATGAGAAAAAAGTTGTTGAAAACGTACCCCCGAAAAATTTATGTGTAAATAGGAAGTTAATATACGAACCGTAGGAGTGATACATTATTTTAGCTCAGGTGTGGTAGCTTTTGAGCCGAAGAAAAGTCGTCGTAACATACAAACATGACATCTCGTTTCCAAGGTCTCGTTGCGATGATTTTTTTCGTGAAAACATATTTTTAATTAGAGCGACGGTTTGAGCTATAAATTTTGATTTTTTTCAAACTAAGAAAAATATAGGATAGCATCAGCTTTATCCTCTAGTGCATGCATGCATGTGCAGGTGGGAAAAGGTTGGAGGAACAATTTTTCATGTCCCGGTAACTTCAGTGCAAACACGGGAACAATGCAAGACCAGGGCTAAAGTTGACGGCGTCTCCTCTCCTCCAAAAAAAAGCTAGGGTTTTTGCCTCTCGCCGACGCCGCCGCCGGTCCGCCTCGTCTCCGGTGACCCTAGGGCCATGGGGACGTGGTGGATCCTGGTAAGGGCCGGCGAGAGGGCTCCGTTTTTAGTCGTTCCTTTGAGTTTTGTTAGGGTTTGTGTCCTGCTCAGGAAGGCGAGACGGCGGCGGCTCCCTGAAGATGGAATAAAGGTCTCCCCGCCTAGCCCCCGTTCCGGTGGTGCGTCTAGCATCGTTGGTGGGCGTGTGGAGGTGTGTCTCCGGCGGATCTATCTTTGGTGGATTTGTTCGGATCTAGTCGTTGTTCGTCTACGTTCGTGTGTTTTCGGGTTGGATCCTTTCGATCTACGTTATTCTTCATCGGCGGCGGTTGCTGTTCTGGTGCGCTGGTCCTATGGGGCCTTAGCACGACGACTTCCCGACTGTCTACTACAACAAGTTGTGCCCGACTCCGGCGGTGGAGGGGCGATGATGGCGGCGCGCCTTCGGCTCGCTTCAGTGCTTGTAGTCGTCGCTAGGTGGTCTACGGATCTGGATGTAATTTTTATTATTTCTGGTGTTCGTTGTACTGCCATGATTGAAGATGAATAGATTGGAAGTTTTTCGCAAAAAAAAACTAAACTTATGTAGCACAGATGTGATAACTTAGATAGCCCAGACGTGGTAACTTTTGACCCGAAAAAAAGTCGTCGGAACATATCAGCATGGGATCTAGTTTTGAAGGTCTCGTCGAGACGAAGTTTTTATGTGAAAACAGATTTTGAATCGGAGCAATGGTTTGAGCTACAAAACATTTTGAATTTTTCAATTCAATGAAATCTCTGCTGACATGAGCGTTTTTGTCCTATATGCATGCATATAGCAATTAGGGGGGAAGTTGTGTTCGGTTATGTATGAAAAAGAGAAAAAAAAAACAGAACCACAACCCTGTACTACACTCGATAAACTTGATGGGAGCTCGTTTCTACGGAATTAGATCGTTCCGAACTGATGCTTAAATTCAGAATGTTTGGTAGTTATCACACTCCATTAATATTTTACCTAATATATGAACGTGTAATTAATACTCTACCAAATATCAATCCATAATTAATATCTTACCAAATATCAACATATAATAAATATCCTACCTAATATATGTGTGCACTGACATACAAACGATTAGTAGCCAACATTCCAAAAAACAAACTTTTGAGTCCCCCTCTCATTAGGGTTTAGGACTTAGGTTCCTCTCGCCACTACACTAGCATTGAGCCTTCTTTCTCTAAGAGCATCTATAACCGGGCTCCCCAAACTGACCAGTGGACGGCCTGGTCACAAAACCGTGACTCAGACGGAGTCCCCAAACCGGCCGCATACGTTCGGGCAGATCGGCGCCCCTCAAACCCAGCCCAAATCTGGGGCGGGTATGGGGAGGCCCAGACGTGCCGGGGCGCTTCCGTCACGTCGAACAGGCCACCCTAGCCACCACGACCACACATATATCCCCACCCCGGACCCTATACCGGAGTCAAAGCTCACTCTCCACTCCACTTCTCTCTGTCGCCTCCCATCCCCTCCCCTTCTGATCTACGACGAGCGACGACAACAGCTCATCGTTCGGTGGCGGAATCAGCGCTGACTGGTAATCGCTGATACGCAACGCAGAGCCGAACGACGGGAAGGAGCTCTCCGCATTGCGTTGCGCCGGTCGTGGTTGGACCGGGGTGGCAGCAGAATCTCTGGATCCACGCCGCCCCCTGCCGCCTGGTGCCGCAACGCGGATGACGGCGCTGGACAGTCGCGTCCGCGCTGCTCCGGGCACTCTGCACCCCTCCCGGTCTGCCACCCACCGCGTCCCTCTCCGCCTTCTCTGCCTGCTCTGGAGGGCGTCCCCGGTCACCGCCGGATCATCGTGCCCGCGTCGGCACGGACACGAAAGCTTGAATCCGAGGCGCGGGCCGCACGCCGCGAGCGGCAGAGGAAGGCTAGGGAGAGGGCGGCGACAGGGGTTACGTTGTCTGTGCGCCGGTGGATCCGGAGGAGTAGCTTGCCGTGACGGTCCTCCAGCTCTTCCTCATGACGGTGGAGACCGACGCACAGCGGCTCTGCCGCAAAAATGCACGTTATCGAGCAGTCAGAGCGTGAGGCTAAGGCGGATGCGGCGGCCAAGGCGAACATCGCCCAACTGGCAAAGGCGCCTGAGTGCGCGGTCCGGAGGATGGCCGGCGTCTCCTCCGACTCCGACCCGACCAATGACTCCCATGGCTCCAGCTCCAACGATGATGGCCCTCCCGCCATCGACGCCAACACGGAGGGGTACAACCACACTGACGACCACAAGGGGAAGGGGCCAGCAAGGAAATGGTGAATTCCCAGGCCTTTCTCCGTCTCCGTTTTATCTACTTTTTTAGTTAGTACTGTCTGGCGATGAACTATGATCTTTTGGTTGTGACGGAGGTAAATACGGCATATCTCGAGGTCGGGATCCCAAGCTAAGCGTCTAATTATGATGGTAACATGAACACGAGGTTTTAACCAGGTTCGGGCTCTCCGAGGAGATAATACCCTACGTCCTGCTTGCGTTTATTGTGTTGGAGTATGTACAAAGTACAAATGTCTACTAAGAGATCGTTGTGTCCCCTCTACGAGCCCGACTGCTTAGTTTATATAGATACCAGGGGAGTCATAGGGTTACAATATCCTAGTTGGTTACTTGCGAGGAAACCAGGTCTTCTACGTATCAAGCTTCTTGGAGCATACGCCAACCCTTCCATAACTGCGTCATGGGACTCCTAATGTGGGCCACTCCAGAACCGACAAAGGGGGTCCCCGGCCCACCCCACCAGGTCGGGAGACGGCATGGTGAGAGGTCCCCCAGCCGAGACACCGTCCCCTGAACATGTCTTCAAGTCTAGACACACCTCTATTCATCCGAGCTTCCATTCGTCTTCGGTCGTCGGTCTTGAAAATTGGTTCAATGAAACTTTCCTTTGTAGTCAATTCTTTAATGTCAGACCGCATCTGAGGCCACGAAAACCACCCCGGTCTTTGCCATGTGTTGGAATGTCGTCGAGCCGAGCTACGCATCAGAAATGTTCCCGGGCAGTTGTTCCTTAGGCGTGAAGTATTTCTCGCGCTTATGGCGTGATGTCTATCCGATCTGGTTCTAACAACACAGACCGATCTTATCCATCCAACAGAGATGCCAGCACTTCTCGAAGGCATAACTGTGTTGTAATCGTACACCTTAAGCCATTCATTTCCTTTTGGATGGCTCCGATCTCAACTTTTTACTACTCCATCCGTCAAAGCTAGTACAAAGTTGAGACACTTATTTTGGGACGGAGGGAGTACATGTTTGCAGCACTAGTAGCATCCCAGGAAATGCATGGTATAGACCAACCAGCTCTGCCATAAGAACGATAACTCATTCAAAAGATCAAAGCTTTTTATTGGGTTTTGTGAATTTTCTTCTGAATAAGGAGCAAATGCACCCGAGCAACACCTTAGAATTGATCTCACATGAAGCTAGATCCTACACTAGTTGCCCCCTAGCCATCCAGATTCCAGAGGCATGTAAACATAAATCATTTAGTCTTGGAAAACTTAGATCATGCAAAATTGGTAGATTTGTGTTGCGGGCTTCGAATATTATACCTAGTAGAGTGGCAGTGACAAACTTCTAACTTCACGCCCACAACGATGTTAATTTCAACGTCACATTGTTTAGGCAGGGAACAGCCAGACACATCGATGTTACACAAACTGAAGCTAGAGGCAGCATGAAAGGAAGAACATTGACATCGGGATCCCTTTGTGACAAGTACACGCCATAGAAATCAGGATCACTTTGACTCGACAACCTTAACAAACAAGACCCAAAAATAATAATTCAAACAATAGAGAAGAGGAATACTGATCTAAATTCGACTCCGTCTGTACATATTCATTACTTCAAGAGCAAAAAGGAATAAACTATAGATCTTCTATTGGCTAGATATAGTATCATAGGCTGACGAGGAATATCAAAGGAATAACGAACTTCTAACTTAGGTCACCAAAGCGGGGAAAATGGGGGGGTTTTGACAGACAATCAACAAAAAGAAAACATTCCTCCTCCATACAATTAGCATGACCACTGCCAGCTGAATCATTCTTGATTCAGATGTCACACTCTTAGGTAGGGAAGAACCAGATCGATTTTACACTAACCGAAACATAGACATCGGGCTGGCGGGTTCTGCCTCGTCAAGACTGCGCTCAGGAAGGGGCAGCAAATAGCAGTATTCAAAAGTTCAAATATATATAGCCAAACAAAGGCATGTAAACATGGCGAAATGAGTCCTAGAAAACACAGGTCATGCAGAAGTGGTACAACCTCTGTTTCTAATGAACTGCCAAAACGTTTGATATTTAGGAACAGAGGGTGTACCTTCGTTTGCAGGACGTCGTATATTACCTAGTAGTATAACAAACTTTCAACTTAGGTCGTCGGGCAGCCACACTCAACAACCTATGTGGTCCTCTAAATCATATACATACATGGATTATACTTATACTGGGTGTGAAATGTTGAGCTCCTGTTCCCGACCCACGCAATGGGAAGCGAGGTAACGCACACCCTCGCTCGCCCCAGGCGCGACTTTGGGCTGGGCCATGTGGGGGTGGGGTGCCCGCAGTTTTTATTCCTTTCAGTTTTTGTGTGTTTTTGGTTTTTTGCTTCATTAGAAAATATTTCAGGATTCCTAATAAAATCAAATTTGAAAATATTCATGAATTTCAAAAAATGTTCTAGAAATAAAAAACAATTCGTGAGTTCAAAAACTGTTCTCAAATCTGAAAAAATTCACAAATTCAAAAAATGTTTGTGATTTTAAATAATGTTCCTGAATTTTTAAAAAGTTTGCGAATTTGATTTTTTTTATGAAATTCAACAAATGTTCACGAATTCAAAAATTATTCATCAGTTTTAGAAAAATATTAGCAAATTGAAAAAACTGTTCATGAAATTAAAAAATGTTCACAAATTAAATTTTGAAATGGATGAACTATTTTTGAATTAGATGAACAATATTTGAATTTTATGACCATTTTTGAAATTCATGAAAAAAAATCTAGAAACGACGAACATTTTTTATTTATGATTAATTCGTTTGAATTAGATGATTATTTTTTTGAATTTTTGAATATTTTTTTGCAGTCGAAGACACCTTTCTTTTCTTTGCTCCAAGACCTAAAGTCAGTCACGCTACGGGTGCACAAAGGAACAACAAGTATGGACGCAGCATTCATGGATAGAAAGGTCTATTGTACATGGAGAATGGATTTTTGGAACATGGGTGCATTGGAGGACTTTATTTTAAATAGTTTAAGAATCATATTTAAAATTTCAAAAAAATCCCGAAAAGAATTCTACATGATCATATGGATGGATATTACACATGTGTAAAGTTTGATGATGAAATAAGTAAGCATGTGAGCTATGCAAAAATGAGAAAATGACGATATCTAAATAGTGAATAATACATGCACTGTTCATCTTTCCAAAATCATGATTTTGTCATTTGTGTGTAACTCATATGGTTACTTATTTCATCATCAGAATTTCCACATGTGTAACGTACGTCCATATGATCATGTGGAAATTTTTTGGAAATTTTTGAAACTTCAAAATATCATTTTGGCACTATTCAAAATATAGGGCTCCAATGCATCCGTCCACCAAAGTGGCTTTTTGTAATGTATCAGCTCTTCTTTCCAGGTGGCAGACGTCTCACTGATAAAGTTCACGAACCAAAACTGGGCCATCTGTTGGACGAACCGCGATGGGCCTCATAGAACACTCTCCAGGAAGCCAGTTATGTCTCCATATGTCGGTGGTTGCACCATCTCCAGTTCTCCTAATTAGTCCTTGAGCAAGGACGTCCCGTCTCTCTAGTACATATCTCCATATCCGAGATGGGTGGTTCTCCAAAGAAACATCCAGAATAGATGAATGTGGATAATAGACACTTTTGAGAATACGAGCACTCAACGAGTTAGGCTCAGCAGTAACCTCCAAGCTTGTCTGGCTAACAATGCGGGATTGAATAACTCCAGATCACGAAAGCCTAGACCACCCATGAATTTTTGCCGAGTCATCGCTTCCCAAGACAGCGAAGCAACTTTCCTCTCACCATTTTTGCTACTCCACCAAACCTTGCGAATTATAGAATATGTGCTTACCAAACATCTCGGGAGTTAAGACATGCCAACGAATAAATTACCATTGGGAGTTTAAAACATGCCATCGAATAAACATGCCAAACGGGCTAGCTCCACTTAGGCTATTCATAGTGGAGAGTATCATATACTAGTATCATACATATGATACTAGTGTATGATACTATTTTCATAGTGCATAGTATCATAGAGTAGTATCATAGATGATCTCATTTATGGCCATGCATGACACAAAGTAGCATAGCATTGATTACGATACGATATCTACCTATGTTACTCTAACCCTCTCTCTCTTCTTTAATTCCCTGCCACATCAGCGTGTGTGCTATTCCCGAGTGCATGATACCGGCTAAGATACCACCACTATGGCCAGCCTTACTTAGGTCGCCTCTCCGATCAATTACCATTATTGATCTTATTACCACGATTCTTTTATTTTACCCAGTTCAGTTCTTGGGAGGAGCTCTCCTAACCAACCCGTAAACGAAGAGCGTGTAAGTTGTCCAGCCCAAGCGCGGCTTGCTTCAGAATTCTCTCTGAGAGTAAAATAATGAGATCGGTACTATACTCAGCGCATCTTCAATAGATGATGCAAATTTGGAGATGTAAAAGCAGGTGTTGTATAATTTACATCACCAAAAAGTGCATTTTACATCTCAAAAAAAAAACTCTAACAGATGATGTATATTGGTGATGTAAAGCTCCTACTCCAACAGATGATGTATTTGAAGATGTAAAACTAGTCGGCATGAGCGCTGGCGGCCGAGCGCCGAGAGCCGGAAGGAGCGTCGGCGGACCGAGAGGCGGCAGCAGGTGCGCCAGCAGCCGAGCGACGAGAGCCGGGAGGTCGAATGCGGTGGCGGGAGCTCGAATGGCCGGCTGCATGGCTGTGAATCGAGAGATAGATTGGTCGCGGCGAGGCGGCGCGACGACGGACGTACAGTGCGAGAAGGTCGAGTCTGGTGGCAGAAAAGCGGCGACGGCGTGGCGGCGGGTGTGCGGCTCGAATCTGTCGGCGACGGGGTGGCGGGGGGAGCTCAAATCATGCGGCGGCACGGCAGCGATTCGACGGCGGAGAAGCGGCCAATTCGGCCGATTTGGAGGCGGGCAGCGGCGGTGGAGCGGCCTGATCTGGCAATGGGGCGGCGGCAGCGTGGTGCGGTGGGCGAGTGATGACCTGCAAGGGCACATGGCTATTGCAATTCGCAGTAAGTAGAGTATGTCGATCCCACAAGGAGCGGTGTTGCACAGGTAACTACCAACCCCGCAGCTACATCATCACTAACGTGGCTACGTTCACACCCAGCGCTTTAACTAGAAATAGTCTATTCGTCGGTTGCTAACGGAACGATAATAAAGGTGGTTTTGTCTAAACAACTAAGCAAAGGTAGAAACATAAATAAAACAGCGAATAAAATAAAGGGGCGGCGCTTGAGTAATAAGGGCGTTCTCGAGGTATTCGGAATCATCACTACACGTTCGTTCTACGGATACTTAAGCCACTTTTCATGTAGTTATTTGTGGGCGGAGCCTGGTACAGAACACGTTCTACTCGTGGTAGACTTTGTGTCACGCACGCCACCGTCATAGTCTCCCCCAGAGGGTTACAACTCATGACAATTAAGAGTTCACCACGTGGACGCGGCCAAAGGGCGGTCTCCATTATTCCCCTATCGAATTGGTAGAGATGGGAACTACTGTCACTTTTTCTCCTCTCTCTACTTCATCCAATAGTAATATCCTTGTGTCCAAAATTGGCAAATGTTGGATGGTGCACTTCACCCAACATCATGAAGAACATTAACAATACATGAAAAGGTTATCTCATATCGCGCAAAATTATTCGGTGCTAGTACAAACTAGTGTTCATCCTATTCCCCAAGAACTAGTAATTCACTCAAACATGTAGATGGAGTACATAAAGGATTGAGACAAGTTACAAGCCAACATGATGTTGGAGATGGAGAGGAGCATGGTGGTGGCGGTGATGGAGAGGGCACCGGCCATCCGGCCGGCGCCGGGTGTAGGGGGCGCCTCCTCTCCTCCTTCTTCTTGTCTTGGCCCTCTCTCTATGGTGGAGTTGCTACCATGGAGGTGTGGTGGCTGTAGATGAGACTTGTGGAGGATGAAGATGAGATGTGCCGGCGGCTAGGGTTGGAGATCTTCATATAGGAGTGCTCCTCGGGTGTCCTCCGTTGATCGAGCCTCCCCCCTTTCATCCAAGGGCTCAAGGGGAGCCAAATCCACGTCCCAAAGAAGCCTTGGTCGTCAAGGATCTCGTAGGGAAAAACGGGGACGAAATCGGAGCAAGATTTGGAAAGTTCTGGCCAATTTTCGTGGCTGCCTGGAGCTCAAACGAGTGTCTCCGGTCGTATGGAAGGTCGTCTTTCTCTCTGGACTTCGGGAGTTGCTTCGTATTTTGGTTGCCATTTCTTCATACGAACTCTGATTTTGACGTTTTTGGGCTCGTTGGATTGCTAGAGAAAAGCCCGATGCGTCAGTGGCTTTGGATCTTCATTTTGGACAATTTGATAAATCTCAAATCATCAAACTCTCCAAAGGGCCTTGATCTGGTGTCTGAAACTTCTCCGGTTTGACCCTTAGCTTGATTCTTTTGATGTCCCAAGTCCATGAACACGTCAACACACCTACAAAGACCACAAAACAAAGGAAAACTAATAAAAACTAAATAAAAATAAAATGTGTGCAACGAACTTGGTAAAACAAGTAAATACCAAAAACTATGCATTGTAGACATGAATAAGTGCTAGATGGATATGATATGAGGGATTTTGGCACTAGAATATACTCTAAAAAGTATGCATAAAATCCACTCATCAACATCCCCAAGCTTAAACCTTGCTCGTCCTCGAGCAAAAAGGTTGATAAACCAAAGTTATCCATCTAGCTCATCAATAACATTGTTGCCCATAGGCATATCCTTGTCTTTTGTGCAATCTATAAGCAAGATAGAACATATTTGTACAAGGTAGCACATGCTCAACTAGGTAACATATATACATTCTGATAACCAAACCACTAGAGCTCCAGTAAAAATTTCTATGCTCCTTGTCAAAGTTTAATCTTGCATGAAAACAAATACTTGGATCCTCTTACTTATTAGCTTATTCATTTATTTTTGTTGTTTTTCTTTTTAAACAAACTTGAGAACAGGGAGTTGTCAAAAATTCAAGATATGGAGTTTTTCAGTCATGCCCACTAACATTCTCAACTCAAGGCTCTCAGGCACTTACTTCAATCATTGTTTGCTGAAACTTTTATTGTCAGGTGACGGGGTCATGCCAAAGAAATGATCATGCTTGGGTTTCATAGTGGCTTAAGTTTGAGTACTATGGACCAATATGTTGTCTCTTTCAAGCTCTTGCGATCTGTACTCATTTATTACCACATACACACTCACTCAAGAGAAAGCCGAATAATATTCGCTGCAGTGTTGCCACTGCGAACGTTAACAAACTCATAGCCGAAATCTGAGCCGAAACTCTGGTGGATCGTTCATTGGCCACCGGAGTTCTCAGCATAACATCAAGAGAGGTGACGAAGCCACATTTACACACGTACACGTGCATAGAATAGCAAGGCCATAGCACCAGCGAGAAGCTGAAGCGCTATGTAAAAATGCAACACAGATTTTGGCATAATCTCATTCACCTTTCAACTAAGTTCCTCTGAACAACTTTATTCACAAGGGCTATTGAGTCTATTATATCAAACACCATGGGGGGTTAAGCTACTCCATACCTTTTTCTTTTAAAACAATTCTAACAATTGTCAAACTTTTTATTCAACCATCATCATCATTTTTTTAAAGTAGAGATTGTGGCAATGTCTCTCAGAGGATCACAAGATTGTTCCCAAGCTAAGCAAAAACTTGAACAAAGTGCATAAAAATATTTAACTTGGCAATATGGGGCTTAACATGAGCAAGTAATTCCCTTATACAAATACAGAGCAATCATACTTAGGCAAGCTTGTCAAACAGTGGGACACATGATTGCATAGTATTCATCAGATGAAGATCATTGCACAAAACTCTACACATGCAAAAATAACTTCCCCAAGCTTAGAACTTTGCAAGAACTAATCTCAAGAAAATCATGAAACGAAAAGAGAAAGTGCAGATTATTAAAGGAGAGTATGGAAAGTGGTTACCTCCCCAAGCTTAAATATAAGCAAGGGTAATAAAACTTTTTACCGATGAGGTGCGAATAACCTCTCCTTTAAAATGGACATGGACCTACGCTTCATCAACATTTTTGATATGGTTCGGTAGAACCGGGCACTTGTAACTGAAGACTTTGTTGAATCGAAGTGACTGAGTGGCTTGTGTGGATTTGCATAGGGTTGGCACCATACCGTACATGTCACCACATTAGGTCCAAACCTCTGCAGAAATAATACACGATAAAAAGAACACGGTTCGGTATACGAACGTAGTTCGTATACCCAACCGGGCAAAAGGAAGAAAAGAAAACATGAAGAATTAAAAAGTTTATTGGTTCGGAGGCTGCAAAGGTAAATAATAAATATTGAAGTGCAAACGGATGGTTAAAATATAACCCACTAACCTTGGCTCGAAGAAATAAACAAAATGAGCATTTTCTGACCTTCATACGAGCGCTCATACAACCGCTTCGGCACCTAGCCATACGGGCGCGCATACGAGTGCTCGCGCTTGTTCCAAACGCCATCTTGCACTCTGGATCTCTGGTCGCTTTCTGCCCGACCGTCATACGAGCGCCCATACGAGCGCATGCACCCGTACGATACGCCGTCGTTGGGTCTGTTTCCTCTGGTTATGTGTGTTGGCGCCTTCCTCGCTCGATACGACCGCGCATACGACCGTGAGCGATCGTATAAAACGTCGTATTTTTCCCTGTTTCGTCTTGAACATCCTTTTCTTCAAAAATTCATGTGGGGTTAGCTCCAACACTTGTACTAGGCAAATATTAAGAAGATCCAACAATGCAATTGTACCATGTATAAAATTTTGAGCAGATGAAAAATTTCACCTAGTGAAGACTTAAACCGAACAAACTTTAATAGCAATTCATGCAAAGTGCCTGTTAGGGCATTTCCCGCCTTAGGGTTTTGGTGATGATGACAATGCACCTTTGGACTAATCGTGCGCCCAAGTTTACTCAGGTACACCTTGTTTGGCGCAACACGGTTAGGCATTCCCTCAGGACGGAAAAGATCGAAGATGGAGTTTCCGACGCATTTATTTCTTTGGTCGTAGGAAATCCGTACTATTAAGAGGGAATCCGCA
Source organism: Elymus sibiricus (assembly GCA_039707655.1). NCBI lineage: Eukaryota > Viridiplantae > Streptophyta > Magnoliopsida > Poales > Poaceae > Elymus > Elymus sibiricus. The sequence goes on from CM077676.1 coordinate 440,170,132, forward strand.
TCGGAAGGTACTGGGTGAATCAATGCACGTACACATTCTATTGCACCCACTATATATCCTTCCGTTCGAGGAGAGAGGTCCTCAAAGTCTTTCTGTGGCAGTGTTTTCAGTTCCGGGCGGTTGTACCGCTTGCAAAAGCGGTTGTACCGCTTGACCGGTTGTTCCGGCCCTGCACCGCTCCACTACCTGAATCCTTCTGTAGTGGAGCTGTGGCTGGGCGGTGGTGGCCCGGTAGTTCCCGGACGGCTAAGGCGAACCGGTACTACCGGTGTCTGGAGTGGTTGTACCGCTCCGGACTTAGCCACCACAGGAGCGCTGGTCTGGCGGTTGCACCAGGACAACCACCGCCCCAACCACCGCTATGGGGTGAATCCCTTCTGTATGAGAGGCGGTTGTTGGGCGGTGGTGGAGCGGTAGTTCCTGGTTGGCTCCGGCCGACCGGTACTATCGGTGGCTCCACCGGTTGTACCGCCTGGGGCACTTCTGCAGTGTGAACCCGTGAATACCAGTTGTACCGGTGGTTCTAGCGGTTGTACCGCTGTAGTGTAAAAACGGCTATAAAGGTTGGATTTGGGGGACACTATATAAGTAGGTGGTTCTTCCACCTACCTTTTTACATCTTGCCTCTCTCTCTCCTCCATTGATGCCCTTCAAGCTTTCTTGCCCGATCTCTCTCTCTAGCCACTCAAACTTGTTGATTTGCTAGGGATTGAAGGAGGAGACTTAGATCTACACTTCCACCAAAGGAAACTTGATTCCCCCATACTTTCTTGTGTGGATTTTGTTACTCTTGAGTGTTTGGGCACCCTAGACGAAAGAGGTCACCTCGGAGCCACATTCCATTGTGGTGAAGCTCCGTGGTGGTGTTGGGAGCCTCCAATTCAGTTGTGGAGAGAGCCTCAACCTTGTTTGTAAAGGTCCGGTTGCCGCCTTCAAGGGCACCACTAGTGGAATCACGGCATCTTGCATTGTGCGAGGGCGTGAGGAGAATACGATGGCCCTAGTGGCTTCTTGGGGAGCATTGTGCCTCCACACCGCTCCAACGGAGACGTGCTTCCCCCTAAAGGGAAGGAACTTCGGTAACACATCCACGTCTTCACTGGCTCCACTTGTGGTTACTTCTTACCTTTACTTTGTGCAAGCTATTGTTGTGCTGTATCCTTCGCTTGCTTGTGTTGTTGTTGTTAGCGTCATATAGGTTGCTCACCTAGTTGCACATCTAGACAACCTACTTTGTTGCTAACCCTAATTTGTTATGAAAAGCTAAAAATTGGTAGTTGCCTATTCACCCCCCCTCTAGTCAACCATATCGATCCTTTCAATTGGTATCAGAGCCTCGTCTCTTTATTAAGGGTTTCACCACCCGAGGAGTATGGATGACGACGGGGATCGGGATGAGGAAGTGCCCGAGGCCGTGGAGTTGAACTCGGCACCCGAGACGACTTAAATGAAGCTATGGCTTCACTTAAGTCGTCTATGACGGCCGAGGTCAAGTCCATGCTTAAAGAACTTCTTGAGGGGTTGAAATCTACTCCCGATCCTTTGCTTGTGGTTAATCCCACCGCATCGGTATCGGATGCCAATTTCGGCAAGGAAGCGGCTAAAGGTGCTCAAACCTCTTCCCCTCATGGTAAGAATGGGACGGGAACCTTCGCCTCGGTTCCCCCTCCCCCGGTCTATGGAGGACCGGTCCCTACACCGCATATTAACAACCTTGGTCCTCCTCCTAAGCTTGTGAAGGGTGATTTTGCTAATTGGGTTTTTCGTATCAAGTCTCATTTGAATCACAGCTCAACAAATCTTTGGAGAATCATCGAGCAAGGTTTCTACCCACATGATCCAAGCAACCTCACTCCAATAGAAGAGGCGGACAATCAATACAATCACTCCGCATTGTTCATCCTCCAATCCGCAGTGCCTCCCGAAGATCTAGCTCACTTGCGCCCCTTCTCCCATGCAAAGGATTGTTGGGAACACATTATATCTTTGTATAAGGGGAGCTCAAGCATTCAACGGTCCAACTTTGAGGTGGTGCTTGATGAGGCCGATGAGTTTGTGATGAATGAAGATGAGGATCCTTGGGATCTCTACCGAAGATTGACAACTCTTGCGGTCGCTCTTCAAGATCATGGGAGCAAGGATACGGATGATAATTGGATCAAGCGCAAGTTTCTCAAGGCCATCATGCCATTCAACAAGGCCATGTCCTCCGTGGTTCGTCAAAGACCGGACTTCCACACCTTGTCTTCAAGTGAAGTGTTGGATGAGTTTATTGCCATGAACATCATGAACAAGACCGCCGACAATGCTCTAGCTCGTGTCCAACGGTCAAAGAAAGCCTCACCCAACCTTGCTTTGAAGGCCAAGGGTATTCCGAAAGAAGAAGAAGAGGAAGAAGAAGAGAGTTGCCCCAAAGACACCAAATATACTTACCACGAGCACATGGCTCTTGCGTCAAGGCAATTTTGGGGCAACAAGAGAAACACAAGGCCCAAATCCTCCAAGAACAACTCAAAGGGCAAGCAACGAGTAAGGACTTGCTACAATTGTGACAATGTGAGTCACTTTGTGGTGGATTGTCCGTATGAGAAGAGGGAGGACAATGGTGGCAAGCTCATCCGCAAAGACAAGGCCAAGTCCTTCCCCAACAAGAACAATTTCAACAAGAAGGTGCCTTCAAAGGACTTGGTGGCGCAAGAAGAGTACAACTCCGATGATGATGATGATACAAGTGGTGAAGTGTTAGCAACGGCCACCGTGACCATTTCCACCTCTTCTCCAACCTCGGTGTCCCTCTTCGATGCCCCCAAGGAGAACATCATCCCCAAGTGCCTCATGGCAAGAGGCGTCACAAAGGTAACCTCCAATATCAAAACTTCCATCTCTCCTAATCCTTCTTTGTTGGACTGTGTGGATGATCAAGAGGAGGTGAAGGTGGATGAGAATGAGTTTGACAAGTTCTTGGGTAAGCTCAAAGGTGAGACCAAGAAGCACTCTGTTGCTCTCTTGGAATAACTTGGTGAGGCCAATGATATCATTGAGTCTCACGAGGAGAACATCACTAACTTGGAAGGCCATAGTCGTGACTATGTCGATGAGATTGCGGATCTTTCCATCGCTCTTGAGGAAGAGCGAGGTCTTCGTTCGGCTCTTGAGGAGTCACAAAACATTGACCTTGCTCAACTAAAGAAAGATCATGATCATGCTCAAGTTCTTGCTCGTGTGCTTAAATCCGAGAATGCTGAGCTTGGGGTTGGCCATGCTAGACTCAAAGAGGAGTTTGAGCTAATTGACAAGGCTCACAAGGCCTTAAAAGGTGCACATGCTACTCTCAAGGAGTCTCATGATCAACTCCAAGCAAAGCTCACTAAGGAAATAGCCACTTGTCCTCCTTTTATTTTAATTGATAATGCCAATGCTACTAACCCTTGTTGTGAGCATGAGCATCTTGTGGAAGAGAATGCCAAGTTGAAAGAGCAACTTGAGAAAGGCCTTGTGACTTGCATACAAGGTGAGAAGAATCTCAATGATCTTTTGAGCAATCAAAAGGAGGTTGTGGCAAAGGAAGGGCTCGGGTTTGCACCCAAGTCATAGAAGAAGAAGAACAACAAGACCAAGAAACCTCTCCCTCTCAAAGAGGTATTTGTCAAGAAGGGAGAGGGTGCTCATAAGGAGAAGAAGAACAAGGTGGTGGGTGGAAATGTCAAGAAGGGCAATCCCACTCCATCAAACAAAGCCGGCGACTTTAACTCTTCTTATGTTTTATACCGTGCTAGTGATGGGCATGTTTATGCCAAATTTGTTGGTTCTTATTATGAGTACATTGAATGGTCTATTTGGGTTCCTAAGACCCTTGTTACTAACATCAAAGGACCCATTCAAGAATGGGTACCTAAAACCAAGCATTGATCTCTTGTAGGAGTTTGCTTCCGGTGGAGGATCATGGTTGCTCGATAGTGGAGCAACGAATCATATGACCGGGAGCAAGCATTTGGTGGTGGACGTGCAACCAAGCTCATCTATGCCCACCCATGTTCAATTTGGTGATGCCTCAACATCTAAGGTATTGGGTCTTGGCAAGGTTGTGATTTCTCATGATTTATCAATTGAGAAAGTCATGCTTGTTGAGACCCTTGCATACAACTTACTTTCCGTTCGTCAACTTGCACTTATGGGCTTTGCCATATTCTTTGACCTTGATACCGTGGCCCTTTTGTGGAGCAAGACTCTTCAAGTAGCTTTTGTTGGGCATGTCGAGAACGGTCTCTATGTGGTTAACTTCTCGGAGCGACCCACTAAGACCGCGACTTGCCTAATGGCTAAAGTTGATGTGGGGTGGCTTTGGCATTGCCGACTAGCCCATGTCAATATGAGATCTTTGCAAAGTCTCCTCAAAGGGGATCACGTTCGTGGACTAACAAATGTGAGCTTTGCCAAAGATCATGCTTGCAGTGCTTGTATCGAAGGAAAGCTACATGAGACGGCTCACCGACCCACGACTATCATCTACTCGAAGAGGCCCTTGGAGCTCCTTCACATGGATCTCTTTGGACCTCCATCCTTTGATAGTCTTGGGGGAAGAAAGTATTGCTTGGTGATTGTGGATGACTATTCAAGATACACTTGGGTATATTTCCTCAAGAGGAAGAGCGAGACCCAACAAACCGTCATCAACTTTGCCAATGAAGGTCAACGTCAACATGATGCAAAGATATTGATGATTAGAAGTGACAACGGCACCGAGTTCAAGAACTACACCTTGGATGAGTTCCTTAGTGATGAGGGGATCAAGCATCAATTCTCCGCACTATATACCCCTCAACAAAATGGTGTAGCGGAGAGGAAGAACCGGACGTTGATGGACGTGGCAAGGACCATGATGGCGGAATTCAAGTCTCCGTACAACTTTTGGGCGAAAGCCATCAACACCGCATGTCATGCATCCAATCGGCTCTACCTCCGCAAAGGCTTGAACAAGACTCCATATGAGATACTTACCGATAACAAGCCCAACCTCAAGTACTTCCGGGTGTTCGGGTGTAAGTGTTTCATTCTCAAGAAAGGTACACGTTTGTCTAAATTCGAATCTAGAGCTCAAAGGGGCATATTTGTTAGTTATGCTACAAACTCTCATGCTTACCGTGTCCTCAACAAGTCCAATGGACTCATTGAGGAGACGTGTAACGTAGAGTTTGATGAAAATAATGGCTCCCAAGTGGAGCAAAGTGGTCTTCGTGATGTAGGTGATGAAATTCCTCCCCAAGCCATAAGAAGAATGGGGATTGGTCAAACACTCCCCATTGAAGAACCCCTTGTGGCCAAAGGAGAAGGACAATGCTCTACGCAAGTGGAGCCATCACCAACCATTGACCCACACGCTTCCGAAGAACAAACCGAAGGCCCTCAACCAAGTGATCAAGATCAAGGGCAAGATCAACCTCAAGATGATGGTGATGCACCAAATGATGCCCAAGATCAAGATCACGACACCGAGCAAGCTCAAGATCAAGTGCAAGCTCAAGATCAAGAGCAAGCTCAAGATGACGCTCAAGATGATCCTCCTCAAGTGACCTCGGAGGAACTATTGGAGCGTCGTGCCGCCAAGATTGCCTCCAAACTCAAGCATCAACAACATGTCCTGGAGAATGTTTATGGAAGCTTAAAGAAGGGGGTAACCACTCGTAGACAATTAACAAACTTTTGTGAGCATCACACGTTTGTTTCTTGTGTTGAACCCCAAAAGGTACATGAGGCGCTCGAGGACACGGATTGGCTTGAAGCCATGCATGATGAACTCAACAACTTTGAGCGCAACAAGGTGTGGACATTGGTGCCAAGGCCAACGGAGAATCATAATGTCATTGGAACCAAATGGATCTTCAAGAACAAGCAAGATACGAACGGTGTTGTCACTCGAAACAAGGCAAGATTGGTGGCACAAGGCTACTCCCAAGTCGAGGGTATCGACTATGGTGAAATCTTTGCTCCCGTTGCTCGTCTTGAATCTATTCGTATGTTGCTTGCATATGCATCTCATCATGATTTTAAGTTGCAACAGATGGATGTGAAGAGTGCATTTCTTAATGGTCCTCTTAATGAGTTGGTATATGTCAAACAACCCCTAGGGTTCGAGGATCCCAAGTTCCCCAATCATGTATACAAGCTCGATAAGGCACTCTATGGCCTTAAACAAGCCCCACGTGCGTGGTATGAGCACCTTACCGAGTTGTTGCAAGACTGTGGGTTTGAAATTGGGATAATCGATCCCACTCTTTTTACTAAGAGGGTTAAAGGGGATTTGTTCATATGCCAACTATATGTTGATGATATTATTTTTGGTTCTCCTAACAAAGCTTTCAATGATGAGTTTGCCGCACTCATGACCGAGAAGTTTGAGATGTCTATGATGGGAGAGTTGAAGTTCTTTCTTGGGTTCGAAGTCAAACAAAGAAGAGAAGGAACCTTCATCAATCAAGCCAAATATACCCAAGACATGCTCAAGAGATTCAAGTTAGAAGATGTCAAACCGGCCAAGACTCCAATGCCTACCAAGTGGCAACTCGACATTGATCCCAATGGTAAAGCGGTGGATCAAAATGTATATCGTTCTATGATTGGATCCTTGCTTTACCTTTGTGCATCTAGGCCGGATATCATGTTGAGTGTGGGAATGTGTGCACGGTTTCAAGCCGCGCCTAAGGAAAGTCACTTTGTGGCGGTCAAGCGAATCTTTTGATATTTGGCTCATACCCCAAACTTTGGCTTATGGTACCCCAAAGGAGCAAGCTTTGATCTCATGGGATATTCGGACTCGGATTGGGCGGGAGACCGTGTGGATAGGAAGTCAACCTCCGGAGGGTGCCAATTCCTTGGTCGCTCTTTGGTGAGTTGGTCTTCGAAGAAGCAAAATTGTGTGTCTCTCTCCACCACCGAGGCCGAGTATGTAGCCGCCACAAGTTGTTGTGCACAATTGCTATGGCTGAGGCAAACTTTAAAGGATTACGGTGTCACTTGTGACAAAGTGCCTCTTTTCTGTGACAATGAAAGTGCAATCAAGATCTCCTACAATCCGGTGCAACATAGCAAGACGAAGCACATTGAGATTCGTCATCATTTCATCCGGGATCACGTCAAGCGTGGAGAGATTGATATTATTCATGTTGGAACTCAAGAGCAACTAGCGGATATTTTCACGAAGCCATTGAATGAAGCAAGATTTCGCGAGTTAAGGCATGAGCTAAATATCATTGATTCGAGCAACGTGTCTTGAATCTCGTCACACCCCACCGCATTCATCACGATTATCTTGTTCTAGATGTAGGCATCGATTTAGGGGGAGTGTTGTTCTCTCAATGAACTCTCCCTCTCCCTATTATGCATAAATAAACCCAATCTTTCACATTAGCCATTTGTGATGGTACTTGTGCTTCAAAGATGAGTTTTGGTCATGGACCCAAGGTTAAAATCTTCGCGGTGCCATACCAATTGACTCAAACATAGGTGGCTTCGGCCACCGCCCCTCCTCTCGTTGTGGAGGTTTGGTTCTCCTTTTGGATCTTATTTGCCTTGCTAGCTTTCTTTTTAGGTCCTAGGTGTTTGTATCCTCCAAGTGTTGGCCTTTATTGTTCGCTTCTTGCACTCTTGGAGTTTACTTCACCATAATGCAGTGCCAAGTTTCCATACCAAGCATCCACTTCCCTTAAAACAATCTGCTCCAAATGTACACAAGTTACTATCTTGGCATGGGTGGCTGTGACCGGGCGGTACAACCGGTGGTCGGGGCGGTTCTACCGGTCAAACCTTAGCGGTTCTACCGCTTAGGTTCTGGCCTGTGCTTCCGGCCGGTACTACCGGGCGGTTACGAGCGGTACTACCGCTGCCTGTCAGGCGACGAAAGTACCGCCCCTAACCACTGGGTAGTACCAGGGGGCGGTACAACCGCTCTTAGGAGCGGTACAACCGCTCCGCGGTCTGGGCGGGTATTTAAGGGTGCGGGCCGAAGGGGTTTCTCTTTTTCGCCTTCATGCCCGTCCTCTTCCCTTGCCCCTGCCGCCGGTTGCTGCCCCCATTGCCCCGGAGTGCCCTCCGGTGCTCCGGATCCGTCGGTTCTTCATCGGATCCGCTCCATGGAGGCCGTCTCCTCCCCGATCTCTTCCCATGGATGCCAGTAATGCCCCATTCTCTCTTGCTTTTGGTTTCAATCTTTGAATCCATCTATCTAGGGCATTACGTGTACTCCCGTGTTTTTGGCTAAACTATTGGGTGGAAGAGATCCTATTGCATACCTCTATTGCTTGTAGATAGTTAGAAATCGAAATATTGCATCTAGATTCAGTTTTGATTTGTGCCTGTTCTCCTGTGTGTGGAACCGCTGTCAGCGGTACAACCGTTCAAGTGGGCGGTACAACCGCCTAAGCGGTACTACCGCTAGGATGACCGGTACAACCGGCTTTACTGAACCTTTGTGTACTGTTTCTTCTTCTCTCTACTTACATGTAATATATTCCTCTGATCTTGTGTACATTCCTCTCATCTGTGCTGGGTATCTTGTCTGCTTCCCGTGTGTGTGTGCAGGTGGCTCTGGTTCTCGCTCTGCTCCTCGCCAGAAGACCAGAAAGAGAGTCCGTAGGAGCAAGAGTCTTGATGACACTGTGGAAGAGCAGGAGTTGGTGATTCCCACCAAGCCCACCCGCCGTGAGAAGTCTGCCGCTGCCAAGCAACGTGTGGCCGTACCAATGCACAGGTGGAAACAACTGGACTGGGAGAAGTTCCGATTGCAGAATCCCTATGAGGTTCCAGTTCATCCTCGTTAGTCCACACCTCAGTTCAGGAACGAGATGCAAGTGAGGATTGTGCATGAGCTTTTTGAGCATAACAAGAACAGGTTCACCAAGCAGTGGACAATTGACCTTGATCACTGGAGGAACAACCTGGAATACTTTGGAGAGGCCTTAGCTCTGTGTGAGGAGTTTGACTTGGTCAAGCTCATGTCTATCAACTGTGACTTTGATGTGCAGCTTATCCATCAGTTCTATGCCACTGTTCACTTCGGCACCGATGATGCTCGTACTCTGTCCTTCATGTGCCGTGATGAGTTATTTCAGGTGCCTTGGAGAGCCTTCTGCAATGCTCTAGGCTATGATGATACCGGTCTGACCGGGAATGGTGGCATCCATCCTCACGACCGTGCCACATCCATGAGCAAGGAGAAGCTTGCACCCCTATACATCCGAGGACGTGGAGTCATTGGTGAGTCCAAGGATCTTGAAAAGGTATTTGACATTATGCATCGTGTGTTCCGCAATGTGCTTCTGCCCAAGGTTGGGAATCAGGATGAGATTTATGGCTATCTGGTGGATCTGTTGGTGGCTATGAAGACCAAGGTGGGGTCTGGTGCCACTTTTGATGTTTCCAAGTGGCTGTGGGAGGAGATGTACATCATGGTCTTGCACCGAAAGGTACCCATATATGCTCCGTTTGTCATGTGTTTCCTGAACTCTGTATGGGCAGTCCGCAGGCCAGGAGAGCCTCTTACATCGCCAGACAACCTCACTGTGCATGAGGTCAAGCAGTTGAGAAAGAAGAAACATGCTGAGCCTCGCTATCCTGTTGATGATCCCGAGGATGTTTTTGCCACCTCTAGTGATGAGGACTTTGAGCTGGAGGCTGGGGCCAAGCCCTCCTGGGTTGCTAAGCTCACAGCCAAGGTGAAGAAGACCTTTTGCTTGCAGACTCACATCCAGAAGAAGCTATATGAGGCTCATGTGAATGAGAAGAAGGCCAGACGCAGACAGATTGAGATGATGAGGCACCTCAACATGCAAGTGGACAGTGGATCTGAGAAGAGCATCACTCCAGAGGACAAGTGGATATTCGAGAACAGCACCTGGACTGATGATGAGGCCTCTGGCCATCCTGCTACCTCTACCTCTGCTACCGCCGCCGCGGATGATATCATGGATGAGGACGAGCAGTCTGTTGACGACAATCCAGAGGCATCTGATGGTGATGATCCAGAGGAGACCGAGGAGTCAGAGGAGGACTATTGAGCTTTGGGGCGTTAGCATCGCTCTTTTCCTTTTTGGTGTCTTGATGCCAAAGGGGGAGAGAGTTCCATTAGGTCTCAGGATTTGCATTTGCTTTGGGTGTCAGTTGAACCTCTTTGCTTCGAGTTGGTTTGTGAACTTGTCGTGCGTGGAGACGTTGTGCATGGTGTGAGACATGCGATCCCGATCTATCTATCTTAAGCCTTTTATATCATGTCTCGTATGTTTGTAGTGCGTGCTTATTATTGTTGCCCTTATCTATTGATCAACTTCATGTTCCTGCAAATGCATGCTTTTTGTCTATTCATTTCATTTGCAGTCATTGTTTGGTCTATAAAATCTAGGAGGAGCATTGATCCTAATGTGAGCACTTTGCATTCCAAAAGCAAAATCAAAATAGTGCTCACATATAGGGGGAGCCCCGTCTATATTTTCTAGATCTCTGGTGCAAATCGTGTGGTTGTCATTATCCGCCAAAAAGGAGGAGATTGTTAGGGCATTTCCCGCCTTAGGGTTTTGGTGATGATGACAATGCACCTTTGGACTAATCGTGCGCCCAAGTTTACTCAGGTACACCTTGTTTGGCGCAACACGGTTAGGCATTCCCTCAGGACGGAAAAGATTGACGACGGAGTTTCCGACGCGTTTATTTCTTTGGTCGTAGGAAATCCATACTATTAAGAGGGAATCCGCATCGGAAGGTACTGGGTGAATCAATGCATGTACACATTCTATTGCACCCACTATATATCCTTCCGTTCGAGGAGAGAGGTCCTCAAAGTCTTTCAGTGGCAGTGTTTTCAGTTCCGGGCGGTTGTACCGCTTGCAAAAGCGGTTGTACCGCTTGACCGGTTGTTCCGGCCCTGCACCGCTCCACTATCGGAATCCTTCTGTAGTGGAGCTGTGGCTGGGCGGTGGTGGCCCGGTAGTTCCCGGACGGCTAAGGCGAACCGGTACTACCGGTGTCTGGAGCGGTTGTACCGCTCCGGACTTAGCCACCACAGGAGCGCTGGTCTGGCGGTTGCACCGGGACAACCACCGCTATGGGGTGAACCCCTTCTGTATGAGAGGTGGTTGTTGGGCGGTGGTGGAGCGGTAGTTCCTGGTTGGCTCCGGTCGACCGGTACTACCGGTGGCTCCACCGGTTGTACCGCCTGGGGCACTTCTGCAGTGTGAACCCATGAATACCAGTTGTACCGGTGGTTCTAGCGGTTGTACCGCTGCAGTGTAAAAACAGTTGTAACGGTTGGATTTGGGGGACACTATATAAGTAGGTGGTTCTTCCACCTACCTTTTTACCTCTTGCCTCTCTCTCTCCTCCATTGATGCCCTTCAAGCTTTCTTGCCCGATCTCTCTCTCTAGCCACTCAAACTTGTTGATTTGCTAGGGATTGAAGGAGGAGACCTAGATCTACACTTCCACCAAAGGAAACTTGATTCCCCCATACTTTCTTGTGTGGATTTTGTTACTCTTGGGTGTTTGGGCACCCTAGACGGAAGAGGTCACCTCGGAGCCACATTCCATTGTGGTGAAGCTCCGTGGTGGTGTTGGGAGCCTCCAATTCAGTTGTGGAGAGAGCCTCAACCTTGTTTGTAAAGGTCCGGTTGCCGCCTTCAAGGGCACCACTAGTGGAATCACGTCATCTTGCATTGTGCGAGGGCGTGAGGAGAATACGGTGGCCGTAGTGGCTTCTTGGGGAGCATTGTGCCTCCACACCGCTCCAACGGAGACGTAGTTCCCCCTAAAGGGAAGGAACTTCGGTAACACATGCTCGTCTTCACCGGCTCCACTTGTGGTTACTTCTTACCTTTACTTTGTGCAAGCTATTGTTGTGTTGTATCCTTCGTTTGCTTGTGTTGTTGTTGTTAGCATCATATAGGTTGCTCACCTAGTTGCACATCTAGACAACCTACTTTGTTGCTAACCCTAATTTGTTAAGAAAAGCTAAAAATTGGTAGTTGCCTATTCACCCCCCTCTAGTCAACCACATCGATCCTTTCAGTGCCAATGCAAAAATATGAATGCAAACTGAACTATAAACACCCAAAACTAATAAAGACTCCTACTTACTTCTGGGCTGCCTCCCGATAGCGCTTTCTTTAGAGCCATATAGATAGGCTTCGATGCTCCATAAATCCACCCGGATCCCAAGGGATATCGACCCGGTGTGCAGTTGGACTTGCCTCCGACCACTGTTTGGAGCATCTCATAGCAAAGTGTGATCGAAGTCGTACCCTGTTGCGGTGCATCGGCATCATGTATGTGAAGAGGTCCTCGCTCTCAAGCGGGAACCGATGCACCAAGCTGGGTATACATGTCTCGTCGTTCTTCTGCAATGCAAGGGTTAGAGATTTATGAATAAATTTTAATATGTCACCTTGGATACCATTGTAGGGGAACACTTCATAAAATTCTTCCTTTGGAGTGGATAATTCGACACTCCTCAATGGTTTCCCCTGCATAAGAAAATCGTCCAAAGAAGCATAGTTGGACATTAGTGTAGATAAATCAAGAGTATTTCCTTCATCTAGTTTGTCACTATGAATAACACTAGACTCCTCAAATAAGATGCCTAGCGACTCATAGTCATTATCACCCTCACTTGGAGGATGACTTTCCTGCACATCAAATTCATTAGCATCAAGTTCATTCAAACTAGAATTATCATACTCTGATTCTGGCATCTCAAAGAGTTTGAGTAAATGGGGGGTACGAAACAATTCTTTTATCGTGAACCCCTTTTCTTCGTGTTCTTCCTCTTCCTCTTCTTCTTCTTCTTCTTCTTCTTCTTCTTTAAAATGATGCTCTTGACAATACTCGTATATTGAGTATATTTTATCGTACATCCATTCAATTATGGCATCATTGTTGTGGGCTTGAGCAACGTCTTGGATCTCAGTAAATAATATACCTGCACTTTTGCTTACTACATACCATAGGAGTTCCTCAGTGACATCTGTCATATTATTGTTATAATTTGCTATCACTTGATCATAAGCATTCGTGCATTGAAAGTCAATGTGCTCGCGAGAACCACAACATAAGCAACGACTTTGATACAAAGAACACATCATACCTGCACATTCGTCTATGAATAATTGTAGTTCTTTAATATCCATGGAAGTTATATCTTTTCCAAGAGTTGCTTCATCAAAGAACATATAAAGAATGTGCAAAAGGTTACTCTCGTGGGTGGAAGATGAGGGTGGGTGATCAATCCGTTCCTCCTCTTCATTTTCCTTGATGTTCCCTTCCTCTAGGCACACTTTTTCATCCAAGATAGCTTGTTCTTTGTCATCCCCATTTGGTTGCTGCAAGTTAGTTTCATAAATATTTAATTCATGATCTCTTACCACTTCTTGCAGCCATTCATCATTGGGGGCTGTTTGCTCTTCATTGGTTGCATCCTTTCCTTCATCATTCTGTGGTTCCTGCAAGAGTTTTTGTATTTCCGGAACGGATGCAATCTGCTCTTGTTCATTGACAACTAATGCATTATCACAGAAATTATCTAGCCAAAAAGTATGGATAGGTTGCAACTCAATGTAAATAGTATCAAGGATAGCATCTCTTATCTCCAAACCCAATATATAATGTAGAACCTCATCAGCACCTGCAAGAGGCACAAATTGCAAGACCTCCACACTAGCATTGGATTTACTTAGAATATTATATCTTGCTAATACGGGATCAATATTGTACTTACATTGATATTGTAGGTGCTCTTTGGATCCACAATCAACGCATGATGCCGCATATGATTGGAGTATAAGTGTTAGGTAACGCAGCAGAAAACAAAAAATTTCCGACCTACGCACCAGCCCAGGACCACTATGGAGACTGCATACAAGGTTTGATCATTATCGTTACCGACTCGTAGCGCAGCGGAAGTAGAGTCGATGACGATCAGCGGTGCAGATCCCCGCAGCTAGGATTTTACAACCTCCCAACCGCGAGGATGTATACCCTCATCTGCCCCGCGGACAGCCCTCCGGGAGGCGGTCACACAGTCCCCCGGACGGTGTCGCGGACAGCCCTTCGGGAGGACCTCCGAAACTCGGACTGTCACTCGGACAGCCCTTCGGGAGGACCTCCAAAACTCGGACGGTCACACGGACAGCCCTTCGGGAGGCACTCTCGAACTAAGACCGAAACTACGATCTCTCTACAGAGTTGCACACATACGGTGTCATCTATCCGGCAGGGCTTCGCCGTCCAGAACTAGTTCCTGCCGGAACCCAGACAGCCTTTCGGCTCTACGAAACTATTTCGCTGGGAGGGAGAGAGAATGCCAGATCATGCATGGCTTGTGTATGAGAGTAAGGATGTGTCTTATGGCAGCCCACACACCTCCTATTTATAGGAAACCCAAGGGGTAGGGTGGTTTTACAAGAAAACCCAAAACCCACATGGAAAGGAGTCCTTCCCAAGGACCTAAAAGGTGAAACCAAGGAACAAGGGGGACTCCATGAAGGAGTCCACCATGTGGCCGGCCACACCCTCATGTGGGGCCCCAAAATTGGCCCCTATCCATCCATGTCATCCCCAAGATCTTTTGGAGCAAAGCCCCAAAAGGTGGCTTTCCAAAAATATCCCAAAAAGCACTTTCACTATTCACGATGACATTTTTCAGCGTCTGATCGAACTGAAAATATTCATGTGGGCTTAGAACAATTCTAGTACCCACCAAAATAATTTTCAACGCGAGCCGGAACAATTCCGGTTTAGTGATTTCATCTGCGAAAAGCATCTGAAGCGGTTTCGGCAGCTCCGGAACATTTCCGGTTTTCATCCCGGAAAATTCCAGAAAGTTTCCAGAATGATTCTGGCACCCTCCAAGAATTATCAGGCATGTGCCAAAACCAATTTGACTTTATGGTATCCTCTGAAACAACTTTTCAGTTTCACCGGAACTCATCCGGTGACCTCTCTGCGGAACTTTTCCGCTGTCCGAAACTTTTCCGGTGTTTCTCTCTCAGACTCCCTGTCTAGTATTCAGCAGATAGATGACCCTTAAGCGTGTGACCCTAAACATCGGCATCCTCGTGGATCAACACTTGTCCACAATGCCAGTTACCTCGTTGCCGGTATTGTTCTCTTTTCTCGTTCCCGTGTTCCGGCATCCCTGTGATCAAATCACCCTGTGTCTGGCCAGACGATGATGGATACCGTAACACCGAGAGGGCCCAGAGATATCTCTCCATCGTCGGAGGAGCAAATCCCAATCTTGAGCTATCAAGTCCCTTGACATACTTTTCCATGAACCCGTAAGCCGCCGTAATAGCCACCCATTTACGGATGACGTTTAACAAACCCCAAAGTTCATGAAGCAAGCATGAAGAAACTCGACACTCTCATGGTCTAAGGAATTATGCAAACATTAACTTCTCTGTGTTATTAACCATAAACTTATGACGAATGTATCTCATAGCATAACATCAATCGGGTCGATTCAACACAAGTGTTCTACCAACAATTGTGCCCTCAAAATTGCCGGCATAGCCATGCCCATGATCAGGAAAACAGGATCATTATGCAATACTTGAGCCAGTCATAGAGGCTTGACTAGGAATACATTTTACCGTTTATTATCCCACACGTGCATATGAGTCTTCCTCCGAGCCTCGTGGTTATTGTAGACTCGAGAACCATAGCAGTTATAGCATGGAACATAAACCTAATTATGAACAGGGAGATAATCAATAACATTTATTATTGCCTCTAGGGCATATCTCCTACAGACTCCCACTTGAACTAGAGTCAATAATCTAGTCAATGCTAATGCACTTTACACCTATGGCATACTGGTGTAAAATATGCTTCGCATGTGGTATAGCCTGATGTCCAACGGATCTGACGACTTCAGCTCTGTGTGTAACTTTGCATATCCTTGCGTTTTCATGCTTTCACAAAATTCATATTTTGTCTGGACTTGGCCTTGCATATGTGTGAATCATTGGTCGAAACCTGATTCCTCAGACTGAGCTATGGAGCAACTATCTGCAATAGTGTCCCATAGACCAAAGTCATCTTGGAACCATACTAAGTTCATGAATGAACTATATGATTCAACAACTTCTTTGTCGCTTCTTAAGCATCAACATACTTAGCCTTTGTTATAGAATTCGCCACAGTATCTTGTTTGGAACAATTTCCAACTACCGTGCCACCATATTGTGTATCACACAAAACCCTCAATTTAAATCGAAAATCGCATGGAGCATTGATGAAGACTGTATCGATGTAATCACTTACAACGAGCACTTCATAATCTCTACTTGCGAGAAAACATGTCATCAGTACTACTCTTAGCACTTAATGACATCTTTCACTGTTGTCCCATGATCAGTACTTTGATCACTATGGTATCTATACTCGCAACAACTTTGGAGTATTGGACATATCTGTTTGTTTTTACATACCATGGAATACATGATTAATCCAAACACAAGAGTGTGTGGAATCTCCATCATGTATTTTACTCATCAGTGTTTTGGGACACCGAGTCTTGCAAAAACTCTTTCCATGTGACTTCGGCAAGAATCACTCCTTGGCGTTTTAAATGCTAAAAGGTTTTAGCATCTTGTCAATATGTATTCATTGCTTAGCCCCATTAGGTAAATCTATCTCCATAGATCATCATGCCTAATATTGAGGCTATTTAGCCTAAGCACTTCATTGAAAAACTATTTTCAAATGAAGTCCTAATTCGTGTCAAGAAATTTATTTCCAATTAACAATGTGTTAAGTACACAAGGTTTTTAGAAATATTATTATGCTCCCACTTACTTTCTTGAATCACAAGCATCTTCGATATCCATTTGATGAAGTCAAACCCCCTTGACCATTTCATCAAAAACGAAGATTCCAACTCCACTTTGCTCTCTTCTGTCCATCGCTGGAACTCTGAAGTTTGCATACTTACTAGCATCCTCTGGATCGACAAATTACTTTGGACTGTATCACATACAAGTCCTAGGTTTCATTTCCATCAGATGGAAATCTTTTTGTCATCCATGTTTCATATCTCATGATTGAAATATGTATTAATTGCTAGTTCAACCTGAACCGACTTTAAGCATCGCTACGGTGAGACAATCTCATTGTAGTCAACTCCTTGAACTTGTTATTGCAACAAGTCGAGCTTTATGGATAAAACATTTTATCCGTATCAGTTTTTAGTTCCATAAATATTCGTTAGACTCTAAGTCTTCCGAAAGGTGTATCAAGATTTTAATCTCGAATCACTTATATGGAAACTATCTCGGATTGTATTGGCATTTAGCCAATTCCGGAGTCAGGGCCCATCAACGCTTCCTTGTGTATCGTAGGTATACTGTTGTCTAACAACAATATCTCGTATGCGCACCTGAGAGGTTTGCACGAGTTTTTCCTACGCGGTTCAGCTGCAAGTTCGACCGAAGTCCATACATCTCATGTAGAGGCTTCCGTATCAGTCGCAGTAGGAAACTCCGGAATCACTTCCAAGGTTCCTTTCCTTTGACCTGATGACAAAGATACTGGTTATCTCGTCGAGTTGCACTGTCCTCCCACTCACCTTTTGTAAGAACTATTCTCTTTAAAAGCATACCGTTTTGTGGCAAAAAACCTTTGCCTCGGTATAGTGGTGGGGGAATACCCAATGACTTGGGATAACCTTACAAAGTAGCACTTGTCTGATTTGGAATAGGTTTGTAACCTTTTACACAAGCCCCATATTCCAAATGTTAAGAAAAGATATAACATGGTTGGGCGTACCATACCATGACGTCATTTCAACATACCTGATGGAGCTCTTTTCAGTGTAAAAGCCGCAGTCTCTAAAGCATCATTCTTTAAAAGGGATAATGGCAAATCTATTTATGTCATCTTTTATCTTACCATGTCATAAATGGTTCGATTACATCTACATGGACTCTCCACTTGCAGTGGTGTTCCGGGAGGTGCAAGTTATGAAACCCCTTTCACAACTCATCAGACATTCGCTAAACTTGTAACTCAAATATTCCTTTCTGCAATCGAATTGTAGAAACACAATTTTCTTGTTACAACAACTTCTACTTCATTTTTGAAAACCTTATGAATGAATTCAAAAGATCCAGACTTACGTCTCAACAAGTAAACATCCATATATCTACTTGAGTCATTTCTAAAGATAGATGAATCCACTACTTGCAACAACATTTATTGGACTACACACATCATAATGTATGATCACCAATATGTTCTTTGCTCGTTCCTTATGGCCTGTGAACGGTATTTTAGTCACTTCACCTTTCAGAGGAAAGTTGCAAGTGTCAGATGATTCAAAATCAAATGACTTCAAAATCCATCATAATGGAATTTTCATGCGGGTTTCTCCAATGTGACCAAATGCAGTGCCACACATATGTGGTATTCTTTTAGTCTTGCGACATTTAGCGTCAGTGTTATGGATGTATCATATTACCATCAATATTCACAACATACATCCCATCCTGGATGGAAGCATGGCCCTTCATGTTATTCATAACACCGAACATTAAAAGTTCTCTTATGAATAACCTTCTTGCAAGATACCTTATGCAAAGGGCTAGAGTATATGAAACTCTAAAATGAATTATGAAAGTAAACCCAGAGGTATGTATTATTATCAATATTCATAACATACGTCTCATTCATAATGAAAGTATGGCCCTTATGTTATTCATAACACCGAACATCAAAAGTTCTCTTATGAACAACCTTCTTGCAAGATACCTTATGCAAAGGGCTAGAGTGTGAAACTCTAAAATGAATTATGAAAGTAAATACATAGGGAATACACCTATGGAAGGCATACTAACATTTACTATGTTCGCTGCGTGTATCTAAACCTCATTCCTGGCTAGTCTTTCAGGCCATAGTAGTTCTTACATCGAGTTGCAACAGAATGCAATCGAGCGGGTATCTTTGTGATTAACTCACAATACTCAAGAATTAGTGATTAACATGTTTAACCATAATTCCCAAGAACTATATCTTTAACCAGCCATCTATACATCAAAAACCTGTATGACATTCATACATGAGCTGGATATTCCAGTCTTCTATCCTTTTGCCATTATACTTCTAACAATTTAACTTTTAGTATTTCTCCTACTCTCAGAAGAAGCACCCAACTTAAGAGTGGCGTTAGCCTCGGACTTCCTAGGCGTGAAAGTCTTACTAACACCCTTCGGACACTTCCTTTCTCTTTAAGTTGTTGTTTTATTCACCTTTCATCATATGATAGGCGTTCTCCTGCATCCCTCTCTTATCAGTCTAATGCATAGTAAACTCTTTTACTAACAGTTTGCAAACAAACATTGCTTTGGATATCTCATATCTTTTAGCCTTTGTCTGTCTCTGAAAATGATTTTCAGATTCCATGAATATCACATAACTATCCAAACTTTCGAAGTTCGGGTCTCATGGAAGCAAACATATTGCACTTTGACTGAAAAGGAATTCTTGCTTTTGGATCGAAGGACGAGAGTCACATGATCCATAGCATTAGCGGGAGAATACCGAAAGTATGCGATAGGACAAAATCCTTCTCGACACTCTAGAGGACAATCCTCACATTACGTTACCAACTGTAAAGATTTAACCAGATATTTAACAGCTATTCAATTTTAATAGGGAAGGTGGAAACGCGAGCCATTATTCTACAACTATTATGCAAATCACACTTAGACAGGGTTCATAATTAATTGCACTGAGAATTAAACAAGTTAATTCTACAGTGCGCTCCCACTCAAATCAATATCTCTCATAATTGATTTTGAGTGATACAAGATCCAGACTTCAATTCATCGCCATAGAATCATCATCTCATGACGGGATTTTTAATCGGTAGGCCAACTTGCCGATCACATCTCCATGTGACTCTTGTTCATCTTTCGATGCGTGTGTTCCGAGCTCATGACACTCATGCCTGAACGTCAAGACAACCAAGTGATCTCACTGTGAGGTCTCAACTCACCCGCCTCACACATCCCTAATCGTTCGCACCCATGCATCCATGGCGTACCCCGAAAAGTTAGGTGCCGTGACGGTGCTACACTTGGCAGAACACTATCTACTTGATATTTTTTGTGAGAGATCACCCTAATAAAAGCGACTACCGCGCAATCAAGAAGGGTGCATCATAAGGGATAAACATCTCAGGCAATTCATAATAGCATGATATGGTATAGCCCTTTCTGACGGAGAAGTCTTTCATTTCTTCGTCTTCAGCATTCGCGTTGGTGTTCACCTTCGCGAAGATTGCCACCACCTTGTCGGTGCACCAGATAATATTGCTATCTCTATAGCTAATAAAATAAGTGCATTACATAAGGTTGACACGCAGGTCATTAAAGTGCAATCATATGGCTCCAGCCATCATGCCGAATCATGACACGCAGGTCATGTTAATCAATTTACATTATATAGTCATCTCATACATAATCAAATTATAATGAGCACTGCTATACCACATCATATGCACATGCAAACCATCCTGCAAAATCAAGTTAGACGCCTCTAATCGGTCCATGCAAAATTTTATTTTACGTGGCTTCTAAGGTTTCGAAACAAACCGAAGCTACCAACGTCCATCATCAAGCATGATAATCCAAGTCGCTAGATTAACATTCCAGGGTGTATGAAACACGAGATAATAAAATCTCGAGCCCCATACTAAACTTCGTCATACGCGTGACCCCCGTGCAGATCACATCTGCATTGCCCTTTCGTCTGCAAAATTTCATCTTTCTTTTTAACTACGGTGGAATTCAATGAACTGTTAGCACTTCGTTGATCAATCAGGATCGCGGATTGCCAGAACATTGAAACTCCACCATACTGTTATCAAGATCAGAAATATGCAAATTCGAGGGAAGCAACAAGAACATCGGGTAACAGACTTCATCTGCTACCCGCACAAATAATTTTCAGCAATAGATCTCATCTACTACCTAATTATATTGTGCAACACCCATACATCTCTATGTATTCTAGATCGCAACCTGCATCTACGCATAGCACGGCTCTTGATGCCACTGTTGGGTAACGCAGCAGAAAACAAAAAATTTCCGACCTACGCACCAGCCCAGGACCACTATGGAGACTGCATACAAGGTTTGATCATTATCGTTACCGACTCGTAGCGCAGCGGAAGTAGAGTCGATGACGATCAGCGGTGCAGATCCCCGCAGCTAGGATTTTACAACCTCCCAACCGCGAGGATGTATACCCTCATCTGCCCCGCGGACAGCCCTCCGGGAGGCGGTCACACAGTCCCCCGGACGGTGTCGCGGACAGCCCTTCGGGAGGACCTCCGAAACTCGGACTGTCACTCGGACAGCCCTTCGGGAGGACCTCCAAAACTCGGACGGTCACACGGACAGCCCTTCGGGAGGCACTCTCGAACTAAGACCGAAACTACGATCTCTCTACAGAGTTGCACACATACGGTGTCATCTATCCGGCAGGGCTTCGCCGTCCAGAACTAGTTCCTGCCGGAACCCAGACAGCCTTTCGGCTCTACGAAACTATTTCGCTGGGAGGGAGAGAGAATGCCAGATCATGCATGGCTTGTGTATGAGAGTAAGGATGTGTCTTATGGCAGCCCACACACCTCCTATTTATAGGAAACCCAAGGGGTAGGGTGGTTTTACAAGAAAACCCAAAACCCACATGGAAAGGAGTCCTTCCCAAGGACCTAAAAGGTGAAACCAAGGAACAAGGGGGACTCCATGAAGGAGTCCACCATGTGGCCGGCCACACCCTCATGTGGGGCCCCAAAATTGGCCCCTATCCATCCATGTCATCCCCAAGATCTTTTGGAGCAAAGCCCCAAAAGGTGGCTTTCCAAAAATATCCCAAAAAGCACTTTCACTATTCACGACGACATTTTTCAGCGTCTGATCGAACTGAAAATATTCATGTGGGCTTAGAACAATTCTAGTACCCACCAAAATAATTTTCAACGCGAGCCGGAACAATTCCGGTTTAGTGATTTCATCTGCGAAAAGCATCTGAAGCGGTTTCGGCAGCTCCGGAACATTTCCGGTTTTCATCCCGGAAAATTCCAGAAAGTTTCCAGAATGATTCTGGCACCCTCCAAGAATTATCAGGCATGTGCCAAAACCAATTTGACTTTATGGTATCCTCTGAAACAACTTTTCAGTTTCACCGGAACTCATCCGGTGACCTCTCTGCGGAACTTTTCCGCTGTCCGAAACTTTTCCGGTGTTTCTCTCTCAGACTCCCTGTCTAGTATTCAGCAGATAGATGACCCTTAAGCGTGTGACCCTAAACATCGGCATCCTCGTGGATCAACACTTGTCCACAATGCCAGTTACCTCGTTGCCGGTATTGTTCTCTTTTCTCGTTCCCGTGTTCCGGCATCCCTGTGATCAAATCACCCTGTGTCTGGCCAGACGATGATGGATACCGTAACACCGAGAGGGCCCAGAGATATCTCTCCATCGTCGGAGGAGCAAATCCCAATCTTGAGCTATCAAGTCCCTTGACATACTTTTCCATGAACCCGTAAGCCGCCGTAATAGCCACCCATTTACGGATGACGTTTAACAAACCCCAAAGTTCATGAAGCAAGCATGAAGAAGCTCGACACTCTCATGGTCTAAGGAATTATGCAAACATTAACTTCTCTGTGTTATTAACCATAAACTTATGACGAATGTATCTCATAGCATAACATCAATCGGGTCGATTCAACACAAGTGTTCTACCAACAATTGTGCCCTCAAAATTGCCGGCATAGCCATGCCCATGATCAGGAAAACAGGATCATCATGCAATACTTGAGCCAGTCATAGAGGCTTGACTAGGAATACATTTTACCGTTTATTATCCCACACGTGCATATGAGTCTTCCTCCGAGCCTCGTGGTTATTGTAGACTCGAGAACCATAGCAGTTATAGCATGGAACATAAACCTAATTATGATCAGGGAGATAATCAATAACATTTATTATTGCCTCTAGGGCATATCTCCTACAATAAGGGACGTGAATTTTTTTACCAGTTCAATCCATTCCTTCAACTTTGCTTCATCAGTAGCCAAAAGTGGTAGACTCTTATATCTCTTTTCCTGCAGAGCAAGTTCCATATGTTCCTGGAGAGTCATCTTAGAAGACATGTTTAGCAATATATTTTTTCTTTTTGATAAAAGGAAAAACTGAAAGATAAATAAACTAACAAAATAAACTATGTGTGAGCGGGAAGGTAATAACCGAGCGCTTTTGCTCCCCGGCAACGGCGCCAGAAAAGCTTGATGACCTGCAAGGGCACAGGGCTATTGCAATTCGCGGTAAGTAG
This sequence comes from Elymus sibiricus, assembly GCA_039707655.1. Taxonomy (NCBI): domain Eukaryota; kingdom Viridiplantae; phylum Streptophyta; class Magnoliopsida; order Poales; family Poaceae; genus Elymus; species Elymus sibiricus. The sequence goes on from CM077676.1 coordinate 440,193,511, forward strand.
AGTATGTTGATCCCACAGGGAGCGGTGTTGCACAGGTAACTACCAACCCCGCAGCTACGTCGTCACTCACGTGACTACGTTCACACCCAGCACTTTAACTGGAAATAGTCTATTCGTCGGTTGCTAACGGAACGATAATAAAGGTGGTTTTGTCTAAACAACTAAGCAAAGGTAGAAACATAAATAAAACAGTGAATAAAATAAAGGGGCGGCGCTTGAGTAATAAGGGTGTTCTCGAGGTATTCGGAATCATCACTACACGTTCGTTCTACGGATACTTAAGCCACTTTTCATGTAGTTATTTGTGGGTGGAGCCTGGTACATAACACGTTCTACTCTTGGTAGACTTCGTGCCACGCATGCCACTGTCATAGTCTCCCACAGAGGGTTACAACTCATGCCAATTAAGGGTTTACCCCGTGGACGCGGCCAAAGGGCGGTCTCCGTTATTCCCCTATCGAATTGGTAGAGATGGGAACTACTGTCACTTTTTCTCCTCTCTCTACTTCATCCAATAGTAATATCCTTGTGTCCAAAATTGGCAAATGTTGGATGGTGCACTTCACCCAACATCACGAAGAACGTTAACAATACATGAAAAGGTTATCTCATATCGCGCAAAATTATTCGGTGCTAGTACAAACTAGTGTTCATCCTATTCCCCAAGAACTAGTAATTCACTCAAACATGTAGATGGAGTACATAAAGGATTGAGACAAGTTACAAGCCAACATGATGTTGGAGATGGAGAGGAGCATGGTGGTGGCGGTGATGGAGAGGGCACCGGCCCTCCAGCCGGCGCCGGGTGTAGGGGGCGCCTCCTCTCCTCCTTCTTCTTGTCTTGGCCCTCTCTCTATGGTGGAGTTGCTGCCATGGAGGTGTGGTGGCTGTAGATGAGACTTGTGGAGGATGAAGATGAGATGTGCCGGCGGCTAGGGTTGGAGGTCTTCATATAGGAGTGCTCCTCGGGTGTCCTCCATGATCTAGCTTCCTCCCTTTCATCCAAGGGCTCAAGGGGAGCCAAATCCACGTTCCAAAGAAGACTTGGTCGTCAAGAATCTCGTAGGGAAAAACGGGGACGAAATCGGAGCAAAATAGGGAAAGTTCTGGCCAATTTTCGTGGCTGTCTGGAGCTCAAACGACCGCTCAAACGAGCGTCTCCGGTCGTATGGAAGGCCGTCTTTCTCTGTGGACTTCGGGAGCTGCTTTGTATTTTGGTCGCCATTTCTTCATACGAACTCCGGTTTTGACGTTTTTGGGCTCGTTGGATTGCTAGCGAAAAGCCCGATGCGTCAGTGGCCTTGAATCTTTATTTTGGACACTTTGATAAATGTCAAATCATCAAACTCTCCAAAGGGCCTTGATCTGGTGCCTGAAACTTCTCCGGTTTGATGCTTAGCTTGATTCTTTTGATGTCCCAAGTCCATGAACACGTCAACACACCTACAAAGACAACAAAACAAAGGAAAACTAATAAAAACTAAATAAAAATAAAATGTGTGCAACGAACTTGGTAAAACAAGTAAATACCGAAAACTATGCATTGGAGACATGAATAAGTGCTAGATGGATATGATATGAGGGATTTTGGCACTAGAATATACTCTAAAAAGTATGCATAAAATCCACTCATCAGTGAGCGGCGCGGCGGCGGAAGTGCGGCGGGACGGACTCAAAGCGGTGGCTACGGCGGCGCGGCGGGCGGCGAGGGTGGTGGAGCGGCCTGATCTGGCAGGCGGCGGCAACGTGGTGCGGTGGACGAGTGGCGCGGCAGCGGAAGTGCAGCGGGACAGACTCAAAGAGGCGGCTACGACGGCACGGCGGGCGGCGGGGATAGCTGACGGGGTCGCGGCGAGGTCGGGGATGGACGGACGGGCGGCGGTGGCAACGTTTCCGACCAGAAATCGTCGGCGGCGGAGGCGGATGGGCGTCGGGCGGGCAGGGGGAATTGAAATGAAGCGGCGGTTGGCGCACGCTGGACTTTTACATTACCTGGGAGATGGAGATGCAAATTTGCATCTTCAAGTGTTGTATTTTACATCACCTGAAGTAGGTGATGTAAATTTTTTGCATCTACATTATCTGGTGAAACAAAGTTTTTTGGCCTTCGTGATGTAAAAGTTAATTACTTTTACATGTACATCTTCTATTGGAGATGCAGAGCGCGGCTTTGTCGTCGCTCCTCAAGCTGCCAAATCGGCAAATCACAGAACAATCCAAACTCGGCTCCATCCTTTCCGCTCTCGCTATCGTCGAAACGAACCGGAGCGCACACGGAATTCGACATGGTCGCTGGGCCTCTCTAATCCAATTCCCATCATGTCACGCATGTTGATGGACAGCTACAGGCTACAGCATGCAATCCCGTGGGCGATGAATACGTACGAAACAGGGGTTGAGGCTGAGGCCAGTCGTATATGTAGCTGTCGATTGTTTTTTGTGAACATACAGTGGATCCAAGCGGTCCATATGTAGCTGTCTGGGCTCGTTTCAGTGGAACCGGGGTCTGCCTCTGGAGAGTTTTTCTTCTGAAAGAAGAAACAAAGAAAGAAAGTGCAGAGTAAGATTTTTCTTTGTACTCCACTGGTGAGCCGTGACAAGCTACACGAGCGGATAAGCCAGTGGAGCTGGCTCTTCAAGATTTTTATTAGCGTGCGTGGTTGATTCGATATTTTCGACTGTTCGCCCCTCGCTAATCCCTTGCAACCTAGCCCTATTACCCACACAGTACATCGTCTGATACGCGCAGCCCACACGGTGGATGGCGACGGCAGATGATTCCACCCACAACCAACCAAGTGTAAACTTCGTTTTTGTCTTAAAAAAAAACTAAAAAAGTGTAAACTTCGTTCACAGTTCATCATCATCCAAAAAAAAGTGAAGCCTTTTCCCGACCAAGCATCTTCAGCACATACATTATATCGGTTGCCTTGGGTACCGATGGAGCATTAAAATTGATTGTTTGATTTCCTATATGTATGTATACATGATGCTACTGGTACCGTGCTACTGCTACTGCCACTTCCGCGCGCGCCACGATTTGCCCGGCCGTATAAACTGCTTTTACAGACGTATAATTCGATGTCGCTTAGTGAAGAAGAAAAAAAAAATCAGAGAGACAGAAGCTACAAAAGTGAAGGACGTTTGCTGCTACTACGATTCAGAACTTCAGGCGATGGCGACGGCTCGGGTGGCCGGCACCGGCGAGGGCGGCAGGCGCGAGTTGAAGTTCCTGTACCGGAAGGCCGCGTCCTCTGCTTCCGCGCCGTCGTCGCTGCCGCTGCCGCCCTCGTCGAAGTTGAGCGCGTAGCTGAGCGGGTCGTACCTGAACTCCCCCGCGGCCGCCACGCGCCGCCTCCACCTGGTCCTGCGTCCGCCGTTGTGCGGCCTTTCTCCTCCGCTTTCCAGTGAAGACGGCGAGCCGAAGCAGCCGCACACGGTGGTCCGCAGCTTGTGGCGCAGCGACGGCGGCGAATAGGGCGAAGTGGAGGACTCCACAGCGTCCATGGCGCCTGCCTTGGTGCGTGTGTGCTTCAGCTGGTAGAAGCTAGAGATGGATGTGGGTTGTCGAGTTCTGGAGTGTGTGGCGTCTGCTGCTGGAGAAGGGAGGTGGAGGTGGGCGGGACTAAATAGGAGGGGCGGAAAAAGACGGATAAGGACAGGGGCCGGCGACGGCGTGAAGGGCAAGAGACGCGGGGAAGCAACCAACCAAAGCTATCGCCGTAGCGCACGCGTGCGGTTAGACAGGCGTGAGGGTGTTATGGGGATTTCGCGGGTCTCGGGGCTCTGGAGCGGTTGGGACGGGAGGGAGGAGGGCGATGGCAACGGTCGGTCTTCGTGCAAGCTGTCACAGTGCACAGAGACAGAGACAGCTGACCGTGGCAGTAACGGTAACAGTGGTAGCTTAGCTGCAAATGAAACTCAAACCTTCGTTCAGTGTAGGCTTTATTTTTCTTTTGTTTACCGTATATGATTGGCCGTTGTTGTCTTTCAAGTGTCAAACAGCTGGTACTTTTTTTCCGTCAAAAAAGAAACAGTTGGTACCTTTTTCCCTTTTGCAGATCAACATCTGATGCTCACGCGGACGTCCGCTATAGCTCCATTTACGTACTACGTTCGCATCATACAGAAAAGAGCGTGATAGAAAGCATTGACACGGCCGAATGGATGGATGTGAAGGGCGGCCGAACCGGATGCCAAACCTCCCGGCCAGGTGAAAGGTTTCGTACTGACGAACGGACAGGATCGAGGCGGGAATCCACGTCTGCCTTTTGATCCCCGTGACGGCGACGGCGACGGCGGCGCTGCTAGAGTGAGCACTCGGTCAAAACGCGCAGCCTGTGGAGCAACAAAAACTATCGTGGCTCCGTCTCCGTGCAGCGTTGGTTTGGTTCCCCTGCCCTGCCGTCGACGCAGCCTGCAGAAGCGACCAACACAACACACACGAGACATACCGTGCGTGTTACACTAGTACAGTACATACTAGAGTAGGATAGGGCTAGCTTCAGACTTGAGCACGTGAATGTTTCAGCTTGCATGGTGAAGCCATCCACTCATTTCGATCAGAGGGACCTCAACTGATATGATCAGTCAGGCGATAGTGCCGTGCCCATTTGATCAATCACTCCATGCTCTTGCAAAGTCGGAGCCGAGAATATATCAAGCTCGGCCTTTTTTGGACCCTGACCAGAAGTTTCTAACCAGGCGAGTTAGATAGTCACAGACTGAAAAGGGCTTTACATAGCTTGGGAGAGTCTGGCTACAGATTTTATCGTAAACTCTCTGGCCGCCTGCGAGAGCATTCAAATGATGTGTCCCAAGTCATCTGGTTTCTGAAGAGCAGCCTATACACGAACAAACTGTTGCAGCCCCTCCAAAAAGCGAGTAACACAGTGCAAAGCATCAGGGGCTGTCTCATAGGCAGATAACTAATTGCATAATTCAGAGAATCGCTCAACATAATATTTTACTCTACTTGTTTTGGGTAATATGAAACAGTCTGCGAACGAGTACCTGATGTTGATTGCGACCGAACCTGCTTTGAACAAGCTGACATAATTAAGACCATGTGGCTTTGAGAGCACAGTGTTGCACAGATTCAAGCCAACGGGCAGCAGGTCCTTCAAGCTGAGAAGAAGCTAGTCAAATCCACCGCCCAGGAGGGGAGTTCCATTGCTTTGCTGGAAATAGCCCTCACAGCGATTTTGCCACGGACATGAATTTGTGCCATCGAAACGAGGAGGTTCAACACGCAGAGCAGTGGCAAATTGATCAGAACTCCCTCTATGAAAGGAATCCAGATGGGGCGAAATTTTTTGGGGGTAACTTGGCTCACGCGCACCTCTGACCAGAGGAGGAATATAAGCATATACCTTCCCTTGGTGATCCTTATGGAATCCAATGGTGGTGGCGGCAGCCTCCGCGACTGCATCGGTAGGCGAAGCCGGATCGGATCAGATCGCCCTCATGCCAGCCGGATCTCCTCGAGCTTCAGCATCTCCATCGATGCGGATCTGGCCGATGTTGACACTAAGATCGTCATGAACTCCTCCTAGCTTGGCGAAGAGGCCATCCAATTTAGCAGAACTTTCGTCGAACATCTTGCGGACCTCCTTGATGGTCACCGTGCGATGATCCAAAAGCTTGCGATTGATGTCGTCATCGAAGCCGCTCCGAAGCAGATCATAGAAGCACCTCCCTTGTGTTGTCAACTCCTCCATCGCCTCTCGTCGCCGGCGAACCATGTGACGGGTGTAGTAGCTGTGGCCCGACAACGCCAGGACGCGGCTCTTAATAGCATATTGTTAGCACTACTAGTTAAGCTACGGGATCATAGCCATGGTGGGTTGAATTCAAGATGGGGTTTGCATTTCAGAAGAATTCCGCCCAACCTCCCTCACCTCTGTTCTAAGATTAGAAGCCGACCGAATGGCCTTTCTTCTCCGCCAAGTTCTCCTCTCTACGGCTAGCTGGTACCCATTCCCGGCCTACAAGCCGGGCTGGTGGACGAACGACCCTCATGGGCTGGGCCACCTGTTAGAGTTGTGTCGAATATTATTGTACAAGGTAGGTTACAGTTGGACTTAAAATCGTACGGTGTGTAGACAGGATACGGAGTCGTGTCTAAGTAGGACACTTATATCCTAAGCCTCTTATATAATGAGGGGGTAGACACACGATGTAACATATGCCAACATAATAGCACAGGCACGCGGGGGAGCCGGCGGCGTGTGCCGGCGCCCGGGTGGCCGGGGTGCGGTATTGTAGCGGTATCATGGGGAGGAGCGCCCGTAGTCAGGCCCCGGGGACGTAGCCATATGGGTGAACCTCGTTAACAAATCTCGGTGTCGTGCCTCGGTGATTGCTTGGTCCTCGGATGATCGACAGTGGCCTCAAATTAATTCTAACAAGTGGTATCAGAGCCCAGGTGCCCGGAATAAATCTCGGCGGACTCACGGGTGGTCGGTCATGGTTGGTGGGCTGGAAACGCTGGTGTTAGCGGGCCCATGGTGACCGATGTGTGAGGCGTAGATTGTTGGGTTTAGTCCCACATCGGTTGTGGGAGGAGACAAAACACGACTTATAAGGGCGGGGGTGTCCCTTCCTAACAGGCTAGTCTTTTGGGGAGAGAGGGTCCAAGGCCTCTCATAAGTCGGTGTTGCTCTCCGGTTGGGCCTGGCACGCAGGTGGGTCGAAAACGCTGGTGTTAGCGGACCCGAGATTACGTAACACGGCCCCCGGCCGCCCGGGCGCCGGCACACGCCACCGGCTCCCCCGCGTGCCTGTGCTATTATGTTGGCATATGTTACATCGTGTGTCTACCCCCTCATTATATAAGAGGCTTAGGATATAAGTGTCCTACTTAGACATGACTCAATATCCTGTCTACACACCGTACGATTTCAAGTCTAACTGTAACCTATCTTGTATAATAATATTCGACACAACTCTAACACCACCAGCCCATTTCCTTAGTTCGAATCCTTGTTCGCGGTTGGAGACCGGACAGTGCAATCCCAAGATTGTCAAAAAGAAAAAAAAAACAGTGTAATCCCGTGGAAGGGTGGTTTGTACGAAACAGCGGAGATGATACCGTGCAGGTTTAGCGTCCGGCCGAACTCAACATGGGGTGAATACGAAACAGGGGTGGAGGCCGAGGCCGGTCGTATAGTCTCGTTTGAATGCAACCGCGGTTCGCCCCTGTTTTTCTGTAAGAAAAGCAAGTGCAGAGGAAGATTTTTCTTGGCGCGAAAGTTCCACCCGTGACAAACTGCACGAGCGGATAGTCCTTGAGATTCGTTTGGTGTGTGTGTGTGGTTGGTTCGATATTTTTGACTGACTAATCCTTTGCTAATCCACACGGTGGATGGCGACGGCCGACAGGAGATGATTCCACCCACGCCACCAACCCAGAGGTAAACTTTGTTCACGGTTCATCATCCAAAAGAAATTAGGTCCCCACCAAACCAATTCTTCATCTCCGTGTAGATACATGTATCTGTTGCCTTGCACTGAGAGTCGATGGAACATTAAAATGGACTGACTGATTGATTCTTATGTATATAAGTACATAATGCTAGTTGCTACTCCTCGGTACGTTTCCCCGGCCGTATAAATAAACTGCTTTTACAGATGTAGTGACTCAGTCTCGCTCAGATAAGAAGAAGAATCAGAGAGACGGAAGCTACAAAAAGTTGAAAAGGACGATCGCTACTACAGTTTAGTTCAGGCGATTGCGACGGCTCGGGAGGCCGGCACCGGCGAGGGCGGCAGGCGCGTGCTGAAGTTCCTGTGCCGGAAGGCGTTGTCCTCCGCGTCGGCGTCGCCGTCCTCGCTGCCGCCCTCGTCGAAGTTGAGCGCGTAGCTGAGCGGGTCGTACCTGAATTCTCCCGCGGTCGCCACGCGCCTTCTCCACTTGGCCCTGCCCCCGCTGCTGCCCGGCGACGACGGCGAGCCGAAGCAGCCGCAGACGGTGGTCCGCAGCTTGTGGCGCAGCGACGGCGGCGAGTACGATGACGAGGACTCCGCGTCCATGGTGACTGCCTGCCTTGGTACTAGTGTGCTTGAGCTTGTAGGAGCTGGAGATGGGGATAGAAGAGATCTCCTGTGTGAGTGAGGAGACTGAGGAGGTGGAGGTGGGGATTGGCAATGGCTGGATGGAGAAGGAGGGCGCGAGTAATAAATAGGGAGAAGGGATAAGAAGAGGGCGCGGCGACGGCGTGACGGGCGAGAGACGCCCCTGCACGCGGACGCGGGGAAGCAAAGCAAAGCCGCCATCACCTTTAGCGGACGCGTGCGGTTAGACAGACGAGACGTGAGGGTGTTTCGGGGATTACGCAGGACGGACGTCTCGGGGCTACGGAGCCGTTGGGACATGAGGGAAGAGGGCGATGGCAACGGTCGGTCCTCGTGCAAGCTGTCTCGCGCACACTGGATGCTGACCACACCAGTAGTAACGGTCACAACAGTGGTCGCTTAGCTGGCAGCTGCACCTCAGATCTTCCTTCTGTGCACACATCACTAGAGACTTTTCTATTGGGAGATGGTCTTAAGCATGATCGGCCGTTGTCGTTAGTACGATCACGTCAAGCGTCAATCCGACACTTTTCTTCTTCTTCTTTTTGGATATCAACATCTGATGCTCACGCGGACGTACGACATAGCTCCATTGCGTTCTCATCATACAGCACATAACATGATAGAAAGCACACGGCGGGCCGAAAGGAAGAGGAAAAAGGGCCTCTGTGTTTTTTTTTGTGTGTGGGCATAAAATGAAGGAATCGGTCCCGTCGATGTGAACGCCGGCCGCATCTGATGCCAAACCTCCCGGCCCGGTGAAAGGTTTGGTTCGTACGGCCCGCGCTGGCGAAGGGGCGGCGACGTCTGGCTTTTCACTCCCGGGACGGCGACGGCGACGGCGACTCTGATCCAGTGAGGAAAATATCCTACCTTGGTGCAACTGCAATGCAAGCGCCGTTGGTTTGGTTTCCCCGCTCTCGACGCAGCCTACCTGCCTGCAGACGCGACAACACGCACGAGGCGTTCCGTGCGTGTTCCATGCGCACAAAGCACATCTCATAATACACTAGTACCTTCAGCATAGCTTCATGCATCAGCACGTGAAGGTTTTCTGCTCGCGCGGTGGCGCTATCCATTCATTTTCCAGCAGATGATCTCATCAGTCCACCATCGATAGTGGTATGCCCATTTAATCAATCACTTGATGCTCTTGCAAAGCCGGAGCAATTTTCTAATAGAAGCTCAGGCTCAGCAATGCCTTATTTTTCAGGCCCATGAGTGCTGAGTACTAGTGGTATGCCCAGTTGCCCATGATCGATCGATCCATCTATCTATCTATCTATCTATCTATCGGCTGGGATAAGGATCGATTCGTCACTCACACCATCAACAAAGCCTACTACTACTTGACGCATAATATACTACTGCAAATAAATCAACGAGCGGTCCACGGCAAAACCACACGCGATATATAGGAATGGTATCAATCCATCCATCCATCCACCTATCACATACTAAAACTTTCTTTAGTTCCTACTTGTTGCATAGTATCTAATAGCGCACATTATAGTTAACTTACGCTTTCTTGGTGCCCCACGTACGGGTCACGTCAACACCACGCATTTAGGTATAATATAATCCTGCATACCATTTGGCAAAGAAAAAACAGGGATAAGGCCGGCTAACCAGGTAGGCCCTAGCGGAGCCCTGTCACACAAGTGTCAACAAAATCCTCTCACCGTCATAGCCAAAACAAGCTGCTGAGAACTGTAGCCATGTTTTGCACCCTCATCTTACAAACACTACTGTATCACAGGTTCACAACTGTTGATTAAATTCCATAGTCACGCTCTTAATTTCAGCAGGGAACAGCCACACCATCGATCCATGTTAATTACACAAACTGAATCCCGGGTCCAGACAACAACAACATAGTCTACATACACATGAGCCAGCCAGCCAACTGTAGATTAAAATCGTCTCCTTGTAGGCGAGGCGACCACATCCGCACGCGCCAGGTCCACGCGACCGAGATCGCAACCGCTTTGAGTTCTGACGATGAGGGTGTTCATCTGACAATGACTCTGATCCATCGACTCTGTGCAACACAAGGCAGGAGTTAGTCAGGCGATGCACAAGGACTTTCAGCTCAGATTGTACACATTCGATAGTTTGAAAGACAATCTAAATGGGACAGACTACGGTGGGGGCTACATTGTACATATAGAGTATTACAGGCAGAAGCAGAACAGCATTTGTGTCCCATTGGTAATATTGATCTCAACTGAATTTGAAATTTTGTAACAGTAAACACTCAACTTTTACGTGTTTAGCGCTGTAACTTCCGCAATGCAAATTGGATCAATAGCCAGGTAGATGCAGTATAAACTTTTCAATCAGTACCACGTATCATTTCGTCTTCCTCAAAGCCCACGAGGGGCCAAGCTGCTGGTAGGGGAAGAGAGGTAGCTGGAGCGAGACGGCCGGCACCAGCATAGGAAGTTAGTTTCCAAACCCAATTTCATCTATTTGTTTGTCAGAAAGTGGTGCCGCTGTTGTCTTAATTTCGTGCACAGGAGCTCCATGGTTGGGGGGAGTTGCGATCTGTGGGATCATCGGTGTATAACCTCACTTCATCTGGATTGGGACCACTGGTGGAGCTAGGCAGGATATTCAATGGGGGCTAAGCACAAATAATGGATGTTTGGGGGGGGGGGGGGGGGGGGCTTAAAATATTTTCTTAATGTTTTTAATTAAGGCTGGGGGGGGGGGGGGGGGGGGGAGGCTATATTTTTTCTAATCTAAACACCCCTTAGAATATTTTCTTAATGTTTTTAATTAAGGCTGGGGGACCAGGCTATATTTTTTCTAATCTAAACACCCCTTAAAATATTTTCTTAATGTTTTTAATTAAGGCTGGGGGGCCAGGCTATATTTTTTCTAATCTAAACACCCCTTAGAATATTTTCTTAATGTTTTTAATTAAGGCTGGGGGGACCAGGCTATATTTTTTCTAATCTAAACACCCCTTAAAATATTTTCTTAATGTTTTTAATTAAGGCTGGGGGGCCAGGCTATATTTTTTCTAATCTAAACACCCCTTAAAATATTTTCTTAATGTTTTTAATTAAGGCTTGGGGGGGCGGGGGGCAGGCTATATTTTTTCTAATCTAAACACCCCTTAAAATATTTTCTTAATGTTTTTAATTAAGGCTGGGGGGGCCATGGCCCCTGCAGCTCATAACTTAGCTCCGCTGATGATTGGGACATTGATGGTATGGTTGATTGCCTTCTCGTGCGTGTGGAGGAGAGAGCATGTGGTGAGTAATAGACGGGGGCTTTTTCCAACCGATTTGCTCATAGGGTTTTCAAAAGAAAAACATCTAGCGTCAGTTGTCATTTGTACACCTGCGTCTTGTTAATTGTCGGTGTGATTACGTTTGCCATTGTCTATGAACATCTCCAGCCCTAAGTCTTAGTAATTTCTTGCTGCTACCAGTTTGCAGTTAATTCTGTCTTTTTTGCGAGAGTTTTCAGTTAATTTCTGGCACCCGTTTCTGATACAAATCTCTGGCATCCATTCCTTTTAGGAACGACCTTGCCTTTTACATCGTTGATTTCTGCTCTATCCTTCATTCCAGAATCTCCAAACGATGAACTTGATGGATGATTTTGAGACTTCTCTGCAAGTTTTGAGGGGATACGAGACTGACGCTAGACGGTAGTAAAATATATAAATGGAAGCACTTGCACTCTTTTTTCCCTTATTGACATGGAAATCATCTACTTTAGTAGGGTATTGAACTTTTGATTGATGTTGCGCAGAGAGCAGTAGCATCAGCAAACAAAACGGCCACAGTCCATTTTCAACTCAACGAAAGAAGTATAGAACTCCAGTAAAAGTAGTTGCCTAATTTCTTTATCCACTTTCATCTTTTTGGTCAATTCTGTACCATAAATACTACATTTTGTAAACAATAATTATGCTACATATGGGCAGTTAGGAACTGGCATTCTAGTACTTCAAGATCTTGGCATACTGTTCTATGCAAGTAAAATCTTCAGAGCTGCAGGTGAGTTATTTTTCGTTTCAAGTGTTTTTTATTGTTTAGGCATAGTAAGTTCTAGGTGTCGTTCGCATTTCCATTATTTATTTCACTCTCTTCTCTTTGTATATATTCATCAATCTTTTCTATGTCTGTTCCTCGCCCAAGTCTATATCATCAGTTGTGTATATACATCTTTTTCATGTCAGTTTTAGAAGTGATACTAACTTCTCCCTTTCTTTGGTCCCTTAGTTTTGTTCAGTCACTAATCTCTGTCCTCAATCACTTTAGCCTCTCTTTCTTTGGTTGTCGCTTTCTCTTCAATGTTTACTCTGTTTTTCTTCATTCTTTTTCGCCAGTCACCTTTTCTATGTTTTCTCATTTTTGGTTTTTCTTGTCATCAGCTTCTCATTTGCTGTCTTCCATTATTTATTTTTGTCCCTCAGTATTCAGTATTTTCTCTTCTTCATTCAGTACGTCTTTTCCCTATGTCATTTTCAGTAATTGTTTAGTCTAGGCTATTCTGGTTATTATTAAGAGATAATGGCTGCGTGTTCAGTTTTTCATTCAATCAGTCCGCTCATTCTATTTTTTCCATTGTAATTCTTCATTTCCTTTATTGTTTTTCTCATTATTCAGTCTTTTTTTAACTTTTCTTCATTATCTGTTCTTCTATCTCTCTTTCTTGGCTGAAGGAGATAAATGACCAGAACAAGACTTTATTCAGCGTAGGGTATTTTCCTCATTTCCTCCATTCTAGGGACCTTTTTTCATTTGTTGTCTTCAATTACTATTTTTTGTCCCTCAATCTTCAGTCTCTTTTCTTCTCCAGTACGTGTTTTTCATATGTCATTCAGTAACTTTTTAATCTTAGGTATTCTGGTCATCACTCAGAGATAAGGGGTCTGTGTTGAATTTTTCATTCAGTCTGTTCGATACAAGGCTTTAAGTTTGTGAGCTACAATCATTTCTTTTTCAGTTTAAGTAAAACTAACCAATTACAACCTTACTTCAGTGAATGTTTAGTCATATAGTTAGTTCTCCGTCATGTTCAGGGTTTCATTCCTTTCTACTTCTGTTTTCCTATGACCTGGCTAAACTATCAGTTTTATCTATGACCTAACTGAACTATAAGGTTTTGATTTATTCAGTATGTTGTTCAATCCTTTTTTTGGCTTTCTTCTATAAGGCTGTATGTTGTTCAGTATGTACATAGCATGCTTTAGTGTACCTCATTCTTGTTATTTCTTCAGTCATCATTTTTGTGAATGTTCGCTATTCATTTAGTATACAATGCTCAGTCCTAACTCCATCGAAGCCTACAACTTGCAGGTTTTATTATACGTTAGTTTTTGTTCAATGTTCAGTTCTATAGTATTTTATTCTTAAATTTTATTATATATACTGCTTTATTTTTTCCCCTAGGAAAGAGGTCTTTCAGTCTTTCATCGATGGTATTTTTATTTTGTTTCTCAGACATTCTTTCTGTGTATATATCTTCCAGGTCTTTCCTAGCAAGTATCTAACTGAGCTTGCTCATCTTTTTACCTTAGGATCCAGTCTATCAGTCTAGATGTTAACTTATCTATCGGTGCTCAGACCTTCAGTTATAGAATATCAAGGCAAATAATAGTAGCTGAAATTGACTATACATGTCCATTTTTTATTACCTTTTTTTTTTAATCTTGATAGATGCCATGCCCAGTCTGGTATGGTTACGATGGCTCTAACAAGGATGTCAAGAGTCAATCCCTCTTCGCACCTCTATCAAATCACTTCAAAACATCATTGGTATGTCGTGCCTAGTGTACATGTTGTGGTCAGCCGTAATGCGCCGTGCAGCACGTTCCTCAGTCTTTTTGCCCCGTTAGTCTTTCATTGATATTAATATTTCATCAGCCTTTGTTTCTCAGTCTGCAAAACTGCAAAGGTCTTTCTAGGACGACGACCCTTTATATAGTACTCTCTAGGAATTCTTATCATCTAGTAGCATTTTCTCGCAGCCGAGATTGAGTATGCATGTTCAGTCCTTCAGTTAGTTTTCATTCTAGGAATTATTCAATCGTCATTAATTCTTCTTTTCATTCTTCATCAGTCTTGGATGTGTTATTATTATCTTTATTCAGTTCTTAATATTTTTCTCGTTAACCAAGGTTTTTTGTCGTCCACATTTGATGATGGATATCAACAGACCCTAGCCCATAGGGAGAGGCTGGGGGAATCAGAAAAGACTTCTCTCTGTCCAGAAGTATTAAAAAATTATTTTGTTGGCTTTGCATTCTTTATCTTCGCCTCTCTAGGTATTTTTGCTTCATGTAAGTGACTAAGTTTATACTTATTATCCCGTGATTCAAATTTAGACAAGAAAATATTGTATTTTCAGAGGAGTTCTAAATTACATCCTTGTGTTCATATAGCATTTTTCAGATTTCATCTTTTTCTTCAGTTTAAGGCTGTTCAGATGAGCTTGGTTTTTGCTACATTCTAATTTCAGGTGCTTCAAGAAAGGCTGGCAAAAAGTTGTGTCAAGGGCTGATGTCAAGATCAGGCTGCTCCTGCTTGCAACCTACCATTAAAATGAATGCCACTACGTTCTCTCATATTGTGTCATCTGCTAGCAATTACTAGGAAAAATGTTGTTTGTGGCCCACTGAAGCTTTCTTGCATATTTTCCTTTTGCCGAGCCTGCTTTTTTGTGTTACTTTGTTTTGCATCACACCTTGGAATGAAGAACTTAGCTGGAGCTTTCCCCAGTCACCTTCTTGTCCCTTTAGGCGTTCTACTGCCTAGTCTAGTTTTTGTTGGGTGTAAACAGCCCAGTCTACTTGAAATACAAAACAAAGAAAAACCTGGACAGCCCAAATTGCTTGTTTTAGTTTCGCAATGCCCAAACCCGTTAAGGTATATGGCCCCGTCAGGGGGGAGGGCTGATGGAACGCGAGGAGGTGCTATTGGCCTAAAATTCGACTGTTATCAAACTAAAAAAAACAGCTAGCTGTTAAATAGACAGTCCCTAAAATAAATGAGTCTAACAAACTTCTATCTTAGGCCAGTGCCAGAAAAGAAAAACTTCTAACCTACGTCACCAAAGGGAAAACAAATAAAGCGACTCTTGGCCGCCACAATCTGTGCCCTCTAGCGTCCTACAGAGATTAGCGCAGAGAGCTATTTTGTGGTCGGTTCGGATCAGTCCTGTTCATCTGTCGTCTTGTGGTCTGACCATGCATGAGGTAGCACAAGATTGCTGCCGTGCCCACCATCCACGACCAATCACCTTGTCGAACCGCCATCTTCTGCTTCCCGCGACCATGAGAATTAACAAAATTGGCTTATTTTTCTAAATTCAGATAAAAATGATCTACCTTCAAAACTCTAACAAGATCTAACCCTTTTGCTCAAAGCCAGTCTCTCTGGCGTTGCTATGTCAGCGCAACATACCTCGGCGATGGAAAATACTTAGCGTTTTCGTTGCCAAAAGAAAGATTCCAAGGTCAACGCCACAAACCATGGTGTTGAGCTATTAGAGGTCAACACTACAGTCCATGGCGTTGAGCTCATGAGGGTGGAAAATGGGGGTGCAACGTTGAGAGAGGGTCAATGCCATGGACTATGTCGCTGAGCTCTAACAACTCCATGACATTGACCCTAGAACCTTAATTTTGATCGCGAAAACACTGAAAAAATTCCAACGCCGAGGTACTCGTAGGAAAGTTAACGCCGGAGAGGTTGGCGTTCAGCAAAAGGGTTAGATTTGGTATAAGTTTGGGAGGTTGGCCATTTTTGGCTGATCTTTGAAAAGAGGGTCAATTTTGTCATTTCTCACCCCGTGGCCAGCGTCTCAGCTGCGCCGCCTTACCGCGCTGGCCATCCCTATAAATCCTGCCGGGGTGGGGGATGGGGTGGGGGGGGGGGGGGGGGGGGGGGCGGGGGGGCTTAACAGAATCACAGGAGCCGACATCACCTCCCACCCCAACCCCTAAATTTCTTCCTTGCCCGCGCCACGCAGTCACTGGCTAGGACCGGTATCGTCTCGCATGCCGTGTCTCCGCCATGGCAGGCCAGGCGTCGCCGGCTCCGGCTCGATCTGGCCAACCACCACCGTTCTGCTTCTCCTTGTTTTCTTTTCCGCCCTGTGTCGCAGTCCTTGTTACCGTAGTTGTCGCGGCGGCACACAGAGGGCACGCAGGAGGCACTCATTGGTGGAGTTATCGCTGGCTCTGGTTGCTCGCGTGGATACAGGAGAGATGAGGCGGAGGCGATACTTTTTGTGGAGATGGAAGAAGATAAGGAGACATTACTGGAAAGTTCGTGGCGAGGCCCCCATTTGTCGGCTGCAGCGATATTTTGGCATGTGAACCGACCGCAGAACACAAAGATTAATGCTTATATTTGGCATGCATTGACATGGGAGACGCCGAATGAGGCAGGTGAAATGTTCATACTATTATAAAAAAGGGAAGAAAAAGAAACAATGTCCCGCCTATAACGGATGTTGTGAGGCTGATTCGAATCAAACAACATTATATAGAAGTGAGTCAGCTCATATTTTTGACCGTGGCAGTTAAGCATATTTATTTTGAAACAACATCAAAGATAAAATCATAGATGTGAACATGAACAGTTTTCTGCCTCCTTGTATTTATTAATTAAAAAACAGACAAGATGAGCCGTGCTTGAATGGAATGAAATTGTGTGACGTGAGTGAAACACTCCAAAGGTAAACTGGATCTATCAATCCTTCTACACCTTGACCACAAAATATTCCTCGAAAATAATTGTTGATTTCATCAGGCCTAACGTAATAGTGGATGCATAAGCTATGCGAAAGATCTTTTGTCTTCTCTGATTCTCTGAAAACGGCAATTTGAACAAACAGGACAAAAATTCGCAATTATGTGTTAACGTTGTGCCTGATTAGCTTCCCCACAAGCACAAGATAAACTACCACCACTAAATCGTGCAAACAAGAACAACCAACTGCAGTAATGAATAAGCTGGGAGATATATAACCATGAAGGGAATGACATAACTATGATGAAATACAAAGCTTACCAAGTTCATACTGTCGGCGAAGACAACAACGGCGGTGGGAAGTTGGTATATATGTGAACTGTATGTCTTGGTTTGTTTTCAGCAAACATCCTCTCAAGCTGCATGGTCTTGACATCCAATGAGAAAAATTCAATGTGCAGTGATAAGGCTACGCGCGGCCACTGAGCGTCCATCCTTGATAGGATCAAGTACTTCTCTGTTGCAGCTTTGATAGAATGCCGATACCCATATCCTAGTGAGATTGTCTTCATGTCCCACTGGCCAGAAATCTCACCTATGTTTCCCTAACCATATAACGGAGAACAGATTCAGCACCTGCATTTCCATAATGGATGCTAAACGTCCCAAGCCTGCCTTCCCCTGCATCCACAATAGCTACATGCACTGCATCCACAATAGCTCCAGGTGGGAAGTCAACAGTGGAGAACTCCATAGTCCTGGTGTCAAGCACCAACAGCTCTTTCTTGTTCATCGATGAGACCCAATAGATGCAGCCACAAGCGAAATGGTGCTTGAGAAAAGACAAAGGCCGATCGCCAATGAACAAATCCCTCGAGGCCTGGGATGCGGCAGCTTGCCATAGCCCAGTGCTCGAAGAGAAGACGAAGACGGCCAGATTAATTCCGCAGCGTGCCAACCAGATCACTCTGAATGCAGTCTCCTCAGTCTCCGCCTCGCTGGGTGGAATGAGGCTGGGCTCGCAGAAGCGTCCGAAAAAATCGCGGACTTTGTTCTCCACCAAAGCTGCTAGGTCGTCGGGCACCGGGGGGAGCAGGATGTACCGCCGGTGCAAGGGGTCGCACACCGCGAGCTCGCGGAAGATTGGGGGCTTCTCGTCCTCTTCGGGCTTGCGATCGAGGAGGACGCGGCCGTCGCGGATGTCCTCGACGGTCCATTGGCAGTGGGAGGGGAGGAAGGAGAAGGTGAAGTCGGCGGCGAGGGCGAGCGCACGGGCGGCGGGGCCAGAGGGGTGAGGCGGCAGAGCGGGATGGAACCCGTCGAGGTCGAGGAAGCCGAGGAGTGGCGGCGCGTGGAGGCGGCGGAAGCGGCGGAGGAATGAGCCGTCGGTGACGAGTCCGCGGAACTTGACGCAGGCGGCGGAGGTGCGGGCTAGGTCTTCAGGGGAGGGCAGCCGGAGGAATATCTCCTCCAAGAGGTGGCCGGGGATATCCGGTAGAGTCGAGCTGGTCTCCATTGGCGTGGCCGGAGTGGGGAAAGAGGAGGCCGGCGGCGCAGGGGAAAAGCAGCCGCAGGGAACCCTCGACGGCTGGACTAGAGGAGATGGGGAGTGTGCTGAGCTGGAGTTGAGCGGATTTTTCTGTGCTGCCACAACGGGCCTAAGAATGTGTAACGGGCCATGATTGGGCTGAGTTGGGATGAGGTAATATTTCCGATCTGATCCCTCCATCTCCATCTAGTCGTGGAAAATGTCAAAAAAAAAAAAATCTAGTCGTGGAAAAATATTTTTTTTTTGCGAGAAACTTCCAATCTATTCATCTTCAATCATGGCAGTACAAAGAACAACAGAGGTAATAAAAATTACAACCATGTCCGTGGACCACCTAGCGACGACTACAAGCACTGGAGCGAGCCGAAGGCGCGCCGCCGTCATCGCCCCTCCCTCACCGGAGTCGTGGAAAAATATGAACCATCTACTCCCTTCGTTCCAAAATATAAGATCATTTTTTACACTATGATAGTAATCAAACTTATTCATTCTCAGTCATACTTATATTTCTTTTTGTATTCGGGAAATTGTAATTTCCATGCTTAAAAAAATTCCTTTTATGTGATATTGATATAATAAAATTCATAGTGTTATACTCGTGATGGGCAACTTGTATGATATTTTTATTCAGAAATTAATGAAAATGGTGTTCGCCTGATTGGAGAGAAAATAATACTCGGGATGGGCAATGCGAGTTGAAGTTTACTGACAATATTTTTTCAACTTAGCATTGAATTATTTGATGATTATCTAAAAAAGGTAATGCTTTCTAACATATTTAATTTAATTCAAAATATACTTCCCTTTTCATCAAGAGGCATGCACTCTTACAAGTTCAGACCAATAAAGCTTGTAAAAGCAATGATAAATTATACACTTGTAAATGTCAAATGATATGTAATTAAGGAGTTGAATAACATGATGGAAGTGGCGTAGGAACGGGCAAGTAACCGGACGAATCTCTCTGCCTGGAGGAGCTCAGAGTTTACCCATCAACAGCGAGGCAAGTTCCCTGCTGACCTCGAGTGAAGTGGGGAGGGCGGGGCGCAGAAGAGTCCATCTTTGAAGCGCGGAGAAGCTGGCTGTCGAGAATCCTCGGCACCGAGGACAATTTTCTCATGCCGCTGAAACTGGCCTAGTGAGATTATGTAACCGGACAGAGACTACCAATTCATCCAAAAATAAAGGACCCTGATAAGTGCCACACGTGTGACACGAACACATGACAACTACAAACGTTTTTTATATCAAGTTTAGTGACGCGGGGATGGCAACTTTAGTTGTTCAAGCATGGTAACTTTCTTTAGTTTCAGTTCATTTTTTGGGTTTGTTTTTTCTTTTCGGATGACACAGCTTTAGTTATAAAAAACGCCAGGGCCGGAGTGCTTCGTGCCACACGTGTGGCACCTATCATTTGGGAAAATAAACGAAGAGTCCAAGTTGAGTTGAAACCATCCAAGCTTCGGAATATGAATCACCACTTTAATCTACAAACTAATGAAAAAGAATATGAATCACATCCAGTTACAGTCTATGCCTCTAAGCTGTGACCGACCTCATGCCTCCAAGCTTGTCACAAATATTGCAGTGTTGAGATACATTCTTTACCTCTAAGCTAGGCCTCATATTTGAGTAAAAAGCAAAATAGTTTCTAACTCAGCGAAAGTTCTTCCCTTCATGGTTACTCCAAGCTTGTCACTAAAATATTCCATGAACAATAAAGCACAACTCGAGGGATTCTACAATCTAGTAGTACAATGAATAGTACTATAATGTCCTCGTCATCCTCCTCCTCCTCCCGTGTCTCTCCCGTGTGCGACCTGGGAGGAACCGTAGCCGCCACCGAAGCAGCTCCCTCCCTTCCTCCTCCTCCTCCCGCCACAGCCGGAGGGCGTCGCTGGGCAAAGCCCGCGCGGCGCCGGCGTCGATGGGGACGGTTCTCCTCCTCTCGCTCGGGTGGCGCGACACGGGGAAGTTCCACCGGTGGTGGGGCCTCGCGAGCGGCCTGGGGTGCGCGTCGGCGGCGATGGCGCTAGGAGGCGGCACGGTGGCCTGGGCGGCGGTGGTCCGGGTCAGCTGCGGTTGATCTGGGGGAGCTCGACGCCCAGATCTGGCTCCCCTTTGAGCGGTGGCTCAGTCGCTCTGCCGGTGCCCCGTATGGCCGCGTCAGAAGGATGATGACAGGGCGGAGATGCTGGGCGGCGCGGTGTGGTGGCACGGACGGCGAGGTAGAGTAGGTGAGCTTGGTATGTGGGGCTTCCTGGCGCCCAGATTTGGTTTCCTCTGTTGCAGCAGCTGTTCCGTGGCCACGGCCGAGGGATTGGCAGTGGATGCTGCCAGCGGGGTAACGATGCGGTGGTGGTGGAGATGTGTGGCCTGTGGTGGGGGTTTGGGCGCTGGTGGCAACCGAGGCTATCTAACTCCATTTGTGTTGGTGCTCGAGGCGAGCGGCTGTGTCTTGAGAGCTTCTTGCTGGACTTGGCGGGGATGCTCGCCATGAATGGCAAGAGGGTAGGGAGATCTCGTGTTACTGGACTCAGTGGCCGGCGTCCGCGGAGACGACCGGGATGGGGATGCTGGTGAAAGCCTTGTGCCGAATTCGTCGACAACAATGATGGCGACACCTTCGGGCGCTGCTTCCCTTCTTGAGGGCATCATTGGGGAGCTTCTGCTGCCCGCTCATTCGTGTGTTCCGTGCGAAAGACTTATATCCTTTTTTGGATCGGACAACAACGACATCTCGATGCCGTTCTCCCCCTTGTGGGCGTTGTTTTTTGGAGCCACGAATCTTTGGTTGGTCGCTTGATGTCTGGGTTCGAGGGATTGTTGGGTTGTTGGACTGCTCGGTGGTGGCGGTGGAAGTGATCTGTGGCGGCGACCGGTGCCTTGGTCATCCTGATGCTGATGATTGACCTCTCTTGGGGGCTCGTGAGGACGGTGAGGTCTCGGTGTTCGGTGCTCTTCGACGGCGCCTGAGGTTTTGTTGCTTTGCACAGTGTTTTGGCTCCCTCTGTTTGTGATGGTGGCCATGGCATGACCTAGAGGAGGTGCAGGGGCTGTCTCGGAGAAACATTGCCCTTCGGCACGGTCTGTGTCTCTCTCTGTCGCGACGTGGCTAGGCAATGGTATGCCCTTCGATGGTAGCTATGATTTCCTAGCTCTTCAAGGTGTGAGTGATCGCAGGGCTGCGGGTAACTTCTTCTCTATGTCTTCTCGGCGGCGGATCTCCTTTCGACTGATCCAACAACACTAGCTCCTGCTCTTCTCGGTTCGCCTAGTGGTGATGGGTGCTAAGTTCTTGGTGTTGGCTGCTTGTCGTTGCTCGCTTCTAGTTCTTCTTCTGTTGTTTGTAGCCGATTGTTGTATCTCACTCTTATTTATGATAATGAAAATGGTTCGGGCCGGCATAAGCCTTCCGTAGCACCGTAAAAAAAAAGTACTATAATGAATTCATAACGAACTTTAACAAACAGTCCATGGAAAAGTCACACGCCATATATAGCAACCGGTATGTGTGTAGCAGATATATTTGTTTCATTGCGTGGCACTTCGATTCCAAGGGCAAACACTCAGTCAAAAGTGCCTATAAGCTTCAGGTTCAGCTGACGAAGCAAGCTCGTAATGGGGCGCCGGGTAGTAGTTCAGAAAGTGCAGGCCAATTGGACAAACATGATGACAAATCCTGGAAGAGGATTTGGAAATTGCCTTGTACTAGGAAGATTCAAATGTTTGTCTGGAGACTCAAACATGAAGCAATTGCCCTATGCACGAATCTGGAGAGGAGAGGGATGAAACTGGAGCAGACTAAATGCTTTTTCTGCGGTCGGTCCGAAGAGGATGGAGCACATCTGTTCATCAAATGTAAGGCGGTGAAAGAGGCTTGGCGCGAGTTGGGTCTGGAGGAGAGGGCGGAGTTGGAACGGCTCACAAACGTTCATGCAATGCTTGACTTCCTATGGGAACTAGATGAGAAAAAGAGAGTACAAGTAATTACCTTGTGGTGGCACTGGTGGAACAATCGTAACAAAATTCGCGAAGGTGAGCTCCCAATTCGCGAAGGCCGAGGTAACACGACGAACCAGATCAAACTGCTTAGAATATCTGCAACATTTCTCTACTGAGAATAGTAAGAAACCTGTAGTAAAATGGGCGCCGCCAGAGGACGATATGCTCAAAATAAATCTGGACGGTGGCTTCACACCTGGCAATTCCTTCGGATCGTGGGGTGTGGTCGTCCGGGATGCTAATGGACACATACTCATTGCCAGGGCAGGACGACAGGACCATGTAATTGATGCTTTTGGTGCTGAGATCAGTTCTATGGAGGCTGCAGTTTCTACGGCGGCAGGGTGCCATTAGGATGGTTTTTGAGACTGACTCTCAACTGTTGGCTGATGCACTTGATTTCCGGAGGGTGGATTCATCACCATATGCTGCAGCCATTGAAGACCTCAAGTTACAGCTCAAACTTTGGTTCTCCAAGCAATCTATTATGGTGTGTAGGCGAGAAGCTAATTCGGTAGCACATGTATTAGCTAGCATCGGTCGTATGTGTTTGCCAAATGATAGCATGAACTGGAACTCTATTGTACCGCCCCAAGTGGCTGTTTGTGCTTCGGGTGATATGCCTGAGCACCGTTGATTTATAAAGCTTTGCTTTACCTAAAAAAAAGATATATTTGTTTCTACCTGGATGGCATGCCGCTTAGTTTTAAGAGTACAACCAAAAATATCTCCCCTCAAGGTAGCCATATAGAACACTAATGTCATGGGCTCTGTGTGATGGCGTGCGTTAGTTGAACACACATTAAAAACTGGGTTTGCTGTAAGTGGCATGTGAACCGTCCACAAGACGCATAGACTAATGCTTATATTTGGCATGCATTGGCATGGGATACTCAGAAAGAGACAGGTAAAGTGTTCAAACTGTCTTAAAAAGGAAAGAAAAAAAAACAGTACCTCGCCTATAATGGATCTTATGAGGCTAATTCAAATCAAACAGTTTATAAGAACAAGTTGCATTACTAGCTTTCTTGGTGCCCCACGTACAGGTCACAACAACACCAAACACACTGATGTACACTAATCCTGCATACACATAGGCAACAGAAAACAATCAACACCAGGCCCCAGCGAGCCCTGTCACAAGCCTCTTAAACTGTGGCCATGTTTTGCACCCTGATTTTACAAACACAGAAACACTGTATCACAACTGTTGACTAAATTCCAGCGTCACATTCTTGGATTGATGTTACACCAACCGAATCCTGGATCCAGACGACTATAGCATGAAAGGAAGAACAACAACAGTCTAAAATAGACACCAGCCATGAGCACGGACAAGTGAGTCAACTGTAGATTAAAATCATGCCTTCTTGTAGGCGAGGCGACCACATCCGCACGCGCCAAGTCCACGCTACCGAAATCACAACCGCTTTGAGGATGTTCATCTGACTATGACTCCATCGATCGACTCTGTGCAAACAAGGCAGGAATTAGTCAGGCAATGCACGACTTTCAGCTCAGACTGTACAGATTCACTAGTTCATATATATACGAGCAAAAAGGGACAGATCACAGTGGGGCTACCATAGTGTAGAGTATTACACGTAGAAGCAGGTCATCATTTGTCTTCCAGTGGTAACATTGATCTCAACTTAACTTGAAATTTTGTAACTGCAAACCACTCAACTTTTATGCCTTTAGCACTATATTTTTTTGAAACATGGTCCCTTAGGGCCCGATTCATTAAAAAAGGTTGAATAGAATTGCCCGGTTAATTAACGGAAACCCGGGCGAAAACCGTTACAACACGCCCACAAAGAAGGGCACCCGGCCGACCTGGCACCAACAAGACCACACACACCGCCGAGGAGAGTACGCTGTCGAGATTGCCTGCAATTTCATCGTCATCACCTCTCCCTCGAGCAGGCGACTCCGACTTCGCCGCCGACGACCCGTCAAGACCCCTCCGAACGGACGACACACAAGGACCTCGTCGGCCATAGCCAAACAATCGACCGCAAACGTCGAGGACAAGCAGCTCCGATTTTGCTGATGCGCTTCACTGGAGAAAGTTGCAAGCCTCGTACCGATCTGGTCCAGTGCACCCTTCGGAGAACACCATCCGCTGAAACCGCCCTCATGGAGTTCTGTTGAATTTCAAGTATTCGGTTTCAACAATAAGATACGGAGACTTGCTTCACATTTGGAAGGATGCGACAAGGACGACGCCGTCGCCCGACCCGACACCGGGCCTTAGGCTTTCTCCCGAAGATCTTGAACCGAGGGTAGGAGGTCGGAGATCTCCATGGCAGCGCCTCCAAGGAGGGAAACGATGCCCACGGGCGCCGGCGCCACCGGCCGGCAGCAACTTGGCAGGCCTTCACCCTGAGCATCTTGGACATCACCCCCACGCGCCGCAATCCACTGACCCGCTCACCTCCCGCGCAGCAATGGTGCTGTCGCCGAACGGGAGCCACCACAAACCTCGCCGGCAGCCAAGCCGGGCCATCTCTGGGCGTTACTAATATATATTTGTTACTACATGTTATGATATTCTACTCTCTTCTGTTGCTGCAAGACGCTGCAAGATGCTAGTCTTCGATAGGCTAGGCCTTCCCCTCTATTCTGGCTTTTCTGCAGTATAGTCCACAGATACAGCCCCTTCCCTTTGATACCGATGCATACTTAGCATAGTTCTGATGTAAGTCTTGCGAGTACTTTGGATGAGTACTCACGGTTGCTTTGCTACATTTTTCCCCCTACCCGATTGCTGCGATCAGATGACGGAGCCCTGGAGCCAGCTGATCCCGTCGACGACTACTACTACACCGACGGAGCCTACTACTACGTGGAGACCGACGACCAGGAGTAGATAGGAGGCTCCCAGGCAGGAGGCCTGCGCCTTTTCGATCTAGATGTCGTTGTTTTGCTCAGCCTTCTTAAGGCAAACTTGTCTAATTATGTCTGTACTCCGATATTGTTGCTTCCGCTGACTTATGTATTCGAGCCTTCGTGGCCTGGCTTGTAATATAAAGCTGTATGAATTTAATTTGTGTCTAGAGTTGTGTTGTGATATCTTCGCGTGAGTCACTGATCTTGATCGTGCGCATTTGCGTGTATGATTAGTGCACGATTGAGTCGCGGGCGTCACAAGTTGGTATCAGAGCCGACTGCCTGTAGGAAGCCCCTTTCCAACTCCTTGGCCGAAGTTGAGTCTAGTCTTTGAAATTTTTTTTACTAACATTGTTGTGTGGGTTACGGGTCCACATCGCAAATGGTTGGGATTAGGATCTTTTATTCCTCTCCTTTACTCTGGGATTCTGATCTCTCTTCTATTCGGGTTAAAGATTTTGCTAACTCTAACACTAGGTTCTCGTAATTACTTCCTCCCGGAGAGCCCCTCATTCCAGATGATCGCTTGCTTCACCAGAAGATTCCGAAGATACTCTTCAATGCTTTCCGAGACCCTTGTGCCCACTGCTTTTGCAGTTTCCTACCACCGATAAATCCCCGTGGATAACTACACATCCTTGCCATTCATACATTCATTCCCAGTTTCTCTTGTTATTACAAGATGCCCCGAATTACTCTTCGATATTCCGGGAATCCTTTGTGCCTACTGCCTTGCAGCTCCTTTTCGCACTGTGGTTAATTCCTCACACTTACCAGGGATTCGTTCGTCTCCAGTTGTTCATATGTTTCACATAATACTTCATAATGCTATCCGATCCTATGAAATTCTCTGCAGCCTATTGCTCTTGAAACTCTTGCATGCTTACATTATGGTTAATTCCATATGCCTAGCAGTATTCATTAACATCCTTTGTCGTTGTTATCCTGAGCCTATTGATTCAATATGTATGTGAATGCTCCCTATCATCAGCTAATTCCTAGAATTCGTCCTTCCGGCTCAGACGTCATTTTGGACATGACTTGGTTCTCGGCCAATCAAGTTGCAATTGATTGTCCATCTAGTTCTACTCAATTACTCATCTTTTGATCACAGTGTCTGCTTCTGATCCTTCGTTTTGGAAATCACCATTCCTTTGTATTTAAACGTCGAATTATTCAGATGTTTCTATAATCCGATGCATTTGCATTCCTTCTTCTTCTGGTTGAGTACCGATACTCCCCTCAGATCCTTTGCCGACCACCTGATCTTTTGTTGGATTATTATCCGACAGTGTCCTTCATATTCAATAACTCTTATTACATCCTTGTTGCTTATGAGTTTGTACCGAACAATATCATTCCCAGCCGATCGGCTACATAATTATCGTGCTAATTTTAACTGTGCTACCTGGTCCTTCTTTCCGGAGCACAATTTTCGACGATGAGCTAAGCTTACGTCAAGCTTCTTCATCAT
This sequence comes from Elymus sibiricus, assembly GCA_039707655.1. Taxonomy (NCBI): domain Eukaryota; kingdom Viridiplantae; phylum Streptophyta; class Magnoliopsida; order Poales; family Poaceae; genus Elymus; species Elymus sibiricus. The sequence continues at coordinate 440,220,227 of CM077676.1, forward strand.
ATCGTTTCACCTTGAACAGGTAGATTGATTCTGAGCTTGCATCTTATCTATTTTTTTTTGATCCCATATCTTTCCACTTCGTCATTCCCTTGCTTGATGCCGTCGTTGTTCGATTGTATCCTCTTGAAACCTTTCGACAAAATGTGTTGTGATCATCGTCAACATTTTGACTTCTTCCGAGATGTCAATTGAATTCATGGTGAGAAATACCATCCTTGCCCATCGATAATTTGTGTTGTCATCGACAACATCCTTGCATTCCTTTCAACACAGACTTGGACATGATTCGCTTATACCTTGTTTTCCTTGCTACTCCTGAAATTATCCCTTTGTATCTCTTGTGGTCTTCAGACCCAGTCCTTGCTTGAAACACCATGTTATTGCTACCTCGAAGCATGACTATGGTACTCTGAACATCAACAAGAACATTGGAAGCGCAATGCTAAATGTTTCTAAATCAATTATCCAAACACCGCTGTATGGGTAACTGATGACCATCAAGTATAGGGGATCAATCGTAGTCTTTCGATAAGTAAGAGTGTCGAACCCAACGAGGAGCAGAAGGAAATGACAAGCGGTTTTCAGCAAGGTATTTTCTGCAAGCGCTGAAATTATCGGTAACGAGTAGTTTGATAGCAAGGTAATTTGTAACAAGTGACAAGTAGCAATAGTAACAAAGAGTGCAGCAAGGTGGCCCAATCCTTTTGTAGCAAAGGACAAGCCGGAACGATCTCTTATAGTAAGCAAAGCCTTCTCGAGGACACATGGGAATTTCATCTAGTCACTTTCATCATGTTTGTTTGATTCGCGTTCGCTACTTTGATAATTTGATATGTGGGTGGACCGGTGCTTGGGTGCTGTTCTTACTTGAACAAGCCTACCACTTATGATTACCCCCTCTCGCAAGCATCCGCAACTATGAAAGAAGAATTAAGATAACTCTAACCATAGCATTAAACATATGGATCCAAATCAGCCCCTTACGGAATAGCGCATAAACTAGGGTTTAAGCTTCTGTCACTCTAGCAACCCATCATCTAATTACTACTCCACAATGCATTCCCTTAGGCCCAAAGATGATGAAGTGTCATGTAGTCGACGTTCACATGACACCACTAAGAGAATCAACAACATACATATCATCAAAATATCGAACGAATACCAAATTCACATGATTACTTATGACAAGACTTCTCCCATGTCCTCAAGAACAAAAGTAACTACTCACAAATCATAATCATGTCCAAGATCAGAGGGGTATTGAATAGCATAATGGATCTGAACATATAATCTTCCACCAAATAAACCAACTAGCATCAATTACAAGATGTAATCAACACTACTAGCAACCCACAGGTACCAATCTGAGGTTTTGAGACAAAGATTGAATACAAGAGATGAACTAGGGTTTGAGACGAGATGGTGCTGTTGAAGATGTTGATGAAGATTGGTCCTCCCACGATGAGAGGATCGTTGGTGATGTCGATAGTGATGATTTCCCCCTCCCGGAGGTAAGTATCTCCAGCAGAATCTCTCCGCCGGAGAGCAAAAGTGCTCCTGCCCAAGTTCCGCCTCGAGACGGCGGCGCACCATCCCGAAAGTCTTATCTATATTTTTTCTAGGGCAAATGGACTTATATACCAGAAAATGGGGGCCAGAGGCTGGCCAGGGGCCCCACGAGCCACCAGGGCGCGCCTGGGGGGGGGGGTGGCGCGCCCTGGTGCCTCGTGGGCTCCTGGGTGGCCCCCTCTGGTATTTCTTTCTTCCAGTATTTTTTATTTATTCCAAAATAAATCTCCGTAAAATTTCAGCTCATTTGGAGATGTGCAGAATAGGTATCTCTGACATAGCTTTTTTAGGTCCAGAATTCCAGCTGCCGGCAATCTCCCTCCTTGTGTAAATCTTGCATATTAAGAGAGAAAAGGCATTAGAATTGCTCCACAAAGTGTTATATTGATTAAAAACACTATAAATAATAGTAGCAAAACATGATGCAAAATGGACGTATCAACTCCCCAAGCTTAGACCTCGCTTGTCCTCAAGCGAAAGCCGATATCGATAATCATGTCCACATGTTTAGAGAGAGAGGTGTCGATAAAATCAAAATACGGACATAGTAGCATCATGATCATTATTACAATAGCAATATTTATTATCATAAAACTTCTCATGAGCAAGTAACAATTCATCACAACAATGAAGTATAAGGCATAAACTTTCTTGAAAACTAACAAACTATGTTCTCAGTCAACAATGCAATTGCAATTCATCATATTTTCAGGAAGGGTCTCATGTTGGATCTTGTTAGCAAGTCCACATACTCAACCATCATTTAGTCTTCTATGATTGCTAACACTCACAACATATATATGGAGCAAAAAGTTTTAGCCAGACACATAGAAAGATAGGGCCTTATAGTTTCGCCTCCCAACTTATTCACCTCAAGGGTGATGTCAACAATAATAACTCATGATCACTCATATCCAACTGGATATATATGCCTAGATATTTCCCCACCACATGATGCTTGCAAAAGAGAAAAATAAAAAGGAAGTAGAGGAGAACACTATTGACTCTTGCATAAAAAGTAAATACATAAAAGTAAAGGATAGGCCCTTCGCAGAGGGAAGCAGAGGTTGTCATGCGCTTTTTGTTGTTGGATGCACAAGCTCTTAATGCAAAGGAACGTCACTTTACAATGCCCCTTGTGATAGCAACCTTTATTATGCAGTCTGTCGCTTTTATTTCTTTACCATCACAAGTTCGTACAAAGCTTATTTTCCCTTACAATAAAAGTTCAGACATATTTAGAGGCAATTTTTATTGCTTTTTTGCACCGATGACAACTTACTTGAAGGATCTTATTCAATCCATAGGTAGATATAGTGGACTCTCATGACATGAAACTGGGTTTAAGGGTTTTGGAAGCACAAGTAGTATCTCTACTTGGTGCGGATTTTTGGCTAGCAAAGATATTGGGCAAGCACCACATGTTGGAGGATCTATAACAATATAACTTCTATGTGAATATAAGCAAACATAATTCATTACGTTGTCTTCCTTGTCCAACGTCAACAATTTGACATAAAATACTTAATGGGGGCTCACAATCATAAAAGATGTCCAAGATAGTATATTTGCATGTGAATCTTCTCTTCCCTATTAATTTTTTCATGAATTGTATCATTGACTAATGCTATGCTTGTTAACTTCCAATAAATTTTACCACTTATACTTTTCTTTATGTAATGTCATTACTTTCCATAAGATTAGCATATGATCTTTTTCATTATATTCATTGCTAGAATTGAAACATGAAGGTAGAGAAGCAAAAAAAAAACTCAAACTACTCTTTATTATATAACTCTCAACTCAATTACATAGATAGATAGATCACGAAACTAGCACTCGAAAATAGATCATACTAAACTTTTATTCAACTAGATCACGAAAGAATTAAGGATCGAACTAAAAATAGGTAAAGATAATAAAAGTGATGGTGATACGATACCGGGGCACCTCCCCCAAGCTTGGCAAAAGCCAAGGGGAGTGCCCATACTCATGTACTCAAGTTTCCTTCTTCGGTGATGATGGTGATGATGAAGTGGTGGGCTTGTCCTTCACGACATTAATTAGGATCTCCTTTAGGCTCTGGATTTCCCAGAGCACATACTGTATCATCTCTGTATTCCTTTGGACTTCGGCCATAATATGCTTATTCTCTGGGCCCCAAGCGTTGTTTCCTGCATCACTTTCACTTGGACGAGAGATGTCCCAATTGGAGGGTATGTGCATACGAGGAGTATTTTCGATCCCATAATTGTGAACCAAGTTATGAAAATTGTTCCGATGTAACCTGTGTAAGGGCCTTCTAGGGGGAAGCCCTTCTTGTACCTTTGGATTCCCATGGCCTGAAGTGCTTCTTACGGCTCGGTGCGGGTTCGGAATTGTGAAGATGCCGGCAAGGGTTCCCCTCTCGAAAGCCGGAGGGTGGACCTCGAGCGAATCTCCATCATCTTCTTCCATAGTAACTTCTCCTTCCTCCCTCCTCCTGAGCTCCATCTGCATCAACCAAGCATCGTCTCCCACATTGTTGGAGGAAGAAGAAGACATGGTGCCTGGCCTCAAAATCTGGCAGAAAACAGCACGAAAGAAGAACAGAGGAGATTTCTGCGATACGGCGGTCAAAACGTCTGGGAGTATATATAAAGATTTTTTTATCTTGAAAAACAAGTAATCCAGGAGAAAACGGAGTCGGGAAGGCTCACGAGGGGCCCACGAGCCACCAGGGCGCGCCTTGGGGGGGCGGGGTGGCGCGCCCTGGTGCCTCATGGGCACCAGGTGGGTCCCCTCGGCTGTTTCTTATTTTTGTATTTTTTCTAATATTCCAAAACCGACAGAAAGTATTTTTATGGAATTTTTGGAGTCGGTTTACTTACCGTATCACGTACCTCTTCCTTTTCAGGGCTCTGGAGTGTTCTGGAAGGTCTCTCTTATGTATTCCTCTGGTGTAATTGTTTCAATAATATTAGTTTCAACATTAATGGGAGTACCTGAAATATAGTGCTTAATTCTTTGCCCATTCACCACTCTCGGATTAGTGCCTTCGGAGTTGTTTATTTTGATGGCTTCAGAGCGATAAACTTCTTCGATGATATACGGTCCTTCTCATTTAGAGAGAAGTTTTCCTGCAGAGAATCTCAAACGAGAATTGTACAATAGAACTTGCTCACCCACTTTAAATTCCCGTTTTTGAATTCTTCTATCATGCCATCTTTTAACTTTTTCTTTAAACAGTTTGGCATTTTCATAAGATTGGGTTCTCCATTCATCTAATGAGCTAATATCAAATAACCTCTTTTCACCGGCAAGTTTAAAATCATAATTGAGTTCTTTAATTGCCCAATATGCCTTATGTTCTAACTCAAGAGGTAAGTGACATGCTTTTCCATAAACCATTTTATAAGGAGACATACCCATAGGATTTTTATAAGCAGTTCTATAAGCCCATGATGCATCGTCAAGTTTCTTAGACCAATTCTTTCTAGATCTATTGACGGTTTTTTGCAAAATTAATTTTATTTCTCTATTGCTCAATTCAACTTCACCACTAGTTTGAGGGTGATAGGGAGATGCAATTCTATGGTTGACATCATATTTAGCAAGCAATTTACGGAATGCAACATGAATAAAATGTGAACCACCATCAGTCATTAAATATCTAGGGACTTCGAACCTTGGGAAAATAACTTCTTTAAGCATTTTAGTAGAAGTGTTATGATCAGCACTACTAGTTGGAATAGCTTCTACCCACTTAGTAACGTAATCAACAGCAACTAAAATATGTGTATACCCATTGGATTTAGGAAAAGGTCCCATATAATCAAATCCCCAAACATCAAATGGTTCAATAGCAAGTGAATAATTCATAGGCATTTCCTGACGTCTACCAACATTACCAATTCTTTGACATTCATCACAAGATAGGACAAACTTACGAGCATCCTTGAAAAGAGTAGGCCAATAAAAACCAGATTGTAATACCTTGTGTGCAGTTCTGTCTCCCGCATGGTGTCCTCCGTAAGCCTTGGAATGACACTTCCATAGGATTTGTTCCTGTTCATGCTCAGGTATACAACGTCGAATAATACCATCTACTCCTTTATAAAGATGTGGGTCATCCCAGAAGTAATGTCTTAAATCAAAGAAGAACTTTTTCTTTTGTTGGTATGTGAAACTAGGTGGTATAAATTTATCAACAATATAATTAGCATAGTCCGCATACCATGGATTATTACGAGAAGCATCTATGACAGCTAATTGTTCATCAGGAAAATCATCATTAATAGGTAGTGGGTCATCAAGAACATTTTCCGTTCTAGACAAATTGTCTGCTACGGGATTCTCAGCTCCCTTTCTATCAATAATATGCAAGTCAAATTCTTGTGGCAATAAAACCCACCTAATGAGTCTAGGTTTAGCATCTTTCTTTTCCATAAGATATTTAATAGCAGCATGATCGGTGTGAACAGTTACTTTAAAATCAACTATGTAAGATCTGAATTTATCACATGCAAACACAACTACTAGAAATTCTTTCTCAGTAGTAGCATAATTTCTTTGGGCATTGTCTAGAGTTTTACTAGCATAATGGATAACATTTAATTTCTTATCAACTCTCTGTCCTAGAACAGCACCAATAGCATAATCACTAGCATCACACATAATTTCAAAAGGCAAGTTCCAATCAGGTGGTTGAACAATAGGTGCAGTGGTTAAGGCTTTCTTAAGTGTTTCAAAGGCTTCTAGACAATCATCATCAAAAACAAATGGAACATCTTTTTGCAAAAGATTGGTAAGAGGCCTAGAAATTTTAGAGAAGTCTTTAATAAATCTCCTATAGAAACCAGCATGACCTAGAAAACTTCTTATACCTTTAATATCTTTAGGACATGGCATTTTCTCAATAGCATCAACCTTAGCTTTATCAACTTCAATACCTCTTTCAGAAATTTTATGCCCCAAGACAATGCCTTCATTCACCATAAAGTGGCACTTCTCCCAATTCAAGACAAGATTAGTTTCTTCACATCTCTGCAAAACTCGATCAAGGTTGCTTAAGCAATCATCAAAAGAAGTTCCGTAAACAGAGAAATCATCCATGAATACCTCAACAATCTTTTCACAAAAGTCAGAGAATATAGCAGTCATACATCTTTGAAAGGTAGTAGGTGAATTGCATAAACCAAAAGGCATACGTCTATAAGCATAAGTTCCAAAAGGACAAGTAAAGGTGGTTTTCTCTTGATCGGCTGGTGATACAGGTATTTGAGAAAAACCAGAATATCCATCAAGAAAGCAAAAGTGTGTATGCTTAGACAATCTTTCTAACATTAGATCAATAAAAGGTAAGGGGTAATGATTTTTTCTAGTGGCTTTGTTTAATTTTCTAAAATCAATTACCATCCTATAACTAGTTACAATTCTTTGTGGAATGAGTTCATTTTTATCATTAGGAACAACGGTAATACCTCCTTTCTTAGGGACACAATGAACGGGACTTACCCATCTACTATCACCTATGGGATAGATTATACCTGCTTCCAGAAGCTTTAATATTTCATTTCTTACCACCCCTTTCATCTTAGGATTTAATCGTCGTTGGTGGTCGACAACTGGTTTAGCATCAGGCTCCATATTAATTTTGTGCTGACATAGAGTGGGACTAATGCCCTTAAGATCATCAAGAGTATATCCAATAGCAGCTCGGTGCTTCCTTAGAGTTTTTAGTAATCTCTTTTCTTCATGCTCTGAAAGGTTAGCACTAATAATAACAGGATATACCTTCTTTTCATCAAGGTAAGCATATTTCAATGTATCAGGCAATTGCTTCAATTCAAATACTGGATCACCCTTAGGTGGAGGAGGGCCTCCAAGAGTTTCAACAGGCAAATTGTGTTTAAGGATAGGTGGTTGATCAAAGAACATCTTATCTATTTCATTTCTTTCATTCATATGCATATCATTTTCATGGTCTAGCAAATATTGTTCTAACGGATCAGTAGGAGGTACGGCAATAGAAGCAAGACCAATAATGTCATCTTTACTAGGCAATTCTTTATCATGAGGTTGTCTACGAAACTTGGAAAAATTAAACTCATGAGACATACCACCAAAATTAACACTAACAGTTTCTTTAGCGCAATCAATCTTGGCATTAACAGTGTTCAAGAAAGGTCTACCAAATATAATGGGACAAAAACCATCTTGTGGAGAACCGAGGACTAGAAAATCAGTAGGGTATTTTATTTTTCCACACAAGACTTCAACATCTCTAACGATCCCAAGTGGTGTAATGGTATCTCTGTTTGCAAGCTTAATAGTAACATCAATGTCCTCTATTTCAACAGGTGCAATATCATTCATAATTTCTTGATATAAGGTAAACGAATAGCACTCACACTAGCACCCAAATCACATAAGCCATGATAACAATGATCTCCTATTTTAACAGAGACAACAGGCATGCCTACTACAGGTCTGTTTTTATCTTTAGGATTTGGTTTAGCAATTCTAGCTGCTTCATCACAGAAGTAAATAACATGCCCAACTTTTGTTAACCACAGTTGAAACTTTAGCATGTTCCTTGATCCTAACAGGAAAAGGTGATTTCTCAGTATAAGCAGTAGGCACAACTGGATCAGCATGGTAAACAATTGTTTCTTCTTTAACACTAACGGGTTCCTCAATCTTTTCTTTAACAGGGGGATGATATTTAAACCACTTCTCCTTAGGGAGATCAACATGAGTAGCAAATGATTCACAAAAGGAAGCTACTATCTCAGAGTCAAGTCCATATTTAGTGCTAAACTTATGAAAAGCATCGGTAGCCATAAAAGATTTAACACAATCAAACTCAAGTATTATACCTGACTCATTACCTTTGTCGAGTTCCCAATCTTCAGAGTTGTGTTTAATTCTTTCCAGAAGATCCCATCTGAATTCAATAGTTTTCTTCATAAAGGAGCCAGTCGAAGAAGAATCGAGCATGGTTTGATTATCATGAGAAAGCCGAGCATAAAAATTATGTAAGATAATTTCTCTTGGGAGCTCATGATTGGGGCATGTGTACATCATGTACTTAAGCCTCCCCCAAGATTGAGCGATGCTTTCTTCTTCACGAGGCCAAAAATTATATATATAATTCCGATCACAATGAACCAAATGCATAGGATAAAATTTCTGGTGGAATTCCAGTTTCAATCGGTTCCAGTCCCATGTATCAGTATCATCACATAGCCTATACCATGTCAATGCCTTTCCCTCCAAAGATAAAGGGAATACTTTCTTCTTAACTCCATCTCCGGATAAACCCGCAAGCTTAAACAATCCACAAATTTCATCCACATAGATCAAGTGCATATCAGGATGTACCGTTCCATCTCCTGCATAAGGATTAGCTAGCAGTTTCTCTATCATACCCGGAGGAATCTCATGATAAATATTTTCAGTAGGTGCTATAGGTTGAGGAGCAACTATTTGTGTCTCCGGTCAAGGTGAAGATACCCCGAACAAACCCCTCAAAGGATTACTTTCCATAGTGAGAAGTGACAGTAAATTTCAGCACGTAATATAAATGTTTCCTTACCAAATTCCACTCACCAAAGGCGCTTCATTCCCCGGCAATGGCGCCAGAAAAGAGTCTTGATGACCCACAAGTATAGGGGATCAATCGTAGTCCTTTCGATAAGTAAGAGTGTCGAACCCAACGAGGAGCAGAAGGAATTGACAAGCGGTTTTCAGCAAGGTATTTTTTGCAAGCGCTAAAATTATCGGTAACGAGTAGTTTGATAGCAAGGTAATTTGTAACAAGTGACAAGTAGCAATAGTAAAAAAGAGTGCAGCAAGGTGGCCCAATCCTTTTGTAGCACAGGACAAGCCGGACAATCTCTTACAGTAAGCAAAGCATTCTCGAGGACACATGGGAATTTCATCTAGTCACTTTCATCATGTTTGTTTGATTCGCGTTTGCTACTTTGATAATTTGATATGTGGGTGGACCGGTGCTTGGGTGCTGTTCTTACTTGAACAAGCCTCCCACTTATGATTACCCCCTCTCGCAAGCATCCGCAACTACGAAAGAAGAATTAAGATAACTCTAACCATAGCATGAAACATATGGATCCAAATCAGCCCCTTACGGAATAGCGCATAAACTAGGGTTTAAGCTTCTGTCACTCTAGCAACCCATCATCTAATTACTACTCCACAATGCATTCCCTTAGGCCCAAAGATGGTGAAGTGTCATGTAGTCGACGTTCACATGACACCACTAAGAGAATCAACAACATACATATCATCAAAATATCGAACAAATACCAAATTCACATGATTACTTATGACAAGACTTCTCCCATGTCCTCAAGAACAAAAGTAACTACTCACAAATCATAATCATGTCCAAGATCAGAGGGGTATTGAATAGCATAATGGATCTGAACATATAATCTTCCACCAAATAAACCAACTAGCATCAACTACAAGATGTAATCAACACTACTAGCATCCCACAGGTACCAATCTGAGGTTTTGAGACAAAGATTGAATACAAGAGATGAACTAGGGTTTGAGATGAGATGGTGCTGTTGAAGATGTTGATGAAGATTGGTCCTCCCACGATGAGAGGATCGTTGGTGATGTCGATGGTGACGATTTCCCCCTCCCGGAGGGAAGTATCCCCGGCAGAATCTCTCTGCCGGAGAGCAAAAGTGCTCCTGCCCAAGTTCCGCCTCGAGACGGCGGCGCACCGTCCCAAAAGTCTTCTCTATATTTTTTCTAGGGCAAATGGACTTATATACCAGAAAATGGGGGCCAGAGGCTAGCCAGGGCCCCCACGAGCCACCAGGGCGCGCCTGGGGGGTGGCGCGCCCTGGTGCCTCATGGGCTCCTGGGTGGCCCCCTCTGGTATTTCTTTCTTCCAGTATTTTTTATTTATTCAAAAATAAATCTCCGTAAAATTTCAGCTGATTTGGAGATGTGCAGAATAGGTATCTCTGACATAGCTTTTTCAGGTCCAGAATTCCAGCTGCCGGCAATCTCCCTCCTTGTGTAAATCTTGCATATTAAGAGAGAAAAGGCATTAGAATTGCTCCACAAAGTGTTATATTGTTTAAAAACACTATAAATAATAGTAGCAAAACATGATGCAAAATGGACGTATCAGTAACATCATGAATTTCCTCGCCCCTTTATCTAAATGATTTTGTACTTGCTGTACTGTCATGTATACCATGCTCTGCTTTTCCTTGGGACGAATATACACCTAATATTTGTGTATAATCACTTTTTCCTTTCCATTGGTCTGTTTAATCTGATAATCACATTTTCCTTTCCATTCGTCTGTTTAACCTTTCTTGTGATCTATATGACCTAAGCAATAATAATTCTCTGCTTATGGAAACACCTCGGTGTACTACTCTGTTAGTAACACCTTGTTACTATTGTTGATGACATTCCGGTAACACCGGTGGACGAGAACTTTGCCTTTTGGTCCGCCTCGCCTTGCGAGCAGGAAAATGGTTCTCTTCGTCCCCCGCCCTTGGTACCGACGTTGTTGTCGACATAGCTAACAAGCTATCCTCTGACATGCCTTGCTATCGTGACCGTGCAAGATGTCACCGCCCTTCCTACTCTTAATTCACACTAAATTTTCCTGCTCGCGCTTGGCTTCGTATGTATTTCCGTGAGCCACCTTCCTTGAGATGATCTATTCTGGTTTCAGGCGCAATACTTATTCCTGTTGCTCTGAACCCCTTCCACACTCGGTTTCAGGCATCGAACGATTGTCTATCCGCTTGAGACTTCTTATTGCACCTTCTTACCTTGCTCTCGATGTTTTTCTTAAGTTTCAATTCAAGAGATACTTTTTGCCACATTCCCTGAGTTATCCACCAGATAATCGACTTTGCAAATGTCTGTTCTCCCGAAGATACCAATTGCTCTTTTAGTAAGTACGATGAAGACTCCGAAGGAAGGATGACAACTCCGTCACGACTCGGATACGTCTCCAACGTATCTATAATTTTTGATTGTTCCATGCTGTTGTAATATGAATCTTGGATGTTTTTATAATCATTTACAGCAATTTTATATCATTTTTGGAGACTAACCTATTAACCTAGTGCCCAGTGCCAGTTGCTGTTTTCTGCCCTGTTTTTGTTTTACAGATAATCAATACCAAACGAAGTCCAAATGCCACGAAACTTTTTGGAGATTTTTTATTGGACAAGATAAACACTGGAAGCTTCGGGAGAGGGCCAGAAGATGAAGGAGTGGGCCACGAGGCACCAGGGCGCGCCCCAGGGGGGGTGGCGCGCCCTGGTACCTCGTGGGGCCCACCCAGCTCCATTTGACCTAATTCCAGCACTATAAATTCAGAAAAAATCAGAAACCCTCAGGGGAGTCCACCAAATACTTTTTCCGCCGCCGCAAGTTTCTGTTCCAGAGAGATCCCATCTGGGGTCCTTCTCCGGTGATCTGCCAGAGGGGGAATCGATCACGGAGGGGTTCTACATCAACCTTGCTGCCCTTTCGATGATGCGTGAGTAGTTTACCACAGACCTTCGGGTCCATAGGCAGTAGCTAGATGGCTTGTTCTCTCTTTTTGATCTTCAATACAATGTTCTCCTCGATGTTCTTGGAGTTCTATCTGATGTAATCACTTTTTGCGGTGTGTTTGTTGGGATCCGATGAATTGTGAGTTTATGATCAGATTATCCATGAAATTATTTGAGTCTTTGCTGCACTCTTTTATGCATGATTATTATAGCCTCGTATTTCTTCTCCGATCTATTGATTTGGTTTGGCCAACTAGATTGATTTATCTTACCATGGGAAGAGGTGCTTTGTAGTGGGTTCGATCTTGCGGTGCTCAATCCCAGTGACAGAAAGGGACATGACACATATGTATCGTTGCTACTAAGGGTAAAAAGATGGGGTTTATTCATACGTGAGTTTATCTTATCTACATCATGTCATCGTTCTTAAGGCGTTACTCCGTTCTTATGGACTTAATACATTAGATGCATGCTGGATAGCGGTCGATGTGTGGAGTAATAGTAGTAGATGCAGGCAGGAGTCGGTCTACTTGTATTGGACGTGATGCCTATATACATGATCATTGCCTTGGATATCGTCATGATTATTTGCTTTTCTATCAATTGCCTAACAGTAATTTGTCTACCCACCGTATGCTATTTTCTTGAGAGAAGCCTCTAGTAAAATCTATGGCCCCCGGGTCTATCAAAATCCTATTACTAAAACCCTAAAAATATTGCTGCATTTTCTTTTATTTATTTTATTTTGTATTTTTGTTTCAATCTATCTATCTATCACATACAATTTAATCTTGCAATTTACCGCCGAGAGATTGACAACCTCTGGTTTGCGTTGGGTCCAAGGATTTGTTGTTTGTGTGCAGGTGCTGCTAACGAGGTGTTGCGTGATTCTCCTACTGGTTCGATAACCTTGGTTTCATAACTGAGGGAAATACTTATCTCTACTGTGCTGCATTATCCCTTCCTCTTCGGGGATAATACCAACGCAAGTTACAAGTAGCAGACTCCCAGCAACAGAGGAATGTAGGAATACACATCATGGAACAAACTCTTCGAGAAGAGCAACCAAGATCAAGAAGACTCGTTAGAATTTCCTAACCAATCCCTTCCCATTTACTCCACCTCTTAAAATCTCGAGACGAGATTTCTTGTAGTGGAGGAGAATTGTAACACCCCGAGAATCATACTACAGTGATCTCCCCCTAATGGTGGTCACGTCATCATGATCACTGAGCCAATCTGCCACTTGTCCAAAATCAAAGCCAAATTCCAATTTAAATTGCATGTCAAATATTTGCTTCCTCCAACATACTAGCAAAATAGTTCATAATTTGGCAAATATTCTCTAAGTATTTTTCATGTTGAAACCAACCTCATTTGGATTCCCAAATTACCCCTGGGAATTAATTTAGTGGTCCAGCAGCTTTTATTTTGGCCCTTCGAATTTCTAAAAATAGTTAAGCAGTTCCTTTTGGCCCCAAACTTTTTTTGCCACCTAATATTGTTGTGCCTGATTTATGTGCAGAGTTCGAGTTAAAACAAAGTCCATTTGCTAGCTCTTTTAAATAGAAAACAGTAGCCAAGAGATAAAATAGAGAGAAAAAGGAGAAAACCTCCTGTGCACCGCGGCCCACCTGCTACAGTGGCGAAGCCCAGCCCACCACAGCCTTCGCACCTACCTTCACCTGCTCCCGCGCCATGTCAAGGCCGGAGCCGCCATGATCGCCGACGCTGCACGCGTCGCCCATCCGACGGGTCCCCGACGTGGATAAGGATTCCCCCGGCCTCCCGCTGCTAACCCTAGCCCCCCTCTTTCCCCACTCCCTCGCTCACTGTGCCCGATCCAGTGAGCTCCGCCACTGTCGCCGCCGCGCTACCCTCACCGCCGTGGCTACCGGCCTCTCCTCGGCTAGCCAAGATGTCCAAGAGGACGCCCATGGTCCTCTTCGTCGCGTGCATCTACGGATCGAAGGTGGGACGCCCTATCCACGCCGTCCGCGTCGTCGCTCTCCGCCACGGCCGCGGCCTCGATCCGCCGTCGTCCGAGCACTCCCGGCCTCCCCGAGCCTTGCTACTTGTAGCTTGCGTTGGTATTTTCCCCGAAGAGGAGGGGATGATGCAGTACAATAGAGATAAGTATTTCCCTCAGTTATGAAACCAAGGTTATCGAACCAGTAGGAGAATCATGCAACACCTCGTTAGCAGCACCTGCACACAAACAACAAACCCTTGCACCCAACGCAAACGAGGGGTTGTCAATCCCTCGGCGGTCAATTGCAAGATTAAATTGTATGTGATAGACAGATAGATTGAAACAAAAATACAAAATAAAATAAATAAAAGAAAATGGTAGCAATATTTTTAGGGTTTTAGTAATATGATTTAGATAGACCCGGGGGCCATAGCTTTCACTAGAGGCTTCTCTCAAGAAAATAGCATACGGCGGGTAGACAAATTACTATTGGGCAATTGATAGAAAAGCAAATAATCATGACGATATCCAAGGCAACGATCATGTATATAGGCATCACGTCCGAGACAAGTAGACCGACTCCTGCCTACATCTACTACTATTATTCCACACATCGACCGCTATCCAGCATGCATCTAGTGTATTAAGTCCATAAAGAACGGAGTAACGCCTTAAGAACGATGACATGATGTAGACAAGATAAACTCACGCATGAATAAACCCCATCTTTTTACCCTTAATAGCAATGATGCATATGTGTCATGTCCCATTCTGTCACTGAGATTGAGCACCGCAAGATCGAACCCATTACAAAGCACCTCTTCCCATGGCAAGATAAATCAACTCAGTTGGCCAAACAAAATCAATAGATCGTAGAAGAAATACGAAGCTATAATAATCTTGCATAAAAGAGTGCAGCAAAGACTCAAATAATATTTATGGATAATCTGATCATAAACTCACAATTCATCGGATCCCAACAAACACACCGCAAAAAGTAATTACATCGGATAGAACTCCAAGAACATCGAGGAGAACATTGTATTGAAGATCAAAAAGAGAGAAGAAGCCATCTAGCTACTGCCTATGGACCCGAAGGTCTGTGGTAAACTACTCACGCATCATCGGAAGGGCAGCAAGGTTGATGTAGAGCCCCTCCGTGATCGATTCCCCCTCCGGCGGAGTACCGGAGAAGGCCTCCAGATGGGATCTCTCGGGAACAGAAACTTGCGGCGGCGGAAAAAGTATTTCGTGGACTCCCCTGAGGGTTTCTGATTTTTTCTGAATTTATAGTGGTGGAATTAGGTCAAACAGAGCTTGGGTGGGCCCACGAGGCACCAAGGCGCGCCTGCCCCTCCCCAGGCGCGCCCTGGTGGCTCATGGCCACCCCTTCTGGCGTCTGGTCCTCTCCCGAAGCTTCTAGTGTTTATCTTGTCCAATAAAAAATCTCCAAAAAGTTTCATGGCATTTGGACTTCGTTTGGTATTGATTTTCTGTAAAACAAAAATAGGGCAGAAAACAGTAACTGGCACTGGGCACTAAGTTAATAGGTTAGTCTCCAAAAATGATATATAATTGCTGTAAATGCATATAAAAACATCCAAGATTGATAATATAACAACATGGAACAATCAAAAATTATAGATACGTTGGAGACGTATCAGCATCCCCAAGCTTAATTCCTGCTCGTCCTCGAGTAGGTAAATGATAAAAACAGAATTTTTGATGTGGAATGCTGCCTATCATATTCATCACATATTCTTTTCTTTTGTAGCATGGGCATTGGACTTGAATGATTCAAAGCAATAGTCTATAATTTGACATGAAGATATAAATACTCAAGCATGCTAACAAGCAACCATGTCTTTCAAAATATCAACGCTAAAGAAAGTTATCCCTAGCCCATTATGCTCAATCATTGATCCATTCATGAAACACACTCAAATATCAGCTACATCCAATGCACAAGTATGACAATAGTGCTCTCTAGTTGGTGCTTTATACGAGAAGATGGAGACTCAAGTAAAAATAAAAATTGCATAAAAGTAAATAGATAGGCCCTTCGCAGAGGGAAGCAGGGATTTGTCAAAAGTGCCAGAGCTCAAAGCTGAAATTAAAGAGATAAAATATTTTGAGAGGCATGCTTTTCCTGTCAACGAAAACGACCGAGAATTCCCATTATTTTCCATGCTAGACACATCATAGGTGGTTCCCAAACAGAAAGTAAAGTTCATTTCCTTTCCACCAGTCTTTCACAATCCATGGCTAGCCGTATCCACGGGTGCCCTCCAAACCAACACTTTCCAAGGAATTTTGCTGCTATTAATTTTTGATTTCATTGTGGGACTGGGCATCCCTATTACCAACCATTCTCTCGTGCAATGACAAGTGAATAAACACTCATCGTGAGAATAACACACCTAGCATGGAAAATAATGGCCAGCCCCTGCCGTTTCATGAGCGGTACGGTCACACAAAATGAAAAAATTATTTTGAAAATTAGAGTTGGCACACGCAAATTTACTTGGAACGGCATTGAAATACCGCATCTAAGTAGGTATAGTGGACTCATTTGGCACAACTTGGGTTTAAGGATTTTGGATGCACAAGTAGTATTTCCGCTTAGTACAAATGAAGGCTAGCAAATAGATTGAGAAGCAACCAACCAAAAAACGAAAACAGTCATAAACATGCATTGAACATAACTAACACCGAATAATGCACCATAAGTAGGATATAATTTCTTTGCATAACTATTGACTTAATGTGCATGCATAGAGAATCACAAACCTTAACACTAATATTCTTACTAAATCACAATTACTCACTAACATGACTCACATATTATCATTTCCATATCGCAAAACTATTGCAAGGAATCACACTTATCATATCCAATGATCTATATGAAAGTTTTTATTATATCCCTCTTTAATATTCATCACTTTGGGACCAAATTCATATCTTGTGCAAATTACCGTTACTATCATCAACTCTCAAAAAGATTTAAGTGAAGCATGAGAGTATAAATATTTCTTCAAAATTTCAATCTTATCAATTCTCAAAATAATATAAGTGAAGCATGAGAATTCATTTCTTCAAAATTTAGCCACCACCGTGCTCAAAAGGATTTAAGTGAAGCACTAGAGCAACTGCCTAGCTCAAAAAATTTAAGTGAAGCACATAGAGTATTCTAAGAAATGATGATAAACGTGTGGCTCTCTCAAGAAAGGTGTGTTCAGCAAGGATGATTGTGACAAACTAAAAAGTAAACAAAGCAAAGACTCATATAATACAAGACGCTCCAAGTAAAACACATATCATGTGACGAATAAAAATATAGCTCCAAGTAAAATTACCGATGGTTGGTAGAAGAAAGAGGGGATGCCTTCCGGGGCATCCCCAAGCTTAGACGCTTGAGTCTTCCTAGAATATTACCTTGGGGTGCCTCAGGCATCCCCAAGCTTAGGCTTTTGCTACTCCTTATTCCTTCATCCATCGTGATCTCACCCAAAACTTGAAAACTTCAATCACACCAAACTCAACAAAACCTTCGTGAGCTCCGTTAGTATAACAAAATAAATCACCACTTTAAGTACTGTTGCAAACACATTCATATTTTATTTTTGAATTATACCTACTGTACTCTAACTTCACCATGGCTTATACCCCCCGATACAATCCATAGATTCATCAAAACAAGCAAGTAGTGCATCAAAAACAGAATCTGTCAAAAACATAACAGTCTGTAGCAATCTATTTAAAAGCCATACTTTTGTAACTCCAAAAATTCTGAAACATTAGGACAACGTGGGCAATTCATATACCAATACTGTGTAAAAAATTTAGATTTTTCTGACGCTCCAGTACAGAAACAAAATTCGGGCACTGGACGCAAAACTTTCTGTTTTCCAAACAGCATCAATTATATTATCTTCCAAATCATCCTAAAGGTATTACTTGGCACAAACACTAATTAAAAACACAAAAACACAATCATACCAGTAGCATAATTGTGAAAACACAAATTAATTTATTTTATTCATTGGGTTGTCTCCCAACAAGCTCTTTCTTTATAGCCATTAAGATAGGCTCGAGATTTCAATGATGCTCACATGAAAGATAATAATCAAAACACAAAGAGAGCATCATGTAGCATGTGAAAAACACATTTAAGTTTAACATACTTCCTATGGATAGGCATTTTATAGGCAAACAAATTATCTAGACAAGCAAAACCTAGCATATGCAAGGAAGAGGAAAGAAACAATAACAATCTCAACATGAAGAGAGGTAATTTAGTAACATGAAAATTTTTACAACCATATTTTCCTCTCTCATAATAATTACATGTAGGATCATATTCAAATTCAATGATATAGCTATCATAAACAATATTCTCTTCATGATCCACATGCATAAATTTTTTATAATCTTTCAAAATAGTGGGACTATCATCAACGAAAGTCATGACCTCTCCAAACCCACTTTTATCAAATATTTCATAAGATTGAACATTCTCCAAATATGTGGGATTATTTTTACCTAGAGTCGACACTCTTCCAAACCCACTTTCAATATTATTACAAGCATTATTATCAATATCATATTCATCATGATGCTTAAATAAATTCTCAAGATCATAAAAAGCATTATCACCCCAATCATGATCATTGCAATAAGTAGTGCACATAGCAAAATTTTCATCCCCAAGCTTGTAGTTTTGCATATCATTAGCACAATTGTCATTAATAGAATTTATAATAACATCATTGCAATCATGCTTTTCATTCAAGGAGCTATCAAGTATGGGTGCTATAGCAATAATTTCATTTTTAACATAAGGAACTATAGCAAGTTCATCTCTACAAGCATTATTAATATTGGCATCATGGCCATAAGAATAGCAAGCATCACATTCATCAAGAGGGGATATTTCAATTGAATCAACAGAATCACGATTATTTATAGATTCATGTGTATCATTATTCTCTTCCAAAGCAGTAGACATTCTCTCAATAAATTCACTAACATAGGCATTAGATGCATAATTTTCATAGCAATACTTAAGTATGGCAAAATTTTAAGATTTGTGGAAAGTAATATCATACTTTTCAATCAAAGAAGCAACTTCATAAGCACCCTTAAAAGCAACAAATTCTTCAATTTGTGCGATATCATAGTAATTATAAACACCCTTGGCATAAGAAGACAAGATTTCATTATCATTAAATTCACATAGGTAGGGAAGGTGTTTTTTAGGGTTCTTAGAGCAACAAGTAAAATCATAAATTTTACATAGATTCCAAGCATAGCATAGCAAACAATTTATTTGACGCCATAAGAGTCTCCCTTTTTCAGACAAACGGTGACGCACAAAATGAGCATGCTCCTTTAAAGATTTTCCCTCAACTAAACTAGTTGGGGTTTCAGCACGAGCAATAATGGATCGAAGATGATTCAAGTAGTAAACTTTAAGTGTATCCATATCAATAGATTTTTAGCAAGCGAAGATGCAAGCAATTAGAAGGCACATGGCAACACAAGCAAAGATAGCAAACAAGCAAAAAGGCAAACGGAAAATATTTTTGTATTTTTGTAAAAACATTTTAGAAGTGGGGGAGATGAAAACGAGAGGCAAATGGCAAATAAAGTAAATGCAAGGAGATGGGAGTTTATGCGAAGGTACTTGATAGATGTTGATGATGTCTCCCCGGCAACGGCGCCAGAAATTCTTCCTGCTACTTGTAGCTTGCGTTGGTATTTTCCCCGAAGAGGAAGGGATGATGCAGCACAGTAGAGATAACTATTTCCCTCAGTTATGAAACCAAGGTTATCGAACCAGTAGGAGAATCATGCAACACCTTGTTAGCAGCACCTGCACACAAACAACAAACCCTTACACCCAACGCAAACGAGGGGTTGTCAATCCCTCGGTGGTCAATTGCAAGATTAAATTGTATGTGATAGATAGATAGATTGAAACAAATATACAAAATAAAATAAATAAAAGAAAATGGCAGCAATATTTTTTGGGTTTTAGTAATATGATTTAGATAGATCCGGGGGCCATAGTTTTCACTAGAGGCTTCTCTCAAGAAAATAGCATACGGTGGGTAGACAAATTACTGTTGGGCAATTGATAGAAAAGCAAATAATCATGACGATATCCAAGGCAACGATCATGTATATAGGCATCATGTCCGAGACAAGTAGACCGACTCCTGCCTGCATCTACTACTATTACTCCACACATCGACCGCTATCCAGCATGCATCTAGTGTATTAAGTCCATAAAGAACGGAGTAACGCCTTAAGAACGATGACATGATGTAGACAAGATAAACTCACGCATGAATAAACCCCATCTTTTTACCCTTAATAGCAACGATACATACGTGTCATGTCCCTTTCTATCACTGGGATTGAGCACCGCAAGATCGAACCCATTACAAAGCACCTCTTCCCATGGCAAGATAAATCAACTCAGTTGGCCAAACCAAATCAATAGATCGGAGAAGAAATACGAAGCTATAATAATCATGCATAAAAGAGTGCAACAAAGACTCAAATAATATTCATGGATAATCTGATCATAAACTCACAATTCATCGGATCCCAACAAACACACCGCAAAAAGTGATTACATCGGATAAGACTCCAAGAACATCGAGGAGAACATTGTATTGAAGATCAAAAAGAGAGAAGAAGCCATCTAGCTACTGCCTATGGACCCGAAGGTCTGTGGTAAACTACTCACACATCATCGGAAGGGCGGCAAGGTTGATGTAGAGCCCCTCCGTGATCGATTCCCCCTCCGGTGGAGTACCGGAGAAGGCCTCCTGATGGGATCTCTCTGGAACAGAAACTTGCGGCGGCGAAAAAAGTATTGCATGGACTCCCCTGAGGGTTTCTGATTTTTTCTGAATTTATAGTGGTGGAATTAGGTCAAACGGAGCTGGG
Source organism: Elymus sibiricus (assembly GCA_039707655.1). NCBI lineage: Eukaryota > Viridiplantae > Streptophyta > Magnoliopsida > Poales > Poaceae > Elymus > Elymus sibiricus. The sequence goes on from CM077676.1 coordinate 440,241,278, forward strand.
GTGGGCCCACGAGGCACCAGGGCGAGCGCCCTGGTGGCTCGTGGCTACCCCTTCTGGCGTCTTGTCCTCTCCCGAAGCTTCTAGTGTTTATATTGTCCAATAAAAAATCTCCAAAAAGATTCGTGGCATTTGGACTTCGTTTGGTATTGATTTTCTGTAAAACAAAAACAGGGCAGAAAATAGCTACTGGCACTGGGCACTAAGTTAATAGGTTAGTCTCCAAAAATGATATATAATTGCTGTAAATGCATATAAAACATCCAAGATTGATAATATAACAGCATGGAACAATCAAAAATTATATATACGTTGGAGACGTATCAAGCCTCTCCTCGACCCCGCGGTGAACCGCCGCGCCGAATGCGTCCTTCCTCTCCCCCCCCTCTGGTCGCCATAGCTTCGTTCCCGTCAGGCCCAAGCCCCTGCCTCCGCCTCCGGTCATCGCCGGCAGCATTCCCGGCCTCCGCTGCTCCTGCTGCTCCTGCTGCTAGCGTCGTTCGACGCGCTGCATCGCGCCCGCTCGTTAGGTAGCAGCGGCTGCCCAAATGGTCGCCGGAGACCAAGTTCCGGCCACCCCCGCCGCGTCGGGCCTCGCTGCCGGTGCGCGCGCGGTTCAAACCTCGCCTGGGCCACTTCATGTGGGCCCCGGCGCTAACCGCGGCGGTTAGCACTAAGCTAACCCCCCTAACCCCACTGACATCGGGCCCCACTGCCTCTAACTCACTTAGTTAGATTAGTTACCTCCCTGTTAAAGCAAAGTCTATGACATGTGGGCCCTTTCTGCTAATTAAATGTTTTTATAGAATATGTGTCACTGATAGAGGGGCCCCACCTGTCAGTTTGACTGGTCAAATATTGACCTAGTCAATGCTGACTGGGATGTTGACTGGGTCAACTAGGCCCCCTGGCCCCACATGTCATGCACATGCACACATTGCTGGGTACACTCCTGTGTACCCATAGCAATTTATCCGTTTATTTTCTAATTAGTAATAAATCCAGTAATTCCAGAAAATGTTTAAAACTTTAGAAATTCATAGAAATTCAACCGTAGCTCGGATGAAAATGTTTTCTATATGAAAAATGATCAGAAAAATCTAACGAATCCGAATATGTCATCAGCATTCATGTTAGACTCCTCTAAGTAGGTGAACGCGTAACTTTAGGCCTGTTTCTGGCAGATGAATAGTGCATGACCTCCGGTAATTAATTCCAATTTAAATCCTAAATTAGGTAAAATGGTTAGAGATGCATTAGGTCACCCTTGCATTGCATTTTGCCCTGTCATGCTTTGTGATTGCATTTGTATACTTTGTATTTATTTGTTTCCTCCCCCTCTTCTCTCCAGTAGACCCCGTGACCGACGTGGCCCCTGAGTACGACTACGTCGCAGACGCCCAACCTCTTTCAGCAGAGCTTCCAGGCAAGCAAAACCCCCTTGATCATTTCAATATCGCCCATTTCTTTCTCTCCTGTGCTTGCATTAGAATTTGCTACTGTTGTCCGATAGCTCCTATTTTGATGCATAGCCTATTTTTGTAACTGCTATTGATACCTTTCCTGCTATCCTATATGCTTAGTATAGGTTGGATAGTGATCCATCAGTGGCCCCGCACCCTTGTCCGTGTTGCCCTGCTCTACCACCAGACGACTCGATCGCTGTGATCGATGTGCAGAGACCGAACACACCACCGCACTCCCCCTTAGTTGTACGACTCTGCAGAGCTACTATCGAGTGCCGAGGGTGATACCTCTTACCTCACTCCTGATGATATCTCTGTAGTGTAGCTAATCGGTTGCGGATTACAGAGGGTGATTCCACATTCACCACCTCCGATGATGACTCTATCGTGCAACCCCTCAAGTGTGAACCCATCGAGGGTGATTCCTCCAAGTTCACCTTGACGGATACATCGAGAAGGAATCCATCGAGGGTGATTCCTCGGATTTCCCCCTTGATGTTATGGACACACGGATACCTTGACTTTTATCTCAGTCCCTTGTTGAAGTCGGGTCGACCCCGAGGGGTACCCGCGAGAGTTGATGAAGTCGGGTTGACCGTGAGGGTACCCGCGAGATAATTACGCGGCACGGCCGGGCAGGCAGACCGCCCTAGGAGAGGGATGGGCCTGACCCTTGTCTTAAGTCCGCGAGACGGGGCAACAGGATCACTGATCGTCACCGCGAGCTCCCAACGCACTAATGGGTTTGGATATATGATCTGAGTAGGCCTCTGGCCTTTTCGCACTGACCACCACGCGGGAATAAAAGTGGGCACTCAGCGTCGTATGATTCTTCCGAAAGCTCTCAGACGTCAGCAATTGAGTGGCGCGCGCCGGGTTGGACGGTAACCGCCTGCGCTTGTATTAATGGGGTGGGTATGCTCACGGCCGCGTTCGCAATGCGTAGGAGTGCAAAATACGATTGGCCCATGACCCCTTCGCACTTAGGATTTAGACCGGCGTGCTGGCCTCTTTGTTGAGCCTAGGAAGGACTACGGTGTGTCGATCAGCCGAGGCCGGGCATGACCCGATAAAAGTGTGTCTGCCAAAGTTAATCGAGCGTGTTGGGTAAGTTGGTGCACCCCTGCAGGGAAGTTATCTATTCGAATAGCCGTGTCCACGGTAACAGAACGCTCGGAGTTGTATCCCGATCTACTACAACTAGAACTGGATACTTGTGATACTAAATTGATATGATGGCTCCGGGATCGCTTTCTCGCAGGGAGTCGAGGAAGGATCTCTGGGCGTTACTAATATATATTTGTTACTACATGTTATGATATTCTACTCTCTTCTGTTGCTGCAAAACGCTGCAAGATGCTAGTCTTCGATAGGCTAGGCCTTCCCCTCTATTCTGGCTTTTCTGCAGTATAGTCCACAGATACAGCCCCTTCCCTTTGATACCGATGCATACTTAGCATAGTTCTGATGTAAGTCTTGCGAGTACTTTGGATGAGTACTCACGGTTGCTTTGCTACCTTTTTCCCCCTACCCGATTGCTGCGATCAGATGACGGAGCCCCGGAGCCAGCTGATCCCGTCGACGACTACTACACCACCGATGGAGCCTACTACTATGTGGAGACCGATGACTAGGAGTAGATAGGAGGCTCCTAGGCAGGAGGCCTGCGCCTTTTCGATCTAGATGTCGTTGTTTTGCTCAGCCTTCTTAAGGCAAACTTGTCTAATTATGTCTGTACTCTTATATTGTTGTTTCCGTTGACTTATGTATTCGAGCCTTCGTGGCATGGCTTGTAATATAAAGCTGTATGAATTTAATTTGTGTCTAGAGTTGTGTTGTGATATTTTCTCGTGAGTTTCTGATCTTGATCGTGCGCATTTGCGTGTATGATTAGTGCACGATTGAGTCGGGGGCGTCACATGATCCCTATGTCTTCCTCATGTCCGGCAGCCCGTTCACCGGACTGCTAGGAGCCCCGGAGGAATATGCTTCAGCGCAAAGGACGGCTTGCTTCCCCACTGCTCATCGGAGCGGAACCCCCGGCTGATGGTTTAGCGGGAGGGGAAGGGGGCACCTCCGCTTCCCCGGAGCCCATGCGGGAGCGACAAAGGTCCTCGAAAGAGAAGAACCGGGCAAGAGACCGACTGTGTACGCCGGCATCGCCTCGGCGGTGGCCTTCATGTGACCCAAGCGGCGACCGCCTCCCGTGTTCTACTTCTCCTCGATGATGGTGGCGGATGCGGAGGCGCTGGCCACCGACTCGTCGCTCTCCACGCACCCGGCTTCTATCTCTGTCTGCATGACGCGGTCGCAGGCATGGGAGGCGCGGTACGAAGCGGCGTCGTTGACCGCCATGCCGCCGTGCTCCCCTTTGGACCGCCGTGTTGCCGTCAAGCTGGCCTGTAGCGGCCATTTGCTGAACCACGCGCCGACTTGGGCTGACAATTGGCTTCGTCGGGCTACATGAGGGAGGTGGTGCCGCGAGCGGCCTCGCTCGTATCCGGCCGACACGGCGGGCCACCCAGCCGGCTTGTATGCCGGAGAACTGCTCTTCGGAAGCCATCGGAAATGGTGGAGGAGGAGATGAGGAAGGGGGAGGGGTGCAATTCTTGCCTGGCACCTTGCCTCATTTAAATAGAGGGCGGAGGAGAGGACCTCGACCGGCGTTACGTTTAATGCCGGCCCGCTAATGAACGGACGTGTGGCCGGAGTAGGTTTCACTACTAGGGAAAACCCTAGCAGCAGTGCTGGGTTTTTGCCTACCAGTAGCGCGGGGGGCCGCGCTACTACTACGGCGCTACAGCTAACTTGTAGCAGTAGCGTTGGTTACCAACGCTACTGCTATACCTACTTAGCAGTAGCGTTGGTTTGTGCAGCGCTACTGCTATATAGCTGTAGCGCTGGCCTGTATCCCGCGCTGCTAATATACCAGCGCTACTGCTACTTGTCAACCAGCGCTACTGCTAACGTTACGCATAATTTTTTTGGGTACGTATTTGCGCTATCTTTGTACAGGGTTTATACAATAGTCTAATCATATCATGAACAAACAATATTCTCATCATATCATACACATAATAGTCTCATCATATCATCACATCATCCGAAACAAATGATGTCTCTCATCATCATCTCGATATAGCGATACAAGTTACGTGACATGTCTCGAATACAAGCAACTGCATGATCATCACATACACATGTTTTGTCATCTATATCTAAACTATGATATAGAAGAGAAGAGCGATCACTATGAGCAAGAGCGCGATAATGTAGTAGTTCTTGAGGCGCCGGTTCCTTTCCCTCTCTCGCGCTAGCGTGAACCTCAAGTAACTATCTTCCGCTTCGGCTCTGCTATCGAACCTTCTTTGGCTGCCGCCCGGGAACTGGTACACCTGGGCCTGACACTCAGGCCATTCGTTGTACACTCCTGGAACCTTCCCTACGTACACGGCGTAGCACTTCTTCGCCATCGATGATCTATATACCTGCATCGTCACATGATGAATTCATCGATAATATGCAACATAATATATAGTTTAGCAACACAAAGAGACAGAGTTAGCAATAATAGAAGCAACATATCGTAAACATAAATAACAAAGTTCATCATACCCAAAATAATTAACTAGAGTGGTCTACGCTAGTTGAGGAGGACGGTTTAATTACATCACAAAGTTTCGTCGTGCATAAATTCAAAGTTTCGTCATAGAGAAAGTAGTGACTAAACGGACACATTGTCATTGTCAGTCACTCCAACATGTCGTGCCATCCTTCCAAATCAGGGAGGAAGGACCCGAGCGACGTGAAAGGCTTCAGGTCGAGACGCTGAGCGGCTACGCGTTCGGACGTCTTCCCGCGACATTTGCCCTTCTTCGTAGAACATCCCTGTTTTTTCAATGACCTCCTTCAAGATGACTTGGGCAAGTTCACGCTGGATGTGATAAAACTCAGCTCGGAGTCGATGATCCGGTACATTTCCTAGTTTCTTGGCCCATTGCAGAATATCGGCATCGCCAGATTTAGGTGACATGCGAAGATTCTGCCGATCCCTTCTGTACTCCAGCATGTGGTGGATGACGTAGAATCCATCACTGAGACTACCATTCGGTTGCTGGATGCAGCAGAAGTCGGTCTTATGGCCGAAGCAGGGTGCGCGGTTCTTTGTCCTCTTGACCGTGATCTCTCCACCCCGTTGGCCGTAGCTTAAGATAGCACTGTCGAGAACACTCTTGATGTGTGTGTAATCCTTTTTCTTTATGTTCTTTTACGAGTCCAAGTAAAGAGCGTGGGAGAATCGGGGGTTAAGAATGATGAGGACGGCGCGCCCCTCGCCGCGCAAAATAAGTACACCTCAAATTAGCCTCCACACATGCAAATGAATGATTGAAATTTATGAAAGTATTTATGTGTCACAGAGGATATCCACGGATGACTTACATGGGATGATAAGGTAGGAGGATTGTCTCCTTGTCCTTATTGGCGACCATGAAGTCGGCGATGTAGGTCCTCGCATATTCACGGTGCTCTGCGCAGACTGCCAAGAAGGCCTCGTGCATAAAGTACGGGTCCGCGACTGAGATATAAGATATTTGCTCGCGCCTGATGATGTAGTTCATGTACAAGGCATAAAGGCGGACGAACGTAAAATCCAGCTTTGTCATGTGAAACATGTCGAAGAGGTAATCAAATCGAAGGAAGAACTTATCCGTGGGGAATGTCTGGACGTACAACCTTTGCTGCGGCATGTTAACCATGTAGAGCGGGTATCCTAGATTTGTCGAGACGAGAAGGCTTTTCTCTCTCAATAGCACATCGTCATGAAGTCTCCTTAGATCGCCATCAATGCCCTCTAGCGCTGCCTTAGGTAGGATCGGATCACCAGGGACATGGAATTTCGCCGCACCTTTGATAGGTATACGGTCTGCAACCCGAGGCTGCGGAGGCGGCTGGCTGCCTTGTAGGAGATATGCCCAAGAGGCAATAATAAATGTTATTATTTATCTTCATGTTCCTGATTAAGTTTATGTTCCATGCTATAACTGCTATGGTTCTCGAGTCTGCAATAACCACGAGGCTCGGAGGAAGACTCATATGCATGTGTGGAATAATAAACGGTAAAATGTATTCCTAGTCATGCCTCTAAGACTAGCTCAAGTGTTGCATGATGGTCCTGTTTTCCTGATCATGGGCATGTCTATGCCGGCAATTTTGAGGGCACAATGTTAGGAGAACACTTGTGTTGAATCGACCCGATTGATGTTATGCTATGAGATACATTCGTCACAAGTTAATGGTTAATAACACAGAGAAAGTTAATGTTTGCATAATTCCTTAGACCATGAGAGTATCGAGTTTCTTCATGCTTGCTTCATCAACTTTGGGGTTTGTTAGACATCATCCGTAAATGGGTGGCTATTACGGCGGCTTACGGGTTCATGGAAAAGTATGTCAAGGGACTTGATAGCTCAAGATTGGGATTTGCTCCTCCAATGATGGAGAGATATTTTCGGGCCCTCTCGGTGTTACGGTATCCATCATCGTCTGGCCAGACACAGGGTGATTTGATCACAGCGATGCCGGAACACGGAAACGAGAAAAGAGAACAAAACCGGTAACGAGGTAACTGGCATAGTGGACAAGTTGTTGATCCACGGGGATGCAGAAAATCTCACCTCGGGTATTTGTAACATATCGCGAAGCAACAGGAATAGCACACGGCAACTGGAGGTTCACTCGAATATTCATTCGTGTGGGTATAGGGGTCAATATGGGTGTCCACGGCTCCGAGGTTGATCATTGATCGGAAAGAGTTCCAGTCATGTCTATGCTTCACCGAACCTATAGGGTCACACGCTTAAGGGTCATCTATCTGCTGAATACTAGACAGGGAGTCTGAGAGAAAATCATCGGAAAAGTTTCAGACACAACGGAAACGTTCCGGAGAGGACACCAGAATAGTTCCGGTAAAACTGAAAAGTTGTTTCAGGGTATACCATTATGTCAAATTGGTTTCGGCACACGCCTAGAAATTCTTTGAGGGTGCCAGAATTGTTCTCGTAACTTCTGGGATTTTTCCGAGATAAAAACCGAAAATGTTCCGGAGCTGCCGGAACCGATTTGGTTGCTTTTCCCAGATGAAAATCACTAATCCGAAATTGTTTCGGAACGTGTCCAAAATCATTTGTGTGGGTACTAGAATTATTCTAAGACCGATAGAAATATTTTTGGATTTAACGGTCGCGGAAAATTGGTTCCGTGAGTAGTGAAAATCACTTTATGGGTATTTTTATGGAAAGCCACCTTTTGGGATATTTCCCAAAAGGCTTCTAGAAGGGAGTGGGGAGCAAGGAACCCCCATGTGGGGGCTCCCTCGGGGTGGCCGGCCAAGTTGGAGCTCCTCCATGGAGCTCCACTTGCCTTCCTTTTATGCCCTTGAGGAGGATCCATGTGATGGGTTTTTTGGACATTTTTCCCATATGGCTTTCCTATAAATAGAGGAGGAGGGGTGCTCTCCAAGATCATCCCTTGCTCTCATACACATGCCATGCTCGTCTGGCTCTCTCTCTCTCCCTCCCACGAAAAGAGTTTCGTAGAGCCGAAAGGCTGTCTGGGTTCCGGTGGGAACTAGTTCTCGACGACGAAGCCCTGCCGGATAGATGACACCGTATGTGTGCAACTCTGTAGAGAGATCGTAGTTTCGGTCTTAGTTCGAGAGTGCCTCCCGAAGGGCTGTCCGAGTGACTGTCTGAGTTTTGAGGGTCCTCCCGAAGGGCTGTCCGAGTGACCGTCCGAGTTTCGAAGGTCCTCCCGAAGTGCTGTCCGCGACACCGTCCGAGGGACTGTCTGACTGCCTCCTAGAGGGCTGTCCGAGGGGCAGTCAAGGGAGTACATCCTTGCGGTTGGGTGGTTGTAAATCCTAGCTGCGGGGATCTGCACCGCCGATCGTCATTGACTCTACTTCCGCTGCGCTACGAGTCGGTAACGAAAAGATCAAACCTTGTATACAGTCTCCATAGTGGTCCTGGGCTGGTGCGTAGGTCGGAATTTTTTTGTTTTCTGCTGTGTTCCTCTACAGTGGTATCAGAGCCAGGTTATGCGCAGATGTAGGTTACGATCTAGAATACATAGAGATGTATGGGTGTTGCACAATATAATTTGTAGTAGATGAGTTCTACTGCAAATAATTATTTGTGTGGGTAGCAGATGAAATCTGTTACCCGATGTTCTTGTTGTTTCCCTGGAATTTGCATATTTCTGATCTTGATAACAGCATGGTGGAGTTTCAAAGTTCTGGCAATCCGCGATCCTGATTGATCAATGAAGTGCTAACAGTTCATTGAATTCCACCATAGTTAAAAAGAAAGATGAAATTTCGCAGACGAAAGGGCAATGCAGATATGATCTGCACGGGGGTCATGCGTATGACGAAGTTCAATATGGGGCTCGAGATTTTATTATCTCGTGTTTCATACACCCCGTAAAGTTAATCTAGCAACTTGAATAATCATACTTGATGATGGACGTTGGTAGCTGCGGTTTGTTCGAAACCTTAGAAGCCACGTAAAATGAAATTTTGCATTAAACGATTAGAGGCGTCTAACTTGGTTTTGCAGGATGGTTTGCATGTGCATATGATGTGGTATAGTAGTGCTCATATTAATTTGATTATGTATGAGATGACTATATGATGTAATATTAACATGACCTGCGTGTCATGATTCGGCATGATGGCTGGAGCCATATGATTGTCACTTTAATGACCTGCGTGTCAACCTTAAGTAATGCACTTATTTTATTAGCTATAGAGATAGCAATATTATCTGGTGCATCGACAAGGTGGTGGCAAACTTCGCGAAGGAGAACACCGACGCGAATGCCGAAGACGAAGAAATACAAGACTTCTCCGTCAGAAAGGGCTATACCATATCATGCTATTATGAATTGCCTGAGATGTTTATCCCGATGCACCCTTCTTGATTGCGCGGTAGTCGCTTTTATTAGGGTGATCTCTCACTTAAAATATCAAAGTAGTTAGTGTTCACCCAAGTGTAGCACCATCTGAAATTCGTATCTTTTCGGGGTGCGCCATGTACACATGAGCACGAACGAATCGAGAGGAATGAGGCGGGTGAGGTCAGACCTCGCAGCAAGATCACTTGGTTGTCTTTGACGTTCAGGCAGGAGAGTCCTGAGCTCGGAACACGCCCATCGAAAGATGAACAAGAATCACATAGAGATGTGATCGGCAAGTTGGCCTACCGATTGAAATTCGCGTCATCAGTGATGAACCCGTCAATGGCGTCGAATTGAAATACGGATCTTGTATCACTCGCAATCAATTTTGAGAGATATTGATTTGAGTGGGAGCGCACTGTAGAATTAACTTGCTTAATGCTCAGTGCAATTAATTATGAACTTTGTCTAAAGTGAAATTTACATAATAGTTGTAGAATAATGGCTCGCGTTTCCACCTTCCCTATTAAAATTGAATAAGCCGTTAAATATCTGGTTAAAACTTTACGGTTGGTAACGTAATGTGAGGATTGTCCTCAAAAGTGCCGAGAAGGACTTTGTCCTATCGCATGATTTTGGTATTCTCCCGCTAAAGCTACGGATAATGTGACTCTCGTCCTTCGATCCAAAAGCTAGAATTCCGTTACGGTCAAGTGCAATATGTTTGCTTCCATGAGACCCGAACTTCAAAAGTTTAGGGATAGCTATGTGATATTCATGGAACTGAAAATCATTTTTTAGACACAAACAAAGGCTAAAAGATATGGGATATCCAAAGCAATGTTTGTTTTGCAAACTATTAGTAAAAGTGTTTACTATGCATTTGACTAATAACAGAGGGATCCAGTAGAACGCCTGTCATATGATGATGGTGAATAAAACAACAACTTAAGTGAAAGGAAATGTCCAAAGGGTGTTAGTATGACTTACACACCTAGGAAGTCCGGGGCTAACGCCACTCTTAAAGTTGGGTGCTTTTGCTGAGAGTAGGAGAAATACTAAAAGTTAAACTGTTAGAAGTATAAAGGCAAAAAGAGTGAAGACTGGAATATCCAGCTCATGTATGAATGTCATACGAGTTATAGATGTATGGAAGGCTGGTCAAAGAAATAGTTCTTGGGAATTATGATTAAACATGTTAATCACTAATTCTTGGGTATTGTAAGTTGATCACAAAAGATACCCGCTCGATTGCATTCTGCTGCGACTCGATGCAAGGACTACTACGGCCTAAAAGACTTGCCTGAGTGAGGTTTAGATATGCGCTGGGAACATAGTAAAAGTTGCTATACTCGGTACATTACCTATGTATTTATTTTCATAATTCATTTTAGAGTTTTTATACACTCTAGCCCATTCCATAAAGTATCTTGCAAGAAGGTTGTTCATAAGAGAACTTTTGATGTTCGGTGTTATGAATAACATAAGGGCCATGCTTCCATCATGGATGGGATGTATGTTATGAATATTGATAATAATATATTACCTCTGAATTTACTTTCATAATTCATTTTAGAGTTTTACACACTCTAGCCCTTTTGCATAATGTTTGTTGCAAGAGTGTTGTTCATGAAAGAACAATTGTTGTTCGGAATCATGAATAACATAAGGGCCATACTTCCATCGTGGATGGGATGTATGTTATGAATATTGATGGTAATATGATACATCCATAACACTGACGCTAAATGTCGCAAGACTAAGAGAATACCACACATGTGTGGCAGTGCATTTGGTCACATTGGAGAAACCCGCATTGAGAAATTCCATAATGATGGATTTTGAAGTCGTTTGATTATAAATAATCTAACACTTTCAACTTTCCTCTGAAAAGTGAAGTGACTAAAATACTGTTCACAGGCCATAAGGAACGAGCAACGAACTTGTTGGTGATCATACATTTTGATGTATGTAGTCCGATAAATGTTGTTGCTAGCAGTGGATTTATCTATCTTCAGAAATGACTCAAGTAGATATATGGATATTTACTTGATGAGACGTAAGTCTGGATCTTTTGAAATCATTCGGAAGGTTTTCAAAATGAAGAAGAAATTATTGTAACAAGAAAATTATGTTTCTGCAATTGGATTGCGGAAAGAAATATTTGAGTTACAAGTTTAGCGAATGTCTGATGAGTTATGAAAAGAGTTTCATAACTTACACCTCCCGGAACACCACTGTGAGTGGAATGTCCGTGAAGATGTAATCAAACCATTTATGACATGGTAAGATCAAAGATGACATAAATCAATTTGCCATTATCCCTTTAAAGTAATGCTTTAGAGACTGCGGCTTTTACACTGAAAAGAGCGCCATCATGTCTGTTGAAATGACGCCATGGTATGGTACGCCCAACCATGCTTTGTATTTTCTTAACATTTGGAATATGGGGCTTGTGTAAAATATTTACAAACCTATTCCAAATCAGACAAGTACTACTTTGTAGGTTATCCCAAGTAATTGGAAATTCCTCCACCACTATACCGAGGCAAAAAGGTTTGCCACCAAGAACGGTATGCTTTTAAAGAGAATGGTTCTTGCAAAAAGGTGAGTGGGAGAACAGTGAAACTCGATGAGATAACAGTATCATCGTCATCAGATCAAAGGAAATAAACCTTGGAAGTAATTCCAGAGTTTCCTACTGCGACTGATACGGAAGCCTCTACATGAGATGTATGGACTTCGGTCGAACTTGCAACTAAACCACGTAGGAAAACTCGTGCAAACCTCTCAGGTGCGCAAGTGAGATATTGTTGTTAGACAACAGTATACCTACGATACACAAGGAAGCGTTGATGGGCCCTGACTCCGGAATTGGCCAAATGCCAATATAATCCGAAATAGTTTCCATACAAATGATTCAAGATTATATCTTGATAAACCCTTTGGAAGACTTAGAGTCTAACAAACATTAATGGAACTATAAACTGATGTGGATAAAATGTTTTATCCATAAAGCTCGACTTGTTGCAATAACAAGTTCAAGGAGTTGACTACGATGAGGTTGTCTCACCATAGCGATGCTTAAAGTCAGATCGGGTTAAACTAGCAATTAATACATATTTCAATATTGAGATATGATACATGGATGCCAAAAGGATTTCCATGTGATGGGAATGCAACCTAGGACTTGCATGTGGTACAGTCCAAGGTATTTTGTCAATCTAGAGGATGCTAGTAAGTATGCAAACTTCAGAGTTCCAGCAATGGACAGAAGAGAGCAAAATGGAGTTGGAATCTTCGTTTTGATGAAATAGTCAAAAGAGTTTGATTTCATCAATGGATAACGAAGATGCTTGTGGTTTCAAGAAAGTAAGTGGGAGCATAATAATATTTCTAAAAACTTTGTGTGCTTGACACATTGTTGACTGGAAATTTCTTGACACGAATTAGGACTTCATTAAAAATAGTTTTCGATGAAGTGCTTGGGCTAAATAGACTTGACATTAGGCATATTTATCTACGAGATAGAATTGCCTAATAGGCTAAAGCCAAAAATACATATTGACAAGATGCTAAAACATTTTAGCATTAAAACGCCAAGGAGTGATTCTTGCCGAAGTCACATGGAAAGGGTTTTTGCAAGACTCGGTGTCCCAAAACACTGATGAGCAAAATACATTATGGAGATTCCACAAACTTTCATGTTTGGATTAATCATGTATTCCATGGTTTGTAAAACAACCAGATATGTCCAGTACTCCCAAGGAGTTGCGAGTAAAGATACCAAAGTGATGAAAGTACTGATCATGGGACAACAGTGGAAAATGCCATTAAGTACTAAAGTAGCACTGATGACATGTTTTCTCGCAAGCAGAGATTATGAAGTGCTCGTTGTAAGTAATTGCATCGATACAGTCTTCATCATTACTCTATGTGATTTTCGATTTAAGTTAAGGGTTTTGTGTAATACACGATATGGTGGCACGGTGTTTGGAAATCGTTCCAAACAGGTTACTGTGGCGAATTCTATAACTAAGGCGAAGTATGTTGCCGCTTTCAAAGCGACATAGAAGATGTTGAATCATACAGTTCGTTTATGAACTTAGTATAATTCCAAGATGGCTTTGGTCAATGGAACACTATTGAAGATAGTTGCTCCATAGTTCAGTCTGAGGAATCAAGGTTTGACCAGTGATTCACATATATACGAAGTCAAGTCCACACAAAATATGAATTTTTTGAAAGCGTGAAAATGCGGGGACATGCAAAGATACACATGGAGCTGAAATTGTCAGATCCGTTGGACATCAGGCTATACCACAAGCGAAGCATTTTTACACCGGTATGCCATAGGTGTAAAGTGCATTAGCATTGACTAGATTATTGACTCTAGTGCAAGTGGGAGTCTGTAGGAGATATGCCCTAGAGGCAATAATAAATGTTATTATTTATCTTCATGTTCCTGATTAAGTTTATGTTCCATGTTATAACTGCTATGGTTCTCGAGTCTGCAATAACCACGAGGCTCGGAGGAAGACTCATATGCACGTGTGGAATAATAAACGGTAAAATGTATTCCTAGTCATGCCTCTAAGACTAGCTCAAGTGTTGCATGATGGTCCTATTTTCCTGATCATGGGCATGTCTATGCCGGCAATTTTGAGGGCACAATGTTAGGAGAACACTTGTGTTGAATCGACCCGATTGATGTTATGCTATGAGATACATTCGTCACAAGTTAATGGTTAATAACATAGAGAAAGTTAATGTTTGCATAATTCCTTAGACCATGAGAGTATCGAGTTTCTTCATGCTTGCTTCATGAACTTTGGGGTTTATTAAACGTCATCCGTAAATGGGTGGCTATTACGGCGGCTTACGGGTTCATGGAAAAGTATGTCAAGGGACTTGATAGCTCAAGATTGGGATTTGCTCCTCCGACGATGGAGAGATATTCTCGGGCCCTCTCGGTGTTACGGTATCCATCATCGTCTGGCCAGACACAGGGTGATTTGATCACAGCAATGCCGGAACACGGAAACGAGAAAAGAGAACAAAACCGGTAACCGGCATAGTGGACAAGTTGTTGATCCACGGGGATGCAGAAAATCTCACCTCGGGTATTTGTAACATATCACGAAGCAACAGGAATAGCACACGGCAACTGGAGGTTCACTCGAATATTCATTCGTGTGAGTATAGGGGTCAATATGGGTGTCCACGACTCCGATGTTGATCATTGATTGGAAAGAGTTCCAGTCATGTCAATGCTTCACCGAACCTATAGGGTCACACGCTTAAGGGTCATCTATCTGCTGAATACTAGACAGGGAGTCTGAGAGAAAATCACCGGAAAAGTTTTGGACACAACGGAAACGTTCCGGAGAGGACACCGGAATAGTTCCGGTAAAACTGAAAAGTTGTTTCAGGGTATACGATTAAGTCAAATTGGTTTCGGCACACACCTGGAAATTCTTGGAGGGTGCCAAAATTGTTCTGGTAACTTCTGGGATTTTTCCGAGATAAAAACCGGAAATGTTCCGGAGCTGCCGGAACCGATTTGGTTGCTTTTCGCAGATGAAAATCACTAATCCGAAATTGTTTCGGAACGCGTCCAAAATCATTTGTGTGGGTACTGGAATTATTCTAAGACCCACAGAAATATTTTCGGATTTAACGGTCGTGGAAAATTGGTTCTGTGAATAGTGAAAATCACTTTATGGATATTTTTATGGAAAGCCACCTTTTGGGATATTTCCCAAAAGGCTTCTAGAAGGGAGTGGGGAGCAAGGAACCCCATGTGGGGGGGCCCCTAGGGGTGGCCGGCCAAGTTGGAGCTCCTCCATGGAGCTCCACTTGCCTTCCTTTTATGCCCTTGAGGAGGATCCATGTGATGGGTTTTTTGGACATTTTCCCATATGGCTTTCCTATAAATAGAGGTGGAGGGGTGCTTTCCAAGATCATCCCTTGCTCTCATACACATGTCATGCTCGTCTGGCTCTCTCTCTCTCCCTCCCACGAAAAGAGTTTCGTAGAGCCGAAAGGCTGTCTGGGTTCCGGTGGGAACTAGTTCTGGACGGCGAAGCCATGCCGGATAGATGACACCGTATGTGTGCAACTCTGTAGAGAGATCGTAGTTTCGGTCTTAGTTCGAGAGTGCCTCCCGAAGGGCTGTCCGAGTGACTGTCCGAGTTTTGAGGGTCCTCCCGAAGGGCTGTCCGAGTGACCGTCTGAGTTTCGAAGGTCCTCCCGAAGGGCTGTCCGCGACACCGTCCAAGGGACTGTCTGACTGCCTCCCAGAGGGCTGTTCGAGGGGCAGTCAAGGGAGTACATCCTCGCGGTTGGGAGGTTGTAAATCCTAGCTGCGGGGATCTGCACCGCCGGTCGTCATCGACTCTACTTCCGCTGCGCTACGAGTCAGTAACGAAAAGATCAAACCTTGTATGCAGTCTCCATAGTGGTCCTGGGCTGGTGCGTAGGTCGGAAAATTTTTGTTTTCTGCTGCGTTCCCCTACATGCCTTTCCTTGGTCTCTTCCTATGCTTCTTGGGTGCCGGAAGTGAGCCTAACATACCGTCCCTGACCCCCGCCCCCAGTGTTGTCAGGCTCAGCATTGCACGACCCTCACGTTGTTGATCCTGGGTTGAGGCGGCATCTGGAGGCGTGTCCTGCGAGGATTGCATGAAGAGAGACTTCTTGCAATCAGCCTTAAGACGTTCCTGCTCCGGCAATTCAGGCATCAACTCATCATGCTCAAAGCCTGAGTCATACTGCTGAGCCATCAATCCTCCGTCGTCATAGCCGCCGGTATTGATAAACCGTAGAGGGTCATCATCCTCGTCCATGACATCATCCATTGCTTTTTCGACGGCGGCGACGTCATCAGCCACTAATGGAGCCTTTTCCTCACGTCGTCCGTTATCATCCAGCACGACAGGCGCCGCTAATTGGGTAGGTGGGGTGGTGGTGTTCATACCTTGCTAAGGCTTGCTCGTTGGTGTGCCCCCGTCCGCCTCTAGACGAAGGAGATTCTTCGGCCACAACAGGACCCAACTCTTGCAATCGCCAAGCCGCGGCGGGGTCTCATCGTCATTGCCCCCTAGTGGTACCGGAGGAGCCAAATTCTCGTGGCCCGCTTTGACACTGGCCACGGAAACCTTGAAGACGCCAGGGGGCATCGGCCGGCTGTGGAACGAGCGATCCTTCGGCTTCACTATCGTTGCCTTTCCCACGTCCACCTTCTGGCCGCTGATGGTGTACAGTATGGTGCACGGGGTTTCGTCGTCCTGCGAAGACATGTCTGTGACGTCAGACATCCGAAAGGCAATGGAAACGGAAGATTATATATATGTTGAAGAGGGCCGGTGTGACAGGTAGTTACCGTGAGGGCGTCGAGCTCAGCCAAAGACGAAGCCCCGCCGAGCACGCCAGAGACGGAGGACGGGCTGCTATGAGTAGGTGCGGGAGCAGGTGCGGTTGCATGAGCATGTGCTGGCGCGACATTCACCGAGTTGCTCCCGACGAAGCTGGGAAGGGGAAAGTCCGCTGCCTCTTTATCTGGATTTTGCTTCGTCCAATCAACAATTGCCGGAACCAAGGCACCAATCGAAGCTACAAGTTCCTCTCTGCAGGCAGCTACCGCTGCTTTGATTGCCTCGCTCACCAACTCCGGTCGTATCGCTTCTTTGGTCTCAGCTGTTCTCTTATCGACCGCAATCTCAACCTTCTTGTCGATGTTCATTTCGTTTAACTTCCATCTCTGCTTTCTCTCCTCGGCGTCCTCATGGTAGTAGTACTTCCACGTGGCGCTGTCTCCGACGGCGTGCACACGTCCATACGATGGCCGCTTGTCCAACGGGAGTCCTTTCATTACGGTCAAGGCTCGGTTGAAAGGGGTGTCCCACTTGGGCCTCGCCGACGACTCAGACGACGAGTCGCTTTCGGCCGCAATCCTATGCTGCTCTTTCGGCAAAAGGAACGTGGATCGTTTACAAATGTGACTAAACGTGTAGTCGAATTGATCAGAAGCTAAAATAAGGTGGTAAAATAATAATTACCAGCAGTCTCATGAACTCCCTTGTGGGCATGTCCATTTCGAAAACCTTATTTACTGAGTCCCAAGTGTACCGGGCCCTGATGAAGTCATGCTCCTGCGGGACGGTGAACTCCGCCAAGGGGTCTGGGATCCCCGCGGCTTCACGTTCCACGTCCTCCTTGGCCCATATGGCCCTCTTGCCCGAGTAACCATGGCTTCCGAGGCGGTGGTACCCCATGTTCCTTTTCTGAAGCCCCTTCATGTACTCTGACTTTTCTTTGGCAGCTTCGGCAGCGCAAGCCGCCTTGAATATTTCGAACTGCTCTTCCGTAATTGTTGGATTATCCTTTACAATCTCGGAGTAGGGTTCCTTTTTGGCGATCCGACTTTTCACCCTTACTTTCCAGGCGGACAGCGCGCCGCTAAACTTGCCCATGGCTCTGTTGTTTATCTTCTTCATTCCCTTGTCTAGCCACGGTGATGTATATTTGGTTTCATCCCGGTCGGGGAACAGGAATCTCTGGTGCAACTTCGTTAGGAGGAAATGCTCCATATTTGGTATCTTCCTTAAGTTTTCATCGTTGATGGTGGCGGTTTCCCGTAGGATGCATCCTATTTGATTGCCGTAGCACTTGCGCACTTCCTCAGGCTCTGTTGGCTCGAAATTGCCGGGGTCCACTGCCGTGACCACCAGTGTTCCGGTGCCGAGCTGGTTTGGGCGCCATATCCTCTTCGCTTTCGGTTCTTTACCGGCTAATTCGCCAACATCGGTGCCGGTCTCGGCGCCGGTGTCGGTGCCGGTGTCAGTGTCGGTGCAACCCTCGGATGTGACAGGTGGGGCCTGCAACAACCGTTGTTCGTCCAGATACTCGAAAAAGTTGTGTGCCACCTCGTAGACGTCTTCGCAGTTACCAGAACCCCCGCCTTCGTCGTTGTTAGCCATGTTTCCTATGATTAAGTCTGCTCGTTTAATTCTAGACCTAATAAAATGAATAATGACATAAAAAAAGGCCCTATGTTTTGCCGGAATGTTGATTCATACCCGTTCCGTCAAATCCCGGGCACTCGATATGTCCTAGTTTCTAGCACAAGTCATGCCGAAATTCACGGAAAATTTTGGCATGACCTTTGCTAAAAAGTGGACAAATCGAGCACCTGAAATTTGCCGGAACATAAATGAATCAACATTCCGACAAAACATAGGCCACTCGGAATCATTCCCTGCAAATAAGAAAATACCTCTGCTTGCAAATACAAAATGCAAGATAGGTAGTACTCAAAGCATATCATCTTGTAGTACACTCAAAGTAGATCATCTTGTAGTACATGCAAGATATCAATTTACATATATATCATATACAAGAGAGGACAATTCATCGAGTCAAAAAAGCACACACACTCTCACTCACTTTGCTCTCTCTCTCTCTCTCCCTCTCCCTCTCCCTCTTCCTCTCCCTCTCCCTCTCTCTCCCTCTCACTCTCTCTCCCTCTCCCTCTCCCTCTCTCTCTCTCTCTCTAAAGCTAGTGTTTCACATATGCATTCTTTGCAAAGTATTTAGGTGAATTTCATACAAATGAAACTTACTTAGTAGCAAAATGTTGACTTTAAACTATTTCAAATAAATTTTATTAGTATTTTTATTAAATGGCACACTTCTCTCCCACTCCTCTCCTCTCTACATGTTAAAATCTGTTGATTTGATTGATTTGGATTAAAACCTAGGGTTCATACTAAAATCTAGCGTTCAAATTCTAAGCTAATTTCACAAACCCTAACCCTAGAAGCTAAAACAAAGAGGAGAGGAGAGAGAGAGGAGGGGCGGGTGCCTTACAGGGGGGTCGGGGGAGACGCCGGCGGTGAGGTGGAGGTCGGGGGAAACGGGCGCGGCAGGAGGAGGGGGCGCCGATGACGTGGACGGCGACGGAGGGCGCACGGAGGGCGACGGCCGGCGATGGAGGGCGCGCGGAGGGCACCGGACGGCGATGAGGATGGCGGGGGCGCGACGGCGGCGACAGGAGAGGAGTGGGGATTTGGGGGAGAATTGGGGGAGGAAGCCCGCGCGGGGGGGGGGGGGGGGTTAAGTCAAAATAGCGGAAACGCGGGTTGCAAACCAGCGCTATAGCTAACTTAGCTATAGCGCGGGTTCGAAACCCGCGCTACCGCTATAGTAAGTAGCTATAGCGCGGGCACTAAAACAACGCTACTACTATTACTTTCCCTTTTTTCTTTTCTTTTTTTCTTCTTTTCATTTTCTTTTTTTCCTTTCCCCTTTTTCTATTTCTTTTCATTTTCATTTCTATTCCTTTCCTTTTTATTACATTTTATTTTTCTTTTCATTTTCCTTTTTCCTTTCTCCTTTTTCTTTTTCTTTTCATTTTCGTTTCTATTCCTTTCCTTTTTATTTCATTTTCTATTTCTTTTCATTTACTTTCCTATTTGTTTTTCATTTTATTTTCTTTCCTTTTTGGTTTTCTTTTTCTTTTTCTCCTCCGAAAGATGACCGATATACATGACGGGAAGGGGATACAATGTATATAAAGGCGATATATATTACATCATTTGACCGATAACGATTAAGTGCATATACAAAATAGGAACATATATATAAATGATGGTTTCTCAGCGTCGACGTTGTCGTTTCTGAGTGAGCTTCTTTCCTTTCTTGTTCGCTGCCGAATAATTGAGCCCCTCGTTGTGACTTTTCCTTTTCCATGGAGTACGATTTTTCTTAGGTAATGTAGTCTTGCTTCTTATTTTGACATATGCTTCATTGTCATCGTCATCTTCCCTCATCGGGTCGCCGTACTGGTCGTACTCTTCCTCGTTAGCGACTCCATCCATTCCGACGATGCTCCTTTTGCCTCTCCTCACGACAACACGGCTGGGATTGCTCGGGTCGGTTATGAAGAAGCATTGTGTCACGTGCTTAGCGTGTACCCATGGCTCAGTTTTGGCGATGACGTTCACGGTAGCTGCACTCTTCGCGTCGGGTATAGACATGGTAGTGAAATACTGGTTTTCTCTTTCGACGGCCTTAGCCCATCTGACACGGAACATCGTCGCACTGTCCAGTCCAGCGTAGTGAAGCTCCTAGATCTCTTCGACCCTTCCGTAGAATCTTTCAGTTGCGCCGTTGTCGTCGGTCATGCATTCCATCGTCACCCCTCACTAGTACAAAACAGGGCTTTGGTCCACCCTGAAAAGCACATTAGTCCCGGTTCACTCACGAACCGGGACCCATGGGAGCATCGGTCCCGGTTCGTGAGGCCGGGGCGCCGGCCGGGCCTCGTCTGACCCCTTTGGTCCCGGTTCCAGACACGAACCGGGACCAATGCGCCTCGTGGGCCATTGGTCCCGGTTTGTGGCTGGAACCGGGACCAAATGGTGAGGCTTTAGTCCCGGTTGGTAACACCAACCGGGACTAAAGGGGTTGAGGCTTTAGTCCCGGTTGGTGTTACCAACCGGGACTAAAGGTTGGACCTTTAGTCCCGGTTGGAGACACCAACCTGGACTAAAGGGGTTCTGAAAGTTTTTTTTCCTCTTTTTACATTTGTTTTCTGTTTCTAGTTTCTGTTTTAAATTGCTTATATCTTTTAAGATATTTGATGTTTTTGAGTGATTCTTTTTGCATTAGATTCAAATTTTTGTCTAGTTTCTGTTTGTGCCATTAGTTTTCAAATTTGAATGGTTTAAATTTGAATTTGTTCAAATTTGCTTCAAACCCTAGATTGTGAATAACTTGAGTTTACAAATAGTTTTTAATTTAATTCTTTTTACTACTAGTCACGTGTTAGATTGTTGTCACAGTAAGATTTATTTGGTTATTTTTAGAATAATTTAAATTAGGATTTTAATTAAAACAATACTGTTTTGCTTATATAGTTGTTTTAGTCATTTAATTGTTGTTTTTTTTTATTTTTAGTTAGTTCTTTCTGTAGATTTTAAAATGTTGTAGTATGGTGCATATTGAATGCACAAAAAGTCTGGAGTTGAAATGAAATAAGTTTAAAAAAATGAAATGCATTTGTAACAGACGAGTTTTCGTCCGAAACCTTGATACTTCGAATGAGATGGTCCAGTTTGTACACGAAGTGCATCCAGTTTTTGCCGTAACCCTCTCAACTTTTTAGCACATGCTATGTGGGTGAAATGATGATACCATGCCAACTTTCAACCTTTTCAGAGTTCATTTGTAGTGCTTTTCAATTTCAGGGTCATTTAGCTCAAAAAAAATCAGTAAATGCATGAAAAATAGCAAATGAAGTCAGAAAGGGTTGAAAAGTGATGGCGTGGCTTCGAATGGTGCACACACAAAAAGTCTGGAGTTGAAATAAGTTTAAAAAAATGAAATGTCTTTGTAACAGACGAGTTTTCGTCTGAAACCCTGATACTTCGAAGCCGACGGCCGCATACCTTTCTGACTTGGTTAACCTTAGCTGTGACTCTGGCTGGGACGGTGCTAGCAAATGTGTAGTCGACGGTATGATTGGATGGACACCAACCCGGACTAAAGGGGTTCTGAAATTTTCAAACTCTACCCCCCCCCCCCCCGTGGATCGCCTTTTTTAGTTTTGTAGAAAATAAACAAAAATGATAAAATCTTCAAAAAATAAAATCCTTTTGAAATATGAATTTTGACCTTTTTTGTATAGAAATTTTGAAATATGAATTTTGACCTTTTTTGCAATATGAATTTTGAAATATGAATTTCGACCTTTTTTGCAAAAAAACAAAAAAAAATGTAAAACGGCCATAACTTTTGCATACGACGTTGACAAAAAAAGTTTAATATATCAAAAAAAACTAGAGAAAAATTGGGACTCGATTTCACAAGGGTTTACCCGGTGAAGTTTTCTCAGATTCTCAAAATTCCAAAAGGAAAAAAAGTTATTTCAAATCAAAAAAAATAATTTTAATAATGTTAAAAATTAATTTTATTTAAAAATAAATAAATGATGTCATATTTGGATTCCTCACATTTTTCTGATAATAATGGATATATTATTTGTCGAATTTTGATTTACAGATTTAAAGATATTAATTATGTCATATTAAATGAATAAATGGCAAAAAAATGAATAAAATAATATTATTACTTATTTTATTTTCATTGAAATTCAATATTATTAGTACTTATTTTGTTTATTTTAATAATTGTTTAGAATTGAAAAAATTAAATCATGTGACATCAAGACCTAAGGGTTAACAGGATTGATAGCTTAAGATTGTCAGGTAAACAACAAGTGCTGACTTGGAAACTAGGGGAGATAGAACCTGAAAGTTAAGCGTGCTCGGGCTGGAGTAGTGAGAGGATGGGTGACCGGCCGGGAAGTTAGACGATTTGGAATGAGTGCTGATTAGAGACTCTAGAGATTAAATTGTGAAATAATTCAAAGATTTGAAATTCGGAATAAAACTTAAAAACAAATAAAAAAATAATCAAAAAAAAAATTAAAAAAAAATTAAAAAAAAATTCAATTTTTTTTCTCCCCGGCAAAGCAGCCCCCGGCAAGGACCTTTAGTCCCGGTTGGTGTTACCAACCGGGACTAAAGGCACTAAAGGTCCTCCCTCCCCCGCCCCAGGCAGCGCCACGTGGAGGGCCTTTGGTCCCGGTTCGTAAGCAAACCGGGACTAAAGGTTTTGGGCTTTAGTCCCGACCCTTTAGTCCCGGTTCCAGAACCGGGACTAAAGGCCCTTACGAACCGGGACAAATGGGGTTTTTCCTACTAGTGCCTGAGTTCTGGTAATCACTGTCTATGTCTTTGGCCTCCATGTAGAACGTGTATCCGTTGATATCGTATGCCTGATAGGTCGCGAGGTTGGCCGCGGGGCCATGTGCTAAGGCGTGTATGCGCAATCCGTCCACACTGCCCTATTCCGGGGGATTAGCAAGACCATGCTCTTTGAACCAACACAAGAAAGTGGAGTTGTGCTCTCTAGTAACTTCGGCGTCCGTCTTGTTTAGCCCCTTGTCACGGTACTTCTTTGCGATGGTTTCTTTGTGCAGTGCCACGAAAGGATCTACCACATCTAGGTGCTGTAGCACTACTAAGTTTGCTATGTCCAAGTCATTGCGTCGACCCAAGTGGTCCACATGCAATTCCCTCCGGCCGTTCGTGTGACCTTCTCCTCCGAGCCTCCCAAGGTGCTTATTGACGGGCAAACCAACAACAGGGTTTTCGCCACCTAGATAATTCTCCCAGAAGGAGATGCACTCTTGGGTCAGATAGCCCTGCACGATGCTTCCATCCGGATGGGACATGTTACGAACGAATCCTTTGATGACTCCATTCATCCTCTCGAATGGCATCATGCTATGAAGGAATGACGGCCGGAGGTCGATGATGTCGTCCACAATGTGGACACACAGATGCACCATGACATCAAAGAATGCGGGCGGGAAGTAAATCTCAAGCTCATTTAGTATGACAATGATCTCTTCGTGTAGCCTTCGGAGCTGCTTCACACTGATCGACTTTCGAGAGATAACATCGAAAAAGTTGCAGAGACCAGTGCTACTTGTTGCTTGCGTTGGTATTTCCCCGAAGAGGAAGGGATGATGCAGCACAGTAGAGATAAGTATTTCCCTCAGTTATGAAACCAAGGTTATCGAACCAGTAGGAGAATCACACAACACCTCGTTAGC
The DNA here is from genome assembly GCA_039707655.1 of Elymus sibiricus. NCBI lineage: Eukaryota > Viridiplantae > Streptophyta > Magnoliopsida > Poales > Poaceae > Elymus > Elymus sibiricus. Next base: position 440,265,382 of record CM077676.1, read on the forward strand.
AGTACCTGCACACAAACAACAAACCCTTGCACCCAACGCAAACGAGAGGTTGTCAATCTCTTGGCGGTAAATTGCAAGATTAAATTGTATGTGATAGATTGATAAATTGAAACAAAAATACAAAATAAAATAAATAAAGAAAGATGGCAAAAATATTTTTAGGGTTTTAGTAATATGATTTAGATAGACCCGGGGGCCATAGTTTTCACTAGAGGCTTCTCTCGAGAAAATAGCATACGGTGGGTGGACAAATTACTGTTGGGCAATTGATAGAAAAGCAAATAATCATGACGATATCCAAGGCAATGATCTTGTATATAGGCATCACATCCAAGATTACTAGACCGACTCCTGCCTGCATCTACTACTATTACTCCACACATCGACCGCTATCCAGCATGCATCTAGTGTATTAAGTCCGATAAAGAACGAAGTAATGCCTTAAGAACGATGACATGATGTAGACAAGATAAACTCACGTATGAATAAACCCCATCTTTTTACCCTAGTAGCAACGATACATATGTGTCATGTCCCTTTCTGTCACTGGGATTGAGCACCGCAAGATCGAACCCACTACAAAGCACCTCTTCCCATGGCAAGATAAATCAACTCAGTTGGCCAAACCAAATCAATAGATCGGAGAAGAAATACGAGGCTATAATAATCATGCATAAAAGAGTGCAGCAAAGACTCAAATAATTTCATGGATAATCTGATCATAAACTCACAATTCATCGGATCCCAACAAACACACCGCAAAAAGAGATTACATCGGATAGATCTCCAAGAACATCAAGGAGAACATTGTATTGAAGATCAAAAAGAGAGAAAAATCCATCTAGCTACTAACTATGGACCCGAAGGTCTGTGGTAAACTACTCACGCATCATCGGAGAGGAAGCAAGGTTGATGTAGAGCCCCTTCGTGATCGATTCCCCCTCCGGCAGATTACCGGAGAAGGACCCCAGATGGGATCTCTCTGGAACAGAAGCTTGCAGCAGCGTAAAAAGTATTTCGTGGACTCCCCTGAGGGTTTCTGATTTTTCTAGAATTTATAGTGCTGGAATTAGGTCAAACGGAGCTCTATGGGCCCCACGAGGCACCAGGGCGCGCCTGCCCCCCCCCCCCAGGCGCGCCCTGGTGGCTCATGGGCCCCACAGGGGTCTTCTGGCCTCCTCTCGAAGCTACTAGTGTTTATCTTGTCCAATAAAAAATCTCCAAAAAGTTTCGTGGCCTCCTCTTGAAGCTACTAGTGTTTATCTGTAATACAAAAACAGGGCAGAAAACAACAACTGGCACTGGGCACTAAGTTAATAGGTTAGTCTCCAAAAATGATATATAATTGCTGTAAATGATCATAAAAACATGCAAGATTGATATTATAACAGCATGGAACAATAAAAAATTATAGATACGTTGGAGACGTATCAACCAGTAAGCGTCTCACGGACGTGCTTGTCCATTATCCCTCTAAGGGCAATCGGAAGGATCTGCATCATCATCACGTGACAGTCATGAGACTTCATCCCGCTGAACCTTTTCTTCTTGGTGTCTAGTAATCTGCTTATCTTCCCACAGTAACCGGAACTAACTTTGATTCCGGTAAGGCACTTGAAGAATTGATCGATCTCCTTCGCACTTAAGGTGAAGCAAGAAGGGGGGCAATAATTCTCTTCCTTCTTGTTGACTATTTTGCCCTTGTCCCCCGCCTCTGTCTCCGTCTCCGTCTCCTCCGACTTTTTACGGGGCGACATGTGCAGATCTGCCTTGATGTTCAAATCTTCCAAGTCTCTTCTTGCCTTCCGCCCATCCTTGGTCTTATCCGGCATGTTCATCACTGTTGCAAGCAAGCTCTCAAGGACATTCTTCGTGATATGCATTTGATCAAGGCAATGAGGCGTGTCGAGTTTGGGCCATTACTCCATGTCCCAGAAAACAGATCTCATCTTCCATACCTTCAGCAGTGGCTCCGGCGCCTTTTTCATCTTTCCCGGCGCGGGGCACTGTTCCCAGTTTTTCAACAACTCATCGATTTCGGCGCCGCTCCTCTTACGTGGAGGTCCTCAATGCTCAGCCTCACCATTGAATAGATCTCCATGGTTTCTCCACGGGTCATCCTTCTCGAGCCATCTTCGATGCCCCATGTACACGATTTTCCCAGACCCTCCATCTTTCGTTAGCTGCTGAGACGTTGTATCATCCATGCACCAGGTGCATCCGCAATATCCGTGGCACACCTGGCCTGCGACATATCCGTAACCGAGATAGTCGCGTGCACCGTCGTTATCAGCGCAGCTCTCATATAGAAATAGTCGCCTTTGCTGGCGTCCCATGTCTTGGACGGTGTTTTCCATAACGTGTCTAACTCCTCTTTCAGTAGCCCTAGATACAGATTAATATTATTTCCCGGTTGTTTCGGCCCTTGAATCAGCATGCTCATGTGTATGTTCTTTGACTTCATGCACAACCAGGGGGAGGTTGTACATCCATACAAACACGGGCCATGTGCTATGGTTGGTGTTCTGGTTGCCAAACGAATTCATTCCATCGGTACTCGCGCCAAGCACGATGTTCCTTGCATCATCTGCGAAATATCCATATTCGGCGTTGAATGCTCTCCACTGGCTAGCATCCGCGAGGTGTCTCAGCTTCGGATCATCTCCGTCGTCGGGCTTCACCCTCTCCACGTGCCAGCGCATGAGCTTTGCTTCCTTAGGATCTACGAAATAACGCTACAGACGGGGAGTGATCGGTAAGTACCATACAACTTTCTGAGGAGATTTCTTCCCGGCCTTCTTGTATCGAGAAGCATTGCACACCGGACAGCTGGTTTTTTCCGCGTGCTCCTTCCGATAAATGATGCAATCATTGATGCATGCATGGTATCTAATGTGGGGCAGATCAAGAGGGCACACGATCTTCTTGGCCTCATCGACACTAGTAGGACACAGGTTCCCCGCGGGAAGAACTTTATTATGTAGATACTTCAAATGCTCATCAAGGCTTGCATCTGTCCATTTGTTTTTGGCCTTCGTCTTTAGAAGTTCGAGCGTGAAACTCAAGCGGGTCACCTCGGGATCGCAACCGTCATACAATGGAGTCTTCAAGTCTACCTTCAGTTGCGCCAGCTTGGCCTCCTCTCTAGAAGCAGCTCTGTCGTTACTCGTATTCTTGCGAAGCAGATCTCGAATGTGAGGGTCCTGCACGACTGAACTTAGTCGCGTCAAAGACTGCGGCGTGTCCGCCTCTTCTCCGCCGTGTCCGACCTCTTCTCCGCCGTGTACGGCCTCTTCCCCGCCGTGTTCGGCCTCTTCTCCGCCGCCATGTCTTGCGCCCTCGTCTTCGGGTCCATCGTCGGTCATCTCTTCGTCTAGCCCCATGTCGTTACTGCCTGCCATGTGGATATCCTCATCATCATCTTCAATTGTCCACCGAGTATAGCCATCCATGAAACCATGCATGAGCAGGTGCGCCTTCAAACTCCCACGGTCAAAGGGGTCCAAGATGACGATTAGTTTGCATCTTCTACACGGACATAAAATCCCAGTCCGGTTATTTGAATACATGTCGTGCACCGCGGATTGCAACCATCTTTCCACCACCCTTCCACTGACCTTCATGATTGCCTGCGCGGTATAATAAGCAAAAAAAATATTACCATGCATGCATATGCATACATCAAAGTCATACAAAATTTCGGCATGACCTTCCCTACAAATAGGACATATAGAGTTTGCCCGAAATTCGCCGAAACGGAAATAACTCGACATTTCGGCAAAACATAAGCAACTCATGTCAAGCACGATCCGACAAATACACATAGGCGGCAACTCATGCCACACGCACATTCCCACCATCATAGCGCAAACACACATATTTCCATTCTTGCAAAGCACAACTTTTTACTCACCTATCGTCCCGAGAGAGGGATCAAGCACACGGTAGCTAGATGGCCGGTGCCGCTATCTAGGGATCGAAAGTAGTGGACAAAGATGCATGGCTTACTTCTAAAATGGGTAGATCTAATTGGAAGGAGATGCTCTACCTAACTAGTGGAGAGGGAGGGAGAGCTAGCTAGTGAGACAAAGGTAGGAGTGGGGAAAGGGAAGGAGGGAGAGACAAATAAAGTGAGGAAGAAGCTAGAGAGAAAGAGAGGTCATTAATGGAGGAGATGGTGGATGGGGGCATTAATGGGGAGAGAAAAGAGATAGGAGAAGTAAGAACTAAGTGAGGGAGCTAGAGGAGGGAGAGGGGAAAGGGGGAGGGGGAGGGTGGGGAAAAAGGTGGCTGCTACGCATACCAGTAGCGCGTCATTGCTAACAGCGCTACTGCTAAGCTCTATAGCAGTAGCGCGTGTCGGTGGCCCATCGCTACTGCTAAGAGGGGCCCACCCGCTGGCACCGTGCACACATAGCGGTAGCGGTGGGCCACCGACACGCGCTACTGCTACGGGAATAGTAGTAGCGCTGGTTTTTGTCAGACACTACTAGTACGGGCAGCCCCGGTGGGTGACGATGGGACCACTTAGCAGCAGCGCTGGTTCACAGGCCAGCACTACTGCTACCTTCCTACCTGTAGCGCTGGTAAGCGCCACGCGCTACTACTAAGTAGCAGTAGCGCTGCGACCCAGCCCCGCACTACTACTAAGGTTCTATCTATAAGCTTTCTCCTAGTAGTGTTTCTCGGCTTCCACGCAGGTTTTATGGAGCCGTTTCAATGCGGCGAGGAGGCGTGTTCAGCCGGGTGTGCAGCGGGCGGCTCCCTCGGCCGACGCGCCGCTTCAATGGCGAAGGCAGTGATAGGTCGTGTCTGCCCTGAGCTGCCTTCAATGCGGAGCGGCGCGCTCTACAGCGGCATGAATGCGGCAGATGGCGCCGGGCGGGAACGCGCGCGGGCGAGGGAGGAGGGGTTTCGGTGGGCCAGAGCGGTCAGAAGCGGGGCTTGGGATCGGTCCGGACTCCCGCAAACCACCCGCACTTTTGTCTCCGGTTTGCGGGAGAAATCATGTCCGGACTGCTCCGCGGACCGATACAGGTCGGCGTTGAATGACTCACATGGTTCGGACAGCACGGTCCGAACGGATGCGGGCGGTTTGTGCCTCAGCCTTGGAGATGCCCTAAAAACAGTTTATACGGCCGGGCAAATCTTAGCGAGGTAGTAGCAGTATCATCATGTATACATATAGGAATCAATTTTGATGTACGTACAGGGAGATGAAGAATTGGTCTGGTCGGGGAAAGGCTACTTTTCTTGGATGCGTCCGACAAAGACAGTAGTCCTCACTCCTATTCTTACCTACCATTTGAGTGCGTCTGACATGACGCTCTTCAGAGCCTCTACTACTACCCCATCGATGATGGAAAACACACCAGCAGCATCTGGAAGGATAGATGGATCGGGGATTCTCCCATGTCTGCATCTGTGCCCCTAAGCTTTACAAGATCGCGACAAGAAAAAACAGGGCGGTCTTCGAAGACCTTGAGGGAGATAGGTGGATCACGGCCATCGAGCAACGCGGACCAGCTCCGCGAATACCTAATCTAAATGGCCGCGCCGCTGATGGCCATCCCGGACTACCTCCAGGGAGTAAATTGCAAGAAACAACCACTTTAACGGCTAGGTTATCAGAAAACACTACGTTACAGTTTTTTGACAGAAACCACCATGTCTAGAGTATTTTTTTTGCAAATAACACTGATCGGCGGATTAGGCTTGTTTGAGCGCATTTATGACATGTGGCAGAAAAATGCCACGTAGGAATGTTGACTGGTCCACTCTTTCTCCTCTCTCTCTCCCCTCTCTTGTGCATTACGTCGAACAGCTTCTGTGCGCTCACTGGAAAACATGCGCTGGTGGCAACCTTCGCCGGAGTCCGGGCGAGGCCGCTGAGCCACGAGCAGGGCCTACATCGACGTACTCCGCCGTTGTGGCGCACGCCTCGGTGTTCCTCACGGAGCACATCACCGACCCTCTTCGCCGGAGCTGCCGCGGACGGCGGCGGGGGCAGCACACGGCTGCGACGCTCCAGTCGCTGTCCCTCATAACGGACGCTCTGCACAAGGTCCCGTCCGCCGCGCCGCCGAGTGGCTGCTCCTGTCCCTCCCCGTGGCCACCCCGCTCTCCTGCCTCCTCTCGGCGTTCGCATCAGCCGCGTCCGCCGTGCTCAACCCCGCCCTCGTGTCCCCCGTGCTCGACCCCGCGCTCTTGCCTCCTCTCGGCGCTCGCGTCGGCTGCATCCGCCATGCTCGACCCCGCGCTCCTACCTCCTCTCAGCGCTCGCGTCGGCCGCGTCTGCGGTGCTCGACCTGACAATGATGCCAACGGCAACATCCTGACCGGATCCGGCCCAGCCGCGACGCTCCGCCGCCGTCCTCGATCTAGATCGAGCCGCTTCTCTGCCCCACGACGACGGCCAACGGCGGGGCCCCCAAGGGTGACCAACGCGCGCGCGGAGGGAGCGGGGACGGACGGCAACTGCCGGGCCGGTGAACGCGCATCGCTCCAGCGCCTCCTCCCGCGCGAGCCGGCTGGTGCACGTGAACCGGCGCGCGTACGATGCCGACGACGACGAAGATGCCGGCAGCGACAGGGCGTCGAGCATCCCGTCGCCATCGAATTGGCCGTCGGAGCAGCTGGTTCACGCCGCCAAGCAGAGCAGGCAGGATCTCTCCGGTGACGAAGCAGTGCATCGCCGGGTCGCCGTAGTTGGGCAGTGGCCTTCTCGTGTCGACGTGGCGTTTTTGACAAGTCAAAGTGCCTAGGTGGCCTTTTTTTTGCCAAGTCAGCTCCTGACGAATAGGGCCCATCTGTCATAAACGTGCTCAAAGCGCTCTAATCCACCGATCAGTGTTATTTGCAAAAAAATTACGCTAGACATGGTGGTTTCTGTCCAAAAAATGTAACGTAGTGTTTTTTGATAACCTAACCCTCAAAATGGTGGTTTCTTGCAATTTACTCACCTCCGGGAGGAGATCTTCCTCCGCTTGCCTACCCCGGCTGACCTTGCCCGTGCCTCCGCCGCCTGCGTCTCCCTCCGCCGACTCGCCACCGGCCGGTCCTTCCTCCGCCGCTTCCGCCGCCTCCACGCCCCGCCGCTCCTCGGCTTCCTCCAGCGCGACCACTTCTTCCCAGCCCTACCACCTCACCTCTCCGCGCCCGCCGCCCGCGCCCTCGCTCTCGCCGCCGACTTCTCCTTCTCCTTCCTCCCCTCCCACTGCCGCTGGATCGTGCAGGACGTCCGCGACGGCCGCGTTCTCCTCGGTCACAGGGTTGAAAAGGACGACCGGCCTCCGGTCTTCCGGGAGCTCGCGGTGTGCGACCCCTTGCACCGGCGATACGTCCTGCTTCCCCCAGTTCCTGACGACCTGGCCCATTGGGTTGAGCACCAGGACATCAACAGACCTTTCAAACTTTTCCTCCTTCCCCTCGGTGAGGAGGAGACGGAAGAGACAGCATTCAGACTCATCTGGATGGTGCATTGCAGTACTAAGCTGGCCGCTTTTGTCTTCTCTTCGAGCACCGGAAAATGGCAAGCCACCAAGAGCGGGCCGAGTGGTTTGGTCCTTGACAGGGGCGACTCGGCCATAATGTCACGGATCCACCCTCATTTTCTCATGCGCCATTACGCCTATGGCTGCTTCTACTGGGACTGGCTGGTGATCGGGAGCAAAAAGTTACTCATGCTTGACACCAGGAGGATGGAGTTCTCCTTTGCCGACCTCCCACCCGGAGAGGGGAGTAAACGTGTAGCCATTGTGGAGGCAGGGGAAGGCAGGCTTGGGATTTTTGGGTTCCATGTTGAAATTGCATCTGATCTCAGCTATGCCATTGCGCAAAAGACAGGCGAGAGTCCGAGCCAGTGGCAAATGGAGAAGACAATCTCACTAGACCCTGGATACATATATTCTATTGATGCTGCAACGGGAAGGTATTTGCTATTGGTAAGGACGGCGGCCTCTTCTGTTGAGAATTTGGTAGAGAATTCACTCGTTGAATATTTCTCAATGGACGCCAAGATGTTGCAGCTTCAGAGGGTTTGTGCCAAACAATGCTCGCTTATGTATAATGGGACACACATATATACCGACTTCCCACCATCGTTGTTGTCTTCACGGGCAATATAAGTGGTAAAATTTCTATTCCATCCTGTCCTTCACTTTGTAATTATCACACAACTTGTCTAATGCTTCATTTTTATTAGTATTAGTTTTGATGGTCAAGCTAATGTAGCAGGAATACAAGTGTTGATCCAGTTTGAATTGTTTGAACCTCGAGAAAGTTCATTGAGTCATGTATAACTCATTTTGTACACATTTCTTTTGATAGATATAAGGCATGGCAAAAGTTTTCTTTTAGTCATGTTCACATGTAAATTTTTATCTCACGGTGTTTTTCTGTAATAAATCTGCCTAACTGACAATGGTGGAGCTATGTCTATTTCGCAGGGGGGGGGGGGGGGGGGGTAGCCTTAGAGAAAATGGTGAAGAGAATATTTTTTGGAGAGGTTCGAATAGAAAAAATCAACCTCATAAGATCAGAGTTTTACTAGCTTATCATTGCACAGGTGACTGAAATTCTTCTTTATTGCAGTCAATCTCCCAGCCATCCTTAGATACTTGGCTGTTCTAATCTCAAAGCAAATCACATTGGTTGAGATGATTGACTGAAACTTAGGAGTTTTCAGGCGGAGTATTGTGTTTTAGCAACTTTGTAATATGAATTAGAGGGAGCAGCCAGTTAGTGTTTCTTTCCTTTTTGTGACTCATTTTCGTAGTGGTATTGTAGACCTATTGTGTAGGTTCTCCTACCAAACCCCCCAGTATGTTTCTTTCCTTTAGTTAGAAGTTTGTTATACAGCTAGGTGCCTAGGCAGTAAATGAACTTCTGCAAAACAAAAGCACCAATTCTGTACGGGTTTTTCAGGACTGATTCCTTCATGTAAGCATGCCTCTGTACTTCAGTGTATCCCAGCTTGTATTGCAGACACTGAAGTGGGTGTGAGTGTCTGCAATCACATGTTTCGAGTTTAGTTGAATCAGTATTACGCTATTCTGTGATACTAGCTAAGTACCTAAAAGTTTGTTCCTTTAAGCTCGTAAAACTCTTGAATTAGTATTCATGAATTGGGCAGAACATCTTGTGTGTTGTCTGAGCTTTTTGTCTTGTTTGTCCAGATTCAGTGGAGATGTTATCCGATCAGCTTCGTTGATGTGATCATATTTCTGACAAGATGGCACCTGGCAATCTACATGATTTCACTTGCCTGTGGTCATGTATATGCTGTCCTTGTTTTCATGCCACTTCTAGCTTCGGTTACTGTAACATCAATGTGGGTGCTCCGTGCCTAAGAATGTGACAGTGAAATTAAAATCTTCAGTCAATCAACAACTGTGGTAGAGGTAGCTGATGTACATTTGAAATTCGGGTTTTTTTCCCCGACTATGAGAGACTCTGAAAATGTTCTTGTCCTGCGGTGGTTTCAGATGATTGTGCATTAGCAATTCTGTAAGATGATTTCTGTATTTCTTTCCTTTCTGTGACTCACTTGTGTACTGGGATGGATGGCAGATAGCACCTAGTGTGTTGGTTCACGCTACCAATAGACCCAGTTTCTTTCCTTTCCTCAGTTCAATATGTTATACTTCTGTGTGCCTAGGTAGTATTTGAAGTCCTGCAACATGAATGTACCAATTCTGCGCGACTTAAGTGACTCATTTATTTATGTTGATGTGCCTCTGTCGGGATATGTAACCCAACTTGTGTTTCAACTTACAATTCAAAGCACACCGAAGCGAGTGTTTGCTGTCACACATTTCAGATTGAACTGGGATCAGTATTACCTATGTGATACTACTACATAAGCAACTATAATTTGGTCGTTTAATAGCTCAGAAGATCTTGAATAAGTGTACACTGAATAACTGGTTATGCAATTTAAATTCTGATGCTAAGCACACTGAAGCGAGTGTTTGGAGCCGCACGTTTCAAATTCAGCTGAGACTAATATTACCACTGTTATACTACATAAGTGCCTATAATTTGTTCGTTTTAGCTCGTAATTAAGATCTCGAATATGTGTACAAATTGGAGCTATCACCACTTCAGGAAGCACACCACCACTTCACTTGCAAACACGCAAGAATCAACAGGCAAGAATCAACAGGCCAAGAAGGCAAAACCCAACGAAGAGGCCATGTAGATTTGAGAGGAATCTCAATGGCTTCGGATCCATCTCCTTCAGCTCCCATCCTCAGTGAAAGGTCGCCCAACTGATAGTTGGCAACGAACCAGAAACATAGCAGCCAGCAATCCTAACGGAGCTAACAGTTGCAGTAACATTTATTGAACACAAACTGTAAAAAAGACATCGAAGGAATTTAAATACGTACCATCCATAACGGTCAATGTTAAACGATTTCTTTGGAATTTGCTCAATCTTTTGCCAAATCGGGTCATCAATTGTTATACAAGATCGCATGAACTCGTTATTGCAGCCATAGACATGAAACTCCTCGAGAGACTTTGGCAGTGTTCCAAGCTACTGCATGCATATTCATGCATCCCGTCAGGTGCAGTTTCCTGAGCGATGTGAGGTGCTCCAAATTGCCTGGTAGGGAATCCCAGCTGCAGTACAAAAGATGTAGCGAATGGAGATGAATGAAAGCCAGTTGGACCCATCCGGCCAATTCAAGTTCTTGCAGGTTCTTTGGCCCGCTGTTATGCTTACCCATCATCCAATTCGGCAACCTCATACCATGGTACTCGCTAATATATACTCTCTCCGTCTCATAATTTAAGAGCATTTTTGACACTATACTAGTGTAAAAAATGCTCTTAAATTATCTCGAAACAGGCTTTCGCACCGCTTTATATATAAAGCAACAACAACACAAAGTACACGGCCGAACGATACAAGATGGTGAGGTAGCCCTCTTACAAAGCCGATCCCAAGAAAGTGGGGGCTCTTAAATTATAGGACGGAGGGACTAGTATTTCAAGATACCATAGTAACCTCATCCCCGTCATTCAAGCGTGCCACATGCTCGACGCCGCGAGCCACCCCGCGCCTCAACCTTCAGCCCGCCAGATCGCCGACGCCCGCCGTCGCATGCCATCAGAGCCGTCCCGCCCACGTCGTCGTCGGGAGTTGCCGCCTTGGCTAAGCGGGCGCTGAAGGAGATACGAGGAGGTGCTCCAACACCCTATCGCTCCGCCCTGCTCGGCGCGAGGTGGAGGCGCAACGAGATGGGAGGTGGAGCGGCCGATGTGCAGTGCCTGAAGGAGGCGTTGGCGTAGTAGCGGCGTAGGACGGCAACGACATGTGCAGGATGGTGGATCAGGGTGACCAGGGCGGGAGGGTTTGGTACCCCCCCCCCCCCCCCCCCCCCCCCCCGCCTCCCCTCCCTGTTGTCCCCGCGGCGCCTCGCACCGCCGCCTCCCTCCCAGCGTTTGTCCGTTGTCGGCACTGGCGATGACACTGTGACGCAGCGCGACCATCAGAGGCGCCCTTCCTCAACAGCATATAACATCGTTTTCGAGGCGCCATGTTCCCGGGCCACAACCGTTCCTCGTTGTAGGGCGGCTGCCACTTCATAGCTCACAAGCGATGGTATAGATGAGCACAGCATCACCACTCCTGGTTCCTCTTCCTTCTCCTTGCCTTATACTATCTCGAGTTGCCTACTCATTAGAATATCATGCACGTGAATCGCACCAGACTGTATAGCTAGGACACTAGGCTGAAATAATTCTGGCAGCTGGCACTATGCTATTATGGCGTATTCATGTTTCGGAAACCTATCAGCATGGCATAATCTTTTTAAGTGACATGTATTTGTATTTACCATTAGGATCAATTGACAACAAATTAAATGACATGGCTTTACATTCTTCAGCAGCAGGGCAGATTTTGTCTGAAATCTATTTGGTACAAAGTATGGGGAAAACAACTTTTGTCAAGCGTCTCCTGGAGAATAAACTATCCCCGGCTTCTGTACATGCAACATGTATTTTCTTTGGTTTGCCAATTTTGTTTCAGTATCATCATGTGTGAGAATTGATCTTCTGCATTTGCAGATGCCGATATTGGACCAGAGCCAATGACCGTCAGATTTGTGATTATCACGGTATGCTTAAGCTAACATTCTTCGACGAGGTTACATGAATTTGTATCAGTACCATCGTGTGTGGGTATTGATCTTCTGCCTTTGCAGATGCCCATAATTGGAATTTTATATGTACATATTATATCTTCCTCTGTCATTTGATTTTGCTCAGTTAAGATGTGTTATAATTTTCAGCGAGTTCTGGGTTCATGCTAATATTTGCACTCCTTTTTTGCTGCTCAGAGGTAGAAGCTAAATATTCCAAAACTAGTTTCTTCAGGATTAATTCAAGGTTTCCATGGATGTGTTTTCTCTCCCAAACTCTACTCCTAGCACTCTGTTCAACTCTTCAAAGTTTCTGTTTATTTGTAAATGGAAAAGGAGAAAGGTTACCCGCAAAAAAAAAAAAAAGGAAAGGAGAGAGAGCGAGAGATAGAGGAGGAACGCAGCGCAGCACGCAGCCCAACACGGCCAGGCCGGCCCACTAAGCCCAGCCGCCCCCACGTATCTAACCTAGCGCTCGCGGCGACTATTTCTCGCCTTAAGCGAGCCCGTAAGAAAGTCTCGCGTCGAATTTTTGTGATCGTGATCGTTACTGGGCCGGCCCATTTTCGCGCAGAGTCGAATTTTTGTAATCGTGATCGTTACTAGGCCGGCCCATTTTCGCGCAGAGTTTAAGAAAAAATAGAAGGGAAACCTGCGAGTAGGAGGGATCGATCCATGGTCGCTTCGAACGTAGCAAGCTCAACTAGCCACCTCGCCCACCCGCAGTTAGTGATATGTACAAGGGCACCTCCTACTTGTAGTAAGTCGCGACGGTATTCTCCATTTTTTTTTCTTTTAATCTTTTTTCTTCTTCTTTTTTTGCATTTGTTTCTTCGTTTTTAAATTTTTCTGTTTTCTTTGTTTCTTTTTATTTTTCATTCTACATTCTTATATACATGATCAACATTTTTCAAATACTTGTTCAACATTTTTCAAATAGTTGTTATCATTTTCAAATACTCGTTCAACATTTTTCAAATACTCGTTCAACATTTTTTAATACTTATTCAACATTTTTCAAATACTTGTTCAACATTTTTAATACTTAGTCAACATTTTTCAAATACTCCTTCAACATTTTTCAAATACTCGTTCAACATTTTTTAATACTCGTTCAACATTTTTCAAATACGCGTTCAACATTTTTCAAATATTTGTTCATCATTTTTCAAATGTGTTTTTGAAGAGTGTCTTTTGTGATATATAGAATATTTTGAAGTATAAAGAAAAGTACAAAAAATAAAGGAAAAAACGAGAACAGAAAACAGGAAAAAAACGTCCCACGCACTGGGCCGGCCCATCTGCTCGCGCTAGTACCAGGGGCTTCAGCGAGCGACAACCTTCCCTCGCGTAACGCGAGATATAGAAGCGCCCCCTAGCGCTAGCCTCCTCTGCCCCGATCCCCCACGCTCGATCCCCACTCCATAGGAGACGTGCCCCACGCCCGACCTCCTCGCTCCCCTGTTCTCGGCGGCTCCGGCAAGCCTTGCCGCTGGCCATCTCCTCCTCCGCGCCGCCCCTTCCTTTTCTTCCCTCCCTTGGCTCCCTCTCACCCGATCTCCTCGGTCCCAAGTCCCAATCCAACACTCTCACTGCCGCACACAGCCGCTGGCTCCTTCCGTTCCCATCTCGCCCAGGGTTTCCCGGTGGCTGCCTCCTCCGGCGCCCAACGAGCCCCCCACTCTAATCCATTGGCGACCAGCAAGAAGAAAATGGCGTCGCCTCTGATGGACATCCCCGACCACCTCCTGGCCAAGATCTTCCTCCGGTTGCCCACCCCACAAGACCTCGCCCGCGCCTCCGCCGCCTGCATCCCCTTCCGCCGGCTCGCCAACCAAGCCTCCTTCCTCTACGCCTTCCGCCGCCTCCAAGCCCCGCTCCACCTCAGGATCCTCAACCTCGACGGCTTCCACCCAGCCCTCCTGCCTCACCCGTCCGCGCCTGCCGTCCGCACCCTCGCCCTCGAGGCCGACTTCTCCTTCTCCTTCCTCCCCTCCCACCGCTGGATGAAACGGGACATCCGCGACGGCCGCGTCCTCCTCAGCCGCGCCACCGAGGGTTATGAGAACCCAGTCTTCCAGGAGCTCGCGGTTTGCGACCCCTTGCGCCGGTGGTACGTCCTGCTTCCCCCGGTACCGGACGACCTAGCTGCTTCGGTCGAGCATCCTCTCCCGCACCCTTTCCTCGCTCCCCTCAGCGAGCAGGACGCGGCGGCCGCGGAAGAGACTTCATTCAGGGTGATCTGTTTGGTACGTTGCAACACTAAGCTGGCTGCCTTCGTCTTCTCTTCGAGCGTCGGACAATGGCAAGCCGCTGCATCCAAGGCCTGGAGTGATTTGGGCCTTGACACAGCTGACTCGGCCAAGATGTCACAGGTCCACCCTCTTATTCTCAGGCGCCATTATGCTTATGGCTGCTTCTACTGGGACTGGCTGCTCGTCAAGAGGAACCTGTTGCTCGTGCTTGACACCAGGAGGATGGAGTTCTCCATCGCTGACCTCCCACTGGGAGAATGGAGTACAAAAGGTGTAGCCATTGTTGAGGCAGGCGAAGGCGAGCTTGGGATGTTTGGTCTCCATGGTGAAAATGAAATTGCATCTGATCTTAGTTATACCATTTTGCGAAACAGAGGCGAGAGTTCCGGCCAGTGGCTGATGGAGAAGACAATCTCACTAGATCCTGGGTACCGATATTATATTAAAGCTGTAACAGAGAGGTGTTTGCTACTGATGAGGACAGAGTCACGGCCAGGCTCACCTCTAGAGAAGCCACTCCTTGAGTATTTCTCAATGGACATCAAGACATTGCAGCTTCAGAGGGTTTGTGCGAAACGATGCAAGCTTATGCTATCCGAGACAAGCATACATGCCTACCTTTTTCAAACCAGGATATATACCAACTTCCCATCATCATTGTTGCCTCCACGAATAGTATGAAGTGGTAAACTTTTTTATTGCACCATGTTTATTCCTTCTCTTCATAATTATCACACAACATGTCTAATGCTTGAATGTTTTTATTGCAATTGATCATTCTTGTTTGGATGATTTATTAGTATTTATTTTCTTGTGCTCGTGGGAAAAATAAGCAAGCTCGGGAACATAATCCTGATTTATTGTTTGTTTCTTCCAGTTGCCATTTTAAGAGAATGAGATTAGTAAGTGAAAATAAAATCTTGCACACTATGAGTATCTTGTGCATAAATCCTCATGGAATCAGAAAAACACTAGGCCGAGGCAATTATTTTAGTACTCCCTCTTTAAAGAAATATAAGAGTGTTTATATTACTACTTTAGTGATCTAAACGCTCTTACATTTCTTTACGGAGGGAGTGCTAGTTTTGATGGTCAAGGTAACGTAGAAGGAATACAAGTGTAGATTCAGTTTACCTTGGATTGTTCACCAAGAAAAATTTCATTCGAGTCATGCACAACTCATTTTGTAGATATATATAAAGAGATAGAAAGTTTTCTTTTTAGCCATCTTCACATGTATAATTTCATCTCCTAATGTTATTCTGAATAAATATGCATAACTGGTAGTCACAAACAAAATCCTGAGTCACTGCTCTATATAAAAACAGCTTGCCGGTGCGCACAGGCAACTAAAATTCTTGTCTATTTCGGTCAATCTCCACCACTCTTAGATCCTCATGTCATGGCCGTTCTCCTAATTTCAAAACAAAACATGTGAGTGAGATGATCTTAAGGCGACAGGTGACTGTGAATTAGCAGCTCTGATACATGAATTCAAGGCTGGCACCCAGATTTGTCTTTCTTTTGTTTTTTGTGTATCCTTTTTGTTCTGGGATGGTATACGGCACCTGGTGTGTTGGTTAGTGCTACCAATACCCCTTGTTTCTTTCCTTCTTTTGGCTGGAGTCCTGTTGGAGTCACTAGAAACACTAAATCATGATAATTATTTTTGAGGGGTATTTTTGATGGTCAAGGTAAACGTACAAGGAGTACACATAGATGTAAGGATGCATAAAAGTTCTTTTACTCATCTTTTAGCTTGTGGTGCTGTTTCGAGATAGACCTGCATAACTGGTATGGTCACAAATAAGATCCCGAGTCAGTGCTCTAAATAAGAAGTGCATGTGCTCACAGGCAACTGAAAATTTATCATGTGATTTTGTTTTATCTGAAATCAACCTCATCGGATGAAAGGGAGTGCTTGTCAGCACGGGCTACTGAAATTCTTCTTTATTGCAGTCAATCTCTCCAGCACTCTTAGATCCTCATATCATGGTTGTGTTCCTAATCTCAAAGCAAATGGTATTGGTTGAGCTGATTGGCTGAATCTTAGTTTTTCTCGCTACCAACAGACCCAGTTTCTTTCTTTCCTTTAGTTAGATGTTCTGTTATATGTCATGCCCAAGAGGTCATGCCCCTTACTCTCGTGGGCCTTCTCTGGGAAATGGGCCGGTTGCTTGGGCTGGACCTAGCTGCAAGGATTTGGAACATTGCCTATAAAGGAGACGCCTCACAGAAGACGCATCGAATGATTGAATCGTCTTCAGGTCTCTCTCCCTTGCTCCAGTTCCTCATATACTGCATCTCACCTCCTTGCTTTTGCTGATTCCTCATCCCAAATTCCCTTGTATCCTCAAATTGTATCCTAATATTGGTACTGATCCGGTTGTTCATCACCTCCCTGTGTTTGGGTCGTGACAATTTGGTAATCAGAGCCAACAAAAAATCACCACCCCGCTTCCTGCCTACCAACTGCCTGGGAGTGAGTTCCACCTGTGCATGCGATCGCTGCTCGAGCTAGCGCAGACAGGAACCGTGGCTGAGTACACGACGTTGTTCTGGGAGCATCTACACCAGGTGTTGCATCTCGACTCGAGCCTAAGCATCAAGTGCTTCGTCCACCACTACATCAAGGGCTTGCACAAGGATATTCAAGCAGTCGTACAGTCGCAGTCGCCGTCTAGTATCACCAGAGCATCGTGCCTTGCTCGGATAAGAGAGGAAGAAATCATGAAGGATGAGGCAATGGGTGCCGAGGAGTGTGGTGATGGCTGCAACCATGAAGTACATGACCGTTGTATCGATGGCAGCAGGCTTGCTGCTCCTACACCGACCAGGTGCTCGACAGAGTGCCCAAGTCGTGGCGTCACCGTCAACATCTTCCCCGAGCTTGCCTCCCCTGCCGTGCACGACGAGGCGCTGGACATCGACACTATCCATGTCGCTGCACCAACGCCCACCATCTGCTCGACGGGTGATCTGGCCCATGGTAGCGATGACGAAAACCCCGTGACATTCCCTATGATGAGGCTGCTCTCTGTACTAGAGCATGGACCGCTGACATTCACTGCAGTTTTGGTGTCTAGCAATGGCAATGAGGTCACGGCACACCAATTCATGCCAGATGTGACACCAGGTTGGAAGCCACAAGGGAAGGTGGTGCGGCCAGCACCATGGCCCTCTTTCCTTGACGAGGGCACCAGTACAGATCGCGGTGACATCGTCGAGCCGCCACCGAGCGTCGCCATGGTGTCAACTAGGACAGTGGCTCCTCATGTGACTTGGCAAGAGATAATGTTGGAGGATAATGACCACAATAAGGAGTACCAAGGAGATCTTGTTTTTGGGCCTCAACCAGAATTCAGAATAATTATCCCTCAACCTCTTGATCAACCAGGAGAAATCAATAACCGGCATAATGTGGCAGACGATGCTGAAACAAAGTCAAATGTATAGTGTAATTTTATTCGTCTCCCAGCGGAGGATAGTTTGTTCACAAATAGGGAGGTACCAGTTGCATCCAGACCATTTTGAGTGCAAAGCAACGGATATCCACATTCATATTCCGATGGTAGTACTTCAAGAAATCTACCTCAAAGTATTCATCATGGAAACCAACTTCCGTTCATCAGTTCTTCTAATCCAGTCATGTCTCTGGTTGCATTTTGGGCCTCTGCAATTGGACCAAGAATTTCAGCGTCCTGTACAAGAGAGGCATACAGTGGGACTGAGGAGTTAGACTACCCGACAATTGGTATTACTGGAACGAGATGTTCCTCTTGTACATTATTTGCTGGACCGAGGGAAAGGAAATTACGCTGGTTGTTCAGTGCAATTATATTGGAAGTTACAAGTGAAAAACAGGAGGGAATTGGCTGTTTCTTGCAAACATCTGACAGTGAGAAGAAGATTAATTCTATTCATGCAGCTGGTGAACAAGCTAAGAGGCTGTGCTATGTAGGATTGAGACCTTGGCCTTATTCTGTATTGCACTTCATTGAGCCCTGCAGTTCTGGGCTGGGTATGCAGAGATATGGTCGAAATGGAAGGTTGTCACCTGAAGTGGCATGTTCTACTACCAACATAGTGCTTCTGCCACGCAATACAACTCAGTTGCCGTCTTGGCCACTGACTCCGTATGGCACAGAAGATTTCAACATACACCAAGATGGTACTCAAGGTGTGGGTGATTGTCACATGTACAAGTTGAAACAACCATGCATGGCTGGAGCTTTATTTGTCGCAGTTGTTAGTGCAGATTTTCATGGATTGTTGATTCTTACCAAGAACATCTTGGGTTGGTCCTTACACCTACTGGAATGTGTGAAGAAGTTAGATACTGCACGCGAGACATCTTGTGGGACTACAGAGTTGGACTTGCCGCACATACATAACTGTATGGGGATAATTGTGGATTTGAAGCCTTGGCCTTCATGGAAAATTAGTGGTCATGACAATGTGATTTTATTTTGGTGGTTTCTTCAGAATGCATTCTCTGCAATATTTTCTGCAACTATAGACAACCTAATGGATTGGTGGTCTGCTATTCCATTTGTACAGCCAGCTCATACCATTGGTGATGCTACTTTGCATTTGGGGTCTGCAGAATAATGGGCTACCAGGATGCCTAATCATGTTCTACTCACTTGCTCATGTGGGTTGGATCAACTAATTGTGCATGCCTTTGATCCCAAACCTATTTGCCAAACAAAATGTACAGCAGTATTGTCTTGGTGGCTTACAACTCAAGAGATGTACTATTTATGTCACACTGCAGTGCCCAGTTCGAGATATGGTGCTTACAACCCGATGGGAAGATATCTTCTGGTGGTGAAGCCAATACTTATGTCTCATTGAATTGGCTCAAGCTAGTGGCGGAGGAACTTTAGTTCTCCACTCAAGGTTATTATCTTCTTGGTTCTGAATTTCTTACTGCCTATCTTGAGTTGCCTTTTGATCCTGGAGACCATTGGTTATTGCGGCTTCTTCTTACCATTAGTGGTGTATCCGTTGGATATATACAACGACATGAGCATAGAGGAGCTTCGCCGTATCATTTGCCTTGGTGTTGTACAACATTACAACTCATGATGGAAGTTGGGCAAGTTGAAAATGGATGTTTCATTCTAGGTGTATGGCTCCTCGGAATTATCGGAGAGTTTGCTCTCGGTATAATGTGGCCTTTATTGGAGGAAAATATGGCAAGGAGGGATACAACTGATAACAAAGTGAACCGAGTGGTTGGTTATCATATTCTTTCTGGTACTAACATCCCGAGTGAGGGCACTATATTCCACTCTCAGCAACTCTTATATCTGCTTGTGAAACCCAGCCCCAGGTTAAAAGATTTGTTGCTGCACTATTGGAATATGTTTGAGATTAATTCCAACCATGTCATTCCAGCAGTTTCTGTGGAGCACAAACATACACATGGGAGGTTAATACAAGTCATAATTACTCTGCTCCTACCTCGTTTGATTGTTGTTCGTGGAGGTCTTATGTTACATGCTCAGAATTTGCATGGCCACCTAGATCGCTTGGGCTATTTAGGATCTAACAGCACAGCATTTCAGGATTTTGGTAAACAAATTCCAGTAAGCAAGCTGGTGTGGTCAAGTGCCCGTGTGTCCGTACATGCTTCGGAGCTATTCGTCAAAATCAGTACACTCATTCTGAGCAATATAGACCTGAAGTACAGAGAAGATAACCAGAGTTTTCCATCAGATTTGGCAGTGATATCTACGCAGCTGAAGTGTGACGACGCTAATATCTCTTGGAGTAGTTGGCATCACATGTTTTGGGTCGACTGGCCAAACCCCTTTCTACAACATGTTGTTAAGCTCGTAGGAGGAGTATCTGGGCAACAACCTCCATGGGATCCGGGTGGTGTCCGCTTGCTTCGTTGACATTATTTGCGTTCTCAATAAGCTGCAAGTACCATGGGATCCTGGTGGTTCACATCATCGGCTTGAGGACAAGCCGCATTTTAAGGGGGCGAGAATGTCATGCCCAAGAGGTCATGCCCTTTACTCTTGTGGGCCTTCTCTGGGGAAATGGGCCGGTTGCTTGGGCTGGACCTAGCTGCAAGGATTTGGAACATTGCCTATAAAGAAGGAGACGCCTCACAGAAGACGCATCAAATGATTGAATCGTCTTCAGGTCTCTCTCCCTTTCTCCAGTTCCTCATCTACTGCTACTGCATCTCACCTCCTTGCTTTTGCTGATTCCTCATCCCAAATTCCCTTGTATCCTCAAATTGTATCCTAATATTGGTACTGATCCGGTTGTTCATCACCTCCCTGTGTTTGGGTCGTGACATTATAGTACTAGTTTGCATTGTTTATTTTTGCATGAGTTTTTCAGGAGTGATTCCTTTTAGTGTGCCTCTATCTGAAGTTAGTGTCTGACTGTATGTATCCCAACTTATAATGCTAAGCACACTGAAGTGGGTATGTGCCTGCAGGCACATGTTTGAAATTCAGTTAAAGATCAATATTATGCTATTCCGCAACTTCCTGTGATACTACCTACGTACATATTCAGTTGAGATCAATATTTTGCTATTCTGCCTTTTTCCTACCTAAATACTGAAAATTTGCTCCTTTAAGGTCGTACAACTCTTGAATTGATATGCACATATTGGTTGGAAAATCTTGTGTGTTGTCTGAGCTTTTTTTGCCTCGTTTGTCCAGAGTGAGTGGAATAATTCAGCTTTCTGAGTTCAAAGCGAGCGCGGTTTTCGAAAGCAGAGTTGTCGCGGATGTGATCACCTTGCTGGCAAGATGTCGTGTGACAATCTACAGAATTTTCACCTGGCTGTTGTCATGTCAATCTATGTTCTTGTTACCGTGCTACTTGTAGATTCAGTTGACATGAATAAGGATGTGACAAAAGGAATAGACACTTTGAATCAGTCAACAACTGTGGTATTAGATGTAGATGAAGTTTATTTCCATGTCACGTTTTTTCTTAGCTGTTAACAGTCATGATCTCGTTGAGGGGGAATTAATACACCTGGCAGTAGCTGCAGTTAATGTGGCTGCTGCTCCCTGCGTAAGAGTGGATGTGGCCATGAATTTAACAGTTTCAATCAACTAACAACTGTGGCTGATGCACATATACACAGATAGGAGTATTTTTTAGAGTTCTGATCTGGTTGAGGCTGAATACAGAACACGCTGATTCGGACACTACAAACTAGAGAGACTCGCCTGATTGACTTACGCCAACCTCGTATCTGTGTTTTTCCTCTCTGCTCTATGAAGTGTGGAGCAACGTGCCTGACATAAACTATGCAAGAACCATGCAATATACTACTACCTCTGTAAACTAATATAAGACGTTTTGGAACACTATTTTAGTGACCTAAAATGTCTTATAAAAGTTTACAGAGTCAGACCTAAAACATCTTGTAAAAGTTTACAGATGGAGTATATAGTAAGAGAAGGAAATGGGTAGAGGAAAAAACAGCCCAGGCCACCCAGTTTGGTAACACTAGTACAAAACAGGGCATCGGTCCACCCCTGAGAAGCCCATTAGTCCCGGTTCACTCACGAACCGGGACCCATGGGGGCATCGGTCCCGGTTCGTGAGGCCAGGGCGCCGGCCGGGCCTCGTGGGGCATTGGTCCCGGTTCGTCTGATCCCTTCTGTCCCGGTTCTAGACACGAACCGGGACCAATGCGCCTCGCTCCTGGCCCACAACCATTGGTCCAGGTTTGTGGCTGGAACCGGGACTAAAGGTGACCCCTTTTGTCCCGGTTCCAGCCACGAACCGGGACCAATGCGCCTCGCTCCTGGCCCACAACCATTGGTCCCGGTTTGTGGCTGAAACCGGGACCAATGGTTGGCCTATATATAGCCCCCGCCCGCGAGCAGAGCAATGCATTGCTCTGTTTTTTTGCCCGGCCGTGGTAGAGCTTTTGTGGTGCTCTAGCTCACCTCCTATGCACATGAGGTGTTCGATGAAATGCCCGAGCCACACTTAAGCTTTCTCCTCTCGAAGCTCCTTGTCCAAGCTCCATTTTCCTCAAGATTTGTCTAGGTTTGGCGGTCCGTCCTGTCCCGTCCCCGTCCTCACCGCCGTCGATCGCCCGCGCCCATCTCGGCGTCGCAACACCGTGGTTAGCCTCTTCTTCTTATCTTCTTTCTAAAAGAAAAAAGTTCTTATTTGTGTGTTTTAATTAGATGCTCTAGAGAGTTATATGTTGTTTAATAATAAGAACTATATAACGCACGCAGATGAACCGGCAATGGATGTACGGTGACCGACGCACCTCCGAGTATATTAAGGGCCTGCATAATTTTCTTGAAGAGGCTGAGGCAAACAAGTAGAATGGTTTTATGCATTGTCCATGTACTGTCTGTGAGAATACGAAGGCTTTCTCCAACTCTAAAACCCTTCACTTCCACCTGCTTGAGAAGGGTTTTATGCTACACTATAATGTTTGGACCAAGCACGGAGAAAGAGGGGTTATGATGGAAGACAACGAAGAAGAAGAGGATGATGACAACTACCCGCCCCCTGAATACGGTGATGCTGCAATGGGGGAAGCTGAAGATCAAGAGGAACCAGACGATGTGCCCGATGATGATCTTCGCCGGGTCATTGTTGATGCACAGAGAGAATGCGAAAGTGAAAGGGAGAAGTTGAAGTTCGATCGCATGTTAGAGGATCACAAAAAAGGGTTGTACCCAAATTGCGAAGATGACAACAGAAAGCTCAGTACCGCACTGGAATTGCTGCAATGGAAGGCAGACAATGGTGTATCTGACAAGGGATTTAGTTCGCTGCTGAAAATAATGAAGAAGAAGATTCCAAAGGATAACGAATTGCCCGGCAGTACGTACGAAGCAAAGAAGGTTCTATGCCCTCTAGGATTGGAGGTGCAGAAGATACATGCATGCCCTAATGACTGCATCCTCTACCGCAGTGAGTACGAGGATTTGAACGCATGCCTGGTATGCGGTGCATTGCGGTATAAGATCAGACGAGATGACCCTGGTGATGTTGAGGGCGAGCGCCCCAGGAAGAGGGTTCCTGCCAAGGTGATGTGGTATGCTCCTATAATACCACGGCTGAAACGTCTGTTCAGAAACAAAGAGCATGCCAAGTTGATGCGATGGCACAAAGAAGACCGTAAGAAAGACGGGAAGTTGAGAGCACCCGCTGACGGGTCGCAGTGGAGAAAAATCGAGAGAAGGTGGGGGGACTTTGCAGGATTCCAACTATGACCGAATAATTACTAAGACACATGCTAAAGCGCAGCAGTCGGGAAGTACTTCCAGTGCTGCAAGAGCGAAAAAACGAAGAAGTGGGAAAACAATTCCCCAGCTCGGCGAACAGGAGAAGCAATCGTGCCCCCCGCTCAAGGTGTCTAGCGATATCGCTAATCATCCGGTGCTACTGCCCGGTACCACTCTTGATGATTACCTGCCCGATGATGTACAGTTTGAAACGGCTGAGGTAGTAGACGTCTTTAGATACGAGCACGGGAAGCCTCTCGTCAAACCTGATCATCCTCATCTAACAACGATGATGCAAAAATTGCATGACTGGTACATGGAAACCTGCAGGAAGTCTGGGAAAGACAGTTTGTTAGTCGGAATTAAAAAAGAGCATGACTTCCCTGGAGTCGACCTGCTGCCTGTTGAATTTGTGGAGTTATTTCAATTATACAATCAAAAGGCCCTCGACAAACAACTCATGACTTGCTACTGTCTGTAAGTATTACTTCTATAATTAAGTCTCTAGCTCAGCTCGTTCATTGCATGTATATATAATTATCCTCACTATATTATGCAGATTGAAGATGGTCGAATGCCAAAAAATAGGAATCTTTGACGTTGGGTTCATTAGCCCAAATACCGTAAATGAATGGTCGGTACGAAAGGCGGCTGAAGATACCGAGAACAACTTACTACAAACGTTCCTTAAACATCAAAACAAAAGGGAAATACTCTTTCCTTACAACTTCAAGTGAGTGTTACTGTCTTTTTCATATTCGGTTCCGCTTACTCATGGTTAAGTAATGTAATTGATGAGTTATGCGTGCGCAGCTTCCACTATATTCTGCTATCCATTAACCTTGACGGGGCATTAGTAACTGTCTTAGACTCGCTCCGTAAAGATCCCAAGTATTATGCAGACATGACTGCAATGCTCCAGAAGTAAGTTCAATCAATACCGGGACCATATCGGCAACTTTCGTTCATTTCCTGATATCAAGTAATCATTTTCTTTGCCTGCCAGGGTTTGGAAAACGTTCACCGCTAAGGTTCCGGGTCTGAAGAAGGAGCTGCGATTTACACACCCCAAAGTAAGTAGTACTAGCTAGTTCCGCGCATCTCTCATTGATTCTAGTTTCATCAATACCATTATCATGCTTGCTTATCAGTTTGATTGAACTCTATTCTCGTAAAGTGCTTGTTGCAGGCACCCAGCACTCATTTATGTGGATACTACGTATGCGAGTTCATTCGCTACTATACCTCTGAACGGGCCTCCTCTGAGAAACAATTTGAAGTACGTAAACAATATTCACAATTTTATTTTATATATTACCATCAATTGTGTTGAGTTTCATTCATATATATGTATTGACCCCTTCTTTAAATTAGATCTAGCAGATGCGGGATGAACTCCTACCACATGATCGCATACGAGCAATTCAAGAGGAATTGGCGGGATTCTTTCTTGACCACGTCATACCTGAACAAGGAGAATACCATGTGAAATTGAAATTGTTGTAAGGGATGTTATATATTGTACATATGTAGCAGCGTCGGATAGATATACGAAAACTTGTTGTTCGACCAAGCACGAAGAAAGAGATGTCACTTCTCTCTATATATGTTCATGACGATCTTGTGTAATTAATGGTTTCCTTTATTTGCTTACTAGCTAGCGTCGAGTTCTCTCTATATGTGTAGTAGCTAGCGTCGACCAAGCACGGAAAAAGAGAGGTCACTTCTCTCTATTAGCTCGCTAACACAATATGAAACCCCTAAATTAACCCTCCAAAACCCCAAACCCCCCCTTCCAAAAAAAAAACAAAACCCCCAGCGACTGCGCGTGGCCGCCTTTTGGTCCCGGTTGGTGTTACCAACCGGGACCAAAGGTGGAGCCTTTAGTCCCGGTTGGTAACACCAACCGGGACTAAAGGTCCTCCCTCCCCCGCCCCAGGCAGCGCCACGTGGAGGGCCTTTGGTCCCGGTTCGTAAGCAAACCGGGACTAAAGGTTTTGGGTATTAGTCCCGACCCTTTAGTCCCGGTTCCAGAACCGGGACTAAAGGCCCTTACGAACCGGGACAAATGGCCCTTTTTCTACTAGTGTAACCTCGTACCATACCATGGTAGCCAGCCCCTAATTGCTTCCTAGCAATCAAATCAATAACTTGGCGTTCATTCCCTAGTAAGCATTACAAATGACAGGAATCATACTGTTGTTTGGGGTTCATTATGCATTCGCCAGTCTTACATATATATACGAAGCAAATCAATCCGGTGTTCCATCACTCAGCATTATTACTTCCTTCGTCGGGAATTAGTTGACGCTCAAACGGAAGTATCTAGCAGGGAGTACATACCACAATTCAGTATTCATCGCCCGAAAACACGCAAGCAAACCAAAGTATATAGAACTGAACGAAGACACATACAAGGTCCCGGAAATGGCTACCCAGTAAAACCCAGTGGGTTTGGCAGGAAGTTTTGACGGTTTCCACTCCATATCCTCCGGCTCCCGTCCACAGCAGAAGGGCACAAATCTGACAATTAGCAAACGAATAAGAAACATGGCAGCAATCTCAATGGCTAATAGTGCAGTAACATTTATCGAACACAAAATGGAAAAGAAGACATCAAAGGAATCTGACTACGTACCTTCCGTATGGACCTTTTTCATTCATTAAATTTTAATTGTTTTCTTTGGAATGTGCACTATCTTTTGCCAATTTGGATCATCAATCGTCATATAAGATCGCATGAACTCGTGATTGCAGTACATGACTGTAATCCCCTTAAGAGAATTGGGCAGTGTTGGAAGCGACCGTATATTCGCACATGACTGTATATCCAGTTCCTTCAGTGATGCGAGGTGCTCAATATTGCCTGGTAAGACATTCAAGCTGCAGCCCGCAACTTTAAACTCCTCAAGAGTCTTGGGCAGTATTGGCAGTGACCGCATATTCTCGCAATTCCAGATCTCCAATTTCCTGAGCGATGTGAGGTGTTCCATGTTGCCTGGTAAGGCATCCCAACTGCAGCTAAAAAGATATAGCGAATGAAGATGAATGAAATCCTCAAGGTCAGGGGCAGGCCCCAGTTGGACCCATCCCCATAATTCAAGTTTTTGCAGGTTCTTCGGTCCACCTTTATGCCCACCCATCATCCAACTCGGTAACGTCATACCGTCATACCGTGGTACTGGCTGATCTCAAGTCTTTCAAGATACTTCGAAGGGCAAAGACCCTCAAGTACCTGTGCTTGAACTTCTGGACTGCAGCTATCTCCATCCCATTGAAGTACCAGTTCTGTGATTTTTTCCTTGCCAGCAAGATTGACCTGAACGGCCTCCTCCTTGGTCTGAACATTCTCAAGACCGCGGATCTCCATCTTGTCTTGAAGTTTGTTTAGCTGCGTCAGCTGATGTGACTCATAGCCCTGTTTCTTCCTAATTGTGTAGAACGATAACATTTGGAGCCATGTCAACCTGCCAATGTTTGGAATTTCCAAATTTGTCCTGCTGATCACACAGCGCAAGTTGACGAGGTTCATCATATCTTCACTAGAAAACGTTACTCCCATGCAGTGACCAAAATCTGCCACCTGCATGTGGTAAAGCTTGGTAAAAGCACCTGGTAAAGTTACCCTGGTTAATGCACCCACCATGAAAACAAAACAACGCAGATGCTTCAACTGACCAATAGAATCAGGGACTGAGATACAGTGAGGTTCAATGACCTGTACTTTTATATTCAGTACCCGCAATTTCCGCAGCCCCGTCAACATAGTGAACATACACGCGAAAAATTCACACTCGTTTGATTTAACACGTATTACGTCATTGATGATGAGAGTGCGTAAATTCTGCGGTCCAGATATCTTCTCAGTAAGCATCTCCCTATCATAAGTCCCAACAAAAAGATAGCGAACATCTTGAGGAACTTCTCCTGTGAAGCCTTTCTCCATTCTGAAGCAATCTCTTCCGGCAACCTCCTCTGCTAAATCGCACAGCAGATCATGGATTGTAAAGTAAGCAACCGCACTTCCATGTACCTGTTGTTCCCCTCCTAATTGCAGAAATGAGGCCGACAGCAATTCATCAAAGTATTCCCGAGCAACATCTTCCATTTCCTCTTCAGGCTCACTAGTCTTTCTAAACCCTTCTGCCACCCACAACTTAACTAACTCATCACGTGTCAACTGATGTC
The DNA here is from genome assembly GCA_039707655.1 of Elymus sibiricus. Taxonomy (NCBI): domain Eukaryota; kingdom Viridiplantae; phylum Streptophyta; class Magnoliopsida; order Poales; family Poaceae; genus Elymus; species Elymus sibiricus. Next base: position 440,293,222 of record CM077676.1, read on the forward strand.
GTCTCGGAAAAATACTGCATTAAGCGAAGCATCGCCTGACCTGCTCATCAAGATACTGGTAGCTCCACCACAGAGCTCCCATTGTCTCTTTCATAAGGGCCCGATCCTTCTCCCTCATCCAAATCTCAACTTTTGGGTTTTTACGGAGCCGTGCACCCACTGTTCTGGCTGCTAGAGGTGACCTCTTAAGCTTTTTTGCAATGTCCTCTCCAATCATTTCAAGTTTTCTTCGATCATGGCTAATACATGAACATTTCGAGGAACACTTCATCATCCAGGTCAGATATTGGAATACATCTCTCTTGAAGAGCACCCAGAGCTAATAATGCATCTTCAGTTCGACTAGTCACCAAGATTCTGATTCCTGCCTTTCCAACATTCAGTGGAGAAATTAACTTCTATAGTTCTTCATGATCTTCCGAATACACGGGCGCATCACCGCGTTGGGAAGGCCAATTGCCAGGCCCAGCCACAGCGGATCCCGCGCACGGCCCGAGGCCGTGGCCTAGCGGGCCTAACCTGCAGCGGCATCTCGTCGCGCGCGTGGCCTGGCAGGGCTATGCCCACCGCTGGGCTGCACATGGCAGGCCCCTTGCCTGCGACATGCGCAAATCGTCACGGCAATCGGCTCGGGCCGGACGGACCGCTCGGCTCCCACTCCGGCTGGGCGTCGTGGACCGGCTCCCTGCAGCCGGCGTCTGCGGCGCCAGGCCGGCCGTCAGCTGTGGGGCGCTTCCTCCAGCCGGATCCGCAATCTTCAAAATCAACCGTCTTCTAAAGGGGGTAAGCTGCAGAGACCCTCCCGCTTGGAGCCGGCGAGCCTCAACAACTTCGGGGACTACTGTCGGGGGGATGACCCCCGGGTAGGCTCAGGGAGACAAGGGAATTTTCAAAACATCGGGGCGGCCAGCGCCTCTCAGTCCGGCTAGCCCTCCAGCCGGCCGCCCGGCTGGGCACGGGCCGCCCAGCCCGGTTGGCCCCCGAGCCGGTCCATGGCGGGTTAGCGCCTGTCCCGTCCTTTCGTACGACAAGACCGCTCTCCCACGACGGGAGAGTGTGGCTACAGTGCCTCCAACCCAGCTGACCCGGGCGACCGACGTCAGCCCGGCCCGCCACTGTAGCCCCACGACCTCAACCACTCCGTGACGCAGGAGGTGACGGGCTACAATGCCGTGCAGCCGGCGGGCCCCGCAGCCGACGGGCCCCAGCGGCCGGTGATACGTCTCCAACGTATCTATAATTTTTTATTGTTCCATGCTATTATAGTATCAATCTTGGATGTTTATTATGCATTTATATGCTATTTTATATCATTTTTGGGAACTAACCTATTAACCCAGTTCCTAGTGCCAGTTGTTGTTTTTTTGCCTGTTTTTGGTTTTTCAGAAAATCGGTACCAAACAGAGTCCAAACACTACGAAACTTTTTGACGATTTTTTTCTGGACATAAAAGACCCTAGAAGCTCCGGGAGGAGACCAGAAGGCAAATGAGGAGACGGCAAGGCAATGTTAGCCCCTCGTGGCTCCGTCTGACCTAATTCCACTTCTATAAATTCTCTAATATTAAGAAACCAATAGAGAGCCACCCCAAATACTTTTTTCGCCGCCGCAAGCTTCTATTCTTCTGCGATCCCATCTGGAGGCCTTTTCCGGCACACTGCCGGAGTGGGAATCGATCACGGAGGGCTTCTCCATCAACCATGCTGCCCTACCGATGATGTGTGCGTAGTTCACCACAGACCTACGGATCCATAGCTTGTAGCTAGATGACTTCTTCTCTCTCTTTGATCTTCAATACCATGGTCTCCTCGATCTTCTTGGAGTTCTATTCGATTTAATCTTCTTTTGTGCGCTGTGTTTGTTGGGATCCGATGAATTGTGGGTTTATGATCTGAATATTTATGAGAAGTAATTGAGTCTTTTCTGAACTTTCTTATGCATGATTTTTATAGCTTTGTATTTCTCGCCGGTCTATCTGTTTAGTTTGGCCAACTAGATTGATTTATCTTCAGTGGGAGAGGTGCTTTGTAATGGGTTCAATCTTGCGGTGCTCTATATCTCAATGACAGAAAGGGACAAGACACCGTATTTGTATTGTTGCCATTAAGGATAAAACGACTGGGTTTATTCATGTTGATTGGGTTTACTTGGTCTACATCATGTCATCTTGCTTAAGGCGTGACTCTGTTTGTTATGAACTTAATACCATAGATGCATGCTGGATAGCAGTCGATTGGTGGAGTAATAGTAGTAAATGCAGGTAGGAGTTGGTCTACTTGTCTCGGACATGATGCCTATATACATGATCATTGCCTTGAATATCGTCATAACTATGCGTTTTTCTATCAATTGTCCAACAGTAATTTGTTTACCCACCGTATGCTATGTGTTCGAGAGAGAAGCTTCTAGTGAAAACTATGGCCCCCGGGTCTACTTAAATCATATAAAAAGAAAACTTAAAAATACTTGCTGCAATTTATTTACTTTTATTTTACTTTGCAATTTATCTATCTACCACTACAAGATTTAATCCTTGCAAGTAACGAGTTCAAGGGGATTGACAACCCTCTTGCCCGCGTTGGGTGCAAATATTTGCTTTTGTGTGTGCAGGTGCTGCTCACGAGGCTTTGCGTGATTCTCCTACTGGTTCAATAACCTTGGTTCTCATCGAGGGAAATACTTATCTCTAATGTATTGCATCTCCCCTCCTCTTCGGGGAAATTCCCAACGCAGCTCACAAGTAGCAGGAAGAATTTCTCGCGCCGTTGCCGGGGAGACATTATCAAAACCTATCAAGTACCTTCACATAAACTATCATCTATTTGCTCTACTTTTTATTTACCTTTTTATTTGCATTTGCCTCTCGTTTTCATCTCCCCCACTTCTCATAAAATTACAAAAACACAAAAATATTTTTGTTTGCTTGCTTTGTCACTATGTCTAGTGTTACTATCCCCCTCTCTCTCTAGATTTTGAAGTTCTTTACTTCAAACAAAAACAAGGAGAGAATCTAAAAGATACTTGGTATAGTATAATGGAATCATATCGTGTTTGCACTATAAAAGGTGATACAAAAATCTTGCTTCGAAACTTTTATATAGGACTGCTACTTATGAGCTGCGTTGGGATTTCCTCGAAGAGGAGAGAATGATGCAGTACAGTAGAGATAAGTATTTCCTCAGTTAAGAACCAAGGTTATCAATCCAGTAGGAGAACCAAGCAAAACCTCTTTAGCAGCACCTGCGCACACAAAAGCCAATACTTGCACCCAACGCGAACAAGGGGGTTGTCAATCCCCTCGGCGGTTAATTGCAAGGATTAAATCTCGTAGTGATAGATAAATTGATAAAGTAAATTGCAAAATGAAATAAAAATAAATAAATTGCAGCAAAGTATTTTTAGGATTCTTGTTTGTATAATAATGATAAATGACCCGGGGGCCATAGTCTTCACTAGAGGCTTCTCTTTCGAACACATAGCATATGGTGGGTAGACAAATTACTGTTGGGCAATTGATAGAAAAGCGCATAGTTATGATGATATTCAAGGAAATGATCATGTATATAGGCATCACGTCCGAGACAAGTCGACCGACTCCTGCCTGCATCTACTACTATTACTCCACTCATCGACCGCTATCCAGCATGCATCTAGAGTATTAAGTATAAAACAGAGTAACGCCTTAAGCAAGATGACATGATGTAGACAAAGTAAACTCAAGCAATATGAATAAACCCCATCGTTTTATCCTTAATGGCAACAATACAAATACGTGTCTTGTCCCTTTCTGTCACTGTGATATAGAACACCGCAAGATTCAACCCATCACAAAGCACCTCTCCCATTGCAAGATAAATCAATCTAGTTGGCCAAACTAAACGGATAGATCGGAGAGAAATACAGAGCTATAACAATCATGCATAAAAGAGTTCAGAGAAGACTCAAATATTTCTCATGAATAATCAGATCATAAACACACAATTCATCGGATCCCAACAAACACACCGTAAAAGAAGATTACATTGGATAGAACTCCAAGAACATCGAGGAGAACTTTGTATTGAAGATCAAAAAGAGAGAAGAAGCCATCTAGCTACTAACTATGGACCCGTAGGTTGGTGGTAAACTACTCACACATCATCGGAGGGGCAGCAAGGTGGATGTAGAAGCCCTCCGTGATCGATTCCCCCTCCGGCAGAGTGCCGGAAAAGGCCTCCAGATGGGATCGTGGGAGAACAGAAGCTTGCGGCGGCGGAAAAGTTTTCTTGTGTGGCTCTCTGTTGGTTTCCAAATATTTGAGAATTTATAGAAGTGGAATTAGGTCAAAAGGAGCCACGAGGGGCCCACAAGGCATCAGGCCGCGCCCCCCCCACTGGGGCCGCGCCTTGTTGCCTTGTGGCCTCCTCGTCAGGCTTCTGGCCTCCTCCTGAAGCGTCCAGGGTCTCTTTTATCCAGGAAAAAGTTGTCAAAAATTTTCGTGGCATTTGGACTTCGTTTTGTACTGATTTCCTGAAAAACCAAAAAAAGGCAGAAAACAGCAACTGGCACTGAGCACTAGGTTAATAGGTTAGTCCCAAAAAATGATATATAATTGCATATAAAACATCCAAGATTGATACTATAATAGCATGGAACAATAAAAAATTATACATACATTGGAGACGTATCAAGCATCCCCAAACTTAATTCCTGCTCGTCCTCGAGTAGATTAATGATAAAAACATAATTTCTGATGTGGAATGCTACCCAACATGTTTATTATGTAATCTCTTTACGGCATATAAGTTGTGAAGCGATGAATTAACAATATCAACATAATAATATCCATGAACATAAGAAACATAATCATTAACTTTCAAAATATACGATCCTTAATGATTGTTATCCCTACTCACTTTCTCATATTAATCGTGGCATGACTCTATCTTCACCGCAAATATATAAATAGTGAGCACCCCGGTGTTAAACCAGGCAATTGGATCGTACTTCTAACGCGCTTCAGCATTTTCAACTCTCACGCAATACATGAGTGCAAGCCATGGATATAGCACTAGGTGGAATATAATGCGGTGGTAGGTATCAAATAATGGAAAGGAGAAGAAGAAAGTCTCGCATCAACTCAGTGGATCAACGGGCTATGGAGATGTGACGCCCCGAGACCAATGCTCCAGATGCCTTCCATTTATTTCCGTCGTTGCCGTGTGATTCGTTTGCTTGTTGCACTTCGTCATGGCATCGTGTGCATTTCATCCGCATATTTTCATAAAACTTGCATCAGTTCGTAGTTGTCATTCTCCCCGTCCCTTCCGTTGTCCGTTCTGAGTCCTGACACACTCGCACGCGCCCGCGGCACCTCCGAAATATTATTTTATAAGTGGGATCAAAATGTTCTCGGAATGGGTTGAAAGTTGGCGTGCAGTCTTATTATATGGTAGGTAGACCGTCTGCCAAATTTCGTCACATTCGGAGGTCGTTTGATGCCCCAACGGATAACCTATAGCGGCACTATAGCCGGATAAACGTCGGACGTTTTTGGTGTTCCGAAAACCGTGCCGGGCTGCACCACCTCCCTCTCTTCTCAACCCACACCTCCTACACAGCCCACCTAGCCCAGCCTAGCCCCCCTCCGACTGGAACCGTCGGATCACGATCGGAGGGCTCCGAAACACCCCCAAACCCCAAACTCTAGCCCCCCTGCCTATAAAAGGAAGGCATAGCCCTCCTGTTTTGGAAACCCTAGCCTCGCCTCGAAATCCGTGTCGCCAGCCACCTCCCATCGCTCCTCCGCTGCCACTTGGCGCCGCCGCAGCAGGCGCCCGCGGCCAACCGGGAGCCGCCACGTCGCCCCCCAGCTCCCCGCGCCACCGCTGGCCCGCCAGGCCCACGGCAGGCCCGTCAGGCCCGACCGCCACCCGCGCCCTCGGTTCGCCTCCCCCGAGCGCGCCCGAACCCTAGCTCCGCCTCCGCCCCGCGCCGCCGCCGGCGCCGCCCGCGCGCCTCCGCCGCTGCTCGCCGTCTGCGCCGCCCCCGCTCTGCCTCGCCGTCGCGCCACCGCGCCGCGCGTCGGCCACTGGGCTCCGCCGACTTCTCCCCGGCCCTCCTCTGTTGCACGCCGTGCCGCACGCGCGTCGCCGCCGCCGTCCGAGCCGGCCACCTCCTCGCCCCGGCCGAACCGCCTCCGACCGCCCGGCCGACCGGACCGGCCGGTTCGCCTGAACCGGTCCGGCCCGGCCCGAACCTCTGAACCGGCGTCCGGGTCTCCTCCAACCGGCCTCACCGCGCCACCGTCCTGGGCCGAAGCCCATGGTGAGCACCGTTGCTATCCCCCGCCCGCGCGTCTTTTAACTATCCTACGCTCGTTCAAAACTGGGTTAATTTCAGCTAAGTCCCTGTGATATTATCTTCATTTGTGCATTTTGTGTGGGCCCTAGCTTTGTGCATGTTTGTCCTATGGTGATGATCTTTATATGTGAAATGATCTACTCTCGGTGCTCTACATGATTGTGCCATTTGCATTCATGTTAGGATCCATCTACATGCCATAATCTCTGTTGCAGAAGTGCCTCATGATGTTACTGCAGAAAACTGTTAATATGTGTCACTTTGTCATTTTTGTGTGATTTAATGCAAATGTCATATGAGCATCTTGTCAATATGACTTTGGAGCATTTTCATGTCTTCTTGCTGTTAGTATTTATTTCATGCCATGATGTGACTGCCATGAGCTTGCAAACATGCCTAGTCAATATTGCTATTTTTGGACGTTGAATTTCAAGTTAAAACTGTCTGTGATAAAAATTGCCAACTTTGCTTGATGGTTGCCATTAATCTAGAGCTCATATGCTTATGATTCCTTCATGAGTTTTGCTCTATGTGATGTGTAATTTGATGCCATGCCCTTGGTTGCCATGTAATCTTGCTGTAGTATGTCTCTTTGTTGCTCTCAAGTTGCCATCATGATAAAACTATCAACCCGTTAACAGAATGTTCCATTTTGTAAAAAATCATAGTAATTAATCTGTGCCTCCTATGAATTTGTGCCAATGTAGTAATTTGAATATTGCGATGTCTACTGTATGCTCATTTCAATTTCATAACTAGTAAAATTGCTATGCTTGCTGTTATGAGCCTCTCAAGTCAGCATCATAATGTTACTGTTTGCATGCCCAGTTTTCCACTGGTCTGAGAATCAGCTTAGTTCACGGTTGCATATTGTATTGATGAATGCCATGAATCTATTGCTCCTATGATGATGCCCATATTGTATGATTTGAGCTCCATGTTATATACTACGATGTTGTGCCATTTGATGCCATGTTCTTGCACTGTAGCATATTTGTTTCTTGCCTCCAACATGCCATCATTTCAACTCTGCTTGCATATATGCTCTGTTTTCAACTAAGTCATAACCTGTAGCAGAACATTCCATTTTGCATGGATCATATTGATTTAACCTTGATGCCTATGAACCTGAACCTTAAAGATCATTTGAAGTATGTCATGTCTATTTTAAGTGCATATCAAGCTTGAGCACATTGTGATCCTGTAGCCTGCTGTTTTGATGCTTGCAAAGTGCTATGTTGCTGTTTTGGGCAGATTGCAATTATAACTTGTGTTGATTGTAATTGTTGAACCGTTGCTCCGTTTTGATCATGTCCTATATGAATCTTGCTTAGATTTGTGTGTAGTTTCATAATGTCATGTTGCATCCTTGATTTGAGTGTTTGTGGTTGATGTTTGCATGCATTTTGCATCATTGCCATGTTAAACTTGTTTAGCTCATATCTTCTAGACCGTAGCTCCGAATTAAATGTTCTACATATGTTACTTGATTAGAAAAACGTGTAGAGTATCATGATGCATGTTAACTTGCTGTTTAACAACTTTAACATTGTGTTTAATTCAGATCAGTACCAATTTTGAAATTTGCATATGGGGACCTTCCGGAATTGTTATTTGTGTTTCTAGCCTCATTTAAACTTGCCAGTTGTATGGATTGCTTATGCTTCATCTCTTGCCATGTTTAAACAACATTTAATCTTGTCATGCATCATATTTGGTTGTGCATCATGCCATGTTTATGCTTGTGTGTTTACCATGTTGTTTGCTTCTTTCCGGTTGTGCTTCTTCTCGATAGTTCCGGTTCCGTTGTGATTGTGAGGATTCGTTCGACCATGCTTGTTCGTCTTCTTCATGGACTAGATCTTCTTCCAAGTGGGATTTCAGACAAGATGATCATGACCTTGGATATCTCTACTATCTTTGCTTGCTAGTTGTCTCGTTGCTATCGTTATGTCACGCTTCCTACCACATATATGTCAGCCTCCCATATGCCATGATACAGCCTCTAACCACCATTACCCAGCAAACCGTTGTTTGGCTATGTTACCGCTTTGCTCAGCCCCTTCCTTATAGCGTTGCTAGTTGCAGGTGCAGTTGCAGGTTGTTCCATGTTGGGACATGGATATCATGGGATATCACAATATCTCTTATTTAATTAATGCATCTATATACTTGGTTGTGTGTGGAAGGCTCGGCCTTTTGCCTAGTGTTTTGTTCCACTCATGCCGCCTTAGTTTCCGTAATACCGGTGTTATGATCCTTGATTAGCATTCCTAACATGCTCAGGGGAATGGGACACTCTTGACAGTTCGCTTTGAATAACCGCTTCCAGCAAGGCCCAACTTTGGTTTTAACACTTGCTAACATAATAATACTGAATTAAATAATTAATATGCATAGGGAGTTAGTGCTACCCGGGGATTCTTAATTCAACATAATACAGGGGGCCAGTGCTGATGGTGCTGGTCCAAACTGGGCGATGTCCCGCGCCCCCTGGGCAACCAGGGTCTCAGCTAACCCGACGTCTAGCCCATCCAGTGTGCCCTGAGAACGAGATACGTGCGACTCCTATCAGGATTGTCGGTATACCGGGAGGTCTTGCTGGACTTGTGTTACCATTGTCGAAATGTCTTGTGCACCGGGATTCCGAGGATACTTCGGGCTATCTCGAGGTTGAGGTATTTCCACCGCAGCTTGTGTTGGTTTGTGATGGACCAGGTTGGAACACCCCTGCAGGGTTAAATCTTACACGAAGCCGTGCCCGCGGTTATGTGGCGACTTGGATATTTATAACCTCCGGTTGTAGAGAACTTGACACTAAATCCTAATTAAAATACACCAACCGCGTGCATAACCGTGATCGTCTCTTTTCGAGTAAGTTCAAGAAGAGAACATGGTGGGGTTATGTTTGACTCGTAAGTAGGTGTTCAGGATCACTTCTTGATCATTACTAGTTTGCGACCGTTATGCGTAGTTTACTCTTCTTATTTTTGTACTCGTAAGTTAGCCACAATACAATGCTTAGTGCTTGCTGCAACTTCACCACCTTACCCCTTCCATACCCATTAAGCTTTGCTAGTCTTGATACCCATGGTTATGGGATTGTTGAGTCCTCATGGCTCACAGATTACTACAACAATAGATGCAGGTACAGGAATGCGATGATTTGACGTGAGAGCGATGCGCGTTTGCTTTTGGAGTTCTTCTTCTACTTCTTCTTCTTCGTCGATCTTGGGATAGGTTCCTGGTCGGCAGCCTGGGCTAGCAGGGTGCATGTCGTTCTTCTTTTCGTTTGATTTCATCCGTAGTCAGATTCTGCTCTTCTGTATGATGTTTGCTATGTATTGATGTATTCATGCGATGATTGTATGTATTCGTATGTATCCCCATCTATTATGTACATGGTACGATGTACTGATATCCACCTTGCAAGCGTCTTCAATATGCGCTTCTATCCCTGGTGGGACCTCCGAGTTCCTCGAGGATAGGATTGCATATTGGGCGTGACAGGAGATGCCCATCAATCGATATCAATGCGAGGAGTAGGGATTGCCATGCAACTGATGCACTAAGAGCTATAAGTGTATGAAAGCTCAAATTGAAAACTAAGTGGGTATGCATCCAACTTGCTTGCTCATGAAGACCTCGGGCATTTGAGGAAGCCCATCATCGGAATATACAAGCCAAGTTCTATAATGAAAAATTCCCACTAGTATATGAAAGTGACAACATAGGAGACTCTCTATATGAAAAACATGGTGCTACTTTGAAGCACAAGTGTGGAAAAGGATAGTAACATTGCCCCTTCTCTCTTTTTCTTTCATTTTTTTCTTTCTCTCTTTTTTTCTTTCTCTCTTTTTTTCTTTTTCTTTTTTCTTTTTCTTGGGCTCTTTTTGGCCTCTTTTTTTTCCTTTTTTTCGTCCGGAGCCTCATCCCGACTTGTGAGGGAATCATAGCCTCCATCATCCTTTCCTCACTGGGACAATGCTCTAATAATGATGATCATCACACTTTTATTTACTTACAACTCAAAATTACAACTCGATACTAGAACAAATATGACTCTATATGAATGCCTCTGGCAGTGTACCAGGATGTGCAATGATCTAGCGTAACATGTATGAAAAATGATGAACGGTGGCTTTGCCACAAATACTATATCAGCTATATGATCATGCAAAGCAAAATGACAATGATGATATGTGTCATATAAACGGAACGGTGGAAGTTGCATGGCAATATATCTCGGAATGGCTATGGAAATGCCATAATAGGTAGGTATGGTGGCTGTTTTGAGGAAGGTAAAAGGGGTTTATGTGTGAAAGAGCGTATCATATCACAGGGTTTGGATGCACCGGCAAAGTTTGCGCCAACTCTCGAGGTGAGAAAGGGCAAGGCACGGTACCGAAGAGGCTTGCAAATTACGGAAAGATAGGAGTGCGTATAATCCATGGACTCACATTAGTCATAAAGAACTCACATACTTATTGCAAAAGTCTACTTATCCCTCGAAGCAAAGTACTAACCGCATGCCCCTAGGAGGAGGGTTGGTAGGAGTTAACCATCGCGCGACCCTGATTATAACATCTCTCAAGGATTTCATTTCAGACCTATAAATGCTCCAACTTCCTCGCCATGCCACAACTAATATTTAGGTGAATATATCATAACAAGCTTTAATACCGATATTTCTACTAACCAATGATCTTGAACCTATATCCTTTCATATTACGACATTAATAAAATTAACCATGCACTTCATTCTTAGTGATCTACATGAAGGTTTTTATTATATCCCCCTTGGATACCTTATCATATCAGGACCATTCTTTTAACATGTGCAAATTGCCATTACTATTTATTAGACTCTCAAAAAGATATAAGTGAAGCATGAGAGTGCAACTATTTCTTTAAAACATAACCACCGCCGTGCTCTAAAAGATATAAGTGAAGCACTAGAGCAACTGCCTAGCTCAAAAGATATAAGTGAAGCACATAGAGTATTCTAACAAATCACGAATAATGTGTGTCCCTCTCAAAAAGGTGTTTTCAGCAAAGTTGATTGTGGCAAACTAAAAAGCAAACAAATAAAATATAACTATAGCACAAGACGCTCCAAGCAAAACACATATCATGTGATGAATAAAAATATAGATCCAAGTGGGTTACCGACAGATTGTAGATGAAAGAGGGGATGCCATCCGGGGCATCCCCAAGCTTAGAAACTTGGGTGTTCCTTGAATATTACCTTAGGGTGCCTTGGGCATCCCCAAGCTAAGGCTCTTGCCGCTCTTTATTCCTTTATCCATCATGATCTCACCCAAAACTTCAAAACTTCAGCACACAAAACTCAACAGAAACCTCGTGAGATCCGTTAGTATAATAATCAAATCTTAAACTCTAAGTACTGTTGTAAATTGATTCATATTTAATATTTTCATAATGCATCTGTACTCCAACTTCTCCATGACTTATACCCCCCGATACAATCCATAGATTCATCAAAATAAGCAAACTATGCAACAAAAACAGAATCTGTCTAAAACAGTACAGTCTGTAAAGATCTGAATTAAAGTCATACTTCTGTAACTCCAAAAATTCTGAAAACTTAGGACAACGTGGGAAATTCATATCCAAATACTGTGTAAAAAATTCAGAATTTATTGACATTTCACCCAAAAAAATTAAAATTCCAGCACTGGACGCAAAAGTTTCTGTTTTCAAACAACATCGATCATACTATTATCCAAATCATCCTAAAGGCATTACTTGGCACAAACACTAATTAAAACATAAAAACACAATCATAGCAGCAGCTAAAATTGTGTGACACAAGAAATAAAATGGTGCAATAAAAATAAATATTGGGTTGCCTCCCAACAAGCGCTATTGTTTTATGCCCCTAGCTAGGCATAATGCATAGTTTCAAGTGTTATCATCCTTCAAATTTATTCCATAAGTGGCCCTCATAATAGATTCATATGGTGGCTTAATTTTATTTCTAGGGAAGTGTTCCATTCCTTTCTTTAGTGGAAATTTGAATCTTATATTACCTTCTTTCATATCAATAATAGCACCAATAGTTCGTAGGAAAGGCTTACCAAGTATTATAGAACAAGACGGATTGCATTCGATATCAAGCACAATAAATTCCACGGGCACATAATTTCTATTAGCAAGAATAAGCACATCATTTATTCTACCAAATGGTTTCTTAATAGTAGAATCCTCTAAGTGCAAGTTAAGGGAACATTCATTTAAATCAGTAAGGCCTAGCACATCACATAGAGATTTTGGTATAGTAGAAACACCAGCACCCAAATCACACAAAGCATTAAATTAATAATCTTTGATTCTAATTTTAATAGTAGGTTCCCATTCATCATGCAATTTTCTAGGAATAGAAACTTCCAACTCAAGTTTTTCTTCATGAGCTTTTATCATAGCTTCTACAATATGATTAGTAAAAGCCTTATTTTGTTCATAAGCATTCGGAGAGCTAATCATGGATTGCAACAAGGAAATACATTCAACAAAAGAGCAATTATCAAAATTAAATTACTTGTAATCCAAAGTAGTGGGCACATCACTATTTAAAGTTTTGACCTCTCCAAACCCACTTTTTTCATTTTTATCATTAAGATCATCACCCTCCGAACAATTGGGACGTCTTCTAGCTAAAGTTGATTCATCTTCAGTCCCTTTTTCATCAGGTTTTATTTTACTAAATAAATATTCAATATGTGTGACACCAATCATTTTAATATCTTCGTCATTACTACGATTAAAACCGGGTGGAATAGCTTTTTCTAGGAATTCTCGCTTGGCTCTCAACCTAGCGGTCCTTTCTTTACTTTCATTAATAGAAACATGGATGGCTTTAATAGACTCATTTATATCGTGTTTAGGTAGAAAAATTTTAATTTTGAGATTTTCCACATCATGAGCAATTCTATCCATGTTCCTAGACATTTCATCAACTCTATTCAATTTTTCTTCTATCATAGCATTCAAATTCTTTTGAGAATTAATAAATTCTTTAATGTTGCTTTCAAGATCAGTAGGTATCCTATTATTATTATTATAAGAATTACCATAGAAATTACCATAACTATTAGAGGAATTTTCGGGAAACGATCTAGGATTGAAGTTTCCTTTATAAGCATTGTTGTTGAAATTATTTCTAGAGATAAAATTCTCATGAATATCATCATTATTTTGATCAATCAAAGTAGACAATGGAACATCATTAGGATCAACATGAACATTTTTACTAGCAAGCATTTTCATAATAGCATCCATTTTATCACCCAAAGTAGAGATTTCTTCAACAGAATTTACCTTCATACCGGTTGGAGTTCTTTCGGTGTGTCATTGAGAATAATTTGTCATAATATTATCAAGAAGTTTTGTAGCTTCCACCAATGTAATTTCCATAAATGTACCTCCTGTAGCAGGGTCTAGAAGATTTCTAGAAACAAAGTTTAGTCCCGCATAAATTTTTTGTATGATCATCCATAAGCTTAAACCATGAGTGGGACAATTTCTTATCATTAATTTCATTCTCTCCCATGCGTGTGCAACATGTTCTTGCTCAAGTTGCTTAAAATTCATAATTTGATTTCTTAGAGAAATAATTTTTGCGGGAGGAAAATACTTGGCAATAAAAGCATGCTTACACTTATCCCAAGAATCAATACTATTGCGAGGCAAGGATGAAAACCAAGTTTTAGCACGATCTCTTAGAGAGAACGGAAATAATTTCTACTTAATAATATCATTATCCACATCTTTCTTCTTTTGCATATCGCATAATTCAACGATAGTATTAAGATGGGAAGCAGCATCCTCATTAGGAGTTCCAGAAAATTGTTCTTTCATAACAAGATTTAGCAAAGCAGCATTAATATCATAAGACTCCGCACTAGCGGCAGGAGGAGCAATTTGAGTACTAATAAAATCATTATTATTAGTATTTGAAAAGACACACAACTTGGTATTTTCTTGAGACATAGCGACAAAGGAAGCGAACAAGCAAATAAAATATTTTTGTGTTTTTGTAAAAAAAATTAGAAGTGGGGGAGATGAAAAAAAGAGGCAAATGCAAATCAAAAGGCAAATAAAATAAATGCAAGTAAGGGATAGTTTGTGCGAAGGTACTTGATAAGTTTTGATGATGTCTCCCCGGCAAAAGCCCTAGAAATTCTTCCTGCTACTTGTGAGCTGCGTTGGGACTTCCTCGAAGAGGAGAGGATGATGCAGTACAGTAGAGATAAGTATTTACCTCAGTTAAGAACCAAGGTTATCAATCCAGTAGGAGAACCAAGCAAAACCTCTTTAGCAGCACTTGCACACACAAAAGCAAATACTTGCACCCAACGCGAACAAGGGGGTTGTCAATCCCCTCGGCGGTTAATTGCAAGGATTAAATATCATAGTGATAGATAAATTGATAAAGTAAATTGCAAAATAAAATAAAATTAAATAAATTGCAGCAAAGTATTTTTAGGATTTTTGTTGATATAATAATGATAAATGACCCGGGGGCCATAGTTTTCACTAGAGACTTCTCTCTCGAACACATAGCATACGGTGGGTAGAAAAATTACTGTTGGGCAATTGATAGAAAAGTGCATAGTTATGAAGATATTCAAGGCAATGATCATGTATATTGGCATCACGTCCGAGACAAGTAGACCGACTCCTACCTGCATCTACTACTATTACTCCACTCATCGACCGCTATCCAGCATGCATCTAGAGTATTAAGTATAAAACAGAGTAACGCCTTAAGCAAGATGACATGATGTAGACAAAGTAAACTCAAGTAATATGAATAAACCACATCGTTTTATCCTAAATGGCAACAATACAAATACGTGTCTTGTCCCTTTCTGTCACTAGGATATAGAACACCGCAAGATTCAACCCATCACAAAGCACCTCTCCCATTGCAAGATAAATTAATCTAGTTGGCCAAACTAAACAGATAGATCGGAGAGAAATACAAAAGTATAATAATCATGCATAAAAGAGTTCATATAAGACTCAAATATTTCTCATGAATAATCTGATCATAAACCCACAATTCATCGGATCCCAACAAACACACCGCAAAAGAAGATTACATCAGATAGAACTCCAAGAACATCGAGGAGAACTTTGTATTAAAGATCAAAGAGAGAGAAGAAGCCATCTAGCTACTAACTATGGACCCGTAGGTTGGTGGTAAACTACTCACACATCATCGGAGGGGCAGCAAGGTTGATGTAGAAGCCCTCCGTGATCGATTCCCCCTCCGGCAGAGTGCCGGAAAAGGCCTCCAGATGGGATCGTGGAAGAACAGAAGCTTGCGGTGGTGGAAAAGTTTTCTCATGTGACTCTCTGTTGGTGTCCCAATATTAAAGAATTTATAGAAGTGGAATTAGGTCAAAAGGAGTCACGAGGGCCCCACAAGGCATCAGGGCGAGCCCCCTTGGGGCCGCGCCCTGTTGCCTTGTGGCCTCCTCGTGAGGATTCTGGCCTCCTCCCGAAGCTTCCAGGGTCTCTTTTGTCCACAAAAAAATCATCAAAAAGTTTCGTGGCATTTGGACTTCGTTTGGTACTGAGTCAATAGGTTAATAGGTTAGTCCCAAAAAATGATATATAATTGCATATAAAACATCCAAGATTGATACTATAATAGCATGGAACAATCAAAAATTATAGATACGTTGGAGACGTATCAAGGACTCGCTATGCCCAATTGACAACTTTTGGATTTTGCCGCTAAAGGGAATTTTATTGAAAGTGATGCTAATACTGCCTATGAGAGAATAGAGGGGATAGTGGAACTCCACCTCCATAAAAAGGGTTCAGTTACACTCAAGAAGGAATCCAAATACTAGAAAAATTAGGGGATATGCATAAAATTTTAATTGAGTTACAAAAATCTAATGAACCGCTCAAAGCCCTTAGTGGAAACCTTGTGAATTCCCTTCTTAGCGTTTGCAACAAGAGGCTTGATAACCTAGATAATAAAATTGATTATGTCTCTGAGAATAATGGGAAACGTAAAGAACCTCTGGGACTTGAGAACAACCCCTCTAAGTTGGCAAAATCTAAGGACGATAATACTTGAAACAATGCATTATGCCTAGCTAGGGGCATAAAACAATAGCTCTTGTTGGGAGGCAACCCAATATTTATCTTTATTGCAAATTTTATTTTTCTCGTATCACACAATTTTAGCTACTGTTATGATTGTGTTTTTATCTTTTAATTAGTGTTTATGCCAAGTAATGCCTTTGGGATGATTTGCATGATAGTATTATTGATGCTGTTTGAAAATAAAAACTTTTGCCTACAGTGCAGGAATTAATATTCTTTACTGGGATGTCAATAATTGCTGAATTTTTTTACAAAGTATTGGAATACAAATTTTTTACATTGTCCTAATTTTTCAGAATTTTTGGAGTTACAAAAGTATGTAGTCAAATATTCCATCATTACAGACTATACTGTTTTAGACAGATTCTGTTTTTATTGCATAGTTTGCTTATTTTTGATGAATCTATCGGGGGCTATAAGTCATGGAGAAGTTAGAAAACAGTAGGTACTATGTAAGAACAATTATGAATCAATTTGCAACAGTACCTAAAGGTTTTGATATGTTTATTATACTAACGGATCTCATGAAGTTTTTGTTGAGTTTTGTGTGCTGAAGTTTTCAAGTTTTGGGTGAGATCACGATGGATGAAGGAATAAGGAGCAGCAAGACCCTAAGCTTGGGGATGTCCAAGGCACCCCAAGTTAATATTCAAGGAAGACCCAAGCGTCTAAGCTTGGGGATGCCCCAGATGGCATCCCGTCTTTCGTCTACAATCTATCAGTAACTCACTTGGAGCTATATTTTTATTCATCTCATGATCTGAGTTTTACTTGGAGCGTCTTGTGCCATAGTTTTATTTTTTTTGTTTGCTTTTTAGTTTGCCACAATCATCTTTTGCTGGACACACCATTCAAGAGGGACACACAATTATCGTGATTTGTTAGAATACTCTATGTCCTTCACTTATATCTTTTGAGTTAGGCAGTTGCTCTAGTGCTTCACTTATATCTTGTAGAGCACGGCGGTGGTTATATTTTATAGAAGTAATTGCACTCTCATGCTTCACTTAAATCTTTTTGAGAGTCTCATAAATAGTAATGGCAATTTGCACGTGTTATAAGAATGGTCCTGATATGATAGGTATTCAAGGGGGATATAATAAAAACTTTCATGTAGATCACTAAATATGAAGTGCATGGTTTGATTTTATTTATGTCGTAATATGAAAGGATATAGGTTCATGATCATTGGTTAGTAGAAATATCGGTATTAAAGTTTGTTATTTACTATTAATCTAAGTATTGGTTGTGGCATGGTGAGGAGGTTCGAGCATTTATAGGTCTGAAATGAAATCCTTGAGTGATGTTACAATCGGGGGCGCGCGATGGTTAACTCCTACCAACCTCCTCCCTAGGGGCATGCGAGTAGTACTTTGCTTCGAGGGCTAATAGGCTTTCACAATAAGCATGTGAGTTCTTTATGACTAATGTGAGTCCATGGATTATACTCACTCCTACCTTTCCGCAATTTGCTAGCATCTTCGGTACCGTGCCTTGCCCTTTCTCACCTCGAGAGTTGGTGCAAACTTTGCCGGTGCATCCAAACCCCGTGATATGATATACTCTTTCACACATAAGCCTCCTTTTACCTTCCTCAAAACAGTCACCATACCTACCTATTATGGCATTCCCATAGCCATTCCGAGATATATTGCCATGCAACCTCCAACGTTTCGTTTATGTGACACACATCTTCATTGTCATATTGATTTGCATGATCATATAGCTGACATAGTATTTGTGGCTCAGCCACCGTTCATCAATTTTTTATACATGTTACGCTAGATCATTGCACATCCTGGTACACTGCCAGAGGTATTCATATAGAGCCATATTGTTTTAGTATCGAGTGGTAATATCGAGTTGTAAGTAAATAAAAGTTTGATGATCATCATTATTAGAGCATTGTCCCAGGGAGGAAAGGATGATGGAGACCATGATTCCCCCACAAGTCGGGATGAGACTCCGGTTGAAAAAAAAGAGGTCAAAAAGAGCCCAACAAAAAAATGATGAGAAAAAAGAGAGAAGGGGCAATGTTACTATCTTTTTCCACACTTGTGCTTCAGAGTAGCACCATGTTCTTCATATAGAGAGTCTCCTGAGTTGTCACTTTCATATACTAGTGGGAATTTTTTGTTATAGAACTTGGCTTGTATATTCCGATGACGGGCTTCCTCAAATGCCCGAGGTCTTCATGAGCAAGCAAGTTGGATGCACACCCACTTAGTTTCAGTTTGATCTTTCATACACTTATAGCTCTTAGTGCATCCGTTGCATGGCAATCCCTACTCCTCGCATTGATATCAATTGATGGACATCTCCATAGCCCGGTGATCCGCCGAGTTGATGCGAGACTATCTTCTTCCCTTTTACCCTTATTGATCTCTATCACCGCATTCTATTCCACACAGTGCTATGTCCACGGCTCGCGCTCATGTATTGCATGGGAGTTGAAAATGCTGAAGCGCGTTAGAAGTACGATCCAATTGCCTAGTTTAACACTGGGGTGCTCATGATTTATATATTTGCGGTGAAGACGGAGTCATGCCATGCTAATATGATAAAGTGAGTAGGGATAATACTCGTTATGGATCGTATATTTTGAAAGTTTAATGATTATGCTTCTTATTATGTTGATATTATTATTTCATCGCTTCGCAATATTTATACCGTAAAAGAGATTACATAATAGACATGTTAGGTAGCATTCCACATCAAAAATTCTGTTTTTATCATTTGCCTACTCGAGGACGAGCAGGAATTAAACTTGGAGATGCTTGATACGTCTCCAACGTATCTATAATTTTTGATTGTTCCATGCTATTATAGTATCAATCTTGTATGTTTATTATGCATTTATATGCTATTTTATATCATTTTTGGGAACTAACCTATTAACCCAGTGCCTAGTGCCAGTTGCTGTTTTTGCCTATTTTTGGTTTTTCAGAAAATCAGTACCAAACGGAGTCCAAACACTACGAAACTTTTTGACGATTTTTTTTCTAGACATAAGAGACCCTAGAAGCTTCGGGAGGAGACCAGAAGGCAAATGAGGAGACAGCAAGGCAACAGGGCGCGCCCTGGGGGGTAGGCGCACCCTGATGCCTTGTGGGCCTCTCGTGGCTCCGTGTGACCTAATTCCACTTCTATAAATTCTCTAATATTGGGAAACCAACAGAGAGCCACCCCAAATACTTTTTCCGCCGCCGCAACCTTCTATTCTTCCGCGATCCCATCTGGAGGCCTTTTCCGGCACCCTGTCGGAGGGAGAATCAATCACAAAGGGCTTGTACATCAACCTTGCTACCCTACCGATGATGTGTGAGTAGTTCACCACAGACCTACGGGTCCATAGCTAGTAGCTAGATGGCTTCTTCTATCTCTTTGATCTTCACTACCATGTTCTCCTCGATCTTCTTGGAGTTCTATCCGATGTAATCTTCTTTTGCGGTGTGTTTGTTGGGATCCGATGAATTGTGGGTTTATGATCTGAATATTTATGAGAAGTAATTGAGTCTTTTATGAACTTTATTATGCATGATTGTTATAATTTTGTATTTCTCTCCGATCTATCTGTTTGGTTTGGCCAACTAGATTGATTTATCTTCAGTGGGAGAGGTGCTTTGTATTGGGTTTAATCTTGCGGTGATCTATATCCCCGTGACAGAAAGGGACAAGACACGTATTTGTATTGTTGTCATTAAGGATAAAACGACTGCGTTTATTCATATTGATTGGGTTTACTTGGTCTACATCATGTCATCTTCCTTAAGGTGTGACTCTGTTTGTTATGAACTTAATACCATAGATGCATGCTGGATAGCGGTCGGTTGGTGGAGTAATAGTAGTAGATGCATGCAGGAGTCGGTCTACTTGTCTCGGACGTGATTCCTATATACATGACCATTGCCTTGAATATCGTCATAACTATGCGCTTTTCTATCAATTGTCCAACAGTAATTTGTTTACCCACCGTATGCTATGTGTTCGAGAGAGAAGCCTCTAGCGAAAACTATGGCCCCCGGGTCTACTTAAATCATATAAAAAAACCTAAAAATACTTGCTGCAATTTATTTGCTTTTATTTTACTTTGCAATTTATCTATCTACCACTACAAGATTTAATCCTTGCAAGTAACGAGTTCAAGGGGATTGGCAACCCTCTTGCTCGCGTTGGGTGCAAGTATTTGCTTTTGTGTGTGCAGGTGCTGCTCACAAGGCTTTACGTGATTCTTCTACTAGTTCGATAACCTTGGTTCTCACTGAGGGAAATACTTATCTCTACTGCACTGCATCTCCCCTCCTCTTCGGGAAAAATTCCAACGCAGCTCACAAGTAACAACCGGCGGGCTCCGCTGCCAGCCGGAGACGATGACAGCAGGGCCCTGCCCTCACTCATTTTTTCATTGTACCCTGGGATGCCAGGCTATAAGACCTCCCAGGAGCCCCCCAGAGCGGACGAGGTGGAGGCGGAGAAGGCGGTGGAGGAGGAGGAGGAGGCGGGGAGGAGGCGGCTCGAGGAGGCATACGAGGAGGAGGAGTAGATGATGCAGGAGGAGGAGGCGGACAAGGCGGACGAGGAGGGGGACGAGGAGGACGAGTAGGACGAGGAGGAGGAGGAGTGGTGGTCGACGGAGGAGACAGATGCGTAGGAGGGAAGACGGCTGGAGGAGGTGGAGGAGAAGTAGCATCCTTACGTAGAGCAGCCCGGAGTAGAGCACCTCTTTCTTCTCCTGGACCCTCTGATGCACTGCTTCGCCAGCCTCAGGAGGAGGATGCACGACGGCTGGAGGAGGAAACAGAGGATGGGGAGGAGGCGAGTGAGGAGGAGGAGGATGAGGAGGATGAGGAGGAGGTGGTGGAGGACGACGCCGCCGAGAGGAGGCTGGTTGTTCGTCAGGTTTCTGAGGGTGGGGATGGACCCTCACGAGTGATGGAGCACCACGAGGTGAGCGGCTCACAGCCGGGCGGTTCGACTATCAGCACTACTTCCACACGGAAAGTGTGGCTGCGTGGTCCTTCAAAGCTTCTGAAACGTCCTTATGTGCATAGAAACGTGTTGATTAAACCAGTGGGAGAGAAGTAAGTGGTTATATCGACTCATCCCATATAAATTGTACCTCTGTCATTTCATCACATATAATATGACTTCACTCTTCCTAAAGCAGGAGCTTAATAAAAGCTGGTGAGAGGCGTCCGCCACGTTCGCTGAGTGGCATCATCGGGGGTCTTTGTAGGTTAAATTATTCTGGACTGGTCAATTTGCCGAACGGTATCATTGAGCCAGCTTGGTCATGGGATCACTACAAACACGCTCCGGATTTCCTGGATATGCGTCAGAGGGTTTATGATACCAGAGCCTTGCGAATGGTCAACGATTTCTGGGTATGTCCTTTCAAACACCGCAATGTCAATACCAAAAGGTTTAAATTTGCCATAGTCATGATTTTACCCTTCTCACATGTATGCATGTTTGTAGGATTTCTTTACATGCGTAGATGGTGAGAAGGATCGCGCCAATGTGGTGGTTGAGAATATTGCCAAGAAACTAGTCAACGACATGCACTATGAGGAGCGCGTCCGGTTAGTGGTCAAGTATCACGCGGACTATCTCAACCAGAAGATTTCCAAACAGGAGGCTCGAGGGAAGCATCTTACACGGGACGAATACTTCAAGGCAAGTGACGATGGATGCTTGTTATTCCCTACATTACCGCAAATTAGATTCCTTACTAAGATGCATTTGTTTACTTATTACAGGTGATTCCTCGGTGGTGCGCTGACAAACGTCCGTGCTGGGAGAAGATCGTCGAATGGTGGACGGATCCAGGGTGGCAGGATGAACACAAGGTAATAGGGGAACGGCGTAAGTTGATGGGTTGTCCAGGACACCGTCAAGGCAACCTCACCATCCCAGGTGTCGTCTCCAAACATGTAGGCAACAACGTCCTTTTCTTTTCATCATGTTCTCTTTCATTTGTGAGCATTCCCTTGATTGTTTGGATCGCTTTCTTTTGGAGAGAGAAGACACTGGCAAGGACATCTCTTTCTTCGAGGCGTGGACCATCAAACGTACCAAAGACGACAAGGACAAGGACCCTCTCCACCCGGAGAGGGACTGGATCAGCTCTAAAGCCTGGTCAGATGGGGAGAACTACACCAAAAAATTGAAGGAGACGTACGGGCAAGAGGATGATCCTCACGTGGTGCCATTTGACCCTCTTGTGGCCATTGCCGCGGCAGGCGGTAGACCGAATGGGCGGATGGCGGTTCACGTCGATTCTTGCATAACCTCCTCCCTTCCGAGAGTCAACACGCTCCGTGCTATGAGTACTGGCTCTACTCCTACCATAGAGCGTCACGTACCACATACCGTGGCCATTATTGAGGAAATTCAGGTCAGTGCTTCTTCATTGATCCTTCACGGTCCTGCATGCTTGCATTTCAACACGAATGACATTTGCATTGCCATATTGTAGACCCGGCTGAATGACACCCAGAAAGAACGAGATGAAGACCGGGCTAAACTGAAGGCACAAGATGATCTATTCAAGTCTTTACAACATATGGTGGCCAATCTTTATTCTATGCAAGGTAAACCAGTGCCAGAAATGGCAGCGTCGCCAGAGTGGAACATTGTGAGTTTCGTTCGAACTATTTCTATCACCATTTTCGGCATTACCATATGCATTCATCTTATTGGGTCAATCCATCACAGCTCAATCACTCACAAGGGTCGAACAATGCTCCGGTAGTTCCACCTCAAGTTGGTGGAGTTGGGGAAGAAAACGGAATGACGCCTTCTGATGTTGATGTTCCCACTCTCCGATCTCCAAAACCGTGTGAACTTCATGTTATGTTGTGTTTGAAACTGTTCCTTGTATGTGCTTGAGAACTATTGCATCTTGTATGATCTTGAGACTTGTGAACTTGTGGTAGTCGAGTGTGCATGACAACTATTTCACCTTTTATGCACTATTGCTTTTATGTGGGATATTCTTGAGAATTATTGCTTTTTTTCAATGATGCGCTATATGCTGCTGCTGTATATGTTTTGCTGTAGGAATGAAACAAAAGCGCAAAAAAAGGACTGCTGGGCAAAACATTACCGCGGCTCTCGGCAAAGCCTATGAAACTGGAGCAGGATACAACCTTTACCGAGAGGGACGCTCGGTACAAGATACCAACCTGTAGAACCTGACACCTTTACCGAGAGGCCTCTCGGAAAAGGATACCAACCTGTAGCGCCGCCTGACATCTTTACCGAGAGCTTCCGACACTCGGCAAACATATAAGGTTTGCCGAGAGCAACTCTCGGTGTACTACAGGCTCGGCTGTCAGGTCGTAGCCACGTGGCTCTTTCCTACTGGCTTCCCTTACCGAGGGCGGCTCTCGGCAAAGATGGCGCTCGGCATATTCTGCGGGACCCACATGTCAGGAGCTGGACACGTGGCTCTTTCCTATTGGCGGTCTTTGCCGAGGGTGGCTCTCGGCAAAGATGGCGCTCGGTCTTTTGTTCGGGACCCACATGTCAGGAGCTGGACACGTGGCCCTTTCCTATTGGCGGTCTTCGCCGAGGGTGGCTCTCGGCAAAGATGGCGCTCGGCATATTCTGCGGGGCCCACATGTCAGGAGATGGACACGTGGCTCTTTCCTATTGGCGGTCTTTGCCGAGGGTGGCTCTCGGCAAAGATGGCGCTCGGTCTATTGTTCGGGACCCACATGTGAGGGCTGGACACGTGGCTCTTTCCTATTGGCCGTTGTTGCCGAGGGTGGCTCTCGGCAAAGATGGCGCTCGGTCTATTCTTCGGGACCCACATGTCAGGAGCTGGACACGTGGCTCCTTCCTATTGACCGCCTTTGCCGAGGGCCCCTCTCGGCAAAGAACCGCCGTCCCCGTCTGCCGTCCGTTAGCTACTTTATTTTGCCGAGAGGGGCTGTTTGACACTCGGCAAACTCTTTGCCGAGTGTCCGCGTTTTCGCTCTCGGCAAATTCCTGTTTGCCTGAGAGGTGTACGCCGGGTGGCTTTTGCCGAGTGCAACTCTCGGCAAAGGCTTTGCCGGCGGTTATTGGCCCTTTGCCGAGTGTCCATGGCACTCGGCGTACAGCGATATTCCAGTAGTGAATATCATTTGGATGGCCAGCTCAAGATATACATTGATATGATGAGAAGGTCTCCTATTTTTTGTGGTTGTGACAGTCACGCTAATCTTGCTCTCAAGTTGGTCGAAACTAAGGAACATTTACATTTTCCTTTGGTTTACCGACTCATCAAACTTGCTTTGATATTGCCAGTAGCGACAGCATCGGTTGAAAGAGTTTTCTCAGTCATGAATATCATAAAAACAGATTTGAGAAATAAAATAGCTAATGATTGGTTGAATGATATGATGATATGCTATGTTGAGCGAGATATATTTGCTGGAATTGATGACAAGAAGATTATAGTACATTTTCATGGCTTGAGGGAACGTAGAGGCCATCTACCACAACCTCCCCGTATCATTACAACTTAGGTAAATACTTTTCTTATCTACTGTTTCAAACTATTAGCTTGTGCAATATAGATATATTGATATGCAGTTTGTGCACTGGTTGTAGGTGCCAATTAGACTCAGATATTTTGGGCCAGAGAATGAATGATTCAAGCAGCTAGAGTCCATGTTAGTAGTCCTCGTGCACCATGTTGTATTTTGTGATTTTTGGTGCTTACTTCATGTGTTGAGAACAATTCTGGAACTACTTTGGATCATTAGCTGGTTTTTAGAGTACATGTAGCTTCATATTTTGTAAGTTATGTTGATTTTCAGAGTGCACTTGCGTTCATATTTCTGAAGTTAGTTTTTCCGCCCCTGGTAACTTGAATTCCGGGATCCACCACTGCGAAAGAGAAATTGTAAAATGTACAGTGTTGTGCGTGCATGATACACGGCCTGTTCTGATTGGACTGAGACTTTTCCACGAGTCAAACGGCTGCTTCTGATTGGTCGGCCAGCGTTTTCATCACATGGCTCTCATATTTATGCATCCCAGCATATCATTTTAGAAGTTTTAGACCTGCGCCTTACAATAACGCCTCCCCTGTCACTGTCATTGTTGTCGAGGAAGTTGTGGCGGATGAGCCAGCTGGGTTGCGGCTGTCACTGTCGTCGTCGAAGTCGCTCGCTTCCAAGTAAACCACCGCCACCTGTTGAGCTCAAGGTTGCCAAAGCCCGCGACCCGGACAACTGTCGGCGAAGAAAAAACCAACGTATCCTCTGGCTCCCGAAGATCGATGTGACGACCAAATTAATCACTATTCAGAGCGAGCGAGCAGCCAAAAAGGGGCAACTCAGGCGGCAGCAAGACCTTCGCTTCAAAGAGGTTAGTTGCTTTTGCTTCCGCGCATCTTCGATCTTGTCTTCTAGATTGCTTCTGAGCAGAATCTACAACTTCTGTTCTGTTCTGCGTACGCGTAGACTATGGTAAGGGAAAAAGATTTTCGTTTTCAAGTTAAGAATTTCTTGCGTCCCCTTGCCATATCCGGCCGGGACTTCCCTGGAATATCAAACATACCGGGATTTGTTTTGAAAATTCCGGGCAAATACAGAGATTAATTATGCCGTTGAGATCAAAATACTGCAGCCGAGTTTTGAAAATTGGAGTTTCGCCTCCAACAGAACATACACAACGGACTATATAAAAAACTAGGATCCATCTCTTCATCAGCTGCCAACACACAAAGAACCTCAGCTGCAGAAATTGAACCTTGAGCGCCCATCGCCCTGCTCTGCTGCCAGCGAGATGTCAGAGGAAACTGATGTCTTTCAGTCTAGGTGTTATAATCGTATCTGTAATTTAGGGGATCTGATGGTTATCAACTTTACCACGATCATATAGATAAATAATCAGTATCCATGATAATGTTGAAGATGTATGAACTTTTTTTTGTCACCAAAATGTTTTAAAGCTTACACAACGATCCGGTGTTATAATCATATAGATAAATAATTTGTATCCATCTGATACTGTTGGTGATAAATCTTTTGATTATCGATTTACAGGTATCTACATATTGCCGAGAGAGGGGTAGTACAGCACATTCATATCAAGTAGCACATGCGCCAAAATTGCGATTCATTGTGTGCAGCCCCAAAGTAAGTGGAGGCCCACAATAAAGGAGATTATGGAGAACTTGAATGATATGGAAACTCAGGATTTGAGCAAGGTATGATCGCTAATTAACCACGTCTACATATTACCGGTTCCTAAAATATTACAGCATTTGATGAACCAAAAAGGTAACGGAAGTACTCGACATGAGGCTGACATTGGTGGATTTTGGGCGTCAGCTGCATACCCTCCTGGAATAAATTTCCTGCCTCTACACAAATATCAAGAATAAATGACTTTTGTAGATAAGCTTCTGTCTCCAAAATGAACTATCACTACTGGAATTTTCCTATACGCAGGGTGTTAGGCCCTTTGCCGAGTGTTTCTGGCACTCGGCGTCTGTGACAATTCTAGTAGTGTATGTTATCAATAAGTTTGTATCGGTTAGAAAAGTAATAATAAGCTGTTATGATAACAGCCCGAGGCCCACTATATATTATTGAGTTGATGGACGGCAGTTGAAACTGAATACTCAACTGATGTTGATGCTCCTCTACTGTAATATAAGCAGCAATGTACACCGGTGTCATTCTCTTCGATCTTCATGGTCTTTTTCTATACTCGTAACCATGTCAATACCCACGGCATGGTCCCAGAATGCTATTCTATTTTGCGTCCTGACTAAATCCCAGGAGAATCAAGAGGAGACAGAACTTAGTTTAAATAATTTATATAGGGGGCGGCTCTAGTCTAATCTTGATCGACTTATATTAATTAAGGGCGTGGCTAACAGTCAATCGACTGAAAACTGGTTTTGGGTCAGTCGATCATTTTGGACCTTCAGATGCAAAATCAACAGCGAGATCGTGTTCTTAAACCTCCGGCTCATCTTCCTCCTCTAACCACCTCGCGTACCACCGATCGGGCCGCCTGCTGCCGCCCCCCGCGGCCGGCAGCGCTCCCACTACGGCCTCACAGCACTGCCCTCCCCTGAACCGCCCCCACCGCCAATCTTGCTGCCGCCCCTGCCATCCCTCTAGCCCCGGGCGATGACCAGTTTTCCTCCGGCAAACTTGCACCACCGCCGTGCTTCCGCCCCCCACCACCGCCGTGCTGCCTTCCCCACTCCCCCACCCTAAGATAGATGATGGGGTAGCCTGCCAGCGAGCTTCTTCCTCTCCTCCGGCAAGCTTCTACCTCCCCTCCAGCAGTTTCTCCCTTCTAGCGAAATCGACTGACCCAAAATCAAAACACAGGTGACTGATATGTAGCTATTGTGATTAATTAATTCATGCCCATGTCCTGTATTCTTGTGTATGTGCCAGGGTCTCCATGCCATCACCGTGAATTCCTCGTGCGGGAAGTCAAGCTCCCTCCCTGCTCCAGACAATATTTCCAGTGCTAGTTCAGGTACATACGGACATCCAATACAATAAGTCAGGAGTGATCATCAAGAACATGCAT
Organism: Elymus sibiricus; assembly: GCA_039707655.1. NCBI lineage: Eukaryota > Viridiplantae > Streptophyta > Magnoliopsida > Poales > Poaceae > Elymus > Elymus sibiricus. The sequence continues at coordinate 440,321,269 of CM077676.1, forward strand.
GCTACGAAATATATGTAAGCTGCCTGTATGAATGAATTGACCATATTGGTTTGCAGGAAGGGGGTCACTGGACGTGGTGATTGTGTATGCCTTTGACTGCAATGACAAGACACAATAGTAGAGTTAAATTGGTCCTGTTTACAGGCCAAAGCACTAAAAGACATGACTATATATCAGGACGTGACTACTAACAAAAAAATTCAACTTAAGAAAAAAAATTCTATCAAGTGTGACGCTGACGTACACATGTGTCGCTGCGCTCATGTATATCTTCTACTTGCTGTAATGCTTAGCACCGCACTGATTATATGAGGGCGACAGGACGGCCGGGACGATGGCAGCCGTTCTGTCTAGTTCAGGCTATAATTGCTCCTCGATGTGCATTAATCATCTAGGAATTGATTGGCTTAAGAAGATATCAAGATAACCAAGATATGCAACGAGGTGGGAGGATCAGCCTTAACTGCTAGGACAGATCTAAGTCAAAATCTTTGTGTCGGTCATTTACCTGTCCTCATCTGACTCTAGCTTTTTTACCACCTTGGTCACGTCCTTCACCTTCACCACCATCCAGGGCGCTCTCAATCAGTGCAATCCGTCTCTTCCACCCGCCTCAGTGCATCCTCGCAGGCGCCGCGGGCATCACTCGGCCATTGATCTCGCTGGCGTTCACATGCACCTGATCGCGAGCGGCATGAGGCAGCACACGGCTGACGGCTATGTGAGGGTCGGATTGCTGAAGCTGAGCACGCCTATGCGCTGGCCATGCAGCTGAAGCTGTTGCATATGACTGTCTATCGAACATGAAAGAACAGGAGTGAGGACATGGCGTTAAGATATCAAGGAGCAGGACGCCGCGACCGTAAGGCAGAGGCTGGTTCTTCCTCGCTTCAGCTCACGTTTTTGACAATGGAGAACATGCAGATTAATCTTGCATGCGATGGGAAAGGTAGTTTGTGCCTTGCACGCTTTTAGGAGATAAGTAAGGCATGATTATCTTAAAGAAATAGATATAGTTTCTTTGCTTTGCTGTTTTGTACTCACGCGTGGAAGCATACATTTCTTTTACCGATGGGAAAAGGAGTTTTTCGGTTGTATGTTTTCAAATTGAAAAAAATAGTTACCTGATTTTATTTAAATCTAAGCCGTAATAGATAAATTGGGATGTGATTTTTTTTACCTTCTATTTTCAGAACCAAGAATTGAAACGGTTAATCTACACCGTAATAAATCGGTCCCCCAGATTAACGGCTCGTAAAATCTGATTAACGTGGGAATTTATAGGGAGTCTAGAATTAGTATATGTACAGATAGATAGATATAGATATAGATAGATAGATAGATAGATAGATAGATTATAGATATGTTATAAATAGTCATTTAAGGTTAACTGGTTGGCCTGCCTAAGAGCCATGATGAAAAAAACACCTCCTATTTTAATTTCTTTCCTTGTTTGAAAAAACCCCTCATACAATTTATTTGCTGACTTGTTTACAATGCTTTCATTTGCAGGTGAGTGCTTCTTGTAAAAGAAAAGATGCATTACTACAAAGGCACCATGACAAGATTGTGTCGCAATTAGAGAATGGGGAGATTCTTAAAGGAAGAGGCAAATATCAAGAGACAACTTTAGCAAGACCTGGTGATACGCGATGGGGATCTCACCATAGAACATTGATTCGGTTCCAACAAATGTGGGATTCGGTGATTCAAGTGTTACATGCTATTTCTCATGATGGGGAAGATGCGGATGATAGAGGCAAAGCATCAGGTTTGATGACATCTATGGAGGTCTTTGAATTTGTTCTCATCTTACATTTGATGCTTAAAGTTCTCGGTTTGACTAATGACTTGTCACAAGCATTGCAATAAAGGGATCAGAACATAGTAAGTGCAATGAACATGATTGTGTCTGTGAAAAGTTTATTGCAGCAGTTGAGGGATGAAGGATGGGAGCCACTTTTGGAGGCCGTCGCTTCCTTTTGTATTAAAAGAGAGATACCAGTGCCTGCTATGAATGAGAATATTCCAGCAAGGGGTTACCCAAGGAGTTCCCGCAAAATGGTTAGTTGCTTCCATCACTACAAGATTGAAATATTCAATGAGGTGCTTCATAGAAACATAGCTGAGATGAACAATCGATTTAGTGAAACTTCTACAAGGTTATTGATATGCATCGCAAGTCTAGATCCTAGAGACTCATTTAGCAGATTTAATCATGAGAATCTACTTGAGCTAGCATCTATTTACTCAGTTGACTTTGATCCAGAAGAACAATCACTACTGGAATTTCCTTATATGCCGGGTGCCAGGCTCTTCGCCGAGAGCCAAAACACGGACACTCGGCAAAGTAAACAACGCCGAGAGCCACACTCGGCAAACCTGGCTTCACGGCAACTAGCTGACGTTGCCGTCACGGGCTCACGGCGAACAAGCACCGCACGGCAAACGGGGCAGACGCCAAGAGCCACACACGGCAAAGAGAAGCCACGTGGCATGCCCGTTCGGAACTGACGGCGCCGTCACTTGGTTTACCTATATCGAGAGCCGCTACATTTTTCCTACCTGACATGTGGTCCCACTGGTCACATTTATCAGTAAAAGTTTTAAATTATTTGCTAAATCTTTAAAAAGAATAATATGACGATGTCTTTGCTAAGAGCCATGCTCGGCAATGCTCGATATATGACTGTTGACTAAACCCTTCGGAACTGACCAGTGGGACCGGGTGTTCCACATGGCATCTGACATTTTACCGAGCGCCATCGCCCACGGGAAAGAGTGGCACCACTGTAGTAGTAAAGTGCTCAGCTGACTCCTTTTCCGAGAGCAACACTCGGAAAATGAGTGGCGCAACAGTAGTTTCAGTTCTCAAACGACCCCTTTTCCGAGAGCTGCTCTCGGTAGTCTATCATTTTCCGAGTGTTGCTCTCGGAAATGTGTCCCATTGCTTCTGTTGCTAAGCTCTTTCTTATCTGATCCCTGCAACTGAAAACAACTACAGTGCAATTTCTGTATATAAATGCAGTGCAGAAAATGTTATCAGAACAAATGAACGTGGAGCTCCTAGCTCCCTAGAAATTCATGGAGCAACCCATCACACACATAGGCATAATTTAAAGTAGTCCACATATATAGGCGAATGTTTCATACTAGTACACATCACACACAAGTTCGCAAATTCATACATATGGTTAACTTATGGAAGTTCACTACTTGCAAAACACGTGCACGTCACATAGAAGTTCACATGTTCATACAACATCTTGAGGAGGAGGAGGGGCATCATTTCCATCGGGTTAAGATTCCGGAGGAGGAGGAGGAGGAGGGGCATCATTTCCACTGCTTCGAGATTGCATAAGAACCTATAAGAGTAGAGTCACGTGAGCATTGTTCGTTGCTATATAATGAATGTTCTACTCTAGTTTAGAGAATGTTCTACCTGTAGTTGATTCTCGGGCAGCATCAACCTATCGTTCATGTCTGCTCGTTCCTTATTTCTGCTCTCCTGCTCAGCCAGCCGCCTTTGCTCCTCTTCAGCAGCCCGCTGGTCCATTAAATCTTGTAATATGGCATTAGGCTCATATAGGTTGCAAGGGTGCTATTTCGAGGCATGGACATAAATGAATGGTTATGATGCTAACCTTGAGACGCGCTATCTCACGTGACGAGGCGGTTGGGCGACTCCGTATGGACGGAGTTGAGCTTGTGCTCGAAGCGCGTATCTCGTGGAGCTTGCGATGCGAGGAGGTGGCGATCGCCCTGTTGCAAAGGAGGTGGTGGCCATGGCCCTTCCCCTCGCCAGCAATGATGAGCAGCACAGGATCAAGGGGCTTGGACATAGGTTCGGCATCCTGCCCGTGCACCTCCTGGAAGACCTCTTTGAAGGTCCCGTACTTCTCCTGCGCCGACAAGTTGCAGAACTCGGCGCCATCCTTCCCCTTGTGGCCTTCTTTCTAGGCCTCCAGGATGTGGACCGGGTGACCAAGCGTCACCTCCTGCAAAATTAACCATCAAGTTTAATGAACGGAGATGCACCGTGCGAAAAAGTTAACATCTTAATCCACATACCATGTGTTGCTTCAGAGTGGTTATGTTCCGGCTCCCCTGGACATGAGCCGGGCCTGGCATTTTGGCGCGATCGTTTCCCTTCTCCACATGCTGCGCCTGCCATGCCGGGTCACACAACATGTCAACCAGGGCCTCCCAACAATCGGCCTTCATCCAGGGTTCCCTCACCTAGTCAGACAAAATCAAATCATTGAGTAACAAGAGGCAGATGAATCAAAGTACTAGCAACCAATGTAGTCACTTACCACTGACAAGTATTCTTCTCTCTCCAAGTTGGTCCGGCAAGCAGTCTTCCTCGTCATCTTAAGCCCCTTGTCGTCGAGCGGCCGACACTGCATCACGGCTTTGTACCGCAGCGTGTGCTTGGTGTCGGAGAGTATCTTCCGGGCAGATTTCACAATGCCTTTGGTCGCCTTCTCTTTCTCACCATCCACTCAAGAAAATGCTTCCTACAAGAAAGCATATGGCAGTTAATTACCAGAATTTGGATATGGAAAAATGAAGTGGCGAAGATACTTACAAAAAAACCGTCGATGACCCGGGTGGCCATGGTGACATCATGCTCATCCTTGGTGTGCTGGTAGTGCTCCCAGGTTAAACCTGGCGATGGCGGGTGGTCATCATCCGGCTTGGCCAACCCGGGGAAGTACTTCCTCAAGAGGGAGCCGATGATGTGGTTTGGCAATCGCGCCCCCTTAGGCTTGGCAGGGATAAATTCCCACTGACTGCATGATGAAAAAGACAAGCATATGTGAGTGGAAAAGCTGTGGTATCCAAAATATGTTGCAAATCAAATGCTTACCAATCTCCTCTCGGTGTAATGACAGGACGGTCGCCGGCAGCCGTTGGTTCCGGGACCTTCCCCGGACCACACCCGGATTTCTTCCTCTTGGAAGTGTTGCTCGAGGTAGACCCCGAGCCGTCCGAGGCGACCATGTCGCCCGGCCGGGTAGCGAGCGGATCCGGTACATCAGAGTCCACTCCGACATCATCATCCGATGTCGACTCGGTAGCGAGCTGAAGGGAGCCGAAAGACTCGGTCATGCCAGAGTTGCTGACGTGGGTCGCCCTACCACTCGGGACTCTTCGGTACTTACTAGAGCTCCCCTCAGAATCTGAAAACAAAATAAAATGTATTAATAACTAAAACGGAGAGTAATCTGAAAATAAAATAAAATACAATTATAAATAACTATAACTTGGTTCCATTGCTAAGCTAAATTTTGGTTCCTAAGCAAAATTTTAGTTCATAAGCAAAATTTGGTTCCTAAGCAAAATTTAGACTAGTTAGTATACTAAAAAAAGGAAACTGCAGACTAATATCAGCGAGATCTCAAACCATAAATAACTGCCTTTTCCCACCATTTAAAACAGATCATTCCTATAAGTTTAGAAATACAATTGAAGCTTCTACAACAGCAGAGTGTCTCCGATACAAGACCAACATCAAATAGAAAATAAAAAGGGGGCCTTTCCCTGATATTTGCAAGCACAAGACAGCAAAAAGGCAATGCATAGATTCAGAAAGCAAAGCTCTATGATCAAAATAGATTCCGAATAAATATTTTTGGAAGTTTAAGTGTTCCTGAAAAGAGGGAGTAAACTCACTGAACTACTAACGCAAGTGCAAAGCACATGCATAACTCCATACAAAAGGTAGAATGTAGTTCATGTATCAATTGGGTACTCATGCTTCAATTCAACAAGACCATGAATAACCCGGTTGTCATTTTATCCTACAACTCAGCATGGCCGAAATCGCAATCATTTGTAAACTATGTCAGCTCTCTTGGAAAAGGAAAACCACTAACAACATTTTTCTCCTGGCATTTCATTTTTTTAAATCCCATTTCATTCTGGAAGGAGCTGGATTTCATCAACGACCATCATTCTTCTAAGGATTATGAGATATATTAAACAACAATGCTTGATTGACGAACAAGCAAGCTCATAAAAAAGGGTACTAACATTTTTATGTTTGTGAAAACCAATTCATATTCCTGATTATAATGTTAAGTAGGTTTAGGATCTTTACCGAGAGGCCCTCGTATTTGACACTCGGAAATGGTTCCCGCGGGGACTTAACCAAAATTTTCGCGCTCGCTCGCTCTTTGTTTTCTCTGTCGCCTCCCCCCCCCCCCCCCCCCCCGCGTTCGCCGCCGTCCACCGAGCTCCGCCGCCGCCGGGAGCTCCTACACCGAGCCCCCCACCTCCACCGAGCTCCGAGTTCCGCCGCCGCCGCCGGGAGCTCCCCCACCTCCACCGAGCTCCCTCGCCGCCCCCACCTCCACCGAGCTCCCCGCCCGCCCCCTTGCCCCGTTGGTGAGCCCCTGCTCCATCTCCTTTTTTTTAGATTTGTTTTTTACATTTAGATGTTATATATATATATATGCATTTGTAGTAATTAATGTGTGTGATTGTGTGCTATTGGGGTGTGTGTGTGTGTGATGTGTGTGTGTGTGTGTGTGTGTGTGTGTGTGATGTGTGTGTGTGTTGTGTGTGTGTGTGTGATGTGCTATTGGTGGTGCTGTTGGTGTGTGTGTGATGTGTGTGTGTGTGTGTGTGTGTGAGTGAGTGAGTGAGTGCTATTTGTGTGTGTGTGTGTGTGAGTGAGTGGGTGTTGTGTATGTGTGTGAGTGAGTTAGTGGGTGCAATATTTTTTTGTGAGTGAGTGAGTGATATTGGTGTGTGGGTGTTGGACATATGCTTGACACTACTTTAGATAAACATGTGACTGACACTACTTCATTCTTTCGTGCAGGACATGCATCTATTTTGACAATAGAGAGTGAATTCCGTCGCACGCTTCAAGGGTAATCTCTTCCTATACATGTTTAGGTTTCCATTATTTATAGATCACTTAAATAGTCGCGTAACCTAGGCGTCTCCCGTTCGGAAGGGTTGTATTTATAAATATGCAAGTCTTTGCATATTTATAACCTCAACTCTTTCGAATTGTCCACGTTTTCCATGGACAGCCCGAGGATGTGTAGGCTGGTCGTTTTCATGCCGTACTTCGATCTGAGACCGAATTTTGACAGCGTCTCCTTGTTGTTCTCTGGATACACATCCTCTCGGCTTATTGTCGAGATGTGTATTTGGAGAACAGCGGAGTGGTGCTGCCGAAATTTTGTCTCGAATCGGAGTACGTCATGGAAGCGGACCTAGCCTACACATCCTCGGGTGGGATTAGGACCTATCTTTACCTATTAGATAGCTCAGTGCATGTCGTAAAACTTGATGAAACCACTTGTTACATAAAAAACATTATGTGTGTTTCACATTATATCAGAGGATGGAAGATCGTGAGTGGATGTACACCGGACATCCCAGCATGGAGAGTATGACCCCTGAGTGGAGGTCGAAGACCAATGATTTCCTGGAATTAGTATTTGCTGGAGAAACCCCAGTTCATGGAATTTGGTGCCCATGCACGGAGTGCGATAACCAGGTTGAAAGAGATAAGATTACTATGAGTAAACACTTAGGCAAAAATGGGTTTACGCTAGGCTATTACCGGTGGATCTTTCACGGTGAGACAGAACAGTCCAGAGCGGAGGTGGTGCAACAGCGCACCGGCGAATATGATATTCGGATTGAAAACCTGTTAGATGACATCCGCCGTGCAGATCCGCGGGAGGACCCGGACTCCGAGGAGCCGGCAGAAAGCCCAGAAGAGTATCATGCAGCTTTGTTTGCGGCACAGAAACCCCTTCACGCCCATACAGAGGTTACGCAACTAGATGGCATCGCACGCCTAATGGCCCTGAAGGCAAACCATTGCATAAGCATAATTTGCTTCAATGAGTTTTTGTCCGTTATTGCTAGCCTGCTGCCTAAAGAAAACATATTGCCAAAGAACATGTACGAGTCGAACAAAATCCTCGGTTCACTTAAGATGCCGTATGAGCAAATACATGCTTGTCCAAACGGATGCATGTTATTTAGAAATGAACATAAAGATACAAACTACTGTGTCAAGTGCAAATCCTCTAGGTATATTGAGGTACAAAATGATGATGGTAGCAAGAGGCAGCTCACAATTGCCGTCAATATCCTTCGATATCTTTCATTCACAGAAAGGATCCAGCGGCTTTATATGACCGAGGAAACTGCCCAATATATGAGATGGGCCGCCGAAGGGAAGATGTACAATACAAAAAAGATGCAACATCCACGGGATGGTGAAGCATGGAAGAAATTTGTTCAAATTCATAAAAAAACGGATGAATGGAAGAGTGTAGCTGTTGGGATAACAACTGATGGGTTCAATCCATATGGTTTGATGGCTGCCATATACAACTGTTGGCCAGTATATTTTATCCCCCTGAATCTGCCCCCTGGCGTTTGCATGCAACGACATCACATGTTCCTGACGCTGATAATTGCAGGGCCTAACTATCCAGGGAAGCATATGAGTGTGTACATGGAGCCACTGGTGGACGACTTACTTGTTGCTTGGAACAATGGGGTAAGGACATACGATGCCATTTCAAAGAAGCACTTCAATATGCATATCTGGTACCACACATCGCTACATGACCTACCAGCACATGCGATATTTTGTGGCTGGTGTGTAAAGGGGAAGTGGCCTTGCCCAGTGTGCCGACAGCGTGTGACTTTCATTTGACTGGCTAAGGGTCGCAAGTATGTATGCTTTGACCAACATCGGGAGTTCCTTCGTCTTGATCACCCATACAGACAAGACACTGTGAACTTCCGGAAAGGTGTTATTGTTGATGACCCGCCACCACCTATTATGACCGGTGCCCAGCTTAAGGATGAGTTAGATGCTCTCGAGAAAAATCTCAATGGGAAAGGTTTTGTGGGATATGGAGAGACACCAGTGGACTCACATTCCAAGCTTATGGAGGCTCCCTTACTTTAAAGATCTTCTCCTTCCACACAACATTGATGTAATGCACACTGAAAAGAATATTGCGGAGGCCTTACTCGGCACACTCCTTGACACCGAGAAGTCAAAGGATAACATTCAGGCTAGGATCGATCAAGCCCAGCTATGCAACATGCCAAAATTAAAATTGGTGCCTCGTGCAAAAGGTAATTCTTGGAAGAAGCCACCGGCCCCTTTCACCCCTTCAATGCCCCAAAGGAAGGAAATTCTCCAACGGATTGTGAACAAGTTGTACTTCCCTGATGGATATGCAGCTAATATCATGAGGGGAGTGAATATGGCTACAAAGCGAATAGGGGGCCTCAAGAGTCAAGACTACCATGTATGGCTTGAACGGATAATGCCTGTGATGATTTGAGGGTATGTCAAAGAGGATATTTGGCGAGTGCTGGCGGAGTTGAGCTACTTCTTCCGCCAGCTTTGTGCCAAAGAATTAGATTATGAAGTGGTTGCAAAGTTGGAGGAACAAGCACCTGAGTTGCTATGCAAGTTAGCGAAGGTATTTCCGCCAGGTTTCTTTAATCCGATGCAACATATGATCTTACATCTCGCGTATGAGGCTAGAATGGGAGGACCTGTGCAGTTCCGATGGCAGTATGCACCTGAATGGGAGTTTAAGCATCTTCGTGGCAAATGTAAGAATAAAGCCCGCATTGAAGCCTCCATAGCCGAGGCATACCTGAACGAGGAGGTGGCAACGACCACGACAAAGTACTATCATGATAGTATTCAGACTATGTTAAATCCAGCTCCTCGTTACAATGAGGAACCCACCAGTAATGTTTTCGACCTTAGCCTCTTCGAAGGCCATGGTGGCAAAGCAAGTGGTTCGAAGCGCAAGAACTTTTCACCTACCGAGTGGTCGACTCTTATGATCTATGTCTTGACCAACATGGAAGAAGTGCAGCCGTACATAAAGTAAGTGTAGAACACCTTCATTGGCAACTACTCACTAGTCTTGAGTCCTAACTCGAATTCTTCTCATTGCTATAGGGAATTCCAGAACGAATTCTGGAAGCTACCATGGCCCCCTAGCGACGAAGAATCAACAAACCTTCTTGAAGATACCAATGCTGATGGCGGTTTCATTTCTTGGTTCTCAAGAAAAGTAACTTTCCTAACTTTATGTACACTTCAAATTGTTCTTACTTGCCGGTAATGCTTCCACTAATGAACCAGACAATCTCCTATTAATCTTGTAGGCATACACGGAGGTTGATATGTACGCCAAATTGAGAGAAGTAGCCAAAGGTTTTGAATACGAGGCCAAGTCATTTAAGGCTTACGACATGAATGGGTATCGCTTCCACACTGATAAACACACGCCTGAGAGGCCCAATCGAAGGGCAATAAATAGTGGGGTCTATTGTCTAGGGACAGATGGACGTCACTACTATGGAACTATCGAAGAAATTTATGAGCTGCAATACTGTGGTCTACAAGGTGTGAAGCCTGTCGTATTCAGATGCAGTTGGCTCAATCCAGAGAAAGTGAGAACGACCCCAGATATTGGCTGGGTTGAAGTTGAGCGAGCATCGAAATATGCAGGAAATGATGTCTATATTATGGCTCAACAGGCTACACAAGTGTTTTATCTCCCGTACGCGTGCACATCTACGGAGCATATCGATCTCTTGAAATGGGATGTTGTGTACAAGATACCCCCGCATACCAAGGTACCTACCCCAAACAAGGACGATTACCACATAAACCCTGATACACACAAGGGAGAGTTCTATCAAGAAGCAGACAATGAAGAAGACGAAGATGATGCGGAGGAAGATGATGGCGTGCATCACGAAGATGATGCTATGGAACATGAGGCCATGGATGACATGGAAGTAGATAATGCGGAGAACGGATACGAGGATGTTTCTGACCCTCGAGATTTGGCATTACTTCTGCGATGGCAAATGGGGCTAGATGATGATGTGGGTCCCCCTGAAGACATCGAGGATGAATGTATGAACGGGCGTGATAGCGATGATGACAGTCCTGATCCAAATGTTGCACCTAATATTGACCCCTCTTTCTAACAACTGCATGTAATCGTGTGAGAACTCTATGTATGTGTGTCACAACTCCATGTATTCGTGTAACAACTCTTCGTATTCGTATGTGCAACAACTCTATGTATTCGTGTGTGTAACAACTCTATGTATTCGTGTGTGTAAGAACTATATGTATTCGTGTGTGCAACAACTCTATGTATTCGTGTGTGTAACAACTATATGTATTATTGTGACAACTCCATGTATTCTTCATATGTCATATATTTAATGTATTTACATCAAGTTGTATCATCTGTACTAACTGGTTTGTTCTTCTTCGTATCAGGTGATTGAAACATGACAGGTGGCAACAAGAATCCAAAGGAAAGTTTGAAAGATGTGGCAGCTCTGTACAATGATCAACTTACTAAGAAGGCCAAACGACCGGCGGGTCTAGACCTCCCTGCGAAAAAACGGGCGAAACGAGGTCGAGTAGGATGCGGGGGAGGAGGAGTAGGAGGCAGACGAGGTGGAGGCGGAGGAGGCGGAGGAGGAGGAGGAGGAGGAGGAGGCGGAGAGGAGGCGGCTCGAGGAGGCATACGAGGAGGAGGAGTAGATGAGGCAGGAGGAGGAGGCGGACAAGGCGGACGAGGAGGGGGACGAGGAGGACGAGTAGGACGAGGAGGAGGAGGAGTGGTGGTCGGCGGAGGAGACAGACGCGTAGGAGGGAAGACGGCTGGAGGAGGTGGAGGAGAAGTAGCATCCTTACGTAGAGCAGCCCGGAGTAGAGCACCTCTTTCTTCTCCTGGACCCTCCGATGCACTGCTTCGCCAGCCTCAGGAGGAGGATGCACGACGGCTGGAGGAGGAAACAGAGGATGGGGAGGAGGCGAGTGAGGAGGAGGAGGATGAGGAGGATGAGGAGGAGGTGGTGGAGGACGACGCCGCCGAGAGGAGGCTGGTTGTTCGTCAGGTTTCTGTGGGTGGGGACGGACCCTCACGAGTGACGGAGCACCACGAGGTGAGCGGCTCACAGCCGGGCGGTTCGACTATCAGCACTACTTCCACACGGAAAGTGTGGCTGCGTGGTCCTTCAAAGCTTCTGAAACGTCCTTATGTGCATAGAAACGTGTTGATTAAACCAGTGGGAGAGAAGTAAGTGGTTATATCGACTCATCCCATATAAATTGTACCTCTGTCATTTCATCACATATAATATGACTTCACTCTTCCTAATGCAAGAGCTTAATAAAAGCTGGTGAGAGGCGTCTGCCACGTTCGCTGAGTGGCATCATCGGGGGTCTTTGTAGGTTAAATTATTCTGGACTGGTCACTTTGCCGAATGGTATCATTGAGCCAGCTTGGTCATGGGATCACTACAAACACGCTCCGGATTTCCTGGATATGCGTCAGAGGGTTTATGATACCATAGCCTTGCGAGTGGTCAACGATTTCTGGGTAAGTCCTTTCAAACACCGCAATGTCAATACCAAAAGGTTTAAATTTGCCATAGTCATGATTTTACCCTTCTCACATGTATGCATGTTTGTAGGATTTCTTTACATGCGTAGATGGTGAGAAGGATCGCGCCAATGTGGTGGTTGAGAATATTGCCAAGAAACTAGTCAACGACATGCACTATGAGGAGCGCGTCCGGTTAGTGGTCAAGTATCACGCGGACTATCTCAACCAGAAGATTTCCAAACAGGAGGCTCGAGGGAAGCATCTTACACGGGACGAATACTTCAAGGCAAGTGAAGATGGATGCTTGTTATTCCCTACATTACCGCAAATTAGATTCCTTACTAAGATGCATTTGTTTACTTATTACAGGTGATTCCTCGGTGGTGCGCTGACAAACGTCCGTGCTGGGAGAAGATCGTCGAATGGTGGACAGATCCAGGGTGGCAGGATGAACACAAGGTAATAGGGGAACGGCGTAAGTTGATGGGTTGTCCAGGACACCGTCAAGGCAACCTCACCATCCCAGGTGTCGTCTCCAAACATGTAGGCAACAACGTCCTTTTCGTTTCATCATGTTCTCTTTCATTTGTGAGCATTCCCTTGATTGTTTGGATCGCTTTCTTTTGGAGAGAGAAGACACTGGCAAGGACATCTCTTTCTTCGAGGCGTGGACCATCAAACGTACCAAAGACGACAAGGACAAGGACCCTCTCCACCCGGAGAGGGACTGGATCAGCTCTAAAGCCCGGTCAGATGGGGAGAACTACACCAAAAAATTGAAGGAGACGTACGGGCAAGAGGATGATCCTCACGTGGTGCCATTTGACCCTCTTGTGGCCATTGCCGCGGCAGGCGGTAGACCGAATGGGCGGATGGCGGTTCACGTCGATTCTTGCATAACCTCCTCCCTTCCGAGAGTCAACACGCTCCGTGCTATGAGTACTGGCTCTACTCCTACCATAGAGCGTCACGTACCACATACCGTGGCCATTATTGAGGAAATTCAGGTCAGTGCTTCTTCATTGATCCTTCACGGTCCTGCATGCTTGCATTTCAACACGGATGACATTTGCATTGCCATATTGTAGACCCAGCTGAATGACACCCAGAAAGAACGAGATGAAGACCGGGCTAAGCTGAAGGCACAAGATGATCTAGTCAAGTCTTTACAACATATGGTGGCCAATCTTTATTCTATGTAAGGTAAACCAGTGCCAGAGATGGCAGCGTCGCCAGAGTGGAACATTGTGAGTTTCGTTCGAACTATTTCTATCACCATTTTCGGCATTACCATATGCATTCATCTTATTGGGTCAATCCATCACAGCTCAATCACTCACAAGGGTCGAACAATGCTCCGGTAGTTCCACCTCAAGTTGGTGGAGTTGGGGAAGCAAACGGAATGACGCCTTCTGATGTTGATGTTCCCACTCCGATCTCCAAAACCGTGTGAACTTCATGTTATGTTGTGTTTGAAACTGTTCCTTGTATGTGCTTGAGAACTATTCCATCTTGTATGATCTTGAGACTTGTGAACTTGTGGTAGTCGAGTGTGCATGACGACTATTGCACCTTTTATGCACTATTGCTTTTATGTGGGATATTCTTGAGAATTATTGCTTTTTTTTCAATGATGCGCTATATGCTGCTGCTGTATATGTTTTGCTGCAGGAATGAAACAAAAGCGCAAAAAAAGGACTGCTGGGCAAAACATTACCGAGTGCGGCTCTCGGCAAAGCCTATGAAACTAGAGCAGGATACAACCTTTACCGAGAGGGACGCTCGGTACAAGATACCAACCTGTAGAACCTGACACCTTTACCAAGAGGCCTCTCGGAAAAGGATACCAACCTGTAGCGCCGCCTGACATCTTTACCGAGAGCTTCCGACACTCGGCAAACATATAAGGTTTGCCGAGAGCAGCTCTCGGTGTACTACAGGCTCGGCTGTCAGGTCGTAGCCACGTGGCTCTTTCCTACTGGCTTCCCTTACCGAGGGCGGCTCTCGGCAAAGATGGCGCTCGGCATATTCTGCGGGACCCACATGTCAGGAGCTGGACACGTGGCTCTTTCCTATTGGCGGTCTTTTCCGAGGGTGGCTCTCGGCAAAGATGGCGCTCGGTCTTTTGTTCGGGACCCACATGTCAGGAGCTGGACACGTGTCCCTTTCCTATTGGCGGTCTTTGCCGAGGGTGGCTCTCGGCATATTCTGCGGGGCCCACATGTCAGGAGATGGACACGTGGCTCTTTCCTATTGGCGGTCTTTGCCGAGGGTGGCTCTCGGCAAAGATGGCGCTCGGTCTATTGTTCGGGACCCACATGTGAGGGCTGGACACGTGGCTCTTTCCTATTGGCCGTTGTTGCCGAGGGTGGCTCTCGGCAAAGATGGCGCTCGGTCTATTCTTCGGGACCCACATGTCAGGAGCTGGACACGTGGCTCCTTCCTATTGACCGCCTTTGCCGAGGGCCCATCTCGGCAAAGAACCGCCGTCCCCGTCTGCCGTCCGTTAGCTACTTTATTTTGCCGAGAGAGGCTGTTTGACACTCGGCAAACTCTTTGCCGAGTGTCCGCGTTTTCGCTCTCGGCAAATTCCTGTTTGCCTGAGAGGTGTACGCCGGGTGGCTTTTGCCGAGTGCAACTCTCGGCAAAGGCTTTGCCGGCGGTTATTGGCCCTTTGCCGAGTGTCCGTGGCACTCGGCGTACAGCGATATTCCAGTAGTGAATATCATTTGGATGGCCAGCTCAAGATATACATTGATATGATGAGAAGGTCTCCTATTTTTTGTGGTTGTGACAGTCACGCTAATCTTGCTCTCAAGTTGGTTGAAACTAAGGAACATTTACATTTTCCTTTGGTTTACCGACTCATCAAACTTGCTTTGACATTGCCGGTAGCGACAGCATCGGTTGAAAGAGTTTTCTCAGTCATGAATATCATAAAAACAGATTTGAGAAATAAAATAGCTAATGATTGGTTGAATGATATGATGATATGCTATGTTGAGCGAGATATATTTGCTGGAATTGATGACAAGAAGATTATAGTACATTTTCATGGCTTGAGGGAACGTAGAGGCCATCTACCACAACCTCCCCGTATCATTACAACTTAGGTAAATACTTTTTTTATCTACTGTTTCAAACTATTAGCTTGTGCAATATAGATATATTGATATGCAGTTTGTGCACTGGTTGTAGGTGCCAATCAGACTCAGATATTTTGGGCCAGAGAATGAATGATTCAAGCAGCTAGAGTCCATGTTAGTAGTCCTCGTGCACCATGTTGTATTTTGTGTTTTTTGGTGCTTACTTCATGTGTTGAGAACAATTCTGGAACTACTTTGGATCATTAGCTGGTTTTTAGAGTACATGTAGCTTCATATTTTGTAAGTTATGTTGATTTTCAGAGTGCACTTGCGTTCATATTTCTGAAGTTAGTTTTTCCGCCCCTGGTAACTTGAATTCCTGGATCCGCCACTGCTAAAGAGAAATTGTAAAATGTACAGTGTTGAGCGTGCATGATACACGGCCTGTTCTGATTGGACGGAGACTTTTCCACGCGTCAAACGGCTGCTTCTGATTGGTCGGCCAGCGTTTTCATCACATGGCTCTCATATTTATGCATCCCAGCATATCATTTTAGAAGTTTTAGACCTGCTCCTTACAATAACGCCTCCCCTGTCACTGTCACTGTTGTCGAGGAAGTTGTGGCGGATGAGCCAGCTGGGTTGCGGCTGTCACTGTCGTCGTCGAAGTCGCTCGCTTCCAAGTAAACCACCGCCACCTGTTGAGCTCAAGGTTGCCAAAGCCCGCGACCCGGACAACTGTCGGCGAAGAAAAAACCAACGTATCCTCTGGCTCCCGAAGATCGATGTGACGACCAAATTAATCACTATTCAGAGCGAGCGAGCAGCCAAAAAGGGGCAACTCAGGCGGCAGCAAGACCTTCGCTTCAAAGAGGTTAGTTGCTTTTGCTTCCGCGCATCTTCGATCTTGTCTTCTAGATTGCTTCTGAGCAGAATCTACAACTTCTGTTCTGTTCTGCGTACGCGTAGACTATGGTAAGGGAACAGATTTTCGTTTTCAAGTTAAGAATTTCTTGCGTCCCCTTGCCATATCCGGCCGGGACTTCCCTGGAATATCAAACATACCGGGATTTGTTTTGAAAATTCCGGGCAAATACAGAGATTAATTATGCCGTTGAGATCAAAATACTGCAGCCGAGTTTTGAAAATTGGAGTTTCGCCTCCAACAGAACATACACAACGGACTATATAAAAAACTAGGATCCATCTCTTCATCAGCTGCCAACACACAAAGAACCTCAGCTGCAGAAATTGAACCTTGAGCGCCCATCGCCCTGCTCTGCTGCCAGCGAGATGTCAGAGGAAACTGATGTCTTTCAGTCTAGGTGTTATAATCGTATCTGTAATTTAGGGGATCTGATGGTTATCAACTTTACCACGATCATATAGATAAATAATCAGTATCCATGATAATGTTGAAGATGTATGAACTTTTTTTTGTCACCAAAATGTTTTAAAGCTTACACAACGATCCGGTGTTATAATCATATAGATAAATAATTTGTATCCATCTGATACTGTTGGTGATAAATCTTTTGATTATCGATTTACAGGTATCTACATATTGCCGAGAGAGGGGTAGTACAGCACATTCATATCAAGTAGCACATGCGCCAAAATTGCGATTCATTGTGTGCAGCCCCAAAGTAAGTGGAGGCCCACAATAAAGGAGATTATGGAGAACTTGAATGATATGGAAACTCAGGATTTGAGCAAGGTATGATCGCTAATTAACCACGTCTACATATTACCGGTTCCTAAAATATTACAGCATTTGATGAACCAAAAAGGTAACGGAAGTACTCGACATGAGGCTGACATTGGTGGATTTTGGGCGTCAGCTGCATACCCTCCTGGAATAAATTTCCTGCCTCTACACAAATATCAAGAATAAATGACTTTTGTAGATAAGCTTCTGTCTCCAAAATGAACTATCACTACTGGAATTTTCCTATACGCAGGGTGTTAGGCCCTTTGCCGAGTGTTTCTGGCACTCGGCGTCTGTGACAATTCTAGTAGTGTATGTTATCAATAAGTTTGTATCGGTTAGAAAAGTAATAATAAGCTGTTATGATAACAGCCCGAGGCCCACTATATATTATTGAGTTGATGGACGGCAGTTGAAACTGAATACTCAACTGATGTTGATGCTCCTCTACTGTAATATAAGCAGCAATGTACACCGGTGTCATTCTCTTCGATCTTCATGGTCTTTTTCTATACTCGTAACCATGTCAATACCCACGGCATGGTCCCAGAATGCTATTCTATTTTGCGTCCTGACTAAATCCCAGGAGAATCAAGAGGAGACAGAACTTAGTTTAAATAATTTATATAGGGGGCGGCTCTAGTCTAATCTTGATCGACTTATATTAATTAAGGGCGTGGCTAACAGTCAATCGACTGAAAACTGGTTTTGGGTCAGTCGATCATTTTGGACCTTCAGATGCAAAATCAACAGCGAGATCGTGTTCTTAAACCTCCGGCTCATCTTCCTCCTCTAACCACCTCGCGTACCACCGATCGGGCCGCCTGCTGCCGCCCCCCGCGGCCGGCAGCGCTCCCACTACGGCCTCACAGCACTGCCCTCCCCTGAACCGCCCCCACCGCCAATCTTGCTGCCGCCCCTGCCATCCCTCTAGCCCCGGGCGATGACCAGTTTTCCTCCGGCAAACTTGCACCACCGCCGTGCTTCCGCCCCCCACCACCGCCGTGCTGCCTTCCCCACTCCCCCACCCTAAGATAGATGATGGGGTAGCCTGCCAGCGAGCTTCTTCCTCTCCTCCGGCAAGCTTCTACCTCCCCTCCAGCAGTTTCTCCCTTCTAGCGAAATCGACTGACCCAAAATCAAAACACAGGTGACTGATATGTAGCTATTGTGATTAATTAATTCATGCCCATGTCCTGTATTCTTGTGTATGTGCCAGGGTCTCCATGCCATCACCGTGAATTCCTCGTGCGGGAAGTCAAGCTCCCTCCCTGCTCCAGACAATATTTCCAGTGCTAGTTCAGGTACATACGGACATCCAATACAATAAGTCAGGAGTGATCATCAAGAACATGCATGCTACGAAATATATGTAAGCTGCCTGTATGAATGAATTGACCATATTGGTTTGCAGGAAGGGGGTCACTGGACGTGGTGATTGTGTATGCCTTTGACTGCAATGACAAGACACAATAGTAGAGTTAAATTGGTCCTGTTTACAGGCCAAAGCACTAAAAGACATGACTATATATCAGGACGTGACTACTAACAAAAAAATTCAACTTAAGAAAAAAAATTCTATCAAGTGTGACGCTGACGTACACATGTGTCGCTGCGCTCATGTATATCTTCTACTTGCTGTAATGCTTAGCACCGCACTGATTATATGAGGGCGACAGGACGGCCGGGACGATGGCAGCCGTTCTGTCTAGTTCAGACTATAATTGCTCCTCGATGTGCATTAATCATCTAGGAATTGATTGGCTTAAGAAGATATCAAGATAACCAAGATATGCAACGAGGTGGGAGGATCAGCCTTAACTGCTAGGACAGATCTAAGTCAAAATCTTTGTGTCGGTCATTTACCTGTCCTCATCTGACTCTAGCTTTTTTACCACCTTGGTCACGTCCTTCACCTTCACCACCATCCAGGGCGCTCTCAATCAGTGCAATCCATCTCTTCCACCCGCCTCAGTGCATCCTCGCAGGCGCCGCGGGCATCACTCGGCCATTGATCTCGCTGGCGTTCACATGCACCTGATCGCGAGCGGCATGAGGCAGCACACAGCTGACGGCGACCTTTGTGATCATCTATGCGAGGGTCGGATTGCTGAAGCTGAGCGCGCCTATGCGCTGGCCATGCAGCTGAAGCTGTTGCATATGACTGTCTATCGAACATGAAAGAACAGGAGTGAGGACATGGCGTTAAGATATCAAGGAGCAGGACGCCGCGACCGTAAGGCAGAGGCTGGTTCTTCCTCGCTTCAGCTCACGTTTTTGACAATGGAGAACATGCAGATTAATCTTGCATGCGATGGGAAAGGTAGTTTGTGCCTTGCACGCTTTTAGGAGATAAGTAAGGCATGATTATCTTAAAGAAATAGATATAGTTTCTTTGCTTTGCTGTTTTGTACTCACGCGTGGAAGCATACATTTCTTTTACCGATGGGAAAAGGAGTTTTTCGGTTGTATGTTTTCAAATTGAAAAAAAAAAGTGACCTGATTTTATTTAAATCTAAGCCGTAATAGATAAATTGGGATGTGATTTTTTTTACCTTCTATTTTCAGAACCAAGAATTGAAACGGTTAATCTACACCATAATAAATCGGTCCCCCAGATTAACGGCTCGTAAAATCTGATTAACGTGGGAATTTATAGGGAGTCTAGAATTAGTATATGTACAGATAGATAGATATAGATATAGATAGATAGATAGATAGATAGATTATAGATATGTTATAAATAGTCATTTAAGGTTAACTGGTTGGCCTGCCTGAGAGCCATGATGAAAAAAAAACCTCCTATTTTAATTTCTTTCCTTGTTTGAAAAAACCCCTCATACAATTTATTTGCTGACTTGTTTACAATGCTTTCATTTGCAGGTAAGTGCTTCTTGTAAAAGAAAAGATGCATTACTACAAAGGCACCATGACAAGATTGTGTCGCAATTAGAGAATGGGGAGATTCTTAAAGGAAGAGGCAAACATCAAGAGACAACTTTAGCAAGACCTGGTGATACGTGATGGGGATCTCACCATAGAACATTGATTCGGTTCCAACAAATGTGGGATTCGGTGATTCAAGTGTTACATGCTATTTCTCATGATGGGGAAGATGCGGATGATAGAGGCAAAGCATCAGGTTTGATGAAATCTATGGAGGTCTTTGAATTTGTTCTCATCTTACATTTGATGCTTAAAGTTCTCGGTTTGACTAATGACTTGTCACAAGCATTGCAATAAAGGGATCAGAACATAGTAAGTGCAATGAACATGATTGTGTCTGTGAAAAGTTTATTGCAGCAGTTGAGGGATGAAGGATGGGAGCCACTTTTGGAGGCCGTCACTTCCTTTTGTATTAAAAGAGAGATACCAGTGCCTGCTACATGTATAACTCCATACAAAAGGTAGAATGTAGTTCATGTATCAATTGGGTACTCATGCTTCAATTCAACAAGACCATGAATAACCCGGTTGTCATTTTATCCTACAACTCAGCATGGCCGAAATCGCAATCATTTGTAAACTATGTCAGCTCTCTTGGAAAAGGAAAACCACTACCAACATTTTTTCTCCTGGCATTTCATTTTTTTTTAAATCCCATTTCATTCTGGAAGGAGCTGGATTTCATCAACGACCATCATTCTTCTAAGGATTATGAGATATATTAAACAACAATGCTTGATTGACGAACAAGCAAGCTCATAAAAAAGGGTACTAACATTTTTATGTTTGTGAAAACCAATTCATATTCCTGATTATAATGTTAAGTAGGTTTAGGATTATTTGACACTCGGAAATGGTTCCCGCGGGGACTTAACCAAAATTTTCGCGCTCGCTCGCTCTTTGTTTTCTCTGTCGCCTCCCCCCCCCCCCCCCCCCCCCCGCGTTCGCCGCCGTCCACCGAGCTCCGCCGCCGCCGGGAGCTCCTACACCGAGCCCCCCACCTCCACCGAGCTCCGAGCTCCGCCGCCGCTGCCGGGAGCTCCCCCACCTCCACCGAGCTCCCTCGCCGCCCCCACCTCCACCGAGCTCCCTGCCCGCCCCCTTGCCCCGTTGGTGAGCCCCTGCTCCATCTCCTTTTTTTTAGATTTGTTTTTTACATTTAGATGTTATATATATATATATATATATATATATATATATATATATATATGCATTTGTAGTAATTAATGTGTGTGATTGTGTGCTATTGGGGTGTGTGTGTGTGTGATGTGTGTGTGTGTGTGTGTGTGTGTGTGATGTGTGTGTGTGTGTTGTGTGTGTGTGTGTGATGTGCTATTGGTGGTGCTGTTGGTGTGTGTGTGATGTGTGTGTGTGTGTGTGAGTGAGTGAGTGAGTGCTATTTGTGTGTGTGTGTGTGTGTGTGAGTGAGTGGGTGCTGTGTATGTGTGTGAGTGAGTTAGTGGGTGCAAATTTTTTTTGTGAGTGAGTGAGTGATATTGGTGTGTGGGTATTGGACATATGCTTGACACTACTTTAGATAAACATGTAACTGACACTACTTCATTCTTTCGTGCAGGACATGCATCTATTTTGACAATAGAGAGTGAATTCCGTCGCACGCTTCAAGGGTAATCTCTTCCCGTACATGTGTAGGTTTCCATTATTTATAGATCACTTAAATAGTCTCGTAACCTAGGCGTCTCCCGTTCGGAAGGATTGTATTTATAAATATGCAAGTCTTTGCATATTTATAACCTCAACTCTTTCGAATTGTCCACGTTTTCCATGGACAGCCCGAGGATGTGTAGGCTGGTCGTTTTCATGCCGTACTTCGATCTGAGACAGAATTTTGAAAGCGTCTCCTTGTTGTTCTCTGGATACACATCCTCTCGGCTTATTGCCGAGACGTGTATTTGGAGAACAGCGGGGAGGTGCTACCAAAATTTTGTCTCGAATTGGAGTACGTCATGGAAGCGGACCTAGCCTACACATCCTCGGGTGGGATTAGGACCTATCTTTACCTATTAGATAGCTCAGTGCATGTCGTAAAACTTGATGAAACCACTTGTTACATAAAAAACATTATGTGTGTTTCACATTATATCAGAGGATGGAAGATCGTGAGTGGATGTACACCGGACATCCCAGCATGGAGAGTATGACCCCTGAGTGGAGGTCGAAGACCAATGATTTCCTGGAATTAGTATTTGCTGGAGAAACCCCAGTTCATGGAATTTGGTGCCCATGCACGGAGTGCGATAACCAGGTTAAAAGAGATAAGATTACTATGAGTAAACACTTAGGCAAAAATGGGTTTACGCCAGGCTATTACCGGTGGATCTTTCACGGTGAGACAGAACAGTCCAGAGCGGAGGTGGTGCAACAGCGCACCGGCGAATATGATACTCGGATTGAAAACCTGTTAGATGACATCCGCCGTGCAGATCCGCGGGAGGACCCGGACTCCGAGGAGCCGGCAGAAAGCCCAGAAGAGTATCATGCAGCTTTGTTTGCGGCACAGAAACCCCTTCACGCCCATACAGAGGTTACTCAACTAGATGGCATCGCACGCCTAATGGCCCTGAAGGCAAACCATTGCATAAGCATAATTTGCTTCAATGAGTTTTTGTCCGTTATTGCTAGCCTGCTGCCTAAAGAAAACATATTGCCAAAGAACATGTACGAGTCGAACAAAATCCTCGGTTCACTTAAGATGCCGTATGAGCAAATACATGCTTGTCCAAACGGATGCATGTTATTTAGAAATGAACATAAAGATACAAACTACTGTGTCAAGTGCAAATCCTCTAGGTATATTGAGGTACAAAATGATGATGGTAGCAAGAGGCAGCTCACAATTGCCGTCAATATCCTTCGATATCTTTCATTCACAGAAAGGATCCAACGGCTTTATATGACCGAGGAAACTGCCCAATATATGAGATGGGCCGCCGAAGGGAAGATGTACAATACAAAAAAGATGCAACATCCACGGGATGGTGAAGCATGGAAGAAATTTGTTCAAATTCATAAAAAAAACGGATGACTGGAAGAGTGTAGCTGTTGGGATAATAACCGATGGGTTCAATCCATATGGTTTGATGGCTGCCATATACAACTGTTGGCCAGTATATGTTATCCCCCTGAATCTGCCCCCTGGCGTTTGCATGCAACGACATCACATGTTCCTGACGCTGATAATTGCAGGGCCTAACTATCCGGGGAAGCATATGAGTGTGTACATGGAGCCACTGGTGGACGACTTACTTGTTGCTTGGAACAATGGGGTAAGGACATACGATGCCATTTCAAAGAAGCACTTCAATATGCATATCTGGTACCACACATCGCTACATGACCTACCAGCACATGCGATATTTTGTGGCTGGTGTGTAAAGGGGAAGTGGCCTTGCCCAGTGTGCCGACAGCGTGTGACTTTCATTTGACTGGCTAAGGGTCGCAAGTATGTATGCTTTGACCAACATCGGCAGTTCCTTCGTCTTGATCACCCATACAGACAAGACACTGTGAACTTCCGGAAAGGTGTTATTGTTGATGACCCGCCACCACCTATTATGACCGGTGCCCAGCTTAAGGATGAGTTAGATGCTCTCGAGAAAAATCTCAGTGGGAAAGGTTTTGTGGGATATGGAGAGACACCAGTGGACTCACATTCCAAGCTTATGGAGGCTCCCTTACTTTAAAGATCTTCTCCTTCCACACAACATTGATGTAATGCACACTGAAAAGAATATTGCGGAGGCCTTACTCGGCACACTCCTTGACACCGAGAAGTCAAAGGATAACATTCAGGCTAGGATCGATCAAGCCCAGCTATGCAACAGGCCAAAATTAAAATTGGTGCCTCGTGCAAAAGGTAATTCTTGGAAGAAGCCACCGGCCCCTTTCACCCCTTCAATGCCCCAAAGGAAGGAAATTCTCCAATGGATTGTGAACAAGTTGTACTTCCCTGATGGATATGCAGCTAATATCATGAGGGGAGTGAATATGGCTACAAAGCGAATAGGGGGCCTCAAGAGTCATGACTACCATGTATGGCTTGAACGGATAATGCCTATGATGATTCGAGGGTATGTCAAAGAGGATATTTGGCGAGTGCTGGCGGAGTTGAGCTACTTTTTCCGCCAGCTTTGTGCCAAAGAATTAGATTATGAAGTGGTTGCAAAGTTGGAGGAACAAGCACCTGAGTTGCTATGCAAGTTAGAGAAGGTATTTCCGCCAGGTTTCTTTAATCCGATGCAACATATGATCTTACATGTCGCGTATGAGGCTAGAATGGGAGGACCTGTGCAGTTCCGATGGCAGTATGCACCTGAACGGGAGTTTAAGCATCTTCGTGGCAAATGTAAGAATAAAGCCCGCATCGAAGCCTCCATAGCCGAGGCATACCTGAACGAGGAGGTGGCAACAACCACGACAAAGTACTATCATGACAGTATTCAGACTAGGTTAAATCCAGCTCGTCGTTACAATGAGGAACCCACCAGTAATGTTTTCGACCTTAGCCTCTTCGAAGGCCATGGTGGCAAAGCAAGTGGTTCGAAGCGCAAGAACTTTTCACCTACCGAGTGGTCGACTCTTATGATCTATGTCTTGACCAACATGGAAGAAGTGCAACCGTACATAAAGTAAGTGTAGAACACCTTCATTGGCAACTACTCACTAGTCTTGAGTCCTAACTCGAATTCTTCTCATTGCTATAGGGAATTCCAGAACGAATTCTGGAAGCTACCATGGCCCCCTAGCGACGAAGAATCAACAAACCTTCTTGAAGATACCAATGCAGATGGCGGTTTCATTTCTTGGTTCTCAAGAAAAGTAACTTTCCTAACTTTATGTACACTTCAAATTGTTCTTACTTGCCGGTAATGCTTCCACTAATGAACCAGACAATCTCCTATTAATCTTGTAGGCATACATGGAGGTTGATATGGACGCCAAATTGAGAGAAGTAGCCAAAGGTTTTGAATACGAGGCCAAGTCATTTAAGGCTTACGACATGAATGGGTATCGCTTCCACACTGATAAACACACGCCTGAGAGGCCCAATCGAAGGGCAATAAATAGTGGGGTCTATTGTCTAGGGACAGATGGACGTCACTACTATGGAACTATCGAAGAAATTTATGAGCTGCAATACTGTGGTCTACAAGGTGTGAAGCCTGTCGTATTCAGATGAGTTGGCTCAATCCAGAGAAAGTGAGAAGGACCCTAGGTATTGGCTGGGTTGAAGTTGAACGAGCATCGAAATATGCAGGAAATGATGTCTATATTATGGCTCAACAGGCTACACAAGTGTTTTATCTCCCGTACGCGTGCACATCTACGGAACATATCGATCTCTTGAAATGGGATGTTGTGTACAAGATACCCCCGCATACCAAGGTACCTACCCCAAACAAGGACGATTACCACATAAACCCTAACACATACGAGGGAGAGTTCTATCAAGAAGCAGACAATGAAGAAGACGAAGATGATGCGGAGGAAGATGATGGCGTGCATCACGAAGATGATGCTATGGAACATGAGGCCATGGATGACATGGAAGTAGATAATGCGGAGAACGGATACGAGGATGTTTCTGACCCTCGAGATTTGGCATTATTTTCTGCGATGGCAAATGGGGCTAGATGATAATGAGGGTCACCCTGAAGACTTCGAGGATGAATGTATGAACGGGCGTGATAGCGATGATGACAGTCCTGATCCAAATGTTGCACCTAATATTGACCCCTATTTCTAACAACTGCATGTAATCGTGTGAGAACTCTATGTATGCGTGTCACAACTCCATGTATTCGTGTAACAACTCTTCGTATTCGTATGTGCAACAACTCTATGTATTCGTGTGTGTAACAACTCTATGTATTCGTGTGTGTAAGAACTATATGTATTCGTGTGTGCAACAACTCTATGTATTCGTGTGTGTAACAACTATATGTATTATTGTGACAACTCCATGTATTCTTCATATGTCATATATTTAATGTATTTACATCAACTTGTATCATCTGTACTAACTGGTTTGTTCTTCTTCGTGTCAGGTGATTGAAACATGACAGGTGGCAACAAGAATCCAAAGGAAAGTTTGAAAGATGTGGCAGCTCTGTACAATGATCAACTTACTAAGAAGGCCAAACGACCGGCGGGTCTAGACCTCCCTGCGAAAAACCGGGCGAAACGAGGTCGAGTAGGACGCGGGGGAGGAGGAGTAGGAGGCACACGAGGTGGAGGCGGAGGAGGCGGAGGAGGAGGCGGACGAGGTGGAGGCGGAGAGGAGGCGGCTCGAGGAGGCAGACGAGGAGGAGGAGTAGATGAGGCAGGAGGAGGAGGCAGACAAGGCGGACGAGGAGGGGGACGAGGAGGACGAGTAGGACGAGGAGGAGGAGGAGTGGTGGTCGACGGAGGAGACAGACGCGTAGGAGGGAAGACGGCTGGAGGAGGTGGAGGAGAAGTAGCATCCTTACGTGGAGCAGCCCGGAGTAGAGCACCTCTTTCTTCTCCTGGACCCTCTGATGCACTGCTTCGCCAGCCTCAGGAGGAGGATGCACGACGGCTGGAGGAGGAAACAGAGGATGGGGAGGAGGCGAGTGAGGAGGAGGAGGATGAGGAGGATGAGGAGGAGGTGGTGGAGGACGACGCCGCCGAGAGGAGGCTGGTTGTTCGTCAGGTTTCTGAGGGTGGGGATGGACCCTCACGAGTGACGGAGCACCACGAGGTGAGCGGCTCACAGCCGGGCGGTTCGACTATCAGCACTACTTCCACACGGAAAGTGTGGCTACGTGGTCCTTCAAAGCTTCTGAAACGTCCTTATGTGCATAGAAACGTGTTGATTAAACCAGTGGGAGAGAAGTAAGTGGTTATATCGACTCATCCCATATAAATTGTACCTTTGTCATTTCATCACATATAATATGACTTCACTCTTCCTAATGCAGGAGCTTAATAAAAGTTGGTGAGAGGCGTCCGCCACGTTCGCTGAGTGGCATCATCGGGGGTCTTTGTAGGTTAAATTATTCTGGACTGGTCACTTTGCCGAACGGTATCATTGAGCCAGCTTGGTCATGGGATCACTACAAACACGCTCCGGATTTCCTGGATATGCGTCAGAGGGTTTATGATACCAGAGCCTTGCGAGTGGTCAACGATTTCTGGGTAAGTCCTTTCAAACACCGCAATGTCAATACCAAAAGGTTTAAATTTTCCATAGTCATGATTTTACCCTTCTCACATGTATGCATGTTTGTAGGATTTCTTTACATGCGTAGATGGTGAGAAGGATCGCGCCAATGTGGTGGTTGAGAATATTGCCAAGAAACTAGTCAACGACATGCACTATGAGGAGCGCATCCGGTTAGTGGTCAAGTATCACGCGGACTATCTCAACCAGAAGATTTCCAAACAGGAGGCTCGAGGGAAGCATCTTACATGGGACGAATACTTCAAGGCAAGTGACGATGGATGCTTGTTATTCCCTACATTACCGCAAATTAGATTCCTTACTAAGATGCATTTGTTTACTTATTACAGGTGATTCCTCGGTGGTGCGCTGACAAACGTCCGTGCTGGGAGAAGATCGTCGAATGGTGGACAGATCCAGGGTGGCAGGATGAACACAAGGTAATAGGGCAACGGCGTAAGTTGATGGGTTGTCCAGGACACCGTCAAGGCAACCTCACCATCCCAGGTGTCGTCTCCAAACATGTAGGCAACAACGTCCTTTTCTTTTCATCATGTTCTCTTTCATTTGTGAGCATTCCCTTGATTGTTTGGATCGCTTTCTTTTGGAGAGAGAAGACACTGGCAAGGACATCTCTTTCTTCGAGGCGTGGACCATCAAACGTACCAAAGACGACAAGGACAAGGACCCTCTCCACCCGGAGAGGGACTGGATCAGCGCTAAAGCCCGGTCAGATGGGGAGAACTACACCAAAAAATTGAAGGAGACGTACGGGCAAGAGGATGATCCTCACGTGGTGCCATTTGACCCTCTTGTGGCCATTGCCGCGGCAGGCGGTAGACCGAATGGCCGGATGGCGGTTCACGTCGATTCTTGCATAACCTCCTCCCTTCCGAGAGTCAACACGCTCCGTGCTATGAGTACTAGCTCTACTCCTACCATAGAGCGTCACGTACCACATACCGTAGCCATTATTGAGGAAATTCAGGTCAGTGCTTCTTCATTGATCCTTCACGGTCCTGCATGTTTGCATTTCAACACGAATCACATTTGCATTGCCATATTGTAGACCCAGCTGAATGACACCCAGAAAGAACGAGATGAAGACCGGGCTAAGCTGAAGGCACAAGATGATCTAGTCAAGTCTTTACAACATATGGTGGCCAATCTTTATTCTATGCAAGGTAAACCAGTGCCAGAGATGGCAGCGTCGCCAGAGTGGAACATTGTGAGTTTCGTTCGAACTATTTCTATCACCATTTTCGGCATTACCATATGCATTCATCTTATTGGATCAATCCATCACAGCTCAATCACTCACAAGGGTCGAACAATGCTCCGGTAGTTCCACCTAAAGTTGGTGGAGTTGGGGAAGCAAACGGAATGACGCCTTCTGATGTTGATGTTCCCACTCCGATCTCCAAAACCGTGTCAACTTCATGTTATGTTGTGTTTGAAACTGTTCCTTGTATGTGCTTGAGAACTATTCCATCTTGTATGATCTTGAGACTTGTGAACTTGTGGTAGTCGAGTGTGCATGACAACTATTGCACCTTTTATGCACTATTGCTTTTATGTGGGATATTCTTGAGAATTATTGCTTTTTTTTTCAATGATGCGCTATATGCTGCTGCTGTATATGTTTTGCTGCAGGAATGAAACAAAAGCGCAAAAAAAGGACTGCTGGGCAAAACATTACCGAGTGCGGCTCTCGGCAAAGCCTATGAAACTGGAGCAGGATACAACCTTTACCGAGAGGGACGCTCGGTACAAGATACCAACCTGTAGAACCTGACACCTTTACCGAGAGGCCTCTCGGAAAAGGATACCAACCTGTAGCGCCGCCTGACATCTTTACCGAGAGCTTCCGACACTCGGCAAACATATAAGGTTTGCCGAGAGCAGCTCTCGGTGTACTACAGGCTCGGCTGTCAGGTCGTAGCCACGTGGCTCTTTCCTACTGGCTTCCCTTACCGAGGGCGACTCTCGGCAAAGATGGCGCTCGGCATATTCTGCGGGGCCCACATGTCAGGAGATGGACACGTGGCTCTTTCCTATTGGCGGTCTTTGCCGAGGGTGGCTCTCGGCAAAGATGGCGCTCGGTCTATTGTTCGGGACCCACATGTGAGGGCTGGACACGTGGCTCTTTCCTATTGGCCGTTGTTGCCGAGGGTGGCTCTCGGCAAAGATGGCGCTCGGTCTATTCTTCGGGACCCACATGTCAGGAGCTGGACACGTGGCTCCTTCCTATTGACCGCCTTTGCCGAGGGCCCCTCTCGGCAAAGAACCGCCGTCCCCGTCTGCCGTCCGTTAGCTACTTTATTTTGCCGAGAGGGGCTGTTTGACACTCGGCAAACTCTTT
The DNA here is from genome assembly GCA_039707655.1 of Elymus sibiricus. Classification (NCBI taxonomy): domain Eukaryota; kingdom Viridiplantae; phylum Streptophyta; class Magnoliopsida; order Poales; family Poaceae; genus Elymus; species Elymus sibiricus. Next base: position 440,351,015 of record CM077676.1, read on the forward strand.
GCCGAGTGTCCGCGTTTTCGCTCTCGGCAAATTCCTGTTTGCCTGAGAGGTGTACGCTGGGTGGCTTTTGCCGAGTGCAACTCTCGGCAAAGGCTTTGCCGGCGGTTATTGGCCCTTTGCCGAGTGTCCGTGGCACTCGGCGTACAGCGATATTCCAGTAGTGAATATCATTTGGATGGCCAGCTCAAGATATACATTGATATGATGAGAAGGTCTCCTATTTTTTGTGGTTGTGACAGTCACGCTAATCTTGCTCTCTAGTTGGTTGAAACTAAGGAACATTTACATTTTCCTTTGGTTTACCGACTCATCAAACTTGCTTTGACATTGCCAGTAGCGACAGCATCAGTTGAAAGAGTTTTCTCAGTCATGAATATCATAAAAACAGATTTGAGAAATAAAATAGCTAATGATTGGTTGAATGATATGATGATATGCTATGTTGAGCGAGATATATTTGCTGGAATTGATGACAAGAAGATTATAGTACATTTTCATGGCTTGAGGGAACGTAGAGGCCATCTACCACAACCTCCCCGTATCATTACAACTTAGGTAAATACTTTTCTTATCTACTGTTTCAAACTATTAGCTTGTGCAATATAGATATATTGATATGCAGTTTGTGCACTGGTTGTAGGTGCCAATCAGACTCAGATATTTTGGGCCAGAGAATGAATGATTCAAGCAGCTAGAGTCCATGTTAGTAGTCCTCGTGCACCATGTTGTATTTTGTGTTTTTTGGTGCTTACTTCATGTGTTGAGAACAATTCTGGAACTACTTTGGATCATTAGCTGGTTTTTAGAGTACATGTAGCTTCATATTTTGTAAGTTATGTTGATTTTCAGAGTGCACTTGCGTTCATATTTCTGAAGTTAGTTTTTCCGCCCCTGGTAACTTGAATTCCTGGATCCGCCACTGCTAAAGAGAAATTGTAAAATGTACAGTGTTGAGCGTGCATGATACACGGCCTGTTCTGATTGGACGGAGACTTTTCCACGCGTCAAACGGCTGCTTCTGATTGGTCGGCCAGCGTTTTCATCACATGGCTCTCATATTTATGCATCCCAGCATATCATTTTAGAAGTTTTAGACCTGCTCCTTACAATAACGCCTCCCCTGTCACTGTCACTGTTGTCGAGGAAGTTGTGGCGGATGAGCCAGCTGGGTTGCGGCTGTCACTGTCGTCGTCGAAGTCGCTCGCTTCCAAGTAAACCACCGCCACCTGTTGAGCTCAAGGTTGCCAAAGCCCGCGACCCGGACAACTGTCGGCGAAGAAAAAACCAACGTATCCTCTGGCTCCCGAAGATCGATGTGACGACCAAATTAATCACTATTCAGAGCGAGCGAGCAGCCAAAAAGGGGCAACTCAGGCGGCAGCAAGACCTTCGCTTCAAAGAGGTTAGTTGCTTTTGCTTCCGCGCATCTTCGATCTTGTCTTCTAGATTGCTTCTGAGCAGAATCTACAACTTCTGTTCTGTTCTGCGTACGCGTAGACTATGGTAAGGGAACAGATTTTCGTTTTCAAGTTAAGAATTTCTTGCGTCCCCTTGCCATATCCGGCCGGGACTTCCCTGGAATATCAAACATACCGGGATTTGTTTTGAAAATTCCGGGCAAATACAGAGATTAATTATGCCGTTGAGATCAAAATACTGCAGCCGAGTTTTGAAAATTGGAGTTTCGCCTCCAACAGAACATACACAACGGACTATATAAAAAACTAGGATCCATCTCTTCATCAGCCGCCAACACACAAAGAACCTCAGCTGCAGAAATTGAACCTTGAGCGCCCATCGCCCTGCTCTGCTGCCAGCGAGATGTCAGAGGAAACTGATGTCTTTCAGTCTAGGTGTTATAATCGTATCTGTAATTTAGGGGATCTGATGGTTATCAACTTTACCACGATCATATAGATAAATAATCAGTATCCATGATAATGTTGAAGATGTATGAACTTTTTTTTGTCACCAAAATGTTTTAAAGCTTACACATCGATCCGGTGTTATGATCATATAGATAAATAATTTGTATCCATCTGATACTGTTGGTGATAAATCTTTTGATTATCGATTTACAGGTATCTACATATTGCCGAGAGAGGGGTAGTACAGCACATTCATATCAAGTAGCACATGCGCCAAAATTGCGATTCATTGTGTGCAGCCCCAAAGTAAGTGGAGGCCCACAATAAAGGAGATTATGGAGAACTTGAATGATATGGAAACTCAGGATTTGAGCAAGGTATGATCGCTAATTAACCACGTCTACATATTACCGGTTCCTAAAATATTACAGCATTTGATGAACCAAAAAGGTAACGGAAGTACTCGACATGAGGCTGACATTGGTGGATTTTGGGCGTCAGCTGCATACCCTCCTGGAATAAATTTCCTGCCTCTACACAAATATCAAGAATAAATGACTTTTGTAGATAAGCTTCTGTCTCCAAAATGAACTATCACTACTGGAATTTTCCTATACGCAGGGTGTTAGGCCCTTTGCCGAGTGTTTCTGGCACTCGGCGTCTGTGACAATTCTAGTAGTGTATGTTATCAATAAGTTTGTATCGGTTAGAAAAGTAATAATAAGCTGTTATGATAACAGCCCGAGGCCCACTATATATTATTGAGTTGATGGACGGCAGTTGAAACTGAATACTCAACTGATGTTGATGCTCCTCTACTGTAATATAAGCAGCAATGTACACCGGTGTCATTCTCTTCGATCTTCATGGTCTTTTTCTATACTCGTAACCATGTCAATACCCACGGCATGGTCCCAGAATGCTATTCTATTTTGCGTCCTGACTAAATCCCAGGAGAATCAAGAGGAGACAGAACTTAGTTTAAATAATTTATATAGGGGGCGGCTCTAGTCTAATCTTGATCGACTTATATTAATTAAGGGCGTGGCTAACAGTCAATCGACTGAAAACTGGTTTTGGGTCAGTCGATCATTTTGGACCTTCAGATGCAAAATCAACAGCGAGATCGTGTTCTTAAACCTCCGGCTCATCTTCCTCCTCTAACCACCTCGCGTACCACCGATCGGGCCGCCTGCTGCCGCCCCCCGCGGCCGGCAGCGCTCCCACTACGGCCTCACAGCACTGCCCTCCCCTGAACCGCCCCCACCGCCAATCTTGCTGCCGCCCCTGCCATCCCTCTAGCCCCGGGCGATGACCAGTTTTCCTCCGGCAAACTTGCACCACCGCCGTGCTTCCGCCCCCCACCACCGCCGTGCTGCCTTCCCCACTCCCCCACCCTAAGATAGATGATGGGGTAGCCTGCCAGCGAGCTTCTTCCTCTCCTCCGGCAAGCTTCTACCTCCCCTCCAGCAGTTTCTCCCTTCTAGCGAAATCGACTGACCCAAAATCAAAACACAGGTGACTGATATGTAGCTATTGTGATTAATTAATTCATGCCCATGTCCTGTATTCTTGTGTATGTGCCAGGGTCTCCATGCCATCACCGTGAATTCCTCGTGCGGGAAGTCAAGCTCCCTCCCTGCTCCAGACAATATTTCCAGTGCTAGTTCAGGTACATACGGACATCCAATACAATAAGTCAGGAGTGATCATCAAGAACATGCATGCTACGAAATATATGTAAGCTGCCTGTATGAATGAATTGACCATATTGGTTTGCAGGAAGGGGGTCACTGGACGTGGTGATTGTGTATGCCTTTGACTGCAATGACAAGACACAATAGTAGAGTTAAATTGGTCCTGTTTACAGGCCAAAGCACTAAAAGACATGACTATATATCAGGACGTGACTACTAACAAAAAAATTCAACTTAAGAAAAAAAATTCTATCAAGTGTGACGCTGACGTACACATGTGTCGCTGCGCTCATGTATATCTTCTACTTGCTGTAATGCTTAGCACCGCACTGATTATATGAGGGCGACAGGACGGCCGGGACGATGGCAGCCGTTCTGTCTAGTTCAGACTATAATTGCTCCTCGATGTGCATTAATCATCTAGGAATTGATTGGCTTAAGAAGATATCAAGATAACCAAGATATGCAACGAGGTGGGAGGATCAGCCTTAACTGCTAGGACAGATCTAAGTCAAAATCTTTGTGTCGGTCATTTACCTGTCCTCATCTGACTCTAGCTTTTTTACCACCTTGGTCACGTCCTTCACCTTCACCACCATCCAGGGCGCTCTCAATCAGTGCAATCCATCTCTTCCACCCGCCTCAGTGCATCCTCGCAGGCGCCGCGGGCATCACTCGGCCATTGATCTCGCTGGCGTTCACATGCACCTGATCGCGAGCGGCATGAGGCAGCACACAGCTGACGGCGACCTTTGTGATCATCTATGCGAGGGTCGGATTGCTGAAGCTGAGCGCGCCTATGCGCTGGCCATGCAGCTGAAGCTGTTGCATATGACTGTCTATCGAACATGAAAGAACAGGAGTGAGGACATGGCGTTAAGATATCAAGGAGCAGGACGCCGCGACCGTAAGGCAGAGGCTGGTTCTTCCTCGCTTCAGCTCACGTTTTTGACAATGGAGAACATGCAGATTAATCTTGCATGCGATGGGAAAGGTAGTTTGTGCCTTGCACGCTTTTAGGAGATAAGTAAGGCATGATTATCTTAAAGAAATAGATATAGTTTCTTTGCTTTGCTGTTTTGTACTCACGCGTGGAAGCATACATTTCTTTTACCGATGGGAAAAGGAGTTTTTCGGTTGTATGTTTTCAAATTGAAAAAAAAAAGTGACCTGATTTTATTTAAATCTAAGCCGTAATAGATAAATTGGGATGTGATTTTTTTTACCTTCTATTTTCAGAACCAAGAATTGAAACGGTTAATCTACACCATAATAAATCGGTCCCCCAGATTAACGGCTCGTAAAATCTGATTAACGTGGGAATTTATAGGGAGTCTAGAATTAGTATATGTACAGATAGATAGATATAGATATAGATAGATAGATAGATAGATAGATTATAGATATGTTATAAATAGTCATTTAAGGTTAACTGGTTGGCCTGCCTGAGAGCCATGATGAAAAAAAAACCTCCTATTTTAATTTCTTTCCTTGTTTGAAAAAACCCCTCATACAATTTATTTGCTGACTTGTTTACAATGCTTTCATTTGCAGGTAAGTGCTTCTTGTAAAAGAAAAGATGCATTACTACAAAGGCACCATGACAAGATTGTGTCGCAATTAGAGAATGGGGAGATTCTTAAAGGAAGAGGCAAACATCAAGAGACAACTTTAGCAAGACCTGGTGATACGCGATGGGGATCTCACCATAGAACATTGATTCGGTTCCAACAAATGTGGGATTCGGTGATTCAAGTGTTACATGCTATTTCTCATGATGGGGAAGATGCGGATGATAGAGGCAAAGCATCAGGTTTGATGAAATCTATGGAGGTCTTTGAATTTGTTCTCATCTTACATTTGATGCTTAAAGTTCTCGGTTTGACTAATGACTTGTCACAAGCATTGCAATAAAGGGATCAGAACATAGTAAGTGCAATGAACATGATTGTGTCTGTGAAAAGTTTATTGCAGCAGTTGAGGGATGAAGGATGGGAGCCACTTTTGGAGGCCGTCACTTCCTTTTGTATTAAAAGAGAGATACCAGTGCCTGCTACATGTATAACTCCATACAAAAGGTAGAATGTAGTTCATGTATCAATTGGGTACTCATGCTTCAATTCAACAAGACCATGAATAACCCGGTTGTCATTTTATCCTACAACTCAGCATGGCCGAAATCGCAATCATTTGTAAACTATGTCAGCTCTCTTGGAAAAGGAAAACCACTACCAACATTTTTTCTCCTGGCATTTCATTTTTTTTTTAAATCCCATTTCATTCTGGAAGGAGCTGGATTTCATCAACGACCATCATTCTTCTAAGGATTATGAGATATATTAAACAACAATGCTTGATTGACGAACAAGCAAGCTCATAAAAAAGGGTACTAACATTTTTATGTTTGTGAAAACCAATTCATATTCCTGATTATAATGTTAAGTAGGTTTAGGATTATTTGACACTCGGAAATGGTTCCCGCGGGGACTTAACCAAAATTTTCGCGCTCGCTCGCTCTTTGTTTTCTCTGTCGCCTCCCCCCCCCCCCCCCCCCCCCCCGCGTTCGCCGCCGTCCACCGAGCTCCGCCGCCGCCGGGAGCTCCTACACCGAGCCCCCCACCTCCACCGAGCTCCGAGCTCCGCCGCCGCTGCCGGGAGCTCCCCCACCTCCACCGAGCTCCCTCGCCGCCCCCACCTCCACCGAGCTCCCTGCCCGCCCCCTTGCCCCGTTGGTGAGCCCCTGCTCCATCTCCTTTTTTTTAGATTTGTTTTTTACATTTAGATGTTATATATATATATATATATATATATATATATATATATGCATTTGTAGTAATTAATGTGTGTGATTGTGTGCTATTGGGGTGTGTGTGTGTGTGATGTGTGTGTGTGTGTGTGTGTGTGTGTGATGTGTGTGTGTGTGTTGTGTGTGTGTGTGTGATGTGCTATTGGTGGTGCTGTTGGTGTGTGTGTGATGTGTGTGTGTGTGTGTGAGTGAGTGAGTGAGTGCTATTTGTGTGTGTGTGTGTGTGTGTGAGTGAGTGGGTGCTGTGTATGTGTGTGAGTGAGTTAGTGGGTGCAATTTTTTTTTGTGAGTGAGTGAGTGATATTGGTGTGTGGGTATTGGACATATGCTTGACACTACTTTAGATAAACATGTAACTGACACTACTTCATTCTTTCGTGCAGGACATGCATCTATTTTGACAATAGAGAGTGAATTCCGTCGCACGCTTCAAGGGTAATCTCTTCCCGTACATGTGTAGGTTTCCATTATTTATAGATCACTTAAATAGTCTCGTAACCTAGGCGTCTCCCGTTCGGAAGGATTGTATTTATAAATATGCAAGTCTTTGCATATTTATAACCTCAACTCTTTCGAATTGTCCACGTTTTCCATGGACAGCCCGAGGATGTGTAGGCTGGTCGTTTTCATGCCGTACTTCGATCTGAGACAGAATTTTGAAAGCGTCTCCTTGTTGTTCTCTGGATACACATCCTCTCGGCTTATTGCCGAGACGTGTATTTGGAGAACAGCGGGGAGGTGCTACCAAAATTTTGTCTCGAATCGGAGTACGTCATGGAAGCGGACCTAGCCTACACATCCTCGGGTGGGATTAGGACCTATCTTTACCTATTAGATAGCTCAGTGCATGTCGTAAAACTTGATGAAACCACTTGTTACATAAAAAACATTATGTGTGTTTCACATTATATCAGAGGATGGAAGATCGTGAGTGGATGTACACCGGACATCCCAGCATGGAGAGTATGACCCCTGAGTGGAGGTCGAAGACCAATGATTTCCTGGAATTAGTATTTGCTGGAGAAACCCCAGTTCATGGAATTTGGTGCCCATGCACGGAGTGCGATAACCAGGTTAAAAGAGATAAGATTACTATGAGTAAACACTTAGGCAAAAATGGGTTTACGCCAGGCTATTACCGGTGGATCTTTCACGGTGAGACAGAACAGTCCAGAGCGGAGGTGGTGCAACAGCGCACCGGCGAATATGATACTCGGATTGAAAACCTGTTAGATGACATCCGCCGTGCAGATCCGCGGGAGGACCCGGACTCCGAGGAGCCGGCAGAAAGCCCAGAAGAGTATCATGCAGCTTTGTTTGCGGCACAGAAACCCCTTCACGCCCATACAGAGGTTACTCAACTAGATGGCATCGCACGCCTAATGGCCCTGAAGGCAAACCATTGCATAAGCATAATTTGCTTCAATGAGTTTTTGTCCGTTATTGCTAGCCTGCTGCCTAAAGAAAACATATTGCCAAAGAACATGTACGAGTCGAACAAAATCCTCGGTTCACTTAAGATGCCGTATGAGCAAATACATGCTTGTCCAAACGGATGCATGTTATTTAGAAATGAACATAAAGATACAAACTACTGTGTCAAGTGCAAATCCTCTAGGTATATTGAGGTACAAAATGATGATGGTAGCAAGAGGCAGCTCACAATTGCCGTCAATATCCTTCGATATCTTTCATTCACAGAAAGGATCCAACGGCTTTATATGACCGAGGAAACTGCCCAATATATGAGATGGGCCGCCGAAGGGAAGATGTACAATACAAAAAAGATGCAACATCCACGGGATGGTGAAGCATGGAAGAAATTTGTTCAAATTCATAAAAAAAACGGATGACTGGAAGAGTGTAGCTGTTGGGATAATAACCGATGGGTTCAATCCATATGGTTTGATGGCTGCCATATACAACTGTTGGCCAGTATATGTTATCCCCCTGAATCTGCCCCCTGGCGTTTGCATGCAACGACATCACATGTTCCTGACGCTGATAATTGCAGGGCCTAACTATCCGGGGAAGCATATGAGTGTGTACATGGAGCCACCGGTGGACGACTTACTTGTTGCTTGGAACAATGGGGTAAGGACATACGATGCCATTTCAAAGAAGCACTTCAATATGCATATCTGGTACCACACATCGCTACATGACCTACCAGCACATGCGATATTTTGTGGCTGGTGTGTAAAGGGGAAGTGGCCTTGCCCAGTGTGCCGACAGCGTGTGACTTTCATTTGACTGGCTAAGGGTCGCAAGTATGTATGCTTTGACCAACATCGGCAGTTCCTTCGTCTTGATCACCCATACAGACAAGACACTGTGAACTTCCGGAAAGGTGTTATTGTTGATGACCCGCCACCACCTATTATGACCGGTGCCCAGCTTAAGGATGAGTTAGATGCTCTCGAGAAAAATCTCAGTGGGAAAGGTTTTGTGGGATATGGAGAGACACCAGTGGACTCACATTCCAAGCTTATGGAGGCTCCCTTACTTTAAAGATCTTCTCCTTCCACACAACATTGATGTAATGCACACTGAAAAGAATATTGCGGAGGCCTTACTCGGCACACTCCTTGACACCGAGAAGTCAAAGGATAACATTCAGGCTAGGATCGATCAAGCCCAGCTATGCAACAGGCCAAAATTAAAATTGGTGCCTCGTGCAAAAGGTAATTCTTGGAAGAAGCCACCGGCCCCTTTCACCCCTTCAATGCCCCAAAGGAAGGAAATTCTCCAATGGATTGTGAACAAGTTGTACTTCCCTGATGGATATGCAGCTAATATCATGAGGGGAGTGAATATGGCTACAAAGCGAATAGGGGGCCTCAAGAGTCATGACTACCATGTATGGCTTGAACGGATAATGCCTATGATGATTCGAGGGTATGTCAAAGAGGATATTTGGCGAGTGCTGGCGGAGTTGAGCTACTTTTTCCGCCAGCTTTGTGCCAAAGAATTAGATTATGAAGTGGTTGCAAAGTTGGAGGAACAAGCACCTGAGTTGCTATGCAAGTTAGAGAAGGTATTTCCGCCAGGTTTCTTTAATCCGATGCAACATATGATCTTACATGTCGCGTATGAGGCTAGAATGGGAGGACCTGTGCAGTTCCGATGGCAGTATGCACCTGAACGGGAGTTTAAGCATCTTCGTGGCAAATGTAAGAATAAAGCCCGCATCGAAGCCTCCATAGCCGAGGCATACCTGAACGAGGAGGTGGCAACAACCACGACAAAGTACTATCATGACAGTATTCAGACTAGGTTAAATCCAGCTCGTCGTTACAATGAGGAACCCACCAGTAATGTTTTCGACCTTAGCCTCTTCGAAGGCCATGGTGGCAAAGCAAGTGGTTCGAAGCGCAAGAACTTTTCACCTACCGAGTGGTCGACTCTTATGATCTATGTCTTGACCAACATGGAAGAAGTGCAACCGTACATAAAGTAAGTGTAGAACACCTTCATTGGCAACTACTCACTAGTCTTGAGTCCTAACTCGAATTCTTCTCATTGCTATAGGGAATTCCAGAACGAATTCTGGAAGCTACCATGGCCCCCTAGCGACGAAGAATCAACAAACCTTCTTGAAGATACCAATGCAGATGGCGGTTTCATTTCTTGGTTCTCAAGAAAAGTAACTTTCCTAACTTTATGTACACTTCAAATTGTTCTTACTTGCCGGTAATGCTTCCACTAATGAACCAGACAATCTCCTATTAATCTTGTAGGCATACATGGAGGTTGATATGGACGCCAAATTGAGAGAAGTAGCCAAAGGTTTTGAATACGAGGCCAAGTCATTTAAGGCTTACGACATGAATGGGTATCGCTTCCACACTGATAAACACACGCCTGAGAGGCCCAATCGAAGGGCAATAAATAGTGGGGTCTATTGTCTAGGGACAGATGGACGTCACTACTATGGAACTATCGAAGAAATTTATGAGCTGCAATACTGTGGTCTACAAGGTGTGAAGCCTGTCGTATTCAGATGAGTTGGCTCAATCCAGAGAAAGTGAGAAGGACCCTAGGTATTGGCTGGGTTGAAGTTGAACGAGCATCGAAATATGCAGGAAATGATGTCTATATTATGGCTCAACAGGCTACACAAGTGTTTTATCTCCCGTACGCGTGCACATCTACGGAACATATCGATCTCTTGAAATGGGATGTTGTGTACAAGATACCCCCGCATACCAAGGTACCTACCCCAAACAAGGACGATTACCACATAAACCCTAACACATACGAGGGAGAGTTCTATCAAGAAGCATACAATGAAGAAGACGAAGATGATGCGGAGGAAGATGATGGCGTGCATCACGAAGATGATGCTATGGAACATGAGGCCATGGATGACATGGAAGTAGATAATGCGGAGAACGGATACGAGGATGTTTCTGACCCTCGAGATTTGGCATTATTTTCTGCGATGGCAAATGGGGCTAGATGATAATGAGGGTCACCCTGAAGACTTCGAGGATGAATGTATGAACGGGCGTGATAGCGATGATGACAGTCCTGATCCAAATGTTGCACCTAATATTGACCCCTATTTCTAACAACTGCATGTAATCGTGTGAGAACTCTATGTATGCGTGTCACAACTCCATGTATTCGTGTAACAACTCTTCGTATTCGTATGTGCAACAACTCTATGTATTCGTGTGTGTAACAACTCTATGTATTCGTGTGTGTAAGAACTATATGTATTCGTGTGTGCAACAACTCTATGTATTCGTGTGTGTAACAACTATATGTATTATTGTGACAACTCCATGTATTCTTCATATGTCATATATTTAATGTATTTACATCAACTTGTATCATCTGTACTAACTGGTTTGTTCTTCTTCGTGTCAGGTGATTGAAACATGACAGGTGGCAACAAGAATCCAAAGGAAAGTTTGAAAGATGTGGCAGCTCTGTACAATGATCAACTTACTAAGAAGGCCAAACGACCGGCGGGTCTAGACCTCCCTGCGAAAAACCGGGCGAAACGAGGTCGAGTAGGACGCGGGGGAGGAGGAGTAGGAGGCACACGAGGTGGAGGCGGAGGAGGCGGAGGAGGAGGCGGACGAGGTGGAGGCGGAGAGGAGGCGGCTCGAGGAGGCAGACGAGGAGGAGGAGTAGATGAGGCAGGAGGAGGAGGCAGACAAGGCGGACGAGGAGGGGGACGAGGAGGACGAGTAGGACGAGGAGGAGGAGGAGTGGTGGTCGACGGAGGAGACAGACGCGTAGGAGGGAAGACGGCTGGAGGAGGTGGAGGAGAAGTAGCATCCTTACGTGGAGCAGCCCGGAGTAGAGCACCTCTTTCTTCTCCTGGACCCTCTGATGCACTGCTTCGCCAGCCTCAGGAGGAGGATGCACGACGGCTGGAGGAGGAAACAGAGGATGGGGAGGAGGCGAGTGAGGAGGAGGAGGATGAGGAGGATGAGGAGGAGGTGGTGGAGGACGACGCCGCCGAGAGGAGGCTGGTTGTTCGTCAGGTTTCTGAGGGTGGGGATGGACCCTCACGAGTGACGGAGCACCACGAGGTGAGCGGCTCACAGCCGGGCGGTTCGACTATCAGCACTACTTCCACACGGAAAGTGTGGCTACGTGGTCCTTCAAAGCTTCTGAAACGTCCTTATGTGCATAGAAACGTGTTGATTAAACCAGTGGGAGAGAAGTAAGTGGTTATATCGACTCATCCCATATAAATTGTACCTTTGTCATTTCATCACATATAATATGACTTCACTCTTCCTAATGCAGGAGCTTAATAAAAGTTGGTGAGAGGCGTCCGCCACGTTCGCTGAGTGGCATCATCGGGGGTCTTTGTAGGTTAAATTATTCTGGACTGGTCACTTTGCCGAACGGTATCATTGAGCCAGCTTGGTCATGGGATCACTACAAACACGCTCCGGATTTCCTGGATATGCGTCAGAGGGTTTATGATACCAGAGCCTTGCGAGTGGTCAACGATTTCTGGGTAAGTCCTTTCAAACACCGCAATGTCAATACCAAAAGGTTTAAATTTTCCATAGTCATGATTTTACCCTTCTCACATGTATGCATGTTTGTAGGATTTCTTTACATGCGTAGATGGTGAGAAGGATCGCGCCAATGTGGTGGTTGAGAATATTGCCAAGAAACTAGTCAACGACATGCACTATGAGGAGCGCATCCGGTTAGTGGTCAAGTATCACGCGGACTATCTCAACCAGAAGATTTCCAAACAGGAGGCTCGAGGGAAGCATCTTACATGGGACGAATACTTCAAGGCAAGTGACGATGGATGCTTGTTATTCCCTACATTACCGCAAATTAGATTCCTTACTAAGATGCATTTGTTTACTTATTACAGGTGATTCCTCGGTGGTGCGCTGACAAACGTCCGTGCTGGGAGAAGATCGTCGAATGGTGGACAGATCCAGGGTGGCAGGATGAACACAAGGTAATAGGGCAACGGCGTAAGTTGATGGGTTGTCCAGGACACCGTCAAGGCAACCTCACCATCCCAGGTGTCGTCTCCAAACATGTAGGCAACAACGTCCTTTTCTTTTCATCATGTTCTCTTTCATTTGTGAGCATTCCCTTGATTGTTTGGATCGCTTTCTTTTGGAGAGAGAAGACACTGGCAAGGACATCTCTTTCTTCGAGGCGTGGACCATCAAACGTACCAAAGACGACAAGGACAAGGACCCTCTCCACCCGGAGAGGGACTGGATCAGCGCTAAAGCCCGGTCAGATGGGGAGAACTACACCAAAAAATTGAAGGAGACGTACGGGCAAGAGGATGATCCTCACGTGGTGCCATTTGACCCTCTTGTGGCCATTGCCGCGGCAGGCGGTAGACCGAATGGCCGGATGGCGGTTCACGTCGATTCTTGCATAACCTCCTCCCTTCCGAGAGTCAACACGCTCCGTGCTATGAGTACTAGCTCTACTCCTACCATAGAGCGTCACGTACCACATACCGTAGCCATTATTGAGGAAATTCAGGTCAGTGCTTCTTCATTGATCCTTCACGGTCCTGCATGTTTGCATTTCAACACGAATCACATTTGCATTGCCATATTGTAGACCCAGCTGAATGACACCCAGAAAGAACGAGATGAAGACCGGGCTAAGCTGAAGGCACAAGATGATCTAGTCAAGTCTTTACAACATATGGTGGCCAATCTTTATTCTATGCAAGGTAAACCAGTGCCAGAGATGGCAGCGTCGCCAGAGTGGAACATTGTGAGTTTCGTTCGAACTATTTCTATCACCATTTTCGGCATTACCATATGCATTCATCTTATTGGATCAATCCATCACAGCTCAATCACTCACAAGGGTCGAACAATGCTCCGGTAGTTCCACCTAAAGTTGGTGGAGTTGGGGAAGCAAACGGAATGACGCCTTCTGATGTTGATGTTCCCACTCCGATCTCCAAAACCGTGTCAACTTCATGTTATGTTGTGTTTGAAACTGTTCCTTGTATGTGCTTGAGAACTATTCCATCTTGTATGATCTTGAGACTTGTGAACTTGTGGTAGTCGAGTGTGCATGACAACTATTGCACCTTTTATGCACTATTGCTTTTATGTGGGATATTCTTGAGAATTATTGCTTTTTTTTTCAATGATGCGCTATATGCTGCTGCTGTATATGTTTTGCTGCAGGAATGAAACAAAAGCGCAAAAAAAGGACTGCTGGGCAAAACATTACCGAGTGCGGCTCTCGGCAAAGCCTATGAAACTGGAGCAGGATACAACCTTTACCGAGAGGGACGCTCGGTACAAGATACCAACCTGTAGAACCTGACACCTTTACCGAGAGGCCTCTCGGAAAAGGATACCAACCTGTAGCGCCGCCTGACATCTTTACCGAGAGCTTCCGACACTCGGCAAACATATAAGGTTTGCCGAGAGCAGCTCTCGGTGTACTACAGGCTCGGCTGTCAGGTCGTAGCCACGTGGCTCTTTCCTACTGGCTTCCCTTACCGAGGGCGACTCTCGGCAAAGATGGCGCTCGGCATATTCTGCGGGGCCCACATGTCAGGAGATGGACACGTGGCTCTTTCCTATTGGCGGTCTTTGCCGAGGGTGGCTCTCGGCAAAGATGGCGCTCGGTCTATTGTTCGGGACCCACATGTGAGGGCTGGACACGTGGCTCTTTCCTATTGGCCGTTGTTGCCGAGGGTGGCTCTCGGCAAAGATGGCGCTCGGTCTATTCTTCGGGACCCACATGTCAGGAGCTGGACACGTGGCTCCTTCCTATTGACCGCCTTTGCCGAGGGCCCCTCTCGGCAAAGAACCGCCGTCCCCGTCTGCCGTCCGTTAGCTACTTTATTTTGCCGAGAGGGGCTGTTTGACACTCGGCAAACTCTTTGCCGAGTGTCCGCGTTTTCGCTCTCGGCAACTTCCTGTTTGCCTGAGAGGTGTACGCTGGGTGGCTTTTGCCGAGTGCAACTCTCGGCAAAGGCTTTGCCGGCGGTTATTGGCCCTTTGCCGAGTGTCCGTGGCACTCGGCGTACAGCGATATTCCAGTAGTGAATATCATTTGGATGGCCAGCTCAAGATATACATTGATATGATGAGAAGGTCTCCTATTTTTTGTGGTTGTGACAGTCACGCTAATCTTGCTCTCTAGTTGGTTGAAACTAAGGAACATTTACATTTTCCTTTGGTTTACCGACTCATCAAACTTGCTTTGACATTGCCAGTAGCGACAGCATCAGTTGAAAGAGTTTTCTCAGTCATGAATATCATAAAAACAGATTTGAGAAATAAAATAGCTAATGATTGGTTGAATGATATGATGATATGCTATGTTGAGCGAGATATATTTGCTGGAATTGATGACAAGAAGATTATAGTACATTTTCATGGCTTGAGGGAACGTAGAGGCCATCTACCACAACCTCCCCGTATCATTACAACTTAGGTAAATACTTTTCTTATCTACTGTTTCAAACTATTAGCTTGTGCAATATAGATATATTGATATGCAGTTTGTGCACTGGTTGTAGGTGCCAATCAGACTCAGATATTTTGGGCCAGAGAATGAATGATTCAAGCAGCTAGAGTCCATGTTAGTAGTCCTCGTGCACCATGTTGTATTTTGTGTTTTTTGGTGCTTACTTCATGTGTTGAGAACAATTCTGGAACTACTTTGGATCATTAGCTGGTTTTTAGAGTACATGTAGCTTCATATTTTGTAAGTTATGTTGATTTTCAGAGTGCACTTGCGTTCATATTTCTGAAGTTAGTTTTTCCGCCCCTGGTAACTTGAATTCCTGGATCCGCCACTGCTAAAGAGAAATTGTAAAATGTACAGTGTTGAGCGTGCATGATACACGGCCTGTTCTGATTGGACGGAGACTTTTCCACGCGTCAAACGGCTGCTTCTGATTGGTCGGCCAGCGTTTTCATCACATGGCTCTCATATTTATGCATCCCAGCATATCATTTTAGAAGTTTTAGACCTGCTCCTTACAATAACGCCTCCCCTGTCACTGTCACTGTTGTCGAGGAAGTTGTGGCGGATGAGCCAGCTGGGTTGCGGCTGTCACTGTCGTCGTCGAAGTCGCTCGCTTCCAAGTAAACCACCGCCACCTGTTGAGCTCAAGGTTGCCAAAGCCCGCGACCCGGACAACTGTCGGCGAAGAAAAAACCAACGTATCCTCTGGCTCCCGAAGATCGATGTGACGACCAAATTAATCACTATTCAGAGCGAGCGAGCAGCCAAAAAGGGGCAACTCAGGCGGCAGCAAGACCTTCGCTTCAAAGAGGTTAGTTGCTTTTGCTTCCGCGCATCTTCGATCTTGTCTTCTAGATTGCTTCTGAGCAGAATCTACAACTTCTGTTCTGTTCTGCGTACGCGTAGACTATGGTAAGGGAACAGATTTTCGTTTTCAAGTTAAGAATTTCTTGCGTCCCCTTGCCATATCCGGCCGGGACTTCCCTGGAATATCAAACATACCGGGATTTGTTTTGAAAATTCCGGGCAAATACAGAGATTAATTATGCCGTTGAGATCAAAATACTGCAGCCGAGTTTTGAAAATTGGAGTTTCGCCTCCAACAGAACATACACAACGGACTATATAAAAAACTAGGATCCATCTCTTCATCAGCCGCCAACACACAAAGAACCTCAGCTGCAGAAATTGAACCTTGAGCGCCCATCGCCCTGCTCTGCTGCCAGCGAGATGTCAGAGGAAACTGATGTCTTTCAGTCTAGGTGTTATAATCGTATCTGTAATTTAGGGGATCTGATGGTTATCAACTTTACCACGATCATATAGATAAATAATCAGTATCCATGATAATGTTGAAGATGTATGAACTTTTTTTTGTCACCAAAATGTTTTAAAGCTTACACATCGATCCGGTGTTATGATCATATAGATAAATAATTTGTATCCATCTGATACTGTTGGTGATAAATCTTTTGATTATCGATTTACAGGTATCTACATATTGCCGAGAGAGGGGTAGTACAGCACATTCATATCAAGTAGCACATGCGCCAAAATTGCGATTCATTGTGTGCAGCCCCAAAGTAAGTGGAGGCCCACAATAAAGGAGATTATGGAGAACTTGAATGATATGGAAACTCAGGATTTGAGCAAGGTATGATCGCTAATTAACCACGTCTACATATTACCGGTTCCTAAAATATTACAGCATTTGATGAACCAAAAAGGTAACGGAAGTACTCACTTGAGGCTGACATTGGTGGATTTTGGGCGTCAGCTGCATACCCTCCTGGAATAAATTTCCTGCCTCTACACAAATATCAAGAATAAATGACTTTTGTAGATAAGCTTCTGTCTCCAAAATGAACTATCACTACTGGAATTTTCCTATACGCAGGGTGTTAGGCCCTTTGCCGAGTGTTTCTGGCACTCGGCGTCTAAGACAATTCTAGTAGTGTATGTTATCAATAAGTTTGTATCGGTTAGAAAAGTAATAATAAGCTGTTATGATAACAGCCCGAGGCCCACTATATATTATTGAGTTGATGGACGGCAGTTGAAACTGAATACTCAACTGATGTTGATGCTCCTCTACTGTAATATAAGCAGCAATGTACACCGGTGTCATTCTCTTCGATCTTCATGGTCTTTTTCTATACTCGTAACCATGTCAATACCCACGGCATGGTCCCAGAATGCTATTCTATTTTGCGTCCTGACTAAATCCCAGGAGAATCAAGAGGAGACAGAACTTAGTTTAAATAATTTATATAGGGGGCGGCTCTAGTCTAATCTTGATCGACTTATATTAATTAAGGGCGTGGCTAACAGTCAATCGACTGAAAACTGGTTTTGGGTCAGTCGATCATTTTGGACCTTCAGATGCAAAATCAACAGCGAGATCGTGTTCTTAAACCTCCGGCTCATCTTCCTCCTCTAACCACCTCGCGTACCACCGATCGGGCCGCCTGCTGCCGCCCCCCGCGGCCGGCAGCGCTCCCACTACGGCCTCACAGCACTGCCCTCCCCTGAACCGCCCCCACCGCCAATCTTGCTGCCGCCCCTGCCATCCCTCTAGCCCCGGGCGATGACCAGTTTTCCTCCGGCAAACTTGCACCACCGCCGTGCTTCCGCCCCCCACCACCGCCGTGCTGCCTTGCCCACTCCCCCACCCTAAGATAGATGATGGGGTAGCCTGCCAGCGAGCTTCTTCCTCTCCTCCGGCAAGCTTCTTCCTCCCCTCCAGCAGTTTCTCCCTTCTAGCGAAATCGACTGACCCAAAATCAAAACACAGGTGACTGACATGTAGCTATTGTGATTAATTAATTCATGCCCATGTCCTGTATTCTTGTGTATGTGCCAGGGTCTCCATGCCATCACCGTGAATTCCTCGTGCGGGAAGTCAAGCTCCCTCCCTGCTCCAGACAATATTTCCAGTGCTAGTTCAGGTACATACGGACATCCAATACAATAAGTCAGGAGTGATCATCAAGAACATGCATGCTACGAAATATATGTAAGCTGCCTGTATGAATGAATTGACCATATTGGTTTGCAGGAAGGGGGTCACTGGACGTGGTGATTGTGTATGCCTTTGACTGCAATGACAAGACAAGCCCGGCCTTTTACACGGTGGATGATGGGGTCTTTTGGCTGGTGCAAGAGAAGCTAACCCACTTCGTTGACAGCTACCTTGGTTACATCTGTGTCATGTTGAGCCCTAATGCATACATGACAGACATGAAATTAGTTGACTCAACTGAAACAAGGGCAACTGGCTACACGGACTTCGGGCGCATGAGCGTCTGCACGAAAAACATGGCATCAGGCCTCGCCGAAGCTCATAAAATGATCAACTACAACCGTAGGCATCGCAATGGCATCATCTTGTTTTTCTCCGATGGATTGATAAACAAGGGCGACTTCTTTGATGGAACCGAGAACTTCATCTCCAAAGTGCCCGTCCACACATTTTTCCTCGGCGGGGAATCATATAACCATGTATGTAGTGGTCCAAACCATAACCATAATTGACTTGCAAATAATTTTAATTTGTTCCTATATTGTGCATATGCTAGGTTCTTCAATCCATTGCAACAAATTCTCCAGGAGGGAAGTTTCACAAAACCCCAGTTCCGGAAAGGCCAGATCTGTCAGCACCCTTCTCCGACCTACTGGATAACATCCTTGGCGGCAAACCAAATGATGATGATAAGCCTCCTAGTCCCATTTTAGGTATATATACATAAGGACATTCAATCTGACCCTAGTTCTGTAGTGATCATCAAGAACATGCATAGTAGGATTTTTGAATGACTAATTGTCCATACCGGTTTGCAGGAAAGGGGTCACTAGACGTGGTGATTGTGTATGCCTTTGACTGCACTGACAGGACGACCCCAACCTTTAACACAGTGGATGACGGGGTCTTTTGGTTGGTGCAAGAGAAGCTCACACACTTCGTTGACAGCTGCCTTGGTTACATCTGCGTCATGTTGACCTCTAATACATACACGACAGACATGAAGTTAGTTGACTCAGCAGAGACAAGGGAAACTGGCTACATGGACTTCGGGCGCACGAGCACCTGCACAAAAAACATGGCATCCGGCCTCGTCGAGGCTCATAAAATGCTCAGCTACCACGGGCACCAAAATGGCATCATCTTGTTTTTCTCCGATGGATTGATAAACAAGGGCGACTTCTTTGATGGAACCGAGAACTTCATCTCCAAAGTGCCCGTCCACACATTTAACCTCACCGGCAACGCATATAACCACGTATGTATTGAACCAGAGCTGATTCAGTCTAAACCATGATGGCCTTATGAATAGGTTTAATTTATTCCTATTTACTGTATATATGCTAGGTTCTCCACTCCATCACGGCAAATTCCCCGGGTGGGAAGTTTCACACAACCCCTGTTCCGGAAAGACCAAATGAATCATCACCCTTCTCGAAGCTACTGGATAACCTCTTTGCTGAGATAGATTTCGATGTTGTTTCTGACGCACAGCTACAGAGCAAGCTTCTTGACGCCCACAAACTCAAGCTCCACTTCCTTTTCGAACCGAACAATCTGACGCCGGTGGTTCTTAAGCTAGAACTTCTGAAAGCCATCACAAATGATTTTTCCACCACGTTGGAACTCGGTAGGGGTGGGTATGGAGTGGTTTACAAGGTATGATGAGTACTTTTTCTCATTCTGCATTTCAAATGTTAGATATATACTAATTAAGAAGAGATGCTTACCTTACAATGCAGGGAGTTTTTTTTAGTGGAGAAATTATTGCAGTGAAGAAACTAGAATCACATCTAGTGAAAGATGAAACATTCCAGAGTGAGGTCAGTTATCTTGCAGGGATGAAGCACCAAAATGTAGTACAAATTGTAGGTTATTGTGCCGAATCAAGTTGGGAATGCATGCCACAACCAATCGGGAAGCCTATTTGGGTCGAATGGCCGAATAGGTTGATCTGCTTGGAGTATGTATGCAACGGAAGCCTTGAAAAGTATATTTCTGGTATGATTGTCAAATACTACTCCTAATTTATTTATATATATTTGTCTTTTCCGATGATTACATTGCTAGAGCACAACTCTAACTTTTTTTCTTTGAAAAGGAGGATAGCTTCCGACCTGTAGAAAGGATCGCAAGCCACACATTCTTGAGCATTCCTAGCCATAGAACACCGAGCATTTCAAAAAAAAAGAAGGTGGGGTTGCATTCACAACACATATAAGAATAGACTCCTCAACTGTCGTGTATTATCAAAACATTTTGAGAAATGACGCCGGCCAAAAGACTCAAGGAGAAGCAAGTCGTGAGCTAGCTAGGAAAATGATTCTAGCTCTAAAGCGGCTTGGAGTTGATGGAGCACCAGGATGGATCCAAGAGGATGGTCGAACATTATGTATATTTTTGCGAATGGTTGAACATATGTTTGGGGGCTCACCTTCTTATGGATCGAAGAGGCAGTACAAATTGTCGCTCATAAAGTACTACCCACAAGCGAGGATTGTTTTTTTTTTTTTTGCTAGTAGCCACAAGCGAGTTAATTGTACGTGAGGGCTAGGTTTGCAAAAAACACCAGTCTATGAATTTGTTTACACATGAGTAGGTTTACCATCCTGAGTGAGGCTCGAGTCTGTATAAATCCTAGTCCCTATGGCGAGCATTTCGATACTAGCCACATTTCACACTGATTTTTTAAAATGCATTCCTACATTCGTAAGATCAATAGCCACTGATTTTTCATAAATCCTGATAGTTTGTTTTTAGGTACCGCAAGTTTAATGATTAGTTATGCTCAGAGTATATTTTGTTATGTTTATTAATTTCTAGATGAATCTACGGGCCTTGAGTGGAGCATGCGATACGACATAATCAAAGGAATTTGCAGTGGTTTGGATTTCCTTCATGAAAAATGCCGTATTGTTCATCTAGACCTAAAACCTGAAAACATATTGATGGATGCTGCTATGATACCAAAAATTGCGGACTTTGGTTTGTCAAGGATCTTTGATAACCAGAAAACACAGACTGTCACTGATAATCGTCCCGGCACACGGTAACCTACAACTCTTAGAACTTCTTTTTTATTTGCTTTGCTTCTTTACCTCTTTTCATTTACACCTGAGCCTCGTAGTTCTATATTTTGTTGCAGTGGCTATATGGCACCAGAATATATCATCCAGGGCCTGATAACTACCAAGGCAGATATCTTCAGTTTGGGTGTTATCATCATACAAATAGTCACGGGCCACAGGGAATATCCCCTTAATAGTGCATATTTGCAGTTTTTCAACGCAAATGATTGTCCCCATAGTTCCGACACTTCTTTCCAGCCCTTCGTGCAGGAAGTAAGTGGACTTAATTCAGCCTAGGTTTTCGAAGAAAAATGAGTAATGTTCTGGCCTCTGCATATTTACCATCGCCCCGGCATACTGCTGCAAATGTGTAGGTGCTTGGACTCTGGAGGACGAAATTCATGTCCATGTCGAAGCATAAATCAATGGAGAAATAAACCCAACAAGTAGAACAGTGCATCACCATAGCCCTAAAGTGTGTGGACCCTGACAGGGCGAGAAGGCCTACTGCAGGAGATATTATACAAGCGCTAACTGCCGCAGATCAAAGTTTGGTCAGCTTTTTATATGATGCCCTATGAAAGCTTTTACAGGAACAATTTACACTACAATAGTACTAGCATATGTACATGCATCAAGCTGTCTACTTTTCATTCTTTTCCTTTTAATGAAAAGGAAGCCCAAGATTCAGAAATATGAAATCGAAAAGGAGAAACTTGATTCTGATTCTTAATTTTGTTTGTTCTTTCAGGGTGTCATATCAGTTGTGGGTGTGTGCAATTAATTTATTTTACCCTGAGATTCAATTGTGATACGTTTATTTTTATTAACCACCAGGAGGATTTGTCACCAAGGCATCTGCCGGACGAGAGCGCAGGCCATCAAAATGATCAAGAGGCAACGAAGACATCTAGCGAGGCACAATCAGTAACTGACCAAACCACTTAGGTGAGCTTACTAAGAATACACATGCACTTACTTGCAAAGCCATGTCTACTTGGCTAATGAGCATCAGTACAACAAATGATATCTTTTATATTCAGTGACTCTTTTAATAGCTAGGCTTTTTTGGGCCAGGGTTGCTCTGGAATACACTTGTTCATGTTATACTCTTGTTGCTTTGCCAGACTTAAAAAGCGTCCTTATTCTTTTATCTATGTATATCAGGATCAACAATGGAAACTCCATGTGGTAAGCTATCTTAAAGGAAAAAGCAGTAGAGATGAGATGCAAGATGTTCGTGCCGATCGAAGCCAAGCGAGAAAGTACAACTCTACATTGAATGAAGCGAGCTGTATATATATAGCCTTCACAGTCTTGTTTTAAACATAGTCAAAATGCCATAGAGAGTAACATGGGCATGTTAATCATTCAGTATAGCATTCTCTAGCAAAAGGAATCACTCAGTATAGCAAATCCTTGTAAGAGGAACTATATATCAAGATGGCAGCATTAATCTAGCTTGTGATCGATGTTGCTCTGCATACGTGGTTTCTAGAAAAGAAATTTATTGAGTTAAGTTAGAACACAGGACAATTTTATTGTGTTGCCATGAGTGCAACAAAGAAGCAGCATCCATAAATCGGGTTGGATTGTTTAACGTTAAGCATCAGTGGTTGAAGGCATGATATATAAACAGGAAGACTGCGCGACTGGAGGGAACCAGCCATAGGCGCCACTGCTAGTGCAGACCGCTTGGCCATGTTCCGCCCTAGGTATGGCAAGAACACGAACTCGTCATGGCCTGCTCACTCCTACTTAATCTCCAAGTGCTACCAGCTTTCACAGGTCATGCATTCTGTTTTGATCTTGGCTAGGCACCACGGTAGAGGAGCAATAGCAATTTTTTTAGTCCAGTTACATTCTACAGTAGTGTTTGTCCAGGGTTGGGTTGGTTGCCAAGTGTCAGTTATGTTACGACAGTTGTGCCGTTTGTCAGGTTTTTACTCATAATAACTCTAATAATTAAGAATAAATATGGCTGCACACTTACCAATCAACCTTAAGAAATGCATACGCAACCTTTACTACAGTTCTTGCTTGATTGGATCCGGTAATTTCAACTCCACATTGTCAGGCTGGAAATGGACACATCGATATTGTGTAGCATGAAAGAAAGAACATATATACACATGACCACTGCCAAAGTGAAGCACCATGGATCATCTCAAGGCAAGGTGACCAAACTGTGATACATCCAGGACACAGAAATCAGGATCACTTTGACGACCAAATGTTGATCCAACTACGACTCCATCGAACCTGAACAAAAAGGGAAAAAATTAGACAATTGAGAAGAACAATACTGATCTGAATTTGACTCTGTCGAATTTTCATCTCTGATTGTAGAAATTCAATACTCTGCGACCAAAAGGAACAAACTATATGTCTTATGGGCTGGATATAGTGTCACAGGCAGAATAAGAATTACATTTGCCCTGTTGGTAAGATTGATCTCAACTGGATTTGAAGTATTCAACTACAAAACACACGCTTTTCTGTGTTTAGCAACATTACAACATGCAATGCAAGTTGGAATACATAGCCAGCCAGAGGCATGTAAACATAAATCAGTATGACCTGGAAAACTTAGATCATGTAAATTTGGTAGATTCGCGTTGCTGACATTGCATATTATCTAGTAGAGTAGCAGCCATCTATACGTTCTAATCTGAACTGTCCATCTGCTCTCCTCTGTCGCTTTCCCTTGCCCGCTCCCTTCCAGGAACGCATCGATGGCGGCACTGCAGCTCCTGCACAGGTACATCTCCTTCCCCGCCACTGCCGCCTCTACATCCCCACGGCCGTTTGGTCGCCTAATTCACCGCCTAGGGCCAAAGCAAGGCGCTTTGCCTCCGCCCAGCGCCTAGGTGCTAAACACAATTATAGGTGTTTGGCTACGTATTCCAACTTCAATTGGAAATTACAGTGCTAAACACAAAAAAAGCTAGTCTTTGCAGTCATATTTCAAACCAGTTGAGGTCGATATTACCAATGGGACAAATGCTATTCTGTTTCTGCTTGTGATTTTGTTATATTTAGCCCAGTATAACACCTATAATTTGTTCCTTTTAGCTTGTAAATTCTTGAATATGTGTACAAAAGGACCCAAAATTCTTCTATGGTGTCTAAACTTCTGTCTTGTTAGTTCAGACTCGATGGAGCCATAATCAGATCAGTATTCTTAATTTAACGTGATTATGGTTTCAATAGCATGGAGTTCTGACAGATGTAATCATCTTGCCTACAAGATGATAGTCGACATCTCTTCACCTGGTGGTCTTCATGTCTATGTTTTGGTTAGTGTAACATCGAGCTGGGTCTTCCCTGCCTAAGATTGTGACATTGCAATTAACCAGGGAAAATTAGGTGCCCGCTTACGCGCACCTAGGCGCTGGGCGGAGGCAAAGCGCCTTGCTTTGGCCCTAGGCGGTGAATTAGGCGGCCAAACGGCCGTGGGGATGTAGAGGCGGCAGCGGCGGGGAAGGAGATGTACCTGTGCAGGAGCTGCAGTGCCGCCATCGATGCGTTCCTGGAAGGGAGCGGGCAAGGGAAAGCGACAGAGGAGAGCAGATGGACAGTTCAGATTAGAACGTATAGATGGCTGCTACTCTACTAGATAATATGCAATGTCTGCAACGCGAATCTACCAAATTTACATGATCTAAGTTTTCCAGGTCATACTGATTTATGTTTACATGCCTCTGGCTGGCTATGTATTCCAACTTGCATTGCATGTTGTAATGTTGCTAAACACAGAAAAGCGTGTGTTTTGTAGTTGAATACTTCAAATCCAGTTGAGATCAATCTTACCAACAGGGCAAATGTAATTCTTATTCTGCCTGTGACACTATATCCAGCCCATAAGACATATAGTTTGTTCCTTTTGGTCGCAGAGTATTGAATTTCTACAATCAGAGATGAAAATTCGACAGAGTCAAATTCAGATCAGTATTGTTCTTCTCAATTGTCTAATTTTTTCCCTTTTTGTTCAGGTTCGATGGAGTCGTAGTTGGATCAACATTTGGTCGTCAAAGTGATCCTGATTTCTGTGTCCTGGATGTATCACAGTTTGGTCACCTTGCCTTGAGATGATCCATGGTGCTTCACTTTGGCAGTGGTCATGTGTATATATGTTCTTTCTTTCATGCTACACAATATCGATGTGTCCATTTCCAGCCTGACAATGTGGAGTTGAAATTACCGGATCCAATCAAGCAAGAACTGTAGTAAAGGTTGCGTATGCATTTCTTAAGGTTGATTGGTAAGTGTGCAGCCATATTTATTCTTAATTATTAGAGTTATTATGAGTAAAAACCTGACAAACGGCACAACTGTCGTAACAGAACTGACACTTGGCAACCAACCCAACCCTGGACAAACACTACTGTAGAATGTAACTGGACTAAAAAAATTGCTATTGCTCCTCTACCGTGGTGCCTAGCCAAGATCAAAACAGAATGCATGACCTGTGAAAGCTGGTAGCACTTGGAGATTAAGTAGGAGTGAGCAGGCCATGACGAGTTCGTGTTCTTGCCATACCTAGGGCGGAACATGGCCAAGCGGTCTGCACTAGCAGTGGCGCCTATGGCTGGTTCCCTCCAGTCGCGCAGTCTTCCTGCTTATATATCATGCCTTCAACCACTGATGCTTAACGTTAAACAATCCAACCCGATTTATGGATGCTGCTTCTTTGTTGCACTCATGGCAACACAATAAAATTGTCCTGTGTTCTAACTTAACTCAATAAATTTCTTTTCTAGAAACCACGTATGCAGAGCAACATCGATCACAAGCTAGATTAATGCTGCCATCTTGATATATAGTTCCTCTTACAAGGATTTGCTATACTGAGTGATTCCTTTTGCTAGAGAATGCTATACTGAATGATTAGCACTGTAATTTCCAATTGAAGTTGGAATACGTAGCCAAACACCTAGTTTGTACTCCTAAAAATAAGTGCTGTGAACTAGTGCTTTTTTGATTTCATAAGGCCTAAAATAAGGCTGGATACCTGTATAATGAGATATGTGAAACATATTTGTGTTGTCCTATATTCTACAAAAATGGAAGTCAGAACAAACGAGATAGCGAATCGCAATTATGCTCCAGAGCTTGATTAGCTTTCCCGCAAGCACAAGCAAAATGTCACTGTTAAATCCTGTGAACAAGAATGACCAATTGCAGTAATAAACTATTAAGCACTAGACAAGCTGGCGACAACTACGAAGGGAAGGACATAACTAGGATGCAATAGAAAGTTTACCACTTCATATTGTCGGTGAAGACAACGATGGTGGGAAGTTGGTATATATGCACGTCTTGGACATGGCAAATGTGGGACATCTCTTAAAAACCTTATTACGCTGCAACGTTTTGACATCCACTGAAATATATTCCAAGTTTGACATCTGCTGGCCTACAAACTTCCCTAGGAGCAAGTACCTCTCGGTTGCAGCTTTGATATGATGCTGGCACCCAGAACCTAGTGAGATCCTCTTCTCCATCTGCCACTGGGTAGAACTCTCACCTTGGTTTCCCCTAATCAAATAACAAAGATAAGATTTGCCTCTTGCAGTTTCATGAAGGATACCGAACATCCCAAGCCTGCCTTCTCCAGCCTCCACAATGGCTAGATTCTTTCTCCATTCTCCGGGTGGGAGGTCAACAATGGAGAACTCCATGCTCCGGGTGTCAAGCACGAGCAAATCTTTATTAATCGTGTTGAGCTTCCAGTAGAAGCAGCCATAAGCATAATGGCACCCACGCGGTAACACCAGTACACCACAGCCGAGTCACCCCTGCGAAGGAACAAATCATTCCAACCCTTGGATGCAGCAGCTCGCCATTATCTGGTGCTCGAAGAGAAGACAAATGCAACGAACCTACTTTTTTGAGGAAATACAGCCAGCATAGTTTCGAAATATGCCATCCAGATCACCCCAAATGCGGCTGCCGGCTCCTCGTCTAGGGGAACGAGGAAAGGGTCAGACCAGGTGCTGCAGACCAGGTGCTCCTCGTCAAAAAATTATCATTTCAAAGATTTCAAATACGAAGTTTAGAGCTTAAATGTGTTTGATATATGACATGCAAAGTAGACGAAATCTAAGCTAATTCGGTATATTACATCCAAACGTAATCAAAATTAATCTTTACCTCTTTACCTACTAACTAGTAAAATGCCCGTGCGTTGCTACGGATGACAATGCAGGTAAATGAATCAAACGAATTGTCATGTGGGGCGTTGCGTACAGGCACGGGTCACGCGGCCAGGAGCAACAACCGACGGCCACAAATGGCAAGGCGTGATCGGCGGCAGGTGGCGTGATCCGCATGCATTGGTTCCTAGAATAAAGGAGTAGTTTGTTAGGCATAGTTTCCAGTTGGTTAGCAGCCCATGGGGCCTTTATATATCGTGTAATCAGCACTCTTTGGAGGCAGGCAATGAATCATTATCTCCCACCTCTCTCTCTACTCTTAATCTCATCTCCTGCACCATTGAGCAGTTAAGCAAAAACCCTAGCGCTCCTATCCACCGAGACTACGAACTGCGTAGTCGAGGTCCCGCTGTCTTGGGCGCCGAGGTCCTTGACAACTTGGTATCAGGTTCCAGGCGTTCCGTTTCTTCTTCCGCGCTACCGCCCAGCCCACCTCCATCGCCACCATCCGCCGCCGCCTCGGTTACTTCAGCCATGTCGGAACCGACCACTGCTGATTTGGCCAAGCTGATCGAGTCCTTGACTACAACTGTGGCGTCCCTGCAGACGTCCGTGGCAGCACTGCAGAAGGAGAAGTCCGCCTCCTCGTCGGGCGCCGACGGGGGCAACGACGGGCAGCACCACAACGATCGACCCCCGCGGTTTCAGAAGATGGATTTCCCCAAGTTCGACGGCAAGTCCGATCCTCTCGCATTCATCAACAGATGCGAGTCCTTCTTCCATCAACAACGGATCGCCGAGGAGGAGAAAGTGTGGATGGCGTCATATAATCTTGAGGGTGCTGCCCAGCTGTGGTATATGCAGGTCCAGCGCGACGAGGGCACACCGCCGTGGCGCCGCTTCACCGAGCTGCTCAACCTCCGCTTCGGTCCACCCCTGCGCTCTAACCCGCTGGGCGAACTGATGGCGTGCAAGCGCACGACGTCCGTCGTCGACTTCCAGGAGCGGTTGGAGGCGCTCCTTCCCCGGGCAGGCTACTTGTCGGAGACACAGAAGGTGCAGATCTTCACCGCGGGCCTCCAGCCACCCCTCAGCCTCGACGTGGAGATCCACAACCCGCAGTCCCTCGCCGTCGCCATGAGTCTCGCCCGCAAGCTGGAGCTGCGCGACCAGTGCGCGCTCGCCGCCGCGCCGCCGGTTCGTTTTCAGCAGAAGGGCATCCTGTCGGCGCCCGCACCACGCCTCGTGCTCCCCCGCACCGGCGCCACTAGCCGCACCCCAGCAGGCACCCGTTCTGACGGAAGGGCGCCAAGTCAAGCGCCTGTCACAGGCGGATATGGAGGAACGCCGTCGCCTGGGCCTCTGCTTCAATTGTAATGAGAAGTTTGGCAGGGGCCACAACCGCGTGTGTCAGCGCATCTTTCTCCTCGACCTGGCGCCAGACGACGACGACGACGACACGGCCTCCGCCACCGCTGATGCCTCGCCGGCCGACCCTCAGATCTCGCTCCACGCAATCGCCGGCGTGCGCACGAGCGAGACAATGCAGATGCATCTCACGCTGGGGGGTGTCTCCCTCCTCGCCCTGATCGACTCCGGCTCCACCCACAACTTCATCGCTGAGGAGGTGGCCGCCCGCGTCACGCTGCCATCCCCCACCCCCGACAAGATGCGCGTGACGGTGGCCAACGGCGAGCGCGTTCCGTGCCAGGGCGTATAGCGCGCCGTGCCCTTCCACATTGACCGAGAGGCATTCTCGGCGGATTTCCTCGCCTTGCCGCTCGTGGGCTACGACGTCGTCCTGGGCACGCAATGGCTTGCAACGCTTGGGCCGCTCCTGTGGGATTTCCGCACCCTTTCCATGACGTTCTGGAGGGGGGACCATCAGGTGTGCTGGCGCGGCATTGCAGGACCGGCCAGACCAGCTCTGAAATCATGCAGCGGCCGCGACTTCCTCGACGCCATCATCGCCGAGTTCGACGGCATCTTCGCCGAACCCTCCGGCATGCCACCACCCCGCGGCCGCGACCACGGCATCACCCTGCTGCCCGGTTCCGCCCCGGTGGCCGTTCGTCCGTATCGCTACCCGGCCGCGCACAAGGACGAGCTGGAGCGTCAGTGCGCCGCCATGCTCGCCCAGGGCATCATCCGACGGAGCTGTTCCGCGTTCTCCTCGCCGGTCCTGCTGGTCCGCAAGCCCGACGGGTCCTGGCGCTTCTGCGTCGACTACCGCGCCCTGAACGCCATCACCGTCAAGGATGCGTTTCCGATCCCGGTGGTGGACGAACTCCTCGACGAGCTCCGGCGTGCTCGTTTCTTCACCAAGCTCGACTTGCGTTCCGGCTACCACCAGGTGCGGATGCGCGCGGAGGACATCGCCAAGACCGCCTTCCGCACCCACGACGGCCTCTACGAGTTCCTGGTGATGCCGTTCGGCCTCTACAACGCGCCGGCGACGTTCCAGGCGCTCATGAACGACGTTCTGCGGCTGTACCTGCGCCGTTTCGTCCTCGCCTTCTTCGACGACATCCTCATCTACAGCGAGACGTGGGCCGATCATCTCCGACATGTGCGCACCGTCTTCACCGTCCTGCACCAGCACCGGCTCTTCGTCAAGCGATCCAAATGCGCGTTCGCCGTCGAGTCGATCTCCTACCTTGGTCACACCATCTCAGCTGCAGGAGTGGCCATGGATCCGGAAAAGGTGCAGGCGGTGGCCGAGTGGCCGCAGCCACGCTCGGCGCGCGCGGTCCGGGGGTTCCTCGGTCTTGCGGGGTACTACCGCAAGTTTGTCAGGGAGTTTGGCGTGGTCGCCGCGCCCCTGACGGCCCTCCTTCGCAAGGACGGCTTCTCCTGGTCGCCGGAGGCGGCAGCAGCCTTTACCGCCCTCAAGACGGCGGTCACCACGGCTCCCGTACTCGCGTTGCCGGACTTCACACGGCCGTTCATCGTCGAGCGTGACGCCTCTACGTACGGCTTCGGGGCCGTCCTTCTCCAGGACCAGCACCCGGTGGCTTTCTTTAGCCGGCCGGCCGCGGCCCGTCACCGTTCCCTGGCAGCATATGAACGGGAACTCATCGGCCTGGTGCTCGCTATTCGCCATTGGAGACCGTACCTCTGGGGGCGCCAATTTGTGGTAAGAACTGATCACTTCAGTCTCAAATTCCTCCTCGACCAGCGCTTGGCAACCATTCCGCAGCACCATTGGGTCGGCAAACTACTAGGGTTCGACTTCACCGTGGAGTACAAGGCCGGTAGTACGAACACGATGGCGGACGCCCTCTCCCGCCGCGACACGGAGGAGACGGCGGTCATGGCCATATCTGGTCCTCGCTTCGACTTCATCGATCGCCTACGGCAAGCTACGTCAACCGACCCGGCGCTCGTCGCGCTGCGCGAGGAGATCACGGCGGGCGCTCGGGAGCTGCCGTGGTCGCTCTCCGACGGCCTCGTCACTTTCAACGGCCGCCTCTACATCCCGCCGACGTCCCCACTACTCCAGGAGCTCCTCGCCGCAGTGCATGACGACGGGCACGAAGGCGTTCAGCGCACG
Organism: Elymus sibiricus; assembly: GCA_039707655.1. Classification (NCBI taxonomy): domain Eukaryota; kingdom Viridiplantae; phylum Streptophyta; class Magnoliopsida; order Poales; family Poaceae; genus Elymus; species Elymus sibiricus. Next base: position 440,382,151 of record CM077676.1, read on the forward strand.
CTGCATCGTCTCCGCCGCGACTTCCACGCACCCACCCTTCGCAAGACGGTTCAAGAGCACGTCCGCGCCTGCGCTACTTGCCAGCGGTACAAGTCCGAGCACTTGCACCCCGCCGGTCTGCTGCTTCCGCTGCCGGTGCCCACGGCCGTGTGGACTGACGTAGGCATCGACTTCGTGGAAGCGCTCCCTCGCGTGGGCGGGAAGTCCGTCATCCTCACCGTGGTGGATCGCTTCAGCAAGTACTGCCACTTCGTGGCGTTGGCCCACCCGTACACGGCGGAGTCGGTGGCACATGTGTTCTTCGCCGAGATTGTGCGTCTCCATGGCGTTCCGCAGTCCATGGTCTCTGACCGCGACCCCGTCTTCACCTCGGCTTTTTGGCGGGAGCTCATGCGCCTCACCGGGACGAAGCTGCACATGACGTCGGCGTTTCATCCACAATCGGATGGCCAAACGGAGGCTGCTAACAAGATCATTGTTATGTACCTACGTTGCCTCACAGGTGACCGTCCGCGGCAGTGGCTCCGGTGGCTTCCCTGGGCCGAGTACATCTACAACACCGCCTACCAGACGGCGACCCAAGAAACTCCGTTCAAGCTCGTGTATGGCCGCGACCCTCCCACTATTCGCTCTTACGAGCCGGGCGACACGAGGGTGGCGGCCGTGGCGAAGAGCATGGCGGAGCGGGACGAGCTACTCGCAGACGTCCGCTATCGTCTACAGCAGGCGCAGGCGGTCTACAAGTCCTACTACGATAGACGCCATCGAGACGTTCGGCATGTCGTCGGCGATTGGGTGTGGCTTCGTCTTCGCCAGCGCGCCGCGTCTTCTCTCAACTTGCCAACCAGGGGCAAGCTCAAGCCGCGCTTCTACGGGCCGTACCGCATCTCAGAGATCGTCAACGACGTCGCCTACCGCCTTGAGCTTCCGGCGCGCTCGCGCCTCCATGACGTGTTCCACGTGGGCCTCCTGAAGAAGTTCATCGGCACGCCTCCAACTACACCGCCGAGTTTGCCTCCGATCCACTACGGTGCGGTTGTCCCGGAACCGGAACGCGTGACTCATTCACGCCTAGCGCGCGGCGTTCGCCAGCTCCTCGTCCACTGGAAGGGCGAAGCTGCATCATCGGCTACGTGGGAGGATCTTGACAGTTTCGTCGAGCGCTACCCCGCTTTTCAGCTCGAGGACGAGCTGCTCATCGAGGGGGGGAGAGATGTCATGTGGGGCGTTGCGTACAGGCGCGGGTCACGCGGCCAGGAGCAACAACCGACGGCCACAAATGGCAAGGCATGATCGGCGGCAGGTGGCGTGATCCGCATGCATTGGTTCCTAGAATAAAGGAGTAGTTTGTTAGGCATAGTTTCCAGTTTGTTAGCAGCCCATGGGGCCTTTATATATCGTGTAATCAGCACTCTTTGGAGGCAGGCAATGAATCATTATCTCCCACCTCTCTCTCTACTCTTAATCTCATCTCCTGCACCATTGAGCAGTTAGGCAAAAACCCTAGCGCTCCTATCCACCGAGACTACGAACTGCGTAGTCGAGGTCCCGCTGTCTTGGGCGCCGAGGTCCTTGACAGTGGTGGAGATTGACTGAAATAGACAAGAATTTTAGTTGCCTGTGCGCACCGACAAGCTGTTTTTATATAGAGCAGTGACTCAGGATTTTGTTTGTGACTACCAGTTATGCATATTTATTTCAGAATAACATTAGGAGATGAAATTATACATGTGAAGATGGCTAAAAAGAAAACTTTTTATCTCTTTATATATATCTACAAAATGAGTTGTGCATGACTCGAATGAAAATTTTCTTCGTGAACAATCCAAGGTAAACTGAAACTACACTTGTATTCCTTCTACGTTACCTTGACCATCAAAACTAGTATTTATTTTCTTGTGCTCGTGGGAAAAATAAGTAAGCTTGGGAACATAATCCTGATTTATTGTTTGTTTCTTCCAGTTGACATTTTAAGAGAATGAGATTAGTAAGTGAAAAATGAAATCTTGCACACTATGAGTATCTTGTGCATAAATCCTCATGGAATCAGAAAAGCACTAGGTCTATTAAATCATCCAAACAAGAATGATCAATCGCAATAAAAACATTCAAGCATTAGACACGTTGTGTGATAATTATGAAGGGAAGGAGATAAACATGGTGCAATAGAAAAAGTTTACCACTTCATACTATCGGTAGAGGCAACAACGATGGTGGAAAGTTGGTATATATCCCGGTTTGAAAAAAGTAGGCATATATGTTTGTCTCGGATAGCATAAGCTTGCATTGTTTCGCACAAACCCTCTGAAGCTGCAATGTCTTGATGTCCATTGAGAAATACTCGAGGAGTGGCTTCTCTAGAGGTGAGCCTAGCTGCGACTCTGTCCTCATCAATAGCAAACATCTCTCTGTTACAGCTTTGATATAATATCGGTACCCAGGATCTAGTGAGATTGTCCTCTCCATCAGCCACTGGCTGGGACTCTCGCCTCTGTTTCGCAAAATGGTGTAACTGAGATCAGATGAAAATTCATTTTCACCATGGAGACTAAGCATCCCAAGCCTGCCTTCCCCTGCCTCAACAATGGCTACACCTTTTGTGCTCCATTCTCCCGGTGGGAGGTCAGCGATGGAGAACTCCATCCTCCTGGTGTCAAGCACGAGCAACAGGTTCCTCTTGATGAGCAGCCAGTCCCAGTAGAAGCAGCCATAAGCATAATGGCGCCTGAGAATAAGAGGGTGGACCTGTGACATCTTGGCCGAGTCACCTGTGTCAAGGCCCAAATCACTCCAGCCCTTGGATGCAGCGGCTTGCCATTGTCCGATGCTCGAAGAGAAGACGAAAGCAGCCAGCTTAGTGTTGCCACGTACCAAACAGATCACCCTGAATGAAGCCTCTTCCGCGGCCGCCGCATCCTGCTCGCTGAGGGGAGCGAGGAAAGGGTGCGGGAGAGGATGCTCGACTGAAGCAGCTAGGTCGTCCGGTACCGGGGGAAGCAGGATGTACCGGCGGCGCAAGGGGTCGCAAACCGCGAGCTCCGGGAAGACTGGGTTCTCATAACCATAACCCTCGGTGGCGCGGCTGAGGAGGACGCGGCCATCGCGGATGTCACAGGTTCTCATAACCATAACCCTTGAAGAAGAAGATTGTGTGAACATTCATGTTTACCTTCAAGACATCATCCTAATGAAGAGAGTTGGAAAGATTCAAGGTTGATCAAGACTAAGTACAAAGAGTGATTCAAGTTGATCAACACACAAAGCGTAGAAGATGTACCGGGTGGGATCAAGTGATCTCATGGTATGGTAAGTATTGTCCATTGCGCTTTGTGTACTAACCCATTGTCTACGTAAGTGTTCGTTGTGGGGTTAGGTTTGTTTCCATGGGCGTGCATCAAAAGTAAGGTCTCATATGTCCCATGGAGGATGACGTCAAGTGGTGATCGTCATCAAGGTTGCGGTGTGCAAGTTCAAGTGGAGCATCACGAAGAGATCATGCTTGAAGCTTGCCGTCCATTGTGGTGACAATGGACTTGTGAAGATGTACCGAAGAGTGGCTCACCCATAGTGGAGTATGGGGGAGCAATCAACTAGTCTTCATCGAGCCAACGCAATCAAGAAAGGTGGTCCAACTTGAGGAGGTCAAGATCGTCATCGTCTAGCTCAAGTGGACTATGCGCAAGGCAAAGGTTTTCCCTTGATAGGTTTTCTATTTTACCGGTCTCATGGTGGTAGTTGGGAGACCGGGTTATAGGATCGATAGCCGTTCTATCAAGGGGGGCTCTCGGATGAGTAGCTTAATCGTATCTTTCGTAGAGAGCTCAAACCATTGCATTCTTGCATCATCTTTCTTGGTTCTTGTTTGGCCTTTTTGCTTTGGGAGTCTTTGAGCTTTTGATCACCTTCATGACAAGCTCAAGTTCATCGAGAACGGATTTCGTTTGCTTCATCTTGTATGTTCTCGATGTTGGGGTTTATGCCGGATCATCAGTGATAGAGGTTTCACATCTCTATATCATAGGCATATCTCCACTGCCACTTCTTACTTTATCTAGTCGCTGTTGGATAGTATTTGTCGTCATCTATCCAACAAGCTTGAGTTTGCTCAATTCGGAGCTCATTTGCAGATGTTTTGGCAGTTCTGGTTTTTCCTTCTCTGGCGGTTGTACCGCTAGTGTATGCGGTTGTACCGGCCGACCAGTACTTCCGGGACAACCACCACCCTTGGGTTGCAGTCTCTAGGTGTCTGCCAAGCGGTTGTACCGCTGCCTCCGGGCGGTTGTACCGCCTGGTGCTTGGCGAACCCCAGGACTGCTGCTCGGCGGTTGTACCGGCCAAGTACCGCTCCAACCACCGCTAAGGGGTGACTCCCGTCTGATGTGCAGCGGATGCTGGGTGGTGGAGAACCGGTAGTTCGCGGATGGCTTAGGCGTACCGGTACTACCGGTGACTGGAGCGGTTGTACCGCTCTAGACTTAGCCACCACAAGTACTTGGTCCCGACGGTTGTACCGGTCCTAGTACCGCTCCAACTACCGGTCAGAGGTGACTCCCTACTGTTTTTGGAGCGGTAGTAGGGCGGTGGTAGCCCGGTAGTTCCCGGATGGTTTCAGCCGACCGGTACTACCGGTGCAACCTCCGGTTGTACCGCCTGGTACTCTGCTTCAGGGGAACCCGCAAAAAGCGGTTGTACCGGTCCTTGGACCGGTTGTACCGCTCCCGTGTTTTTCTGCAACATAACGGGCCGATTCGTGGGGTCCTATAAAAGGGGGTCTTCTTCCCCAATGGACCCAACGACTTGAGCTCGTGTTCTTCCCCCATTGTTGACCTTCTTTGAGCTTGCTAACTCTCAATCCCTCCAATGATTCTTGCTAGTTCTTGAGGGAAAAGAGAGAGGAGATCTAGATCTACGTTTCCTCCAATCACTTTCTCCTCTATGTGACGGGAACCCCTTGGATCTAGATCTTGGAGTTCTTGGTGTTCTCCTTCTTGTTCTTCCTCTCATATTCCTCCATAGCTTTCGTTGCTTTGGTGGGATTTGAGAGTGAGGGACTTGGGCACTCCGTGTGCCTTGCCATTGCATTTGGTGCATCGGTTTGAGTTCTCCACGGTGATACGTGGAAGTGAAGTTTGAGAAGCTTTTTACTCTTGGGTGCTTGGTACCCTAGAGCTTTCCTCTTGGGTGCTTGGGCGCCCTAGACGGTTGGTGGTGCCTCGGAGCTCAATCATTGTGGTGTAAAGCTCCGGGCAAGCGTCGGGGTCTCCAATTAGGCTGTGGAGATTGCCCCGAGCAATTTGTTCGGGTTCCGGTGACCGCCCCCAAGGGTTGCCAAAGTGTACGGGTTCGGTGACCGCCCCCAAGGGTTGCCATTTGTACGGGTTCGGTGACCGCCCTCAAGGGTCCCTTAGTGGAATCACGGCATCTTGCATTGTGCGAGGGTGTGAGGAGATTACGGTGGCCCTAGTGGCTTCTTGGGGAGCATTGTGCCTCCACACCGTTCCAAACGGAGATTAGCATCCGCAAGGGTGTGAACTTCGGGATACATCGTCGTCTCCGCGTGCCTCGGTTATCTCTTACCCGAGCCCTTTACTTATGCACTTTACTTTGTGATAGCCATAGTGTTTCATGTTATATATCTTGCTATCACTTAGTTGTTTATCTCGCTTAGCATAAGTTGTTGGCGCACTTAGATGAGCCTAGTTGTTGTAGGTTTTGTGCTTGACAAATTAACCGCTAGGTTTATTCCGCATTTATTCAAGCCTAAACCGTAATTATTTTAAAGCGCCTATTCACCCCCCCCCCCCCTCTAGGTGACATCCACGATCTTTCAATTGGTATCAGAGCCTCGTCTCTCATTATTAGGATTTACCGCCTAGAGAGTAAAGATGTCGACTAGGGGATTAGGATTCTTTGACACTCTTAGTTTCGATGGCACAAATTATGATGTTTGGGTAATTCGCATGCTTAATCATTTTCGGGCCATTGACCCATGTTTAGAGCGAATTGTAGATATGGGTTTTTCTTCTCCAAAGGATTCTCAAAACTTATCTTTAGAGGATAAGAAAAACTCTTATCTCAATGCTCAAGCTTCTAATGTGCTTTTCGATGCTTTGAGCAATGTAGTTATATTTCAACGCATGCCGTTTCGGGATGCTCATGAGTTGTGGACAAAGCTTCAAGACAAATATGGTGTGTCCAAAATTTGTGGGGATGATTGTTCTCCCTCCACCTCCGGTCGTGTTGTCTTCTCAACTTCTTCTACTTCACCTACATGTGGTTTGCCACAAGGTAATGATATGGTGAGTAGTGTTGGTCATTGCAATGATGATAGTGGGCTTATTATTGATGATCCTTCATCACTATCTTATTGCAATGCTCCTTCTTTGGACTTTAACACTTCGAGCACCATAGATTGTTCACATTCCTGTGTTGATAGTCCTTGCATATCATGTAGAAATTGCTTGTCTAAATCTCATGATGATATGCTTGCTATGTCTTGTTGCCATGATAAAAATGCTTGTATTTCCTCTAGTTGTTGTGCTAACAATGTAGAGGAAACCCAACACTCCATGGAACAAGATGTGGTCTTGAATGGTGCCTCAAGGGATCCTACATCACCATCTATTGCTTTTTGCCTTATGGCGGGTGTCTGTTTCTCCTACTTTAGTTGAATCGAATTTGACTGCGGCCGGTCCTTGTTGAAGGTTAAAACAGCAAACTTGTTAAATCACCGTTGTGGTTTAGTGCCGTAGGTAAGAACGGTTCTTGCTAGAAGCCCGTAGCAGCCACGTAACTTGCAACAACAAAGTAGAGGACGTCTAACTTGTTTTTGCAGGGTATGCTGTGATGTGATATGGTCAAGACATGATGTGATATATGTTATTGTATAAGATGATCATGTTTTGTAATTTATCGGCAACCCGCAGGAGCCTTATGGTTGTCTCTTTATTGTATGAAATGCAAGCGCCATGTAATTGCTTTACTTTATCGCTATGCGTTAGCAATAGTTGTAGAAGCAATAGTTGGCAAGACGACCACGACGCAACGATGGAGATCAAGGTGTCGAGCCGGTGACGATGGAGATCATGACGATGCTTTGGAGATGGAGATCAAAAGCACAAGATGATGATGGCCATATCATGTCACATATTTTGATTGCATGTGATGTTTATCCTTTATGCATCTTATTTTGCTTAGAACGACGGTAGCATTATAAGATGATCCCTTCACTAAATTTCAAGATAAAAGTGTTCTCCCCGACTATGCACCGTTGCTAAAGTTCGTCATTTCGAAGCACCTCATGATGATCGGGTGTGATAGATTCTACGTTCACATACAACGGGTGTAAGCCAGTTTTACACAAGCAGAATACTTGGGTTAAACTTGACGAGCCTAGCATGTACAGACATGGTCTCGGAACACTGGAGACCGAAAGGTCAAACATGAGTCATATAGTAGATATGATCAACATGGAGATGTTCACCATTGATGACTATCCCATCTCACGTGATGATCGGACATGGGCTAGTTGATTTGGATCATGTATCACTTAGTTAACTTGAGGGATGTTAATTTAAGTGGGAGTTCATTAGTAATTTGATTAATTGAACTTAATTTATCATGAACTTAGTCTTGTTGGTTTCTTTGCATATCTATGTTGTAGATAAATGGCCCGTGCTACTGTCCGTTGAATTTTAATGCGTTCCTAGAGAAAGCTAAGTTGAAAGATGATGGTAGCAACTACACGGACTGGGTCCGTAACTTGAGGATTATCCTCAGTGCTGCACAGAAGAATTATGTCCTTGATGCACCGCTAGGTGATGGACCTGCTGCAGGAGCTGCTGCAGATGTTGTGAACGCCTGGCAGGCTCGATCTGATGACTACTCGATAGTTCAGTGTGCCATGCTCTACGGCTTAGAACCGGGACTGCAAAAGCGTTTTGAACGCCACGGAGCATATGAGATGTTCCAAGAGCTGAAATTGATATTTCAAGCTAATGCCCGGGTTGAGAGATATGAAGTCTCCAACAAGTTCTTTAGCTGTAAGATGGAGGAGAACGGTTCTATCAGTGAACACATACTCAGAATGTCTGGATACCACAACCACTTGACTCAGCTGGGAATTGATCTTCCGGTTGAGAGTGTTATTGACAGAGTTCTTCGGTCACTGCCACCAAGCTATAAAGGCTTCGTGATGAACTATAATATGCAAGGGATGGAGAAGACAATTCCCGAGCTCTTCGCGATGCTGAAATCAACGGAGGTAGAAATCAAGAAGGAGCATCAAGTGTTGATGGTTAACAAAACCACTAGTTTCAAGAAAAAGGGCAAGGGAAAGAAGGGGAACTTCAAGAAGAACGGCAAGCAAGTTGTCGCTCCCACGAAGAAACCCAAAGTTGGACCCAAGCCTGAAACTGAGTGCTTCTACTGCAAAGGAACTGGTCACTGGAAGTGGAACTGCCCCAAGTATTTGGCGGATAAGAAGGATGGCAAAGTGAGAAAAGGTATATTTGATATACATGTTATTGATGTGTTCCTCACTAATGGTCGCAGTAGCGCCTGGGTATTTGATACTGGTTCGGTTGCTCATATTTGTAACTCGAAACAGGAGCTACGGAATAAGCGAAGATTGGCTAAGGACGAGATGACGATGCGCGTCGGGAATGGTTCCAAGGTTGATGTGATCGCCGTCGGCACGCTACCTCTACATCTACCTTCGGGATTAGTTTTAGACCTCAATAATTGTTATTTGGTGCCAGCGTTGAGCATGAACATTATATCTGGATCTTGTTTATTGCGAGACGGTTATTCGTTTAAGTCAGAGAATAATGGTTGTTCTATTTATATGAGTAACATCTTTTATGGTCACGCACCTTTTGTGAATGTTCTATTCTTGTTGAATCTCGATCGTAGTGATACACATATTCATAATATTGATGCCAAAAGATGCAAAGTTGATAATGATAGTGCAACATACTTGTGGCACTGCCGTTTAGGTCATATTGGTGTAAAGCGCATGAAGAAACTCCATGCGGATGGACTTTTGGAATCTCTTGATTATGAATCATTCGATACTTGCGAACCATGCCTCATGGGCAAGATGACTAAAACTCCGTTCTCCGGAACAATGGAGCGAGCTACTGATTTGTTGGACATAATACATACCGATGTATGCCGTCCGATGAATGTTGAAGCACGCGGCGGGTATCGTTATTTTCTAACCTTCACAGATGATTTGAGTAGATATGGGTATATCTACTTGATGAAACACAAGTCTGAAACATTTGAAAAGTTCAAAGAATTTCAGAGTGAAGTAGAGAATCATCGTAACAAGAAAATAAAGTTTCTACGATCTGATCGCGGAGGCGAATATTTGAGTTACGAGTTTGGCCTTCATTTAAGAAAATGTGGAATTGTTTCACAACTCACGCCACCTGGAACACCACAGCGTAATGGTGTGTCCGAACGTCATAACCGTACTTTATTGGATATGGTACGTTCTATGATGTCTCTTACCGATTTGCCACTATCGTTTTGGATTTATGCATTAGAGACAGCTGCATTCACGTTAAATAGGGCACTGTCTAAATCCGTTGAGACGACACCGTATGAACTATGGTTTGGCAAGAAACCTAAGCTGTTGTTTCTTAAAGTTTGGGGATGCGATGCTTATGTGAAAAAGCTTCAACCTGATAAGCTCGAACCCAAAGCGGAGAAGTGCATCTTCATAGGATACCCTAGAGAAACAATTGGGTACACCTTCTACCATAGATCCGAAGGCAAGGTCTTTGTTGCCAAGAATGGGTCCTTTCTAGAGAAGGAGTTTCTCTCGAAAGAAGTGAGTGGGAGGAAAGTAGAACTTGATGAGGTAATTGTACCTTCTCTCGAATTGGAAAGTAGCTCATCAGAGAAAACCATTCCCGTGATGCCTACACCAATAAGAGAGGAAGATAATGATAAAGATCATGAAACTTCAGATCAAGTTACTACTTGTCGTGGTAATTTCACGACAGATGCCATAAGATGGCTAAAGAGGTGGGGCTACGAGAGGACGCCGGTGGGCTCCGGAGGCGAGGTTGACACGAGCAAGTGAGAGACACGAGACGTACCCAGGTTCGGGGCCCTCTGGAGAGGTAACACCCCTAATCCTGCCGTATGAGCTGATATGCGCAAAGGTTACAGAGTTGCTCCTGGAGCTGTTTGGACGGAGGAGGGAGAAGGGGCTAGGCCACCGTTCTGCCTCTCCGGCGGGAGTGCGTGTGTGTTCTGTGGAGCGAGGAATCACTAAAGGGAAGTGAAGAGCCACTATCCCACAAGAGAGAGTGATCTGAAGGGAGCTAACTAGAATGTGTACTGATCTGACCGACCGATCGACCCCTCTGTATGGAGGCCTCCCTGGGGGTCTTATAGGCCGACCCCTAGGGTTACAATGGTAATGTTACAGAGGCGCGGGCCCCTAGTGTCATTGACCGGGATCCGGTGGCCGGGTCGCCGGGTCGCCGGGCTGCCGGGTCGCCGGGTGCGCCGCACCTGCCTAGCGCGGGGCACTATGGCGGGTCTTGTCTCTTGTCAGTCTGGGTACGAGGCACTGTGGCGCGTCTTGTCCGTCGTCAGAGGGAGGTCGGCGCCGCCGTTTCTACAGGACCGCGCCTCCCTGACACTGCCCGCCTCGGGCGAGGGCGCAAGGAAAGCTGCAGCCTCGCCTGTTCTGTCAGTATAAAGGGAGGAGTGCTGTAGCCATGCTTGCTTCGTCGCTAAGGCTTCGTCTCCTCGCGGCCGGCCGGCATGGGCCAGCCGGCCAGGCCGGGTTGCCGTGCCGAGCCGGCTCGCGCTGGGGAGCCGGCGTGCTTGGCAAGCCGGCCTGAGGGACTTGTCTTGCTCCGATGATTTTCCGAAAGGGATCCGGGCTTCGTCGCGTACCCGGGGGTCATCCCCCCGACAGTAGTCCCCGAAGGTGTGAAGGTTCGCCGGCTTCAGGCAGGGGGGCCTTTGCAGCTTACCACCCTGAGGAGCCGGTTTGTTGATGTAGTGCCGGAGTCCGGTCGGGCGGCTTCTCCTGGCCGCTTGCCGGCTCCGCGGCAGCGGGCGCCGGGAACACCCGTTGGGGGCCGGCTTCCGGAGACCGGGTCGCGGCACCCCGGCCTGGGCGGGAAACGGAAACGCCTGCCAAATGAGTCTTGCTTCGTACGCCGATTCACGCCTGCCGCAGGTCGACAGGCTGCCACGTGCAGTCTCGCGGCGGGCGAGGCCTGCCAGCCCACGCGCGCGACGGGACGTGACTGTGGTCCGGGCCCGCCACGACGCGCCCTCGGCCCGCGCGCGAGGGATTTACTGCGGCGGCTGTTGGCGATTGCGCTTCCCCGTGCAGTTAATGTGTGGGGGGAACGTGCGCGCGTAGTGCGGGGGAGTGGGGATCGTGGGCGCAAACGATCCCGCTCCCCCACGATTCGTAGCGGTTATAAATGAGAAGGGAGGGGAAGTGCGACGGAGACGCTCGCGCTCGCACCCCTGCCCCTCGCTCCTCTTCTTCTCCATCGCGACCGAGCAAAGCGCTGCCACCACCGCACGCCTCGCCCACGCCTGCTGCCGCGCACCGCTACCCGAAGCCCGCAGCGCGCCGCTCTTTCTCCCTCTGCTCCTCTTCATCGCCGAACCTCGATGCCCGAAGAGTTCTTCAATGGCGCTGCCGAAAGGCTCTTGGGAGGGCTCCATTACGACGGAGCAGAATATCCGGTACCTCCATCGCACGAAACGGCTGCCGCCGGCGGAGGTACTGCTCGTGCGCGCGCCGGGCTCGGAGAGGGTGCCGGAGCTGCAGGAGGGCGAGCATGTGGTCTTCTTCTCACATTTCGAGCGCGGGCTCGGCCTCCTCGCGAGTCTCTTCTTCCGCGCGTGGCTTCATTTCTTCGGGCTGCAGCCGCATCATCTCGGCGCCAACACCGTGCTGCAGGTTGCCGGCTTCGCCACGCTCTGCGAAGGCTATCTCGGGATGCTGCCGACTGTGGAGCTGTGGGCGAAGATGTTCTTCCTCAAGCAGCAGGGAGCGTCAGCCGACGCCATGACCGACTGCGGCGCGGCGGTGGTTACCGGCCGGGGAAACGGGCCATTTCCCAAGCTGCCGCTTGAGGACTCGGCCAAGAAGTGGCAGACGACGTTCTTCTACGTCCGGAACGCCGACCCGGCGGTGGACGTCATCAACCTTCCGCCGTTCATCGACGCGCCGCCGCTCGAGAAGCCGAACTGGAGCTACTGCCCCAAGAAGCCGCCGCAGGAGATGGTGAACATCTGCGGCCGGGTCGGGGAGCTGACGGAGCGCGAGGGGCTGAAGCCGGTTGATCTCATCGCGGCCTTCATCGCCCGCCGGGTTCTGCCGCTGCAGCGCCGGGCGCACCAGATCTGCGATATGAGCGGCCGGCACGACCCGACCCAGATGTCGACCAAGGAGCTGACGCCGGCTGGGATCGTCCAGCGGGTCAATTACATCTCCAAGGCCGGGCTGAAGGAGGAGGGGTGGAGCTTCGGGAAGGAGCCTTATCACCGGGAGAACCCGACGCCGGCAGTGAGTCCTTGGTCTTTATATTTTGCCGCTTCGACGTTATCCTTGCGTCCTGACGCCGCGGGATGGCCGCAGCTATTCGCCAGCCAGCGGAATCACGACGGGCCAAACGCCCAGATTCTGCTGGCCGACCTGCCCGACTCGGATGTGGAGGAGGCCGGCGCCGAGGCGGGGGAGGGGGCGGTCGAGGCGCGCCTGGCCGACGCCGCAGCCGGCGGGTCGCGGAATGCAGGTAAGTCTCCGCCTCCAGATCTACTGCGGGACCGGCCGGATGATGACGAGGAGAGCCTGACCGACGCCCACGGTGCAGCGCCCTCGGCTGGGGAGGACGCCAGCGTCGACCCCCCAAGACGGCTGCGGAAGGCGGCCGGCGCCGGGCCGGCTCGCGCGGCGGCGACCGTCAGCCGGCCGCACGGGAAGGAGGCGGTCGAGGCGAGACCGGCCACGAAACGCCCGGCGGCGGGGCCGGCGCGCGAGAGGGCCGTCGTGAAGAAGAAGCGCCGGCTCGCCCCATCCGTGGGGCCGAGGCGGGAGCCCCCGACGGTCATCGGGTAAGTATTTCTTGCCTTATTTCTGATCCCTGCTTGCTGAATTAGTGGGGGCGCGCCATCTTGTGGTTTGTCTTTTTCTTCCTTATGCCTTCGCCGCGACGAATCTGCCGTGTACTGGTCGGCTCTTGACTTGGCGGTGGCGGCGACAGAGGCCGCGGCGGGCGAGGCCGTCTGGAGGAAGACCCGGAGCAGCGCCATCGACCGCGGAGGAGGACCTCGAGCCCCGCCAGTCCGGCCAAGATCTTGAGGCGGCGACACGCGCCGCCTGGCGGGACCGGGCCGAGGCCGAGAAGGCCATGCAGGAGGCCTCGGCCCAGGCGTGGGAGAGGGCCTCCGCGAAGCGGGCCAGGCCCACCGCGGACCTGGCTTGGCCGGAGATGGAGAGGGGCTCGGCGCCGGTGGTGACAATCATCGAGCCGCAGCAGGAGGGAGCGGGCGAGCCGGAGAGGCGGGCGGAGCCGACCGGCGGCGAGTCGGACGTCGATGACAATATCGTCGTGGACACGCCACCCCGGGCCGATCCGGCAGGAGGTGGCGAAGGCGGCGGAGAGAGGCGCGAGGCGGGCTCCGCGCCATCCGGCCAAGCGCAGCCGACGCCGGCCCCGGAGGCCGCGATCGGGGCCGCCGGTACCTTGGTGGTCGTGCCGCCCCAAGCCGCCACGAACCCCGAGCGACCGGGTGGAAGCGGATCCGGCGCCGGGACCGCACTCCAGCAACCGTGGGCGAGCTCCAGCGAGGTCGTGGTGGGGCCGCGAACCCGGGAGGACGATGCGGCGGACGCCTTGCGCTCGCAACTTCGCGGTCGGGGCGAGCGCCTGCAGGCCTTCGTCCGGGAGGAGCAGGACCGGGCGCGGCAGCTGGAGCAGGCGATCGCGGTGAGTTTTTTCTTCTGTGCCTGTCTTGATTGTTGAATCAGTGGGGGCGCGCCAGCGCACCCACTGGGTGTAGCCCCCGAGGTTCGGCCGGGCTGCGGAGCAGCCGGGTCGAATCTTATGGCTGTCTTTTGCATTCTTTTAATCTTCTGTCTGCACACAACATCTGTACGACCTGCGGGCCAGCGCGTTCAACCGGCTCCGGGATCGGTACCGCGAGGCCAGAACCCAGCTCGCCGCCAAGGAGGAGGAGCTGCGTCGGGTCCAAGGTACGTCTTGCATGCCTTCAGTGGGTGCGCGCCAGCGCACCCACTGGGTGTAGCCCCCGAGATTCAGGCCGGACTGCGGAGCAGCCAGGTCGAATCTTAGAGCCTTGACTTTTTCTTCTAATCCTTGCTTCCGGCATCTGATCGGGAATCTCGTCGCGCAGCTGACGTGGCCGAGGTGCCAGGCCTTCGAGGCCGGCTTGCCGAAGCCGGCCAGCAGCGCGACCACGCCGTCGGCGACCGCGACCGGCTCCAGGCCGAGGTGGACCGGCTGGTGGCCGAGAAGGCCAGGGCGGAGGATGCCCACCAGATGGAGCTGGGCCGGTTCGCGGAGGAGCGCGACAAGGCGGCCGAGGAGCTAGCGGACACCGGCAGGAAGATCGCCCAGCTCGAGAAGGATCTCGAAGCCCAGGCTCGCGCGTCGGCGATCCGGGATGCTGGGCGAGGCGCAGCACCTTGACGAGACCTTCGCCCGTAAGTACCATTTCTTCCTTTGGGCCGGCTGGCGTAGCCGACCAGTTGCTTTCTTTGACTGATTTGTTTCTTTCCTTTGCCAGGAGTCTTCCCGGAGACACAGGAGGCGGCCGATGCGGCCGTGTACGCCCACCGGGCCGAGCAGCGCGAGCTGGGGGCGGAGATCGACGCTTACGCCGCCTGGTCCTTCTCGGAGCTCGTTCTTGCCGGCGAGGCCCGTCTTCGGGCCGTGGAGGGGCAGATGCACTGCCTGTTCGAGGCCGGCTTGGGCATGGCGAGCGGCCTCTGGCCAAGCGCGGTGGTGCCGAACAGCGTCACCCGGCTGGCGCGGTGGCTGAAGGCCGGGGTGGAGCGACTCGACGCGTGGAGAGCCTCCGCGGCCAGTGCCGGAGCGGAGACGGCGCTGCGCTTCGTCGTGTCCTGGTATCCGGGCGTGGACCTCGACCGTCTGGCGGCGCAGCGGGCCGGCGCGGAGGAGGACTTGGCGGTGCGGGCGCAGCGGATCGCCGGGTTGGCCAGTTACTTGGCAACGTTCGCCCCGCACGACGAGTTCGTCGTCGAGCGGACGGAAGATGGCGAGGAGCTCCCTGCCGACGAGCTCGGCCTGCTGCTCAACGACCCGGACGGCAGCTCGGCCGAGACGGGCACCTACGCCGATGACGAGGCCGACGCGGACGACGACGCCACGGCCGAGAGGACGGCGGAGAGCGCTGGACCCAACCCGGCGGCCGCGTCCACCTCGGCTGAGCCGACGCCGGCCGGAGACGACGCGGGTCCCGCTTAGGATTGCTTTCCCTTTTTATCTTTCATGTGTTCAAACTTTTGTTAGGTAGCAGGTCCACCCACTGGGGGTGTAGTTCCATGTAATGAACTCGTGGCCGAAGGCCCATGCTGTATATAAATTTTGCATGCGATTTCACTTTCTGCTGTTCGGCCTTGGGCCTTTTCCTGTTTGTCGTTTCTCTGGGCTTCCTTCCCGCTAGTCGGACAGCCGGGTTGCGGACTGTGGCTAGGACGGGAACTCGGCTTTGAGAGCGAACGCACAATACTTAGGCTTTTTCGGACGTTGAGCGTGAGTGAAACACCCACTGGGCCGGCTGGTGGCAGGCGGCGAGGCCGCCTGGCGCGCAGCCGGTCGTGCGGCGAACAAGCGAGAGAGAACGGGTTGAGCCGGGTTGGCCGAACCGGGCTGTCCTTCTTAGTCGTTCTGGCGTAACGGTGCTTTCGGCCTTTGGCTCTTGCCGGCCGGACAGCCGGGAGCCGGCTGTGGCTGGCGAAGAGAGGGCTTCGGCGGCTCGTACGCTTCGAGACGGACTAAGGAAAAAAGCGGGGCGTGGTCTAGCCGGCTAGCCCCCGAACCCCCGAGCCGGCTACGCCGACTCGCTGGGGGAATTAGAAAAAACGGGGCTGTGTGTAGACACAGAATAAAGCGGAAAAGGGATCCCCCGAGCCCCCGAGCCGGCTACGCCGACTCGGCGGGAGAAATGAAAACGGGGGAGCTGCCTGCTTTCATTAAGTCCAAAAGATGGTGATACATACATACATGAGTTTAACTGTAAAACGGACGGAGGAGCTCTGCGTTCCAGGGCCGGCTGGACTCCTCGCCGGCTGCATCTCGCTTGCGCTTGTTCGGCTTCTGCGCGTCGATGAGGTAGTACGCGTTCCGTGCGCAGAGAGCCTTGCTGACGATGAAGGGCCTTCCCAGGGGGAGGCCAGCTTGTGCTGGCCGGCTGTCTGCTGGACGAGCCGGAGTACGAGGTCGCCTTCGCGGAACGCGAGGGGCTTGATCTTCTTGCTGTGGTAGTGGCGCAGGCCTTGTTGGTAGATGGCGGACCGGCTGAGGGCCAGGAGGCGTGCCTCCTCGAGCAGATCGACGCCGTCTTCGCGTGCTTCTTTTGCTTCGGCTTCGGTGTACATCGTCACCCGGGGTGAGTCGAACTCGACGTCGGTTGGAATGATTGCTTCGGCTCCGTAGACGAGGAAGAACGGTGTGAACCCGATGGAGCGGTTGGTTGTCGTCCGGAGACTCCAGAGGACGGCCGGCAGCTCATCGAGCCAGCTGCCGGGTGAGCGCACGAGCGGCTCGACGAGTCGCGGCTTGATGCCGGCTAGGATGAGGCTGTTTGCCCGCTCGACCTGGCCGTTCGACTGGGGATGTGCGACGGAGGCCAAGTCGAGCCGGATGCCGGATGCAGAGCAGTAGTGGGCCAGCGTGCCCTTGACGAAGTTGGTGCCGTTGTCCGTGATGATGTTGTGCGGTGCGCCGTAGCGAACCGCGATGTCCTTGATGAACCGGACGGCTGTGGGCCCGTCGAGCTTCTTGATCGGCCTGGCCTCGATCCACTTGGTGAATTTGTCGATGGCGACGAGGAGATGCGTCATGCCGCCTCGAGCGGTCTTGAAGGGCCCCACCATGTCGAGTCCCCAGACGGCAAAGGGCCATGTGATCGGGATGGTTTGGAGGGCCGAAGCCGGCTGGCGGCTGCGCTTGCTGAAGCGTTGGCAGCCCTCGCACTTGAGGACCAGTTCCTCGGCGTCTTGCAGGGCCGTGGGCCAGTAGAAACCGTGCCGGAATGCTTTGGCCACCAGGGATCTTGAGGCGGCGTGGTGCCCGCACTCGCCCTGGTGGATGTCGAGGAGGATCTCGATCCCTTTGCTCTGCTCGACGCAACGCTGGAACACGCCCGTCGCGCTGCGTTTGACGAGCTCGTGGTTGATGATGCTGTAGGCGGACGCGCGCCGCTGCACTTGCCGGGCTTCAGTTTCGCCGATGGGAAGTTCGCCGTCTTCCAACAAAACGAGGATTGGCCGAGCCCAGGACGGCGCCGTCACCACCGCGAGGACGGCCGCCGGGATGGGATCCGGGACGGCAGCCCCCGAGCCGAAGCCGGCAGTCCCCGAGCCGAAGCCGGCAGTCCCCGAGCTTGGGCCGGCAGCCCCCGCGCCGGCCCCGCGCCGGAGCCAGCAGTCCCCGGGCTGGAGCCGGCAGCCCCCGAGCCGGAGACGGCAGCCCCTGAGCTGGAGACGGTAGTCCCCGGGCTGGAGCTGGCAGTCCCCGAGCTTGGGCCGGGAATCCTAGGGTCGGGTGGGGGCGCGCTGGGGTCGTCCGGGACAAAGATGGACTCCGACTCGGGAGACGGCTTGATGGACGGCTTCCGAAGGTGCTCGAGGGAGACGCCGGATGGGATGGCTTGCCGGGTAGAGCCCATTTTCGCCAGTGCGTCAGCTGCTTCGTTGTCCGCGCGGGGGACGTGGAGGAATTCGCAACCGTCGAAACCGCCGGAGAGTTGCTGGACCAGGAAGCGGTAGCTAGCCATGTTGGCGTCTTTGGCGTCCCAGTCGCCGGAGACTTGCTGTACTACCAGGTCCGAGTCGCCGTAGCAGAGGATGCGCCGGATGCCGATTTCCCTGGCCAGCCGGATGCCGTGTACGAGAGCTTCGTACTCGGCAACGTTATTGGAGGCGGCGAAATGGATCTGCAGCACATACCGTAGCCGGTCGTTCTTGGGCGAAGACAGCACGATGCCGGCTCCCAAACCGTTGCGCATCTTGGAGCCGTCGAAGTGCATGCGCCAGTGAGTCGACTCGGGAGCCGGCGGCAGGTACTGGGTCTCGGTCCAGTCGACGAGGAAATCGGCCAGTGCTTGGGACTTGATGGTGGTGCGCGGCTCGTAGAGGATTGTGTGGCCGGCTAGCTCGATGGCCCACTTGGCCACCCGGCCAGAGGCATCCCGGCAGCCCATGATCTCGCCGATGGGGGCCGCGCTCACCACGGTAATGGCGTGCTCTTGGAAGTATTGCCTCAGCTTTTTGGCAGCGAAGTACACGCCGTAGCACATCTTCTGGTAGTGGGGGTAGTTCTGCTTGGAGGCGGAGAGCACCTCGCTCAGGTAGTACACCGGACGCTGGACCGGCTGCACCTTGCCCTCCTCAGGGCGCTCGACGACCAGCACCGTGCTGACCGTGCGAGAGGTGGCGGCGATGTATAGCAGGAGTGGCTCTTTCTTAGCCAGCGCGGCCAGGACGGGCGCGGTTGACAGCATGCGCTTGAGGTCGCGGAAGGCTTCGTCCGCCTGGTCGCTCCACTCGAACGCCGTCGTCTTCTTCATTAGCTGATACAGGGGCAGGGCCCTCTCTCCCAGCCGGCTGACGAACCGGCTGAGAGAGGCCAAGCAGCCGGTGAACTTCTGGACGTCGCGCAGCCGGGTCAGCTTGCGCATGCGCTCGATTGCCTTGATCTTCTCTGAGTTGGCCTCGATGCCGCGCGCCGAGACGAGGAAACCGAGGAGCTGGCCAGCCGGCACGCCGAAGACGCATTTCTCCGGGTTGAGCTTGATCCGGAACCGGCGCAGATTGGCGAAGGTTTCCTTGAGGTGGGCCAGGAGCGTGAGGTGCTGCTTGGTCTTCACCACGATGTCGTCGACGTAGACATGCACATTTCTGCCGAGCTAGGGCAGCAGGCATTTCTGCATGCAGCGCTGGAAAGTGGCGCCGGCGTTCTTCAGGCCGAACGACATGGTGATGTAGCAGTACGCCCCAAAGGGCGTGATGAAGGACGTTTTGTGGGCGTCGGCCGGGTCCAGCTTGATCTGGTGGTAGCCGGAGTAGGCGTCCAGGAAGGACAGGAGCTCGCAGCCGGTTGTGGAGTCGATGACTTGGTCGATCCGGGGCAGAGCGAACGGGTCTTTGGGGCATGCCTTGTTCAGGCTGGTGTAGTCGATACACATGCGCCAAGTGCCGTATTTGTTCAGGACGAGGACCGGGTTGGCCAGCCACTCGGGGTGGAATACTTCCATGATGAACCCGGCTTTGAGCAGCCGGGCGATCTCTTCGCCAATGGTTCTTCGCTTCTCCTCGGAGAAACGGCGTAGCGGCTGCCGGACAGGCTTGGCGTCCTTGCGGACGTGAAGTTTGTGCTCGGCGAATTCCCTCGGGACACCCGGCATGTCTTTGGGAGACCATGCAAAGATATCCTGATTCTCATGAAGGAAATCGACGAGCTCGCCTTCCTATTTGCTGTCGAGGCCGGCACCCACGACGACGCACTTGCTGGAGCTGGGGTCGGCCGGGTCGAGCGGGACCCGCTTCGTGTCCTTGGCCGGCTTGAAGGAGGCTTCGTTGGCCGGCTTAGGCGGAGCCGGCACGGCCGACTATGCGTTAGCCAGCGCCACGATCCTGTCGAGCTGGCGCCTCTCCTCGGCGATGACCAGCGACTCGGCCAGCTGGGAGCTGGCTTTGGCGCACTCGAGGGACTTCTTGTAGTCGCCGACGACGGTGATGAGGCCCTTGGGACCCGGCATCTTCAACTTCAGGTAGGCGTAGTGGGGGACCGCCATAAACTTGGCCATCGCGGGCCGGCCCAGCAGCGCGTGGTAGGGGTTGGCCAGGTCGACCACCTCGAACCAGATCAGCTCACGGCGGAAATGGCTGCTGGAGCCGAACAGGACGTCGAGCCGTATCCGGCCGATCGGGGAGCAGGAGAGTCCCGGCACGATGCCGTGGAACACCGTCCGGGTCGGCTCCAGCTGTCGCGCCTCGATGCCGAGCTTGGTCATCGTGTCGCGGTACAGGATGTTGATGCTGCTGCCGCCATCGATCAGCACCCGTGAAAAGCGGCAGGTGCGTTTCTCGGAGACGAGGGTGGGGTCGAGCACGAGGGCGTAGCCACCCGGCGTGGGCATGACGGCCGGGTGATCCTCCCGGGTCCAGCTCACCGGTCGGTCGGACCAGTGCATGTACTGGGGAACCGAAGGGAGGACGGCGTTCACCTCGGCCGCATGTTTGCGCTTGGCGTGCTTGTCGTCCCCCTCGCTGGTGAAGACGACGTAGGATGCGTCCGGGCGCGGGAAAGGGTTGTCGGCGAGGGCGTCGGGTGGCGGTGGAGGCAGCGGGAGCGGCGGCTGCTGCGGGCCGGCTCCAGGTGGCAGGGGTGGAAGGTTGCCCTTCAATAGGCGCTGCGTGAAGCTGCACTGCCGGAGCGTGTGCGTCGATGGCTTCGCGCCGCTGTGGTTCTTGCAGGGGGCGTCGAGCATCTTCTCGAAGGTCAGCTTGGGCTGCCAGACGGCTTTGCCAGTGCGCGGGCGCTGGCTGGCGCCTTGCTCGGCCGGCTGCTCCCTCTCCATGGCGGCGACTTGCCGGTTGTCGTAGCGTGGCGCCGGCTGGTCGTTCCGGCGCTTGCCGTTGTTGTTGTTGTCTTGCCGGCGCTGGCTGTTGTCGCCAGCCGGCTTGGCGGGAGCCGGCTGGGCTGGGAGAAGCTTGCCGTCCGCGTCGATCGCGATCTTCACATTCATCGCGGAGTCGGCCGTAGCGTACTTGTCCGCCATCGCCATGAGCTCCGCCAGGGTCTCCGGCTCGTCGCACACCAGCCGGTGCTTAACCAGAGTGCCGTCTAGGCATCCGTCGATGAAGTACTGTATGGCCTGGACCTCGTGGACCCCTTCACAGGAGTTGCGAAGCTCCGTCCACCGTGTGAGGAAGTCGCGCAGGGGCTCGCCCGGCTTCTGGACGCACATGGAGAGCTGGCGAGGCTTGCCGGGTCGCTTGTAGGTGCTGGTGAAGTTGCGAACGAACGCGTCTTCGAAATCCAGCCAGGAGTTCACACTGCCGGCTCGGAGGCTGTTAAGCCACGTCCGGGCCGAACCGAACAGCATGAGGGGGACGTAACGGACAGCCACACGTCGGTTGCCGCCGGCTATGCCGATAGCTGTGGTGTAGTCGGTTAGCCAGTCCTCCGGCTTGGTGGCGCCGGTGTACTTTGGCGAGTCGTGGGGCAGCGAGAAGCCTTTGGGGAAGGGTTCTTTGCGAATGCGGGGGCCGAAGCACGCCGGGCCGACAGAGCTTTCCTCCTCCAGGGCCGTGGAGCGCACCAGCCGGTCGATGCGGTGACGGGCGTCGCTTTCGTCGTAGGGCTTGCGGGGGCCGAGTCGGTCAGCCACGGGACCGCGGGGACCGATTCGGTCGGCCACGGGACTGCGGGGAGCAGGAGCTTCCAGGGTCGGCTCGGGCCGCCGAGCCGGCCGCACGGGGGGCTCTGGCTGCTGAACCCGGCCGTCGCCGGCCGTCTCGCCAGCGTTGCCGTCTCCGGCGGTGGTGGCTTGGTTGTGCCGGCTCCGACCGGCCCGGTGCCGGCCAGAGCGGCTCGCGCTAGTGGCGTGCGAAGACGTCTGTCGCGCGCCCCGGAGAGCCCTCTCCGGGTTTGCGGTATTCCCTGCAGCAGAGCCGGATGGCTGGGTCGGATCAAAACGCGCCTGCTGCTCGTTCGCCGCGGCGATGAGGTCGCGGATGCGCTGCTGCTGCTGCCGCAGCTCCTCGCCCTCCAGGAACTCGAGATCCACCATAGCCACCTGCGCCGCGCGCATATTCTTGACGGGGGTGTCGTAGACGGACCGGCCTGCACCTAGCGCACGGCCGAGCGCGCCCCCACGAGTCCGCACCTCCACGACCCGGCTGGGCTCGGCGGCGGGCGGAGTGAAGCCGTGGGCGCTGTCGTACTCACGCTGGGCGGACTCCAGCCGGCGCCGCGCGGCTGCGAGCTCCGTGGCCTCGACCAGCAGATGCTGGCGGTCCTCGTTGAGCCGAGCCGCTGCGGTCGCCGAGTCGGCGTCGGGCGTGATGGGGGCTTGCAGACTCCGGATCGTATCGTGGAGCGGGTCAGTGCGGCGAGGCGGAGCCGCAGCCAAGGCGGCAGCCGCGGCAGCCTTCTCCTTGGCGCGTGGGGAGCCAGAACTGGTGCCGATGGTTAGCACCTCCGCGTGAACGCAGAGAGCAGCGACGTCGTCGGAAACGGCGCAGCTAACGGGGACAGGCGAGTCGGTGCAATTGCACACTTCGCTGGGAAACACGTCGGGGACGAGCGCGACGAAGACGCGCAGCGCGCCGAAGGGGACGATGAAGCAGCCTGCGGGGCAGGCGACGTCCGCGCCCAGCGCAGCGCTGCAGCCGGCCGGTTTGGATGTGCGAGGCGCACGGACCAAACCGTGCACGATGCGCTCGCCGGAGCTGGTGAAGGGCCTCGTCCGGAACTTGACTCCGGCCGGCGCCGCGAGCAGCCCCACGGTGGGCGCCAACTGTCGTGGTAATTTCACGGCAGATGCCATAAGATGGCTAAAGAGGTGGGGCTATGAGAGGACGCCGGTGGGCTCCGAAGGCGAGGTTGGCACGAGCAAGTGCGAGACATGAGACGTACCCAGGTTCGGGGCCCTCTGGAGAGGTAACACCCCTAATCCTGCCGTATGAGCTGATATGCGCAAAGGTTACAGAGTTGCTCCTGGAGCTGTTTGGACGGAGGAGGGAGAAGGGGCTAGGCCACCGTTCTGCCTCTCCGGCGGGAGTGCGTGTGTGTTCTGTGGAGCGAGGAATCACTAAAGGGAAGTGAAGAGCCACTATCCCACAGGAGAGAGTGATCTGAAGGGAGCTAACTAGAATGTGTACTGATCTGACCGACCGATCGACCCCTCTGCATGGAGGCCTCCCTGGGGGTCTTATAGGCCGACCCCCAGGGTTACAATGGTAACGTTACAGAGGCGCGGGCCCCTGGTGTCATTGACCGGGATCCGGTGGCCGGGTCGCCGGGACGCTGGGTCTTGTCTCTTGTCAGTCTGGGTATGAGGCACTGTGGCGCGTCTTGTCCGTCGTCAGAGGGAGGTCGGCGCCGCCGTTTCTACAGGACCGCGCCTCCCTGACACTGCTCGCCTCGGGCGGGGGCGCAAGGAAAGCTGCAGCCTCGCCTGTTCTGTCAGTATAAAGGGAGGAGTGCTGTAGCCATGCTTGCTTCGTCGCTAAGGCTTCGTCTCCTCGTGGCCGGCAGGCATGGGCCAGCCGGCCAGGCCGGGTTGCCGTGTCGAGCCGGCTCGCGCTGGGGAGCCGGCGTGCTTGGCAAGCCGGCCTGAGGGACTTGTCTTGCTCCGATGATTTTCCGAAAGGGATCCGGGCTCCGTCGCCTACCCGGGGGTCATCCCCCCGACACTACTGAACTTCGTAGGTCGACCAGAGTACGTTCCGCACCAGAGTGGTACGGTAATCCTGTTCTGGAAGTTATGTTGTTAGACAACAGCGAACCTACGAACTATGAAGAAGCTATGATAAGCCCGGATTCCGACAAATGGCTTGAGGCCATGAAATCTGAGATAGGATCCATGTATGAGAACAAAGTGTGGACTTTGGTGGACTTGCCCGATGATCGGCAAGCCATTGAGAATAAATGGATTTTTAAGAGGAAGACGGATGCTGATGGTAATATCACTGTCTACAAAGCTCGACTTGTCGCGAAAGGTTTTCGACAAGTTCAAGGGGTTGACTACGATGAGACTTTCTCACCCGTAGCGATGCTTAAGTCTGTCCGAATCATGTTAGCAATTGCCGCATTTTTATGATTATGAAATCTGGCAAATGGATGTCAAAACTGCATTCCTTAATGGTTTTCTCAAAGAAGAGTTGTATATGATGCAACCAGAAGGTTTTGTCGATCCTAAGGGTGCTAACAAAGTGTGCAAGCTCCAGCGATCCATCTATGGACTGGTGCAAGCATCTCGGAGTTGGAATATACGCTTTGATGAGGTGATCAAAGCATATGGTTTTGTACAGACTTACGGTGAAGCCTGTATTTACAAGAAAGTGAGTGGGAGCTCTGTAGCATTTCTAATATTATATGTGGATGACATATTGTTGATTGGAAATGATATAGAATTTCTGGATGGCATAAAAGGATACTTGAATGAAAGACCTCGGTGAAGCTGCTTATATATTGGGCATCAAGATCTATAGAGATAGATCAAGACGCTTGATAAGACTTTCAATGAGTACATACCTTGACAAGATTTTGAAGGAGTTCAAAATGGATCAGTCAAAGAAGGAGTTCTTGCCTGTATTGTAAGGTGTAAAGTTGAGTAAGACTCAAAGCTCGACCACGGCAGAAGATAGAGAGAGAATGAAAGTCATTCCCTATGCCTCAGCCATAGGTTCTATAATGTATGCCATGCTGTGTACCACACCTAATGTGTGCCTTGCCACGTGTCTGGCAAAGGGGGTACAAGAGTGATCCAGGAGTGGATCACTGGACAGCGGTCAAAATTATCCTTAGTAACTAAAGGACTAAGGAAATGTTTCTCGATTATGGAGGTGATAAAGAGTTCGTCGTAAAGGGTTACGTCGATGCAAGCTTTGACACCAATCTGGATATCTCTGAGTAGCAAACCGGATACGTATAATGGAGCAGTCATTTGGAATAGCTCCAAGTAAAGCGTGATAGCAGCATCTACAGTATGACATAAGGATTTGCAAAGCACACATGGGTCTGAATATTGCAGACCCATTGACTAAAATTCTCTCTCACGAGCAAAACATGATCACACCTTAGAACTCTTTGAGTGTTAATCACATGGTGATGTGAACTAGATTATTGACTCTAGTGAACTCTTGGGTGTTAATCACATGGCGATGTGAACTAGATTATTGACTCTAGTGCAAGTGGGAGACTGATGGAAATATGCCCTAGAGGCAATAATAAAGTTGTTATTATTTTATATTTCCTTGTTCATGATAAAGGTTTATTATTCATGTTAGAATTGTATTGACCGGAAACTTAAATACATGTGTGAATACATAAACAAATACCGTGTCCCTAGTGAGCCTCTACTAGACTAGCTCGTTGATCAAAGATGGTTAAGGTTTCCTAACCATAGACATGAGTTGTCATTTGATAACGGGATCACATCATTAGGAGAATGATGTGATGGACAAGACCCATCTGTTAGCTTAGCATATGATCGTTCTGTTTATTGTTACTGCTTTCTTGAATGTCAAATACATGTTCCTCCGACCATGAGATCATGCAACTCCCGGATACCGGAGGAATACCTTGTGTGCTATCAAACGTCACAACGTAACTGGGTGATCATAAAGATGCTCTACAGGTATCTCCAAAGGTGTCTGTTGAGTTGGCATGGATCGAGACTGGGATTTGTCACTCCGTGTTTCGGAGAGGTATCTCTGGGCCCTCTCGGTAATGCACATCATAAGAAGCTTGCAAGCAAAGTGACTAAGGAGTTAGTTACGGGATGATGTATTACGGAACGAGTAAAGAGACTTGCCGGTAACGAGATTGAACTAGGTATGGAGATACCGACGATCGAATCTCGGGCAAGTAACATACCGACGGACAAAGGGAATTACGTATGTTGTCATTGCGGTTCGACCGATAAGATCTTCGTGGAATATGTAGGAACCAATATGGGCATCCAGGTTCCGCTATTGATTATTGACTGGAGAGGCGTCTCGGTCATGTCTACATCATTCCCGAACCCGTAGGGTCCGCACGCTTAACGTTCGTTGACGATATAGTGTTATATGAGTTATGTGAATTGGTAACCGAATGTTGTTCGGAGTCCCGGATGAGATCCCGGACGTCACGAGGAGTCTCGGAATGGTCGAGAGGTAAAGATTTATATATGGGAAGTCATATTTTGGGTTCCGGAAAAAGGTGCAGTTTTTTCGGTATTGTACGGGGAAGCTTCCAGAAGGTTCCGGAGGATTCCGGAGGGGTCCGGAAGTCCACAAGTGGGTCCACCACGTCCCAAGGGCTGGCATGGGCTAAGGGGAGGCGCCTTGGCCTTATTGGGCCAGGCGCACCAAGTCCTCAAAAGCCCACGCAGCTAGGGAAGGAAAAAAGGAGAGTCCTAGTAGGAATAGGATTGGACTTTGGAGTCCAAGTCCACGTGTGTACTATTCACACGGTACTGTTCATGTGGTACTATTCACGTGGTACTGTTCACGTGGCACTATTCCTTCTACTCCAAGCCCCTACACATATATAAATAGAGGAGAGGGGGCGCCCCAAACAAGCCACAACATTGTCTTAGCCGTGTGCGGCGCCCCCCTCCACAGTTCCGTCCCTCGGTCATATTTTCGCAGTGCTTGGGCGAAGCCCTGCGGAGATAGCATCACCATCACCGTCACCACGTCGTCGTGCTGTCGGAACTCATCCACTACCTCGCCATCTTGCTGGATCAAGAAGTCGAGGACGTCGCCGAGCTGAACGTGTGCTGAACGCGGAGGTGCCGTACGTTCGGTGCTCGGTCGGTTGGATCGTGAAGTTGTTCGACGACATCAACCGCGTTGTTCTAACGCTTCCGCTTACGGTCTACGAGGGTACGTAGACACACTCCCCCTCTCGTAGCTATGCATCTCCATGGATAGATCTTGCGTGTGCGTAAATTTTTTTTTGTTTTCCATGCAACGTTCCCCATCAGATTCGTGGGGTCCTATAAAAGGGGGTCTTCTTCCCCAATGGACCCAACGACTTGAGCTCGTGTTCTTCCCCCATTGTTGACCTTCTTCGAGCTTGCTAACTCTCAATCCCTCCAATGATTCTTGCTAGTTCTTGAGGGAAAAGAGAGAGGAGATCTAGATCTATGTTTCCTCCAATCACTTTCTCCTCTATGTGAGGGGAACCCCTTGGATCTAGATCTTGGAGTTCTTGGTGTTCTCCTTCTTGTTCTTCCTCTCATATTCCTCCATAGCTTTCGTTGCTTTGGTGGGATTTGAGAGTGAGGGACTTGGGCACTCCGTGTGCCCTTGCCATTGCATTTGGTGCATTGGTTTGAGTTCTCCATGGTGATACGTGGAAGTGAAGTTTGAGAAGCTTTTTACTCTTGGGTGCTTGGTACCCTAGAGCTTTCCTCTTGGGTGCTTGGGCGCCCTAGACGGTTGGTGGTGCCTCGAAGCTCAATCATTGTGGTGTAAAGCTCCGGGCAAGCGTCGGGGTCTCCAATTAGGCTGTGGAGATTGCCCCGAGCAATTTGTACGGGTTCCGGTGACCGCCCCCAAGGGTTGCAAAAGTGTACGGGTTCGGTGACCGCCCCCAAGGGTTGCCATTTGTACGGGTTCGGTGACCGCCCTCAAGGGTCCCTTAGTGGAATCACGGCATCTTGCATTGTGCGAGGGCGTGAGGAGATTACGGTGGCCCTAGTGGCTTCTTGGGGAGCATTGTGCCTCCACACCGCTCCAAATGGAGATTAGCATCCGCAAGGGTGTGAACTTCGGGATACATCGTCGTCTCCGCGTGCCTCGGTTATCTCTTACCCGAGCCCTTTACTTATGCACTTTACTTTGTGATAGCCATAGTGTTTCATGTTATATATTTTGCTATCACTTAGTTGTTTATCTCGCTTAGCATAAGTTGTTGGCGCACTTAGATGAGCCTAGTTGTTGTAGATTTTGTGCTTGACAAATTAACCGCTAGGTTTATTCCGCATTTGTTCAAGCCTAAACCATAATTATTTTAAAGCGCCTATTCACCCCCCCCCCCCCTCCAGGCGACATCCACGATCTTTCAAGCATGCGCCGCCGCCGCCGCGTGCTGCGTAGCAGCTTCCACCGTCGCCGCCGCGTGCTGTCACTGCATTCGTCGTCGCCGCCGCGTGCTGCGTAGCAGCTTCCACCGTCGCCGCCGCGTGCTGTCGCTGCATCCGCCGTCGCCGCCGCTGCATCGCAGCATGCGCTGCCCTCGACGCCACGTGCTGCGTAGCAGCATCCACCGTCGCCGCCGCGTGCTGCCTAGCAGCATCCGCCGGTGTTTCGATGTTGCATTGCCGAGGCGTCGGAGCTGCGATGAAGCATCGTCGGGTTCGCCGGTGCTGCGATGAAGCATTGCCGGGGCTATGGGGCTGCGTTGGAGCATCGCCGGGCCGGCCGATGTTGCGTCGGAGCATTGTCTGTGGCCGATGGCGGGGTTGCTGCGACCAGATGAGACTCCGGCGAACGGCAGCGCTGCATTGCCTGCCAGGGGCAGGCTGCTGCTTCCAACGACTGGGCATTGCCAGAGAAGAATGCGAAGAAAGAAGAGGAAGACGTGTTGTTGGGAGCCTGCGATCTAACGGCCACCTACGTCTAAATCAGACGGCTGCGCAGGCGGATGATCTTTTCTAAGATCAGCCGGCTTACGCGTAGCAGCCGCCTTTTATAAAAAAATCAGAAACTTTGAAGAGTTGAACAGAGGGCTAGGAGTAGAGTTTGGGAGAGAAAACACATCCATGGAAACCTTGAATTAAGGCTGAAGAAACTAGTTTTGGAATTTTTAGACAAAGTAAAATTCAAACAAGTTGAATTTAGTTCAAACTGTTTGAATTTTGAAAGCCATTCAAATTAACTCAAAATGGGTTGAAATTTAAGATGGTAACACAACAAATTAAATTTGATTTGTGGGAAAAACTTGAGCATTTACTGTGGGAGTCAAATTGCAACTCAATTTTTGATAAAAGGATTTGAGAAGGTTGAAAGTTGAGTTTGGGGAAATGGAAAATTGTGTATTGGTGAAAGGATCGGTATGGTCGACTATAGGGGGGTGATTAGGCGACTAATTAAAATTTAATATCTTTTGCAAATTTTAGGCAATTTTGCGGAAGGGGACGCAGGCGGCGGAGGTGCGGGCGAGGTCTTGTGGGGTGGGCAGCCGGAGGAAGATCTCGGCCAAGAGGTGGTCGGGGATGTCCGTCAGAGGCAACACCATTTTCTTCTTGCTTGTCACCAATAGATTAGAGTGGGGGTGGCTCGTTGGCCATTGGAGGAGGTAGCCGCCGGGAAGCCCTCGGCGAGATGGATTGGAATGGAAGGAGCCGGAGGAAGATCTCGGCCAAGAGGTGGTCAGGATGTCCATCAGAGGCGACACCATTTTCTTCTTGCTTGTCGCCAATAGATTAGAGTGGGGGTGGCTCGTTGGCCGTTGGAGGAGGTAGCCGCCGGGAAGCCCTCGGCGAGATGGAATGGAACGGAAGGAGCCGGCGGCTACGTGCGGCAGTGGAGCGATTTCATTCCTAGTTTCCTACTGGCAGCTGGAATGGGCCTTGGCCGGTAATAAAGAGCCCAGTTTCCAGGCCCGGCATAGAATACCAGTTTTTTCTTTCTTTGATGATTGATTGACAACCAGCAACCCCTCAAAAAAAAAGTTTGCGGGAAAAAAAAGAGATTGACAACCAGCACAGACTAGTACAAGCTTACCCAAAAAGAAATGCCAAAAGAAGTTTAAACTTGAGCTGCATTTTATTCTCCAAAGAAAATAGAAAGATGAGCAGCATTTTCTTCTAAAGTTGGTTGATGTGATACGTTCGGACTAGTTCATGTTGATGTTGTTTCCCTGGACTCTCTCGTGGATAGGACTTGAGCGTGCATGTTTATTGGAGTGAGAAAGATTCAAGACACGCCCACTTCCCTGTTACCGATCGCTGACATTCTTCTGTTTATTCTTGAGTTGAGCTTTGCCCTTCCACTCAATAGCATCCTTTTCCTCCTGAATAACATATCTACCAAAGGAGCAATTTGGAGGAGTCCCCACCTATGCCTTGTGAAATGTTTCGGAATGATCATAATCATCAGGACATTCCTCGGCACCTGAGATGTCGCTTGAAGAACACATAAATTGGTGACTGCTAGCACAACACAATCATGCATGTAGATATTTTTAGCTTTGATTTCTCTTGTGCATAAACTTTGTTTTTCTGTTTGCTGTTCAAAGGAAAAGGAGATAGTTCACCAGAAAGAAATACTGCATCCAACTAATTTACTTCAGAACCGAGAAACCAACAGCTGAACAAAAAGAGTAAAAGATGAGCACACCAGTAATACAGTTGCTCTGGAACTGCCAATGGCTTCATACCATTTCTTTCTGCACTCTGTAGAAACAAGTCTTGCAGACCCCAAGCATTGTCTACTTTTTTTTTTTTTTGAAATCAGCATTGTCTACTCTTAAGCTAACCTGAGAGACCTCTAGTATGTTGTCATGTTTCAATTATGTTAGTCCAACAACGTGCGCATTTGGGCTGGTCATCAGTTCAAGTGTGAAATATTTTTAGCCAGTATTATTTGTCTTGGGGTTCGTCATCAGTTCCGTTGTCAAACTTTTTGTCAGTTGTCAGATGTTATAGCAACTCTAATAATTAAGAAAAATATGTGACTGGAAATATAGCTTCAAGCTAGCTCTAGCACAGTTGTAGACTGATACGAACTCTTAATTTCATCGTCAAATTTGTGGGCAGGGAACAGCCACATCATCCAATTAGACTAACCAAAGCTAGACTTAGTATGAAACAAGAACAACATAGACATAACCACTGCCAAGTGAAGCTCTGTAGATTTCATTTTATTTTTGACGCAAAGGACAGGAGCTCTGTAGATTATCATTTGTCACCTTGTAGGGGCAAGGTAATCACATCGGCGAGATCTCCACACTATTGACATCGCCATGACAAGATCACTTCGAATTAAGAATGCTGATCTGATTAAGACTCCACTGAATCTGAGCAAATAAGACAAAAGTTCAGACACCAAAAAAGATTTAAATCAAACCGCTTGTATTCATAAACAGATTTGAAACACAGCTGGACAAATGCATGTGAACATAAACAGATGAGTTGTGAAAAACTTGAGCCATTCAGAATTGGCACCTTGTTGTTGTTGTAGGTGTTCCTATACAACCTAGGCAACTAGCAGTATAAAAACCTTCAACTAAATAAAAGAAAGAAACTGGAGGTGTTGGTAGCGATATCCCAGTACAAAAATCAGTTACAAAAATGAAAGGAAAAAAAAAACAGGGTGCCCCCTCTAATCCATCTTACAGAAAATTTCAGTTTCAGTCAATCATCTCAACCAACATGATTTGCTTTGAGATTAGGAGAATAACCATGATATGAGGATCTAAGAGTGGTGGAGATTGACTGAAATAATAAAGAACGGTTGCCTATGCCACTATAAGCACTCCCTGGATCATAAGAGGTTGATTTCAGATAAAACAGCTTGCAAGCACAATAATTAGCCCAAGCCCAATCGTTCTTAAGATCCATCTTACTATACTATTCAAGAGCAGAGAAGAGCAGCATAGTGGATGTGATCTGGGTAGCCGTGCATGCTGGTAGAGAAGCTATAGCAAACAACTGAGTGGTTATCAGTTCTGGATGTGATCTTGGGTTGGTTATCAGTTCTATTGTGACGTTTTTGCTTGTTATAACAATTCTAACTAATAACTAGGAAAAAAATGTGACCTCCAAAATACACCAGCTAGCTTTTACCACAGTTGTCGATTGATACAAACTCTTGATTTCAGTGTCACATTCTTAGCCAGGGAACAACCACGAGTTGCTGCTTACACTAACCAAATGAAGATGTAGCAGTGGCCATTGCCAGGGTGAAGCAATGTAGACTGTGTTGTCATGTAAGCAAGGCAAAGAAGTCTGCCAGAACTCCAAGCTATTGAAATCACAGTTGATTTAAATTAAAAATGCTAATCTGATTTGCTTTCAGAATAGGAGAACAACCGTGATATGAGGATCTAAGTGTGATGGAGATTGACTGCAATAAAGAATAAATTCAGTGCAGACTTCAGATAAAACAACTTGTGAGCACAAGCAGCTTTTATTACCCTTTTATTTTATAGAGCAGTGACTCAGGATTTTATTTGTGACCTACCAGTTTTGCAGGGTTATTTTGAAACAATATCATGAGATAAAATTATACAAGCAAAGACAACTAAAGGAAACTTCTCTGACTCCTTATATCCATTGACAAAATGAGTTGTGCTTGATTAGAATAAATTTTCTCGAGGTGAAATGATCCAAGGTAAACTGAATCTACACTTGTATTCCATCAAGTTACCTTGACCATCAAAATTACTCGGAAATATTTATCGCGGTCTAGTTTTTTCGTGATTCCATCAGATCTAATGCATAAACTACTCATAGTGTGGAAGATATGTTTTTTTGTACTAACCTCATTCTCTTAAATGGCAATTGGAACAAACAAGACAACAAAACACAATTATGTTCCCAAGCTTGCTTGGTTTTCCCACAAGCACAAGAAAATAAACACTACTAAATCATGTAAACAGGAATTATAAATTACAATAATGAACAAGCAAGCAATAGACAAGTCTTGTGATAATTATGAAGGAAAGGAGATAACAAGGATGCAATAGAAATTTTACCACTTCATATTGTCCGTGAAGACAACGATGGTGGGAAATTGGTATATATGTGTGTCCCATACATCAGCTTGCATTGTTTCGCACAAACCCTCTGAACCTGCAACGTCTTGACGTCGACTGAGAAATATTCAAAGAGTGGATTCTCTAGAGACGAGGCTTCTGTCCTTGTCAAGAGCAAGTACCTCTCTGTTGCATCTCTGATATGATATTTGTACCCAGAAACTAGTGAGATTGTTTTTTCCATCTGCCACTGGATGGGACTCTTGCCTTTGTTCCGCGCAATGGTATAGCTGACATGAGATGCAATTTCACCATGGAAACCAAACATCCAAAGCCTGCCTTCCCCCGGCTCCACAATGGCTATTCCTTGTGCACTCCATTCTCCGGGTGGGAGGTCAGCAATGGAGAACTCCATCCTCCTGGTGTCCAGCACCAGCAACTTTTTCCTCCTAATCACTACCCAGTCCCAATAGAAGCATCCATAAGCATAATGGCGCCTGAGAAAAAGAGAGTGGGTCTGTGACATCCCAGCCTTGTCGGCCATGCCAAGAACCAAACCACTCCAATCCTTGAATGCAGTGGCTTGCCACTGCCCTCGAAGAGAAGACTAAGGCAGACAGCTTAGTTTTGCTATAGGCCAACCAGATCACTCTGAATGTTTTCTCTTCCGCTGCTGCTGTCTCCGTCTCCTCCTCGCAGAGGGGAATGAGGAAAGATTTGCACCGGAGCCTTCCTGCCATGGGGATCGGGTGCTTCACCGAAGCGGCTAAGTCATCAGGTACTGGGGGAAGCTGGAGGTACAGCCGGTGCAAGGGATCGCACACCACGAGCTCCTGGAAGACCGGGGCCTGCTCGTCATGTTTGTATAGACGATGGAGGAGGACGCGGCCGTCGCGGGTGTCCTGGACGGCCCATCGGCAGTGGGAGGGGAGGAAGGAGAATGAGAAGTCGGCGGCAACGGCGAGCTCGCGGGCGGCGGGAGCGGAGGGGTGAGGCGGGAGGGCGGGGTGGAACCTGCCGTGGTCGAGGAAGGCGAGGAAGGGCGGGGCGTGCAGGCGGCGGAAGCGGCGGAGGAAGGAGCCCTCGGTGGCCAGCCGGCGGAAGGGGACGCAGGCGGCGGAGGAGCGGACGAGGTCGGCCGGGTTGGGAAACCGGAGGAAGATGTCCGTCAAGAGGTGGTCGGGGATCGCCGTCAGCGGCGAGGCCATTTCCCGGCCGTCGGGATCCGTTGACTCGATGCAAAGGGGGAGGAGGCGGCGGCTGTGTGCAGGCAGGTGCTGATGGATTTGGGAGTGGGCCAAGTTTACAGGCCCGAACATCCATAGCTCAGGCTTACTCCCTTCGTCAAAAAACAAAAAACAAAAACAAAAACAACTTTACGAGCTTACAAAAAATTATAAATAAACTCGTGTGCATACTTGCAAGGAATTCGTTGATTTGAGTTTTTAAAACACTATCCTAAAATGCTATGTACATTAATTTCTACAATGATATATGTAATGGAGTCATGAAAAATCCATATGTCCTCTTGGGCAAGTTTTACCGCCGTAAAATAATCTAGCCTGTGAGAGGAACTTCGTGTTTTTTTTCATCTGTGTATCTGTTGGTTCCCCTTGCACTGATTGTATTTTTTGCACCGGAACACAGGAAAACTACGGATCAACCTTAAAATGTGATGTTTATATTTTGGTGAGAACGTCCCACAAAATAAACAAGTTTCATGGCTCTGCTGTCGTTCTAGTGTGACCCCGTGTCTGACAAGGATGATATTGGAGATCATGTGGTGTTTGGTTCAGCGGATCAATGGCTCTTGATGTTTTGGTTTCTCATCTAGTGTTTCGGTGTCTCTTAACAGTGTGTCACGTGGTATGGTCAAATGTTCTCTGAATTCTATCTCTATTGTTCCTACTCTTCCTTCTCAAGAGTGCGACGTCGAACTTACGATTGAGAACTTGTCTTTCAAGGGCTTTGTCTCACTATGTTCTCACCTATTAGGTGTGGGGGGGGGGGGGGGGGGGGGTATCAGGTGCTCCCATCCTTGGGGTGCTCCCCATGTTCCAATTTCAAAAAAATCAATATTAAATATTTCAAAAAATTCTGGGAAAAATGTGAATGTTCACACTCCTTGTGAAATATTCAAAATTAAGGAGTTGTAGTCACACTCCTTGTGAACATTCACATTTTTTTTTAGAATTTTTGAAACATTCAAAATTAACATTTTGCAATTGGAGCACGGGAGCACCCCAAGGGTGGGAGCACCTGATATTTTCCCTTAGGTGGGGTTCATCGTCTTTTCGAAACTTTTAAGGACGTGGGGAGAAGTCTTCTCTCTGAGAACCGCAGACATGGTTGGATTTTGGTGGATGCTCCGAGTAGGTTGAGAAGAGTGTGCCTCCTAGGATCACATAACATGGAGAATCAGGAGAGAGCACATGTAAAGAAGCGGGAAGGCAGTTCATTCCCATGTGCTTTACTTTTTTTCATAATAAACTTGTAATTTATTCATTATCTGTCATGCCAATATAGAGAACATCAAAAGTAATGAAAATTACAACCAGGTATGTGGACCACCTAACGACGACTACAAGCACTAGAGCGAGTCGAAGGCGCACCGCTGTCATCGCCCTTCCTCGGCGGAGCGAGGTAAGCCTTGTTGTAGTAGACAGTTGGGAAGTCGTTGTGCTAAAGCCCCACAGAACCAGCGCACCAGAATAGCACTTGTTGCCAATGAAGAGAAGAGTACATCAAAAGGATAAAAACTGTAGACACGCGACCGAAGACGAATGAATACTAATTCCAAACAGATTCACCGAAGACTAGCATCGACCGAATCTCGCAAGACCCGACTGAGACACACCACCACACGCCCTCTGACAACACTAGACACACCATCAGGACAGTGGATCAGATGTGAGAGACATATCCTACTAGGGGACATCGCCAGGGTCACACATCCCCAACGAAGACGCTGAACCAAACAAGAACGAGAGCGGGGGTCCATCCCGCTAGTGAGGAGTCGAGGTCCTCCGCACCTCCATGACCCAAAGGTCATTGGAGGTGGGGCGGACTGGTGATGGCATCGAGGGGGGAGGGGAAACCCTAATCGCATGGGAGTATCTTCTTGGGGAGGAGGAAAACGCTGGATGAAGGAGTTTCGTTGTTAATACAACTCTGTCATATCGATCAATCGACCAATAGTATGTGCTTTACTTCATAAGCGCCTATTGATTGAAATACTCCCTTGACATCTTGGATTGAATTGTTGTTCGTAATACTTCATGAGACGTTAATTGCTAACGAGTGGACCACGATCAATTACTTAACTTTAAACTTCTTACGCTTTTAGTATATTCAGTTAATTTATGTTAGCAAATTATCTGACATGTTCCGCAGAAACTAGACTGTGATCAACCAAATTTCACCACTAAAAAGACACACTCACAAAACATTCAAGCATTCCCAAAACTGAAACTGGGTAGCATTAAATAAAGTAAAGATGTCCCGCTACATTGTTCAGGAAGAGAAAAAAATCACAGGCGTAGGCACTAGCATATGCTAGCTAGGATGAATGAAGCAACTCGTAGGGTTACAACTTACAAGTGGCAAATTATACAAGGAAAAATAGAACAAAAACAGAATAATGAAAAAGAAAAAAAACAGCAAATAGAAAAAGGAAAGAAAGAAAACGCTTCATACCCTAATCGGGCTGGCCCAAGTGCGAGCAGGCCGCCCTGACCACAAGCTTCCGTTTCCTTCCTCCAACATAGTCTACAGCGGTTTCTCAAAAAAAAAAAAAAAAAAAAAAAAAACCATAGTCTACAGCGGCGGCGATGGAAGGCCGCCGACGTCTCTGGTGCTGCTCGGCGGGGCATCGATCTGGCGGCCGGAGGCGACTCGCCGTCAAAAACTCACTACTAGAAAAAAGGCTGTTAGTGGCGCACCTATTTCTGCCATTAATGGCGCACTATAGGTGCGCCACTATTACCACGCCATTAGTAACAAATACTAATGGCGCACCTCTGGTGCGCCATTAGTATTGCAGGTAACAGTGGCGCACCTCTGGTGCGCCATTACTATTGCTACAGGTGCGCCACTGGTAACTTTTTTTTTGAATTTTGTAGGCGGGAAAATAGTAGTGGCGCACCGTCTAACCCCCACCGTGCGCCATTGCTATTTTTGAATTTTGAATTTGGATCTGGATCTAGATCTGGCTCATTATTTTGGCTCGTTTTTCTGCTCGTTTTTTTTGGTTGAATTTTTTTCAAATTTCGTTCTCGACCTGGATCTTTTACGTTCTTTGTGCCGAGGGAGCTCCGCATGTGGCCGGAAGTAGAGGAGGAGGGAGGAGAGACCGTGAGGAGGAGAGAAGGGAGGAGGAGGTCGCCGGAGAGGAGGAGGACCGTGAGCAGGAGAGGAAGGAGGAGCACCGTGAGGAGGAGAGGTGGGAGGAGGAGGTCGCCGGAGGAGGAGTACCGTGAGGAGGAGAGGTGGGAGGAGGAGGTCGCCGGAGGAGGAGCACCGTGAGGAAGAGGTCACCGGAGGAGGAGCACCGTGAGGAGGAGCACCGTGAGGAGGAGCACCGTTAGGAGGAGCACCGTGAGGAGGAGGAGGTCGCCGGAGAGGAGGAGATGGAGTGGAGGAGAGGAGGAGAGGAGGAGAAGAATGAAGGGGAAGGGAGGAAGAAGGGGAAGGGGAAGGGAAGGCGCGACGGGCGGCGGCGCTCCTGTGGCTCGGTCACCGGAGCAGGGAGGAGAAGGGAGGAGGAAGGGGAAGGGGAAGGGGAAACAGAAACGGGGAAGGAGAAGGGAGGAGGAAGGGGATAAGCAGAGAGGAAGCAAAGGGGTGGGTGGGTGCGTACGTGGTGTGCCATGTGTTACATAGTAATGGCGCACCACACCGAGGTGCGCCATTACTATGTACCTTAGTAATGGCGCACCTAGGTGTGGTGCGCCATTACTATGTACCTTAGTAATGGCGCACCTGGGTGTGGTGCGCCATTACTATTTTTAAATTTTTTTGAATTTTGAAGGCGGGAAAATAGTAGTGGCGCACTATGCACTGGTGCGCCATTGCTAATTTTTTAAAATTTTTGTATTATTTTGCCTCCAGATCTAACAATGGTTGTAACGTTTTTTCTGTTAGGTTTTTGTGGATTCTAAAAAAATCGATAACGGACGTAGCCAGTCAAATTCGGATGTAACTTTTCGAGTAGTATCTTTTTCATATAAAAAACTTTTTCATCGGAGGTCGTATGCAAAAGTTACGGCCATTTTACCGAAACACGGCGGGTTTTTTTTTTGCAAAAAAATTCAAAATGCATGTTTGTTAATTTTCGTAACAACTAGAACACATAACACATGGGCATCTATTTTTTTGAATCTTTTATCATTTTCTTTTATTTTTTTTTAAACCGAAAAGGCGATCCACGAGGGGGGATGGGTGTGTGTGTGTGTGTGGTGGGGTGTGTTTGTGTGTGTGAGAGACATTAGTAATGGCGCACCTTAGCAATGGCGCACCAGGGGGGTGCGCCATTACTAATGTCTCTCACACACGCAGGCCCACACTCTCACCAGACATAACAATGGCGCACCACACCAAGGTGCGCCATTACTATGTAGCATAGTAGTGGCGCACCTAGGTGTGGTGCGCCATTGCTATGTCTGGTGGGGGTGGGGGTGGAAAAAATAGCAATGGCGCACTGCTCAGGTGGTGCGCCACTACTAAAAAAATAACAATGGCGCACCTGTTTCTAGTGCACCATTGCTATATAGCAGTGGCGCACCACACCCATAGTGCGCCATTACTAGGGATATTGGCTATAGCCATTTTTCTAGTAGTGACTCGAGCCATGTGTGGAGACGACGGCGACACAGGTCTCCGGAAGGTGAGTGCCAAGTAGCGAGTTCACGGACTCGGACAATCCCCTTTCATTCCCGCGTGCTTTACTTCAGGATTAATTAATTTTCAGTTTCCACATTTCTCAGGTCCCGTTCTTGTACTGATTGATCAATTTAGGAGTAATTATTCCCTAGCGTTTTCATTCGTTGAAATAAGGTAGGGATTGTAATATATGGAGTATATAGATAGATGCCCCGCCTGTACTGTACTGTGTTCCGTGTCCGGCACTAATGCTCAGACTAATGATAAGATGATGAAACTGAGCCGTGCTCCTGTAAGAACCTGCCTGGGAATTTCCTACTGTCTTCAAGGTCGACTGTGCCGCGTCGACGTGTAGTACACTCTCCGTTCCTATTTGAACTGCCAAAACGTCTTACGTATAGAAACAGAGATAGTACAATCCTAGCATATGCTATTATGCAAGTTGGTTATAAGATAACCTTGTGGTTGTAAAGCAAGCCAGTGGGTACCAGAGAGGGGTTTTTTATTTTTTTTACAGGGGATACTAGAGAGGTTACTGAAGAGAAGTTATGCTTGCTTTTGTTCATTCTGAAACTGGCCGAGTCTTTATTCAGCTTTTAGCTTAGTTCCGGAGACATTATGCTTTTGTTTGTTTTTCTCCCTTAGTAGGATAGTAGTTGTTCATCTCTACTATTAAAGGAGGATCTGCACTCGTTGTCGTCGTCGTGGTGATGGTTCGACCTCCTCGATCTCTCCTCCCATCCCTCGTTTCTCCCATCCCCGCCCGAAAAAAAAGGAAAAAAGAAATAAAAAGGAAACAGACCCACGAGGCCACGACCCACGAACGCACGTCCCACGCACACGCGGCCTCCTCATCTCCCGCACTCCGTCGCTCCCGATCTCATCTCTCTCCCCGCTCCAAAAAATTTCTCCGACTCCCCCCTCCTCGTCCGCCGCCGCGGTCGTGGTCCTGGCCGTCGGCGGTAGGAGCCAGTCCCATCGAGAGATTCTTCACTCCTCCCTCTTATCTGCACAACTCTTGATCGCGTCCGTCCATAGGCGAGCTTGGCGGCGGCGCAGAAGGAGAGTTCGTAAGCAGCACCGGTTCCTTACAGCCTACGTGAATTGCACCAGCGCCAGATCGTCGCTGTCGTTGGTGTACGACGCCTTTGCCTGAGTCGCCAGGGGTGGTCGTACTACAGTCTGTCCAACGTACGTCAGCGCCGGAGGACGTACTGGGCCTAGGGTTGGTGTGCAGGTGCAGGTCGATTTTGGTCGTCCCGTACGACTCTGTCATGGCGGATCCGCTGGCCGCCGGGAACGCCACCGGCTGGGACGCCGTCAGGCCGGGCCGGGGTTCTCGGTGCGACGGAAGTCCGACGCCGAGTGGTGCGGCGAGTGGAGGCCTCCGGAGGCTTCCGCTCCGGCGCTCAGGCTAGCGGGTCGTGTCCTACTCCTTCGTCAGGTTCAGGTAACCAATAGTTGATCTGAGAGGTAATTTGTTGGTCAACGCTGTTTGATTGATCTAGACAACCTTGAGATGTGCGACAGGCGGGACGAACGCGAACGGCCGCCGACGGCGGACATGGACTCAAGCCAGCACAGGTTCATGCCGGAGCAGCTCACCTGCTGGTCTCCACTTCGTAGGCGGCAGCAGCTACCTCACCAATTGATGTGCTCTTTTTATTCCTTTTCAGATCCATTTTTTCCACATAGGCCTCAATAAAATTTGGGGATCAAGAAATTGATCGCTTCGAAGTACTGAGCATGCGTATTCTTTCTTATGCATGAGGGTATGAAACATGTTTTTCTTGTCAATTCTTGCAGCACAGGGGATTTTTGGTGGTCAAGTGGTCAACCCATCAGCCAATGCCCTCATGATCTTCATTGGGTGTGCTTTCACTTTTTTTGGAAGATGGCAGGCAGTAGCGCTGCTTCAGTATATTAACCATTAAGAGAAGATTTACAAAATCTGG
This sequence comes from Elymus sibiricus, assembly GCA_039707655.1. Lineage (NCBI taxonomy): Eukaryota > Viridiplantae > Streptophyta > Magnoliopsida > Poales > Poaceae > Elymus > Elymus sibiricus. The sequence continues at coordinate 440,422,670 of CM077676.1, forward strand.
AGATGTATAATTACACTTGATCTATGCATGTTTGCCCAGATTTGAATAACTTTGAGTTTGTGACCATTGCACTTGGTTTCTTTTCTGATGTATTTTTTTGTTTTGCTAGGTCGAGTAGTTCCTGTGAAATGACTTTGGCAATGGGGTGGTTCACCGGGGTAATTAGCGGTAGCACCTCATGCTGTCAGGGAGTGCATGATCGAGGTATGTATTTTCAGCTTGTTAGTCAGGATGAAGTGGAATACATCATAATATTTCTCTGCATCAACTGTCAGGGACATATCACCACATCCACTTAATCCAGTTTATCCATGTTCAGTTCCTTAGATTGCCTACCTGTGTTCGGATTTACTATTTGACTGAAAAAATTGCATTGTTAATCGCTTCAGAGAACAAGTGAAAATGTAGGTTGTATCCCTCTTTAGTTTGTTAACAATCTGTTCACGGAGTCACTATTCCATCATCACATAAAACACATATGTTAAGGTCAAGAATTTGTCATCTATACTTCGGATCCCTTTTTAGTTATGCTGAACTCGAGAAAGTGAATTATTGGAACAAGTGAATTATTTGGAAAGTAAATTGTCAGTCTGTTACATGTGGGAAGAGGCCTTTTGGAACAAGTAAATTATTTGAAAACTAAAATCTTCAAATTTGTTAAAAGTGAAGTTACTCTCCAACTACAATTCTATGCAAGCACTGATCTTTAAATTGAAGGTCATTATTCTTTTTAAGAAGGGAGAATTATTCACTTTGGTGTATACGATCCTATGGTCTTTTTTATTGATTGCTATGCATGTTCCTATTATATCCTCTAACTGACCCAACTTGCCATTTCATACTCATGCTATTAGATCGGGTGCTCATGCACGACTGTTACTTCTCTTAAGGGTGTGTTACTGTTTATTAGTGGTTTAGATTTGAACACATACTTCTGTTTGAAAACAATAAGTGCCAGCCTCTCATGATTACGGTAACTAATTATTCATTTAACACATGCAGATTATCAGATACTACCGGATGCCGTCACTTTGCAGTGTCAGATTTATGTTGGTGAGCTGGCCCATGCTGTTCATGGAATGGCTTGATGTGAAAGGAAATGGGCCCATAGGTCGAGAAGAGAAGCTTTCATTGAGCATAAGTGTGGTGTTGTTGGAATTTTTGATATTAGTTAGATCTTCAGATAGCCTTTGTATGGAGGTCGGATAGTCTTATTATGAGAATCAAGTATGAAATTATGACATTCTATGAGAACTATATTTAGGCACATAAATTTATGAACCATTTATTCCTTCTTGAGAGACGCTGTCATTAGTAGAAAACAGGGCTTTCGTCACAGCTCGATCTCCACATTAGTCCCGGTTGTATTACAAACCGGGACTAATGTGAGCATTAGTCCCGGTTCGAGCGGCTAGGGCATCAGTCCCGGTTCAAATGGGACCTTTAGTCCCGGTTGGAGACACCAACCGGGACTAAAGGGGTTGAGGCTTTAGTCCCGGTTGTACTGTAGCTAGCCCTTTTTTTTTTTCTGTTTTTACATTTGTTTTCTGTTTTTAGTTTCTGTTTTAAATTGCTTATATCTTTTAGGATATTTGATGTTTTTGAGTGATTCTTTTTGCATTGGATTCAAAAATTTGTCTAGTTTCTGTTTGTGCCATTAGTTTTCAAATTTGAATTGCTTCAAACCCTAGATTGTGAATAACTTGAGTTTACAAATAGTTTTTAATTTAATTCTTTTTGCTCCTAGTCACGTGTTAGATTGTTGTCACAGTAAGATTTATTTAGTTATTTTTAGAATAATTTAAATTAGGATTTTAATTAAAACAATACTGTTTTGCTTATATAGTTGTTTTAGTCATTTAATTGTTGTTTTTTATTATTTTTAGTTAGTTCTTTCTGTAGATTTTAACATGTTGTAGTATGGTGCATATTGAATGCACAAAAAGTCTGGAGTTGAAATAAGTTTAAAAAAATGAAATGCCTTTGTAACAGACGATTTTCGTCCGAAACCTTGATACTTCGAAGGAGATGGTCCAGTTTGTACACGAAGTGCATCCAGTTTTTGCCGTAACCCTCTCAACTTTGTAGCACATGCTATGTGGGTGAAATGATGATACCATGCCAAGTTTCAACCTTTTCAGAGTTCATTTGTAGGGCTTTTCAATTTCAGGGTCATTTAGCTCAAAAAAAATCATTAAATGCATGAAAAATAGCAAATGAAGTTAGAAAGGGTTGAAATTTGAGGATGTGGCTTTGAATGGTGCATATTGAATGCACAAAAAGTCTGGAGTTGAAATAAGTTAAAAAAATGAAATGCCTTTGTAACAGATGGGTTTTCGTCCGAAACCTTGATACTTCGAAGGAGATGGTCCAGTTTGTACACGAAGTGCATCAAGTTTTTGCCATAACACTCTCAACTTTTTAACACAAGCTATGTGGGTGAAATGATGATACCATGCCAAGTTTCAACCTTTTCAGAGTTCATTTGTAGTCCTTTTCAATTTCAGGGTCATTTAGCTCAAAAAAATCATTAAATAGCAAATGAAGTTAGAAAGGGTTGACTCTGGCTTGGTTAACCTTAGTTGTGACTCTGGCTGGGACGGTGCTAGCAGATGTGTAGTCGACGGTATGATTGGATGGACACCAACCCGGACTAAAGGGGTTCTGAAATTTTCAAACTCTACCCCTCCCCCCCCCCCCCCCCCCCCCGTGGATCGCCTTTTTTAGTTTTGTAGAAAATAAACAAAAATGATAAAATCTTCAAAAAATAAAATCCTTTGAGATGTAGTTAGGTTTTAGTGTCTAGTTGGTATAGAAATTTTGAAATATGAATTTTGACCTTTTTTGCAAAAAAACAAAAAAAAATGTAAAACGGCCATAACTTTTGCATACGACGTCGAAAAAAAAAGTTTAATATATCAAAAAAAACTAGAGAAAAATTGGGACTCGATGGTTGGTGCTTAAAGAAAGATGGAATTGACTCAACATAAAAGCAAAATGATAAGCCCTTCGCATAGGGAAGCAGGTATTTTCATGCGCTTAGATAATTGAAAAGTTGGTTCAGCTCTTCGCTGCCAAGGTTTTGGGTTACTCTCAATTTTTAATGTGATGTAATACACCTGTCATCCATTGCCCCTCATGATGGTGCGATAGGTTTTTTCTCTGTCTTTTATTGAGCTATTTTTGCGAGAAGAGGGTTTTACCCTCAACCCATTTTTTATTTGTTTGACAGGCATGTCCTGCATCTTTTTCTTTGGTGGGCTTACTCACTTCTTTCTGCTCCACAAGATCACCATCACATGTTCGAGGACTCCAAATGATATTACAACACATCAAAAAGTTGATTATTAAAAACAGTTTTGCGATTTTTAAGTTTTGCGTCGATGACAATTTACTTGGAATGACCTTTCTCAGTCATGAATAGGTAGATATAGTGGACACTTTATGTATGATTGTCCCATTAAAAATGAATGATTGTTCTTAAAAAATTCAAAAAAAAAATACTATTAAAATGTTTCATAGTTGTTATATATAGGACGACTCTAAATATGTTTAAATCTATGATGAAACATTCTTAAACTTAGTTCAATCTTAGATGAAACTTTTTCGAATTGTGTTTTAAACTTTGACGAAAGAATTACGAAGTTGTTGTATTTGGGACGACGAGAATATGTTTGAATCGATGATGAAACATTCTTGAACATAGTAGAATCTTACATGAAACTTTCTTGAATCATATTTCAAACATTGACAAAACAATTACGGTGTCGTTGGATTTAGGACCACTAAAATTATTGTTTGAATCCTTGGCAAAACAATCTTGATCTAAGAGGAATTTTACATGAAACGTTCTTAAAACAATTATGATTACTTGATGATACTTTTATTTAGGTTTTGTATTTAGTATGACTCTAAAGATGTTTGAATCTATGACAAAATAATCTTGAACTTAGTTGAATTGTAGATGAAACTTGCTTGAATCATGTTTCATACTTTAGTGAAACAATTACATAATTGTTATATTCAGTACGACTCTTAATATGTATGAATCTGTGATGAAACATTCTTGTATTTTTTTTTGAATCTTAGATGAAACTTGCTTGAATCTTGTGTAAAACTTTGACTAAACAATTACATAGTTATTGTGTTTAGGAAGACTCTAAATATGTTTGGATCTATGATGAAACATTCTCGAACTTCGTTGAATCTTCGATGAAACTTGCTTGAATCAAGTTTCAAACCATGACGAAACAATTACCATATTGTTTGAATCTAAGTTTTGGTCGCGATTTGTGAGGTTCAAGCAAAAAAACGAAAAAAAAATGTAAAACGGCCATAACTTTTGCATACGACGTCGAAAAAAAAAGTTTAATATATAAAAAAAAACTAGAGAAAAATTGGGACTCGATTTCACCTGGGTTTACCCGGTGAAGTTTTCTCAGATTCTCAAAATTCCAAAAGTAAAAAAAGTTATTTCAAATCAAAAATAATAATTTTAAAAATTTTAAAAAGTAATTTTATTTAAAAATAAATAAATGATGTCATATTTGGATTCCTCACATTTTTCTGATAATAATGGATATATTATTTGTCGAATTTCGATTTACAGATTTAAAGATATTAATTATGTCATATTAAATGAATAAATGACAAAAAATGAATAAAATAATATTATTACTTATTTTATTTTCATTGAAATTCAATATTATTAGTACTTATTTTGTTTATTTTAATAATTGTTTAAAATTCAAAAAATTAAATCATGTGACATCAAGACCTAAGGGTTAATAGGATTGATAGCTTACTATTGTCAGGAAAACAACAAGTGCAGACTTGGAAACTAGGGTCGATAGAACCAGGAAGTTAAGCGTGCTGGGGCTGAAGCAGTGAGAGGATGGGTGACCGGCCGGGAAGTTAGACGATTTGAAATGAGTGCTCCACGCTGGAGCAGTGAGGACGGGTGATTAGAGATTAAATTTTCAAATAATTCAAAGATTTGAAAATCGAAATAAAACTTAAAAACAAATCAAAATTTTTTTAAAAAAAAATTCAAAAAAAAATTCAATTTTTTTTCTTCTAAAAATTCCTTTAGTCCCGGTTGGTAACAGTCCCGGTTGGTAACACCAACCGGGACTAAAGGTCCTCCCTCCCCCGCCCCAGGCAGCGCCACGTGGAGGGCCTTTGGTCCCGGTTCGTAAGCAAACCGGAACTAAAGGTTTTGGGTATTAGTCCCGACCCTTTAGTCCCGGTTCCAGAACCGGGACAAATGGCCCTCTGGAACCGGGACAAATGGCCCTTTTTCTACTAGTGTGTTTTTCCAGAAAAATACTACTATGAGTTCAGAATTTTAGCAAAACATGCAAGTTGTCATCTTGAGATTAGTTGTCAACTAGCATTTGAAGGCATGCGATAAACAAAGAGACTAATGGGTATGTATTGTGCTTTTATATAAAAATATACAATATCACCTGCTGTGCATGTGGAATCTATCTAAAGATATAGGTTACCCATGATCGGTGTTGATCCACAAGAATTTGTATGTCCCCGTTGCAACACACGGGCAACTAACTAGTTATTATAAAGTCTTAAGAAGACCGAGGCGTGTACACCAACTATTAGCTGACATAATTATATCAAGGCGATCCATAGGTGTCTACTATGCCTGGTCGGCAGGTGCTACGCACGACAAATCTTCCAGAATCTTCGCGTCTGGATGGACGAGCGCGGGGCGGTGGCGCCGTTGGGCGCCGTGGTGGCGTCGACGGATGGACGGACTGTCAAGGATGATGCGGATCTCTATCCTGAAGATGGGTCAGCGGTCCGATGATGATGGCGGCGTCTAAAACGTGTGCATGTGGTGTACGCTTTAGGTCTGCTGCACCGGCTGTTGGTTCCGATACGTTATGTGGATGGATCGGCGACAACACCGGTTTTACATATGAGGAGTGAGAGTACTCCACATTATCAAGTTGTGTAGGTGTGAGTGGTTGCTTCGCATGGCTTGATGTATGTTCTTGTTAGACCTTTGTTGAATAATAAATAAAGATGGCCGTATGCATCAATTGATGCAGAGGCCGGGGGTCTTAACCTCCTTTTCCAAAAAAAAAAAAGTGTCTACTATGTCTGGACTTAGTAGTATCGTGTTTGCTAATCTTCAGGCGCCTGATTTGTTTGTGCGTCTATTCCGTGCACGCGCAGAGCACCGAGCCTGAGATGGGGACACCGTGACAAAAGTTGCTCTTTTATGTTGTGTTGTAGCGTTGTGCTATTAAAGCAAGAGAATTTTAGTTTCACTTGCCATCAATACGCCCTTAAGGCCTAGGTGAAAATGAGATGGATGGTTGATTTCCTGTTACCTGAACATTTTAAAGAGTACATGTAAATTTTTAGCTTCGATTTCTGTTGTACATGAACCTTGTTTCTCTGTTTGCTGTTTGTTTATTGTTGGCCAGAAACAGTGAGCTTGCGTTCAGCTAATTAATTCAGCATTGTGATACAACTGAACATGACGAGGAAAAGAAAAAACTAGAAACATGAGAACACGACTAATGCCGATATCTTAGCACTGTTTGGTGACAGCTATATCTTGATGCTCATGATCGGTGGAAGTGATACGATGTGCACCATGTAATTGCAGAAGATGCACGCGTAAATTGCACTCAAGAGTCACTCCCTAGTCATCCAGTGTGGCTACAGCATGGATATGTAAACCAGATTGCCCATTTAGAATACAGATTTCTCTTGACATTCAGCACTATACACGGAGGCTGTTACTGTCAGGCGTAAGTTATGGACATGTAAACAGAAAAAGAAAAACCACCAATAGATTGGGAAATTAGCTACTACATGCCATGTCAAACTTGAAAGTCTATGTAAACAGAGTAAAGTACCATATGTCATGCTTAACGGCTAATTACTTTTGACAGCATGCTTAAACGGCTACTTTATTGGGCACTTTCTGCAGAGCACGACGGTACATTAATCAAATCATATTGTCAGCACTAATTAAGGAGCAAGTAGGAACCGAGGCCGACATGAATCTTGTCTTCACGTGACGACGACCCAACAACCCTGTTTCTCCGGGGAGTCGTCCGCTGTCTAATAGAAAATGGCATCCATCCCGCGTCCTCTGTCTTTCCCCCACACTACCCTAGCCTAGCCTCACACCAGATCTGGAGAGTAGATCGGAGAGCTCCAAGCCGCCGCTCACACTCACCTTGCCGGCGGCGCTCACCCCTGCCACTGCAGGGTCTATGTGCCTATAGACCCTGCAGCCTGAGCCTAGCTAGCCTTCTCCCCACAACGCTTGCAATGGCAGATCCAATTACCCTTAGTGCTGCTGTAGGATGGGGCGTATCTGCAGTAGGTTGGCTAGCCTCACCCATCATTCCTAGGCTCCTCAACAAAGCTTTCACCCTCCTCGACTTTAACGTGACGGAGAAGCTGAAGATAGTTGATAATTGATATACAAGTTTTACAACTGCAGCGGGTGATGGAAGTAGTCGACGAGAGCACTTACAGGGTTCGTTTGGAGCCACTGTTAGACAAGCTTAAATCTGCTCTCTATGAAGCCGAAGACATCTTGGATAGTGTCGAGTATGAGCGCCTCAAGAAGCAGATCCAAGATGGCAAGTCAGACGGCAGTAAGATGGATTCACTGAAGAAGAATGTTCGGTCTGCCATGCCGAGCTCCCCCCTAAAAGATAAGGTATTTCACTGCTCTCATACTTGGATGTGTTCTGCTTTGTCGCAGGTTCTCCTATCTTTTTGTACCATGTAAATATATGTTGACGACTTCCGTAAAAAAAAATGTTGAGAAAAACTAGGGAATTATAGCTGCCAATCAGAATGCATTCTCACTTATTTGCCATAATTATCTAATTAGCAAGAGATACCGTAAGATCTTGAAATACATTAAGAGATAGAATACAGTTCTTAGGAGAAGTAGGATTAGTTTCTTTGGAGCCATCTACACCCCTATATAAGATAGACATGCGCCCTATAACATCTAAACAATGAATCAATAATTTATATAGAGTACTCCCTCCGTCCCGTATTACTTGCCTTAGATTTATCTAGATATGGATGTATCTACACGTTTTATTAGAGTAGATTTGGGACGGAGGTAATAGTATTTATTAGAGTAGATTAGCCTAGTTATCCTTAGATGACCCTAGAATGTTCCACTTGCATTCTTCCACAAGCTCCTCTTCCCTGTGTAGCCCCGACATATCGTTTAGTCATCTCCCGATGGGACAACCATGCCTCTCCATGCCCTATATCAACTGTGCAGCCACCTCGGCCTTCGATGACCTAGATTCTCTTCACCCAATGCTCTCTTTTCTCTAGATATTGACAAGGCATAGACAGAAAAACAACTTACTTTTCATTGGGAGGTGAAATAAGCCTATATTCGTGAGAAAAAATGGTATAAATACTCTTCAAACGGAGGAGTTCTTGATAGCCTCAACTTGCCTGTTATTTGGTTTTGCAGGTGACTGGTATGTCAAAAGTGGAGTTGAAGAAGAGCCTGGAGAAGATAGAAAGTGCTATAAATGATGCATGTGAAATTTTGAAACAGCTGAACTTGCCATGTGTAAGTAATGATAAGGGGAGACCAGCTGTTCCTAGCAATGCACGTAGTGCAGGCATTAGTCCTCCAGTACGTGTAATTGGTCGAGATAAGGATCGTCACAAGATCATAGCAATGCTTCATGAGAAGGAAGACCAGTGCCAAGAAGACACTGTCAGCGGTACATGTTATTCTGTGATTGGCCTTCATGGCATCGCCGGGTCTGGCAAATCAACACTTGCACGGTGTGTTTATGATCATGAGAAAAAGCAGAAGCAAGAGAATAAGGAAGGCCATTTTGAGATTGTCATCTGGCTTCATGTTTCACAGAAATTTGAGTTGGATTCCATTTTCACGGACATGTTTGAGGGTGCTACAGGGAAAGAATGCCTGAAATTAAACAGTCTTCACGCCCTAAAAGAAAAACTGGAGGAGGTACTGCTTGGGAAACGGATTTTGTTGATACTAGATGATGTCTGGTACAACAGTAGGAATTCGGAAGACGATGAAGAACTACAGAAGTTAATTTCTCCGCTGAATGTTGGGAAGGCAGGAAGCAGAATCTTGGTGACTAGTCGAACTGAAGATGCATTATTAGCTCTGGGTGCTGCTCAAGAGAGATGTATTCCAATATCTGACCTGGATGATGAAGTGTTCCTCGAAATGTTCATGTATTATGCACTTGGAGATGCAAGGGTAGGTGGCCATGATCGAAGAAAACTTGAAACGATTGGAGAGGACATTGCAAAAAAGCTTAAGAGATCACCTCTAGCAGCCAGAACAGTAGGTGCACGGCTGCGTAAAAACCTGAAAGTCGAGATTTGGATGAGGGAGAAGGATCGGGACCTTATGAAAGAGACAATGGGAGCTCTGTGGTGGAGCTACCAGTATCTTGATGAGCAGGTCAGGCGGTGCTTCGCTTACTGCAGTATTTTTCCGAGACGGCATCGGTTGACACGTGATAAGTTAGTTAAGCTGTGGGTAGCAGAAGGGTTTATAAAGACTAGTAATGCTGAAGAGGGAATGGAAGATGTTGCTCGGGAATACTTTGATGAATTGCTGTCGGCCTCATTTCTGCAATTCGGAGGGAAACAAAAGGTTAAGTTCGGAGATGATTGTGAGGATTACTTTACAATTCATGATCTGCTGTGTGATTTGGCAGAGGAGGTTGCTGGAAGAGATTGCTTCAAGATTGAGAAAGGCTTCACAGGAGAAGTTCCTCAAGATGTTCGCTATCTTTTTGTTGGGACTTATGATAGAAAGATGCTTACTGAGAAGATATCCATATTGCAAAATTTACGCACTGTCATTATTGATGACTACATACAGGTTAAATCAAATGAGTACCAAGTCGTTGCTAGTATGTTCAGTATGTTCACGGGGCTGCAGAAATTGCGGGTATTGAATTTAGGTTTCAAAGGACTTGATTTTGATACATTCTTGTTCCCGGATTCTATTGGTCAGTTGAAGCATCTGCGTTATTTTGCTTTTCGTGTGCCTCAGATTACAAAACTAACTTTACCAGGCGCCTTTACCAAGCTTTACCACATGCAGGTGGTAGATTTTGGTCTTTGCATTAATTTGGAGTTTTTTAGTGGTGAAGATATGATGAACCTAGTCAACTTGCGCAGTGTAATCAGCAAGGCAGATCTGGAATTTCCGAACATTGGTAGGCTGACATGGCTGCAAATGTTACCATTCTTCACAATAAAGAGGAAACATGGGTATGAGTCACGTCAGCTAAAACACCTAAACAAGCTTCAAGGCAAGCTGCAGATCCACGGTCTTGAGAATATTGAGAGTAAGGAGGAGGCTGTTGAAGTAAATCTTGCTGGCAAGGAAAAACTCACAGAACTGGTACTGGTCTGGGATGATGAGAACTGCAGTCCAGAAGTTCAAGCAGAGGTGCTTGAGGGTCTTTGCCCATCGAAGTATCTTGAAAGACTAGAAATCAGGGATTACCGTGGTAAGAGGATACCGAGTTGGATGATGGGTAAGCATAACAGCAGCCCAAAGAACCTGCAAGACCTTCACTTCATCAGGTGCAACTTGGATGACTTACCAGGTAATACGGAGCACCTCACATCACTCAAGAATGTGATCCGGTATAACTACAGCCGATCCAAATTGGCAAAAGATTGAGCTCATTCCAAAGAAAACAATTAGAGGCTATTGAAAAAGGTCCATGTGTAAGGTACATATTTAAATTCCTTTGATGTCTTCCTTTTCCATTTTTCTGTTCAGTAAATGTTGCTGCGACTGTTAGACATTAATATTGCTGCTATGTTCCTGTGTATGAATTGTAACACTGTTGAATGAATGATAAACGAGATCAAGACTGTTTGATTCCTGTCGTTTTTAATACTTACTAGTATGGAATGATTAACTCTGAATCTATTTGTTTCCTGTCGTTTGTAACATTTGTCACACGCCTAAAGTATCCGATTGCTGGGAGTTTGCTCACCAAAGTTTGTGACTGAATCGACCTGTTGATGGGAACCTGAAGACGCAAAGCTTATCCTGGGCATGCCTTTGTGAGAAGGAACCGAAGACTTCGCCTCAGGGAGTTGTACATGCACATTCAGTTCGTCAGGCTTACTCTGCAAAGCAGTGGTGTGCCTGAGAATCACCGTCGCTGCCGCTGCGAGTGCCTTGTATGTCCATCTTCGTACAGTATGAAATGCTATGCGCCTGAACTTGGCTGAGGAGTTGACAGTGGTGGATTTAGAGACTCTGGTGTGGTAAAATGGGAGTTTAATGTGCCAGAGTTTAGTGCTGGTGATGTCATGGCCGCTATGCACCAACCTGTCTCCTAATAAAGCCCTAGCTTCACCCTAAAAAAAGAAAATAGTTGAGAAAAAAAATGTGACATGGAAATATACTTCAGCTAGCTAGCTCTACCATAGTTGTTGGTTGATTGAAACTGTTAAATTCATGGTCACATTCACTCTTACGCAGGGAGCAGCAGCCACATTAACTGAAGCTACAACCACCATGCAAACTAGAACAACATACACATAACTACTGCCTGGTGTACTGTAGTATTCACCCTCAACGAGACCATATAACTCTATATAATAGAGCTAAGAAAAAACTTGACAAGGAAATATACCTCAGCTACAACTGATACCACAGTTGTCAATTGACTGAAACTGTTAATTCCATTTGTCACATTCTTGGTCACGGAGCAGCACATTCATGTTTACACAATGTTTACTCAATCTAGAAGTAGCATGGAAACAAGAACAACATACACAACACCACAGCCAGGCGAATTTTTTTAGACTGTCACACGTCATCTTGTCAGCAAGGTGCCAAGGTGAATACATCCGAGTCAACTCCACGCTATCGAAGCCGTGGTCGCTTTAAACTCAGAAAGCTGATCTCATAACGACTCCATTCAATCTGGACAAACAAGACTACAAAAAGCTCGGACCACACAAGAAGAATTTCCACTCAATTTGTGCATGTTAGTTCAAGAGTTGTACAACCTTAAAGGAACAAAACTTAGGGACTTAGGTAGGTAGTATCACAGGAAAGGGCAGAATAGTATAATAATATTGACCTCAACGGAATTTGAAGCATGTGACTGCAAACATTCACTTAAGTGTGATTAGCATCAATAAAAGTTGGGATACACTGCCGGACAGAGGCACATGACCAAAAAAGAATTCAGTCCTGAAAAACTCGTACAGAATTGGATTTTGCAGGAGTTCATTTACTGCCTAGGCACACTCTATCAGTATAACAAACTTCTAATTAAACAAAGAAAGAAACTGCGGGTGTTGGTAGCAAGAAACAATGCAACCACCTGAAAACTTCTTATGTTTCAGTCAATCATCTCAACCAATATGATTTGCTTCGAGATTCAGAGCACAACCATGATACTGAGGAGACATTGACTGCAATAAAGAACAATTTCAGTTTCCCGTGCTGATAAGCACTCCCTTCAATCTTATGAGGTTGATTCAGATAAAACAACATCACGGGATAACATTTCAGTTGCCTGTGAGCACAAGCTCTTCTTATTTACAGCAGTGACTCAGGATCTTATCTGTGACCATACCAGTTATGCAGGTTTATCCCGAAACAACATCACAAGAAAAAATTATACATCTGAAGATGACTAAAAGAGAACTTTTCTGCCTCCTTACATCTATCAAACGAAAAAGTGTACAAAATGGGCTGTCTTTGACTTGATTGCATTTTCTCGAGGTGAAACAATCCAAGGTAAACTGGATATAAAGTTGTATTCCTTCTACTTTATCTTGATCATCAAAACTACTACTCGGAAATAATTATAATGACCTGATTTTTTTAGTGATTCCATCAGGACTCATGCATAAGCTACTCATAGTGTACAAGATCACTTCTCTTACTAACCTCATTCTCTTTAAAAGGCGACCGAAGCAAACAAGACAAGAAAAACAATTATGTTCCTGAGCTTTCTTAGTTTTCTCATGAGCACAAGAAATGAAACACTACTAAATCAAACAAGAATTACCAATTGCCATAATGAACATGAAGCAATAGACAAGTCAAGTGATAATTATGAAGGGAAGGAGATAACTTGGAAGCAATAGAAACTTACCACTTCATATTCTCCTTGAAGACAAGAATGATGCTGGGAAGTTGATATATGTGTATGTCTCATACATCAGATATTGCGGATCGTCATAAAGCCTCTGAAGCTGCAATGTCTTGACAGCCATTGAGAAATATCCAACAAGTGGATTCTCTAGAGATGAGGCTTTTGTCCTTGTCAAGAGCAAGTACCTCTCTGTTGCATCTCTGATACAATATCTGTACCCAGAATCTAGTGAGATTGTCTTCTCCATCTGCCACTGACTGGGACTCTTGCCTTTGTTCCATGCAATGGTATACCTGAGATTGGATGAAGTTTCACCACGGAAACCAAAGATACCAAGCCTGCCTTCCCCTGCCTCCACAATGGATATACCTACCTTGCTCCATTTTCTGGACGGGAGGTCAGCAATGGAGAACTCCATCTTCTTAGTGTCAAGCACCAGCAACTTTTCACTCCCGAATTCCACCCAGTCCCAGTAGAAGCAGCCATAAGCATAATGGCGCCTCAGAATAAAAGGGTGGACCCTTGACATCTCTGCCATGTCGCGCTCGCCAAGGGCCAAATCACTCCAACCCTTGGATGCGGCGGCTTGCCATTGTCCGGTGCTCCAAGAGAAGACGAAGGCAGCCAGACTAGTTTTGCAATGTGCCATAATATCACTCTGAATGATGTCTCTCCCGCCGCTGCCTCCTCCTCGCCAAACGCCAAGGGGAACGAGGAAGGGCTTGCACCAGGCCTCGCGTACCATGGGGAACGGGTGCTCAAGCGAAGCACCTATGTCATGAGGTACCGGGGGGAGCAGGACATACCGCCGGTGCAAGGGGTCGCACACCGCGAGATCTTTGAAAACCGGGAGGCGCTCATCTTGTCGGAGGTCGCGGTCGAGGAGGACGCGGCCGTCACACGGATGTCCTGCACGGTCCAGTGGCATTGGGAGGGGATGAAGGAGAAGTAGAAGTTGGCGGCGAGGGCGAGCGCATGGGCGGCGGGCGCGGAGTGGTGAGGCGGCAGAGTGGGATAGTACATGCCGCCGGTCCAGAGGAATCCGAGGATTGGTGGTGCGTGGAGGCGGCGGAATCTGCGGAGGAAGGAGCCGTCGGTGGGGAGACGGTGGAACGAGAGGCAGGCTCTGGACGCACGGATGAGGTCTTCCGGGTCGGGCAGGCGGAGGAAGATCTCGGCCAGGAGGTGGTCCGAGATCTCCGTCAGAGGCGACGCCATCTCCTGACCGGCCGGCAGAAGAGGTGGCCGCCGGGAACCCTCCACGAGATGGGAAGAGGAGGTGCGGAAGCGAGTGCGGATTTGGAGAGTGGTTTTCTTCCTTTGTGCTGCCGAAATTGGAGATAATTGCATCTACCGTCCTCGTAGTCGCTGGCGAGGTCCAACTTGTCCTCGTGGTTGCAAAGTGCTCCAAGACGATCCCGCTACAAGAAAATACGTGCTCAATAAGATCCCTGAGGTTGAAACAGTAGTCCTCGCTCTACACGTTACATACGTATCTCGTATTTCTGCCGTATGACACGTCAGCCCGGCCCCGCTCATCAGAATGGACCCATATGCCAGTGGACATATGAGAAATTAAAGAAAAAAATGCGACAAGGGGTAGGGGGGTTCGAACCCACAACCTGTGCACCGGGGAATCGCGTGCTAAGAGCAACTCCAACGCGCCGACCCATTTCGTCCACACGTGTCCGTTTGGGTCAAAACGGACAGAAAAGTCGGCCTAACGCGCCGACCCAAACGGACACGTGTCCGCTTTTCGTCCGCCTGCCGACCCATTCCCGACCCAAATTTGGGCCTCATTTGCGTCGGCGCAGACACGAAACGGACGCGCGCGACGCCCGCCTACCCCTCCCCCTGGCCCGCCAGTCGGTGGCACAGCCACCATCATTTCCCCGCCACTTTCCCAAAATCTCCCGCTCGCTCGCGCTCCCGACCGCTCGCCATGGACGACGAGCCGACCCTCGATGCCGCCGCCGGCCTCGCCTCCCTCGCCTCCTCCAGCGTCGCCTCCGTCGCCGCCGCCAAAGGCAAGCCCCAGGCGCCCCGCAAGGCGGCGGCGCTGCCCAAGAAGAAGCAGTTGACTCCCGAGCAGCGGGCCGTGCAGTCGGCCAAGAGGAAGGGCCGGAGGCACGCGCAAGACCGCAAGCTCGAAGCCGCCGCTGCCGCCGCCCTCTCCGCCGCCGCACAGCAGGAGGAAACCAATGCCCGAGTCGCAGCGGCAACACGGCAGGCCCTGATGTACCTAGGGTTAAACCCTGGCGATCACGGGCTCGTCGGTGCAGCTGTGGCCGCGGCCAGCACCGGCTCGTCGGTGTTCCCTCGGGGGGGACTGGCAGAGTCGCCGCGCGCGTCTGCCACGCAGCCGATTCCAGGCTTCCATGTCTACCCGCAAGCCTCCCGCTTCTCCGGGGAATGCTCGCCGGAGGTGAGCGTAGTTGCGCCGTCCACGCCCGCGCCCGCGCCCATCGACCTCAACGCAACACCCGTGGCTGGTGGATCATCATCCGGAGGGCGAGGAAGCGCCCGCGGGAGATACCAGCCGACATGCTTCCCGACGCCCGCAACCTGTTCGACAGAATGCCGGCCACCGGTGAGGAAGACACAGCCAACCGTTTCGTCATGGAGAACATCATTTTCGCAGGCGGTGCAGGCGCGGCTACGTTCGTTCCCGACGAGACCCAAAGCCAGGACGGCCGAGCTCCGTTCATGCCCGCCACCTTTGATCAAGATGGCTTGGACGACTCCTTCATGCAAGACCAGGTCGGCATGGGCAGCACCTTCCCGATCGATCACGAATTCCCGGAGGACTACAGCCTTGACGAAGAAGAGATGGACATCGACGGCGAACCATTGTTCGAAGACAAGCTGACCGCCCAAGCCGGCGCAAACAAGAAGTGCAAAAGCAAGCGGACGAAGGCGTACACGCAGCCGGAGGACAAGCTCCTTTGCGAGTGTTGGAGGGACATCGGACAAGACCCCAAGGTCGGCGCCGAGCAAAAGGCATTTACCTTTTGGCTTCGTGTTCATCATGAGTACCATGAACGCAAGAATTCGCGCCGTACCAAATGAAGAGCAAGCACGACTGGGTGTCTCTCTCGAAGCGATGGAGGGTCATACAACAAGAGTGCAACAAGTTTTGTGCAACCATTGAGAGCATCAAGGCGCGTCCCGTGAGCGGCCTCGGCATGAAAGACATGGTATACATGCGGCCATCTTCGTTTTCTTTTGTGCTTGCATGTCTACTAGCACGTCCATTTAACCATATGCTGGCATGGTATACATTTGTAGGCATTCCAAGCTTTGGAGGCATTCAAGGCCCAACATGATGGCAAATCCTTCAACCTCACCCATTGCTGGATGGTCATCAACGGGGAGGAGAAGTTGAAGGCACAATATGCCGCCCTCAAGGCGCGTGGAGGGGCGGAAGCCGTCGAGGAGCATGGTGAGGGTGAGAAGCCACGACCGCGGGGGAAGACCAACTCCAAGAAGGAAGACAAATGCGATGCGGCATCGATTGCCTTGCATGCCACTTTGGAGGGCATGATGACCAAGAAGGACACAAGGGAGGAGAAGCGCCGGCAAGACAAGGAAGAGCAAATGAACGCTTTCACGGAGATTCAAAGGAGGAGGCTTGAGCTCGATACGGAGAAGCAAGCCAAGTTGCTCGAGATGGAGGCGGCGAAGCAAGCGAAGATGCTCGAGATCGAGGCCGCCAATGCCAAGACCAAGGCAAAAGAAGTGGCGCTCGCTAGCATGATGACAGGGGTGGAGATCATGAAGGTGGACTTGAGCACGGTATCGCCGAGGAAGAGGCCAGGCCGACATGCTCAAGTTCGATGACGAGTGAACTATGGCAGATAGCGCCATCCTTTTTTTGTATGCCGGCAAGTGTGCTGGCTGGCATGACCATGGGCGAGATGCCGTGGTTGAACTCCCGCCCCTTTTTGTGTGCTGGCATGTCTGCAGGCCCCCCGCCGGCAAGTGCGCCAGCGTGAACTGTGTGGTGGTTTTTGAAGGCTGGCATGTATGCCGGCCGCTGGCATGGCGCCGTCATGAACTTTGGGCGATGACATGATCTATGGTCGCGGGCCTCTTTTAAAAATTTGTGTGCGGACATGAAATGGGTTGGCGCGTTGGGCGCACTGCCGACCCAAACGAAAAACAGGGTGGACGACGGGCGGGCGGGCGACCCAAACGGACGAAAAGCGGACATAGTGCGCGTCCGTTTGGGTCGGCGCGTTGGAGTTGCTCTAACCACCAGATCAAGTGGGTATGTGTGACATGGGTGGAGATGCACGTTGTATTTATATATTCAGTCTTTTTTATAAGAAATCTATTTAGGTTTTTTTTTAGTGAAAAGAAATCCACCCTAGAAATCTATTTAGTTTTTTTTTAAGTGAAAAGAAATCTATTTAGGTTTTTTTTTGAGTGAAGAGAAATCTATGTAGGTTTTTTTTTAGTGAAAAGAAATATATTTATGTTTTTTTAGCGGTATCTATTTAGATATACAGAGTCTTTTTTTTGGGCTGGACGGGCCTGTTTTTTTGTTTTAAAGCTACGGCCCAGCTGTCTTCTGTGTGTTCTGGTTTTTTGTTCGTGTTCATTTTTTCGGCGATCTCTTATTTGGCGCGGGCAACCTGGTGCGTACAACCCCCTGCACCCACTACGTACATAATTTTTAAAATTGCGAATATTATTTAATTCATGAACAATTTTTCAAAACGGTAAACATTTTTACAAATTGGGGTGAACATTTTTCGAATTAAAATTTGTTCATCGAATTGAAAAAATGTTCACCATATTTTTAAGTTGAGAAAATTTTCTAAATTCACGAACTTTTTTACAAATTTGTGAATATTTTTTGAATTCATAATCATTTTTTGAAATTGCGTACATGTTTTTTGGAACTCGTCAACAAGTTTCTTTTTGCATAGCCGAACATTTGTTGAAATTCGGGAACAGCTTTTGGAATTCAGAAACGTTTTTTGTTTGTGATAAACATTTTTTGAATTAGTAAATAGTTGTTTGAATCAGTGAACAATTTTTGAAGATTGGATTTTTTTTAAAAAAAATTCCCAAACATCGCTTTGAATATTTTCTGAAAATTCATGGACATTTTTTGTAGACACTAACTTTTATTTTTGAATCATGAACATTTTTTGAATCGACGAACTTTAAAAAAAAATCATGAACATTTTATTTAAAAGATAACGATATGCAAATAATAAAAATTGCATCCCCATATTAAACCTTATCACGAACTTGGCCTGGTGGCTATCTCGCGCAGTGACGGCGCAGAGCTTGCGGGTTCGAATCCCCGCGGGGCGCTTTTTTTCTTTTATTTTTTCGCTTTTTTCCTTCTATTTCTCGGCCCACTGACATATGGGCCCCATACGGACGTGGCCTAAGCTGACACGTGTCACCTACAGAAAATACGAGATACGTATGCAACGTGTAGAGCCATGACTGCTGTTTCAACCTCAGGACCGTATTGAGCACGTATTTTCTTGTATCGGGACCGTATTGAAGCACTTTGCAACCACGAGGACCAAGTTGGACCTCGCCAGCGACTATGAGGACGATAGATGCAATTATCTCCCGAAATGGGCTTGGTCGGCAAGACTGTGTAACGGGCCGTTCTTGTGCCCCAAAAAGTTCAAAATGCTACAGCACGAAAAAAAATAATGCTACAGTGTTTATAGATTGAAAACGATCCAAACTAGAGCAGAATTTAAGATTTCATACTAAAAAGGGCTTTGTGGGAGTTTTGGTACTACGACCATCACCATCCATTGTTATTGGGCACGAGGGAGCATCACACTAAAGGGCTTTGTGATTCGAAGAAGAGGCTGCTGTCGCCGGAGCCAATGTCAATCAAGGATCGCCACCGTGCTCCTCGAACCTCAAAATCATTGTATATCATCGACATCGTCTGGGCAAATCTAAGCCGTCATCCTCCCTCGTACACAGATGATGCCATCGGAGACGATAACCGCCACACCATTTAGAGAAATCCAGATATACCACACCTGGAGAGCACCGGGACACAAATCCAACGGATTCACCGGCTTACATACTTACATCCAGGTGCTAGGTGCACATTTCCAATTTCAGTCATAAGAGAGCTCTAAAGCTAACGTACTACGTTCCTACACCAAAATTTGTCCTGAAAGAGATCATCACCAACTCCCCATTGCAGTAAGCTTTAGGAATTTGAATGTCTGGATCAACACATTCACGAAACAGAGTAGGGAACAAAAATGCAAAAAATGTGCATTGCCAGACCGGAGACCGTTCCAAACAACTGTCCTCTCCCCATTTTAAACGGCCCCCAAATCCAAATGGTTTCTGCAACAATGTCTAAGAAAATTTCTGCAGTTCAGACATTTACCATACATAAGACAATTGCTGATATGGTGTGAAGAATATCCTTCTTCCTGATGTACAGGTTGCAGCCACAATGACAGTGGATCACCTTTGGTTGCACATTTTTATCGTTTGTGTGCATTACTGATGGATGGAAGCAGGGGAGAACTCCCAGCAAGGAAGATGGTCCGACCAGCAGGCCAGGCCTAGGTGGCAGACGCAGAAAAACCAGTATCAGAAGAACACAAAATCATTAAGATAATTACTTGTTTTCTCTGCCTATATATTTGTTTTTTGCTCAGCACAAAAGAAAGTATGCATTTTCGCCCGAAACAGAGTAAGCTTGCATTAAGATAATTACTTGAGCATTGTGTGACGAACAAATGAACGAAAAGAGGAAAGGAAAAACCTAGACACGACTAATATATACCGTTGACTTGGAACTGGCAATGGCTTCATACCGTTTGTTTCTGCATCTCCGAAGAAACAAATTACTGTCAGCCATGCGCTGGCCACCCCCAGGCATTGTGTACTCTTACCTTGCTTGAGACCTGTGCTATGGTGTGGTCATGTTTCAGTTATGTTGGTACAATAGTTTTGCCATTTGTCAGGTTTCATTTGTTATAATAAAAAACTCTAATAGTTAAGAAAAAGATGTGGCTTGTAAATATACAACAACTAGCTTTACCCACAGTGGTTGATTGAATGAAACTCACTGTCACATTGTAGGCAGAAAGCTGCCACATCCGTTTTACAGAAACCGAAGCTAGAAGCAGAATGAAAACAAGAACAATGTAAACATGACCACTGCCAAGAGAACTTCTGTAGATTGTCACACACCATCTTGTCAGCAAGGTGAACACAACAGCAAGAAACTCCACGCTATCGAAGCCACGGTAACTTTGAACTCGGAAAAAGCTCATCTGACGACGACTCCATCGAATCTGGACAAACAACACAAAGAAAGGTCGGGCATCACAGAAAATTTTCTGCCAATTTGTGCAGAGTGGAGAGTTCAAGAGCTTAAAGTAACAAGTTGTAGGCACTTAGGTAGTATCAGTGTATCACAGGGAAGAGGTAGAGTAGTGTTGTCACATTGGTAATATTCATCTCAACCGAATTTGAAACATGTGACTGCAAACACTCAACTTTAGTGTGCTCAGCGTTGTAATTTGCTACGAGTTGGAACACAGCCATACTGGCATGAACATAAAAAAATGAGTCATGAAAAACTCAGTGGTGCAGAATTGGTACATTTGTGTTGCAGGAGTTCATATACACAACCTGGCAGTATAACAAACTTATAATAAACAGAATAGGTGCCGCCTAACACCCCAGTACAAAAAAGAGTCACAAAAGGGAAATAACTACAAAGCTTTGCTGGTCTCTAATTCATCTTACGGATTTGCTAATGCACGGTCACCTGAAAACTCCTTAAGTTTCAGACAATTATCTCAACTGATTTACTTTGAGATTAGGAGAAGTGGAGAACAACCATGTTATGAGGATCTGAGGGTGGAAATCGACAGCAATAGACAAGAATTTTGGTTGCCTGTGGAATGATAAGATAAGCAGTCTTGATCTTATGAGGTTGATTTCAGATGAAACAGCACAAGCTGTTCTTATTATTTAGAACGACTGAGGATCTTGTTTGTGAGTGTACCAGTTATGCAGATTTATGTCACAATAAGTCAATAACATCATGAGATAAATTATACATGTGAAAATGACTAAAAGAAAACGTTTCTGCCTCCTATAGCTATCACAAGAAAAGTGTACAAAATGACTTGTGCGCACCTTGAATGATTTTTCTCAAGGTGAAACAACTCAAGCTAAATTGGGTCTACACTTGTATTCCTTCTACATTACCTGAACCATCAAAATTACTCGAAAATATTTATCGTGGTCTAGGTTTTCGTGGTTCCATCATAGTGTGCAAGATATTGTTTCTTACCAACCTCATTCTCTTAAATGGCAATTGGAACAAACAAGACAACGAAAAACAGTTATGTTCTGAAGCTGGCTTAGCTTTCTCACAAGCACAGGAGAATAAACACTACTCAACCATGTAACCAAGAATTATCAATTGCAATAACGAACGATCAAGCATTACACAAGTTGTGTGACAATAAGTATGCAATAGAAAGTTTACCACTTCATATTGCCTGTGAAGACAACAGCGATGGTGGGAAGTTGGTATATACGTGTGTCCCGAGCAACGTAGGCTGGCATTGTTTCACACAAACCCTTTGGAGCTGCAACGTCTTGATGTCCATTGAGAGATATTCATAGAGTGGGTTAGCTACAGATGAGTGTTGTGTCCTTACCAATAGCAAATACCTCTCAGTTGCAGCTTTGATATAATACTTGTACCCAGAATCTAGTGAGATTGTCTTCTCCATCTGCCACTGGATATGACTCTCGCCTTTGTTCTGTGCAATGGTATAGCTGAGATGAGATGCAACTTCACCATGGAAACCAAACATCCCAAGCCTGCCTTCCCCTGCCTCTACAATGGCTAAACCTTCCTTGCTCCATTCTCCGGGCGGGAGGTCAATAACCGAGAACTCCATCCAGTTGGTGTCAAGCACGAGCATCTTTTTGCTCGTGATCATCAGCCAGTCCCAGTAGAAGACGCCATAAGCATAGTGGCGCCTGATACAGGAAGGTGGGATCCGTGGCGCCATGAAATATTCGAGATCGCCAAGGGCCAAATCACTCCAACCCTTTGATGCACCAGCTCTCCATTGTCCAGTGCTTGAAGAGAAAACGAAGGCGGTCATCATAGTTTCATAATATGCCAACCAAATCACTCTGAATGAAGTCTGTTCCTCCATTGCGTCGTCGCTGAGGGGAACGAGGAAAGGCACGCACGAGAGCCCTGGTAGCCTGGGAAATGGGTGCTCCATAGAAGGGGCTAGGTCGTCAGGTACTGGGGGAATCACGAGATACCGCCTGTGCAGGGGATCGCACACCACAAGCTCCGTGAAGTTCGTTGGCTCCTCGTCCTTTTCGAGCTCGCGGTCGAGGAGGACAAGGCCGCTGCGGATGTCCCGCACGATCCAGCGGCTGAGTACCTAGCCACAGTTTCGCATCATGAGCAGATCATATGTTCGACGAGCTCCTCGTCCAGGGACAAAGCTAGAAAAAATGGTCGCTGGGTCAACCAATGTCCAATGCCCGCTATAGCACAGGCTGTCCAATGGCCGCTAGAGCAATATAAAGAGGAAAAAACAAAAAAATGCCCACTATAATACAATAGAAATAACATCCAAGAAATATGCAACTAGCCAATGATATAATCAGTATCATAATAAAAAGATTGTCATACCAAGTACTGATTCCGCGAAGTCATAAAATCATTTGTTTACATATTCAAGAAAAATAAGTAGAAAAGACTTCTGATAATTTCATTTGTAACTTCCTGAAAAGGATCAAGAAAAGAAATATATTATATTCACAAGAATGGTGTGTAAAAAATAATATAGAGAATAAATAGCATTAACAAAATGTTACAGTGAAGTGAGACTCACATTTTATAACTTGCCTTCCCGATCACTCATTTTCTTAAACAGATCAATTACGGCATCATTAGTAATGGTAGAAAATATATCTTTCTCCACATAGCAAATCAAGCAATCACTCATGAACTTGTCGCCCATTTTGTTACGTAAAACACTCTTCACAGTATTCATTGCTGAAAAGCATCTCTCCACTGACGCCGTGGCAACCGGCAAAATTAGTACCAACTTTAGAAGTTGATACACCAAAGGGAAAGCAAGATGTTTCTTAGTGTCCACCAATTTTTTAGCAAGATCTGCAATGCCATCCAAATTGGCAAATCTTTCGTCCGCTCGGACATTGTCAATGTAAATCCGAAGTTCATGCCCAAGATCCATTAATTTTGATGAATCGAAATCCTCAGGATAAAACTCAGCTAGCTTCAGCAAACTCTCCAGGTTAAAAGCAGCGAAAGAGTTTTTTGGATTGAAAGAAGCCATGTGAATAAGCAATGCAGAATTTACTTCATTGAATCTGTCATCAAACTCTCGAAGTTGCCAATCAATAACAGTGTTAAGACACTCTATTTGATAATGATGTAGGTTTGTTATATTGGTTCTTTTCCGTAATTGCTACGATAACCAATTGGAGTTGGTGAGCAAAACAATGCACATAATATGCTGACCTATTCTCTTCCAGAATTTTAGCTTTCAGACCATTGAACTCGCCCCTCATATTGCTCGCCCCGTCATAGCATTGCCCTCTAACTTGTTTGAAGCTTAATCCAATATCAACAAGCAATTTCTCAAGGGCTGACTTGAGACACGTTGCCGATGTTTCCTTCACATGTACTATCCCAACTAGTCGTTCCAGGATCAACCCAAGCTTGTCAACATACCTCAACACAACAACCATTTGTTCTTTGTCTGACACATCAGAAGCCTCATCAATCAACAAACTGAAGACATCACCACCAATTTCTTCAAGAATAGAATTCAATGTTATCTGTAATAAACAAGATAAACTATAATTTTGGGTGCTCGGAGAGATAAATCATATGAAATAAATAAAGAATAGCGATGCTAGTAATTTACCTTTGCAAAATAATTTGCAAGTTCCTTTTGAATATCTGGAGACACCCATTTGCAATTTTTTGGAGCATTCTTAAGAACTACATTCCTCACATCCTCATTTTGATTTGCTAATGTTTGTACCAACTCTCGAAAATTCCCCTTATTTTTGGATTCCTCTGATTCATCATTGCCACGGAAAGCTAAACCTTGATGTAACAGGTATCTAACTGATTCGACATAAGTATTCAACCGAATACGATTTTGCCTTTTTGTAATATCAGTTTGCTTGTTGAGGGCAACCTTAATGGACTGATCTTGATTCATCAAGGCATCACACCTCTTAGCAGCTACATTGTGATAGCTATTAACCCCACCCACATGAGTATCTAATCTGTATTTCTTATTCCAACAAGAGAAACCATTGACAACAAATGCATCATTCCCACCTTGACCGTCGATGCAATCCCTGAACAAATAACAACATTGGCAAAATGCCTTATGCACTTTATCGCTGTACTCCAGCCAATGGTAATCTTTAAACCATTCTGGCTTGAATCTTCGATCGAATCCTCCGATGGTCTTTTGTGGATATATGAAACCTTCTTGTGGCCTATAAGGTCCTCTAGTTAAATACATTCTTCTGATCTCATCTTGCTTCTTTGGATTCTTAGTGTACTGTGGTATTCTTTTTCGATTAGCCGGATCAAAAGGAAGTTCATCCAAATTAATGTCTGCTGTAGTAGTAGTACCAATATTTGATGTGTGATCTTGTCTTAGTCTAATTGGCCTTGAATTCCCTGCCAGATCAGTCTCTGGTGCCGTTCGTTTCAGCAGAAATCTGTCCATATCCTTCTAGTCCTAGCCTCCTAGATACAGCAAAAAACATAAACCCAATTACCCAAACTTAGTAATTAACCATCGCAAGAGAATGAATTGTTAATGCGTGAGACCAAGAGAAATTGAGAAAGAGATTTGCGTACCTGCCTGAGAACTGCCGACGAGGAGGGCAAGTGCTAGGTGGGCAATCAACAGTCGGAGATTAAAGATTATGCGGCGGCGGCGGAGGCCGGCTGGCCGGCATCACCGTTGAAGATTAGGGACCGCCCGTTGTCAGGGATTAGGGATGGATAGTTGAGATGGGGAAAAGAATAGGGCAATAGGCGAAGGCGATGAGACGGAGAGGGAGAGGCGACCTGACGATGGCGAAGAGACGAAGTTATCGCGTATACATGTACAGAAATTGGAGACCAAACGTCAACATGTACCTGTGTAAGCCTAAGCCACGTCTTATGGGCCAAGGGCCTTGTGTGTTGGCGCTTTGTAAAGCTGTTACGGGCTGACTGGAGACTATGAATAATTAGACATTAGACGTGCTGGGCCTGGGCTGGGGTCAAATAATTTTTTTGGCTGGGGTCAGACGTAGTATTGCTAGACGTAGTTACCTTCAAATACTCGAAGGCATTGGGGTCAATTGACCCCAGCGGCCATACTACAGCTTCGTCCCTGTCCTCGTCCATGAGTGCCCAAACACACTTTGACATGTGGCAATAGATCAGCGCGTGACGCCATGAATCTATTGCCGAGTTGCATATCACACAGACATCATCTTTAGTCATATGTCGCTATTTCAGAGTTTCAGCAGTGGGGATACTGTTGTTTGCTAGTCGCCATGCGAAAGTTTTGATCTTGGCTGGAACTCACGCTGACCAAAGCTTTGTCCATTGCCTCTGTGACCCGGTTGTATCCGAGCCGGTCGACCGTCCCTCCAGCCAATCCTCCCTTCTTCTCTTTGTATCAACAATTAGCCGATATGCAGACCGAACCGAGAAGATGTCGGATCTTTCATAGTCCCAAGCCCAGTAATCAGCGTAGATCGAAGTGCTTGAAGGAGTATTTAGAAGAACTTGAGCGTCCATCGGGCAGAGGTTTTGATTTACCATAGTTTGGTTCCATCTGCGCTGCGGTGCATCGATCAATTCAGAGACTAGAGTTGGTGGGTTTTCTGTAATAGGGTGTAGTGTTCGGAGGAGATGATCCCTAGGCAGCCAGTTGTGCTGCCAGATTTGAGTCGTTGCCCCATCCCCTATTCTCCAGACTAACCCTTGCTTTAGAACTGAAATACCAGCATGCACATCTCTCCAAACTTGCGACAGATGGGTTCCCAGTTCAAATTTCAGGACACCAACATCAGGAAAATAAACCGCTTTTAAAATTCTTGCGCTCAAAGACTCGGGCTCTGTCAAAATGCGCCACCCTTGTTTGGCCAGCATAGCTAAATTAAAAAGCTCGGTGTCACGAAAGCCAAGGCCTCCCATATACTTAGGCATAGTCATTTCTTCCCATGAGACCCATGCGTTTCTCCTCTTTCCATTCTTGCAACCTCAATAGAACTTTCTGATCATCATATCAATCTGATTACAAAGACCTCTTGGTAGAAGAAAACACGTCATCGAATAGGTTGGGATCGCTTGAGCGACTGACTTAATTAATATTTCCTTCCCAAAGGAGGCCATACACCTCTCTATCCACCCTTGTACCTTTGACCACAATCTGTCCTTGAGGTACTTAAACGAACCATTCTTTGTCCTCCCCACATCAAACGGTAATCCCAAATACCGTTCAGCCAAAGATTCATTAGGGACGGACAAGATATCTTTTATCATATTTCCCATTCCTTCCGGGCACCCCTTGCCAAAGAAAATTGATGACTTAGCTAGGTTGACCTTTTGTCCAGAAGCATTGCAATACTCCTTAATTGTATCTCTAATGATTTATGCACCTTCATTGTTTCCATTAGCTTAATGAGCCCCGGTTTAAATTTGAAACCATCCAAATTTGCGTCTACTCTCAACACGTATCCGCTTGTTTTTTTCTTCTTTTGTTTGGAAAAATTACTACACATCCATTTGCATGCAATCATGCAACACATACACGTGGAAACAACAAGAAACTTCAGGCCAAGACACAATATCCAGAACATTTGCAGAAAAGACTTCAAAAGATAAATTTACAACAAACCCTTAAGTATTTTTGCAACTATAATCATTGTTGTTCCCTATCGTTGGACTCGAGGAAGCATCAATGTCTAAAAGGACTTTGTGAGCAAAACAAGACCCCCCCCCCCCACACACACTTCGGTTGATGTAGCTAGTGTCAAGGCGGCATGTCGACCAGTCATCTTATCCTCCTGCGACATTGTCCATTCGTCGAGGCAGGCCATTGTATCTTAGCGTCCGTTAGGATGTCCCCGTGCACATCGACGGTGCCACCTGAGATAACAAATGCCACATCACTTAGGGACATTGGATCCACCACGCCAGAGGAGCGTCGAGAGAGAAAAGCCCCCAAAAAACCTTCACTTCATCACGCCAGGTGATGAGATGGAGATGGAACAGTGAAATATTACTCGTTGTTAGTGCCACCAACAAAACGCTGCCACGAGAACAAAATATCTTCCCCTAACTGAACATACAGAGCAGACAATTAGGGTTTCCCCCCATCTTCTAGTTGCCGGGGCAGCGGCTGAACACATGACCTTGCTGGTGGAGCGAGGAAGGAGAGGAGTCTTTGCCTTTTCGAGGGTAAGGAGAGAGGGGAGCTAACGGTTACGAGAGGATTGGTCGAAGACATCTCCACTATTTTGTACACCACGTATGTGAGATTCAATCCCCGGGACTAATGACTTACACACCATGTGCCAGGAGCTTTGACAGGTTGCATAATGTATGTGATCTACTCGTGTATGTAGGCATGCACGATGAGATAGAGGACCTGTGTAGTGGTTGTCTTGGGGTTTGGTTAAGCCTTCCACTATGTAGGCCAAAACCGGTGCCAAATTTGCTTTTTGGACATTTGCCACCGATGCCTTACGTTGCCCAGGCAATGCCAAACAAAAATTTCAGGGCACTGGAGCACCTACTTGCTCTGATGCCAGATCCTTCCAGGCAATGAAGTAAGGCATGTCGCCTGCTGTGCAGCGAGCCAAGAAGAGACACTGGCATTGGGTTGACTTAGGATGATCTATACTAGTTTATATGCATAGGCCCGAGCTCTAATCGATGACAAATTCTTCAAGGCTGACATCCATGTGTATGTGGCATACTTTTCAGAGTTTTGGCACCGAACACATAGTGGAAGGCCTTATTTGTTGGGTTGCGACTTGCGACCTGATACGTCTCCGTCGTATCTACTTTTCCAAACACTTTTGCTCTTGTTTGGGACTCTAATTTGCATGATTTGAATGAAACTAACCTGGACTGACGTTGTTTTCAGCAGAACTACCATGATGTTGTTTTTGTACAGAAATCAAAATTCTTGGAATTGGACGAAACTTTTTGGAGATTTTTTATGGAATAAATAAAAATTACTGGTGCAAGAATCAACAAAAGAGGGGCCACCTGTTGCCCACAGGGCAACACGGCGCGACCCCCCCTAGGGCGCGCCCTGATGCCTTGTGGGACCCACAGGCGGCCGTCTGTCCTAATTCCAATGCTATAAATTCACTTTCCCCGAGAAAAAAATAAGAGAAGAAGTTTCATCACGTTTTACGATACGGAGCCTCCGCCACCTCCTGTTCTTCATCGGGAGGGCTGATCTGGAGTCCGTTCGGGGCTCCGGAGAGGGGGATTCGACGCCGTCGTCGTCATCAACCATCCTCCATCACCAATTTCATGATGCTCACCACCGTGTGTGAGTAATTTCTCCGTAGGCTTGCTGGACGGTGATGAGTTGGATGAGATTTATCATGTAATCGAGTCAATTTGTTAGGGCTTTGATCCCTAGTATCCACTATGTTCTGAGATTGATGTTGCTATGACTTTCTATGCTTAATGCTTGTCACTAGGGCACGAGTGCCATGATTTCAGATCTGAACCATTTATGTTTTCATGAATATATTTGAGTTCTTGATCCTATCTTCCAAGTTATATGCACCTATTACCGTAGTTTGAGGAGTTCATGTATTCACTATGTGTTAATGCTTTGTTCCGGTTCTCTATTAAAAGCAGGCCTTAATATCCCTTAGATTTCCTTATGGACCCCTGCTACTTGTAGACTGCGATGATATTTCCACGAAGAGGAGAGGATGATGCAGTATAGTAGAGATAAGTATTTCCCTCGGTTAAGAACCAAGGTTATAAATGCAGTAGGAGAACCAAGCAAAATTCCGTTAAGCGCACCTGCACACACAAGAGCAAACACTTGCACCCAAGGCAAATAAGAGGGTTGTCAATCCTCTTAGCGGTTATTTGCAAGGATTAAATCTTATAGAGATAAATAGATAAACTAAAATACTAATTAAAATAAAAGTAAATAAATTGCAGCAAAGTATTTTTAGATTTTTTATATATGATAAAGTAGACCCGGGGGCCATAGTTTTCACTAGAGGCTTCTCTCTCGAACACATAACATACGGTGGGTAAACAAATTACTGTTGGACAATTGATAGAAAAGCAAATAATTATGACGGATTCATGGCAATGATCATGTATATAGGCATCACGTCCGAGACAAGTAGACCGACTCCTGCCTGCATCTACTAATATTACTCCACCCATCGACCGCTATCCAGCATGCATCTAGGGTATTAAGTATGAAACAGAGTAACGCCTTAAGCAAGATGACATGATGTAGACAAAGTAAACTCAAGCAATATGATTAAACCCCATCTTTTTATCCTTAATGGCAACAATACAAATACGTGTCATGTCCCCTTCTGTCATTGGGATTGAGCACCGCAAGACTGAACCCATCACAAAGCACCTCTCCCATTGCAAGACAAATCAATCTTGTAGGCCAAACCAAATCGATAGATCGGAGAGAAATACAAAGCTATAATAATCATGCATAAAAGAGTTCAGAGAAGACTCAAATATTTCTCATGAATAATCTGATCATAAACTCACAATTCATCGGATCCCAACAAACACACCGCAAAAGAAGATTACATCGGATAGAACTCCAAGAACATCGAGGAGAACTTGGTATTGAAGATCAAAGAGAGAGAAGAATCCATCTAGATACTAGCTATGGACCCGTAGGTCTGTGGTAAACTACTCACACATCATCGGAAGGGCAGCAAGGTTGATGAAGAAGCCCTTCATGATCGATTCCCCTCCGGCAAAGTACCAGAAAAGGCCTCCAGATGGGATCGCGGAAGAACAGAGGCTTGCGGCGGCAGAAATGTTTTCTCTTCTGTCTCCCTGGTATATTGGGAATATTCGGGAATTTATAGCGCTGGAATTAGGTCAGGAGGGGCAACGAGGGGCCCACAAGCCTGGGAGGCGCGCCCTACCCCCTGGGCGCGCCCTCCAGGATTGTCGCCTTCTCCCGAAGCTTTGTGGGTCTCTTCTGGTCCAGAAAAAATTAATCCAAAGTTTTTTTCTCGTTTGGACACTTTTTGATAATGATTTTCTGAAAAGGCAAAAACAAGCAGAAAACGGCAATTGTCACTGGGCACTGGGTTAATAGGTTAGTCCCAAAAAATGATATATAATGGCATATAAAACATCCAAGATTGATACTATAATAGCATGGAACAATAAAAAATTATAGATACGTTGGAGACATATTTAGCATCCCCAAGCTTATTCCTGCTCGTCCTCGAGTAGGTAAATGATAAAAACAGAATTTTTGATGTGGAATGCTACCTATCATGTTTCATCACGTAATCTCTCTCTTACGGTATGAATAATAAGATCCGAATGATTCAAAGCAATAGTCTATAATTTGATATAAAGACATCAATACTCAGGCATACTAATGAACAATCATGTCTTTCAAAATAAAAATGCTAAAGAACGTTATCCCTACAAAATCATATAATCCTGTCATGCTCCATCTTCTTAACACAAAATATTTATCATGAACAACCCCGGTTTTAGACAAGCAATTGGTTCATACTTTTTAACGCGCTTCAACTTTTTCAACCCCCACGCAATACATGAGCGCAATCCATGGATATAGCACTATGGGTGGAATAGAGTGTGGTGGTAGAGATAAATAAGAGAAGTCAAAAATAAGAAGATAGTCTCACATCAATGAGGCTAATCAACGGGATTTGGAGATGCCCATCAATTGATGTCAATGCGAGGAGTAGGGATTGCCATGCAACGGATGCACTAAGAGCTATAAGTGTATGAAAGCTCAACATGAAAACTAAGTGGGTGTGCATCCAACTTGCTTGCTCATGAAAACCTCGGGCATTTGAGGAAGCCCATCATCGGAATATACAAGCCAAGTTCTATAATGAAAAATTCCCACTAGTATATGAAAGTGACAAAATAGGAGACTCTCTATATGAAAAACATGGTGCTACTCTGAAGCACAAGTGTGGAAAAAGGATAGTAACATTGCCCCTTCTCTCTTTTTCTCTCATTTTTTTCATGGCTCTTTTTTGCCTCTTTTTTTTTCTTTCTCTCTTTTTTTTTTCGTCCGGAGTCTCATCCCGACTTGTGGGGGAATCATTGTCTCCATCATCCTTTCCTCACTGGGACAATACTCTAATAATGATGATCATCACACTTTTATTTACTTACAACTCAATATTACAACTCGATACTAGAACAAAAATATGACTCTATATGAATGCCTCTGGCAGTGTACCAGGATGTGCAATGATGCTAGCGTAACATGTATAAAAATGATGAACGGTGGCTGAGCCACAAATACTATGTTAGCTATATGATCATGCAAAGCAATATGACAATGACGATGCATGTCATAAAAACGGAACGGTGGAAGTTGCATGGCAATATATCTCGGAATGACTATTGAAATGCCATAATAGGTAGGTATGGTGGCTGTTTTGAGGAAGATATAAGGAGGCTTATGCGTGAAAGAGCGTATCATATCACGGGGTTTGTATGCACCGGCGAAGTTTGCACCAACTCTCGATGTGAGAAAGGGCAATGCACGGTACCGAAGAGGCTAGCAAATTGCGGAAGGGTGAGAGTGCGTATAATCCATGGACTCACATTAGTCATAAAGAACTCACATACTTATTGCGAAAGTTTATTAGCCCTCGAAGCAAAGTACTACTACGCATGCCCCTAGGGGGGGAGGTTGGTAGGAGTTAACCATCGCGCGCCCCCGACTGCCACACAAAGGAAGACAATCAATAATAAATCATGCTCCAACTTCTTAGCATAACGACAGATCATACGTGCATGCTTCGGGAATCACAAACCTTAACACCAATATTCTTACTAAACCACAATTATCTACTAATACCTCCCACATATTACCATCTTAATATCGCAAAACTATTGGAAGGAATCAAACTTATCATACTCAGTGATCTATATGAAAGTTTTTATTATATCCCTCTTGAATACCTATCATATCAAGACCAAATTCATAACCCGTGCATATTACCATTGCTAATCATTAGACTCTCAAAAGATATAAGTGAAGCATGAGAGTACAACTATTTCTTCAAAATATAACCACCGCCGTGCTTTAAAAGATATAAGTGAAGCACTAGAGCAACTGCCTAGCTCAAAAGATATAAGTGAAGCACATAGTGTATTCTAACAAATCACGAATAATGTGTGTCCCTCTCAAAAAGGTGTGTTCAGCAAAGATGATTGTGACAAACTAAAAAGCAAACAAAAGCAAACAAACTATATCACAAGATGCTCCAAGTAAAACACATATCATGTGATGAATAAAAATATAGCTCCAAGTGAGTTACCGATAGATTGTAGACGAAAGAGGGGATGCCTTCCAAGGCATCCCCAAGCTTAGACGCTTGAGTCTTCCTTGAATATTACCTTGGGGTGTCTTGGGAATCCCCAAGCTTAGGCTCTTGCCGCTCCTTATTCCTTTGTCCATCGTAGTCTCACCCAAAACTTGAAAACTTCAGCACACAAAACTCAACAGAAACCTCGTGAGATCCGTTAGTATAACAAACAAATCTTAAACTTTAGGTACTATTGTAAATTGATTCATAGTTAATATTGGTATAATGCTACTGTACTCCAACTTCTCCATGACTCATACCCCCCGATACGATCCATAGATTCATCAAAATAAGCAAACTATGCAACAAAAACAGAATCTGTCTAAAACAGAACAGTCTGTAAAGATCTATTTAAAAGCCATACTTCTGTAATCCAAAAATTCTGAAAAATTAGGACAACGTAAATTATTCATATACCAATACTTTGTGAAAATTTCAGATTTTTCTGACGCTCCAGTACAAAATTAAAATTCCAGCACTGGACGCAAAACTTCTGTTTTCCAAACAGCATCAATTATACTATCATCCACATCATCCCAAAGGCATTACTTGGCACAAATACTAATTAAAACATAAAAATACAATAATAATAGAGGCTATAATTGTGTAAACACTCAAGAACAGAAAGTAAAAACAAAAATTTATTTTATTCATTGGGTTGCCTCCCAACAAGCGCTATTGTTTTATGCACCTAGCTAGGCATAATGCATAGTTTCAAGTGTTGTCATTCTTAGTTTCCAACTCCTCAAGTATACATCCATTTTTTCTATTAGATTTAACATAGGAGTTTCTCATCATCACACTTCTAGGCACAAAATCAAGAATTTTACTTTTATGGATAGGTTCCTTAATTATATCAATGAAATTGGGGTGCACGCTAATCATTTTAAGATCCTTGCTCCCTTTACTAGAAGTAGCACCCTTAACCTTGGGAACATATATAAACTTGCAATTTTTATTAGGAGGAGTCCTATCAATGTTTTTAGCGGAGGAAAAAGCGGAACCTAAGTTGTTGATAATTTCTTCTAACTTATCAATTCTAGCGGGGCTTTGTTCTATCCTTTCTATCACGCCCAATATGCGATCCTATCTTCGAGGAACTCGGAGGTCCCACCAGGGATAGAAGTGCATATTGAAGACGCTTGCAAGGTGGATATCATTACATCGTACCATGTACATAATAGATGGGGATATAGACAAATACATACAATCATCACATGAATACATCAATACATAGCAAACACCATATAGAAAAGCAGAATTCGACTACGGATGAAAACAAACGAAAAACACGATCGACATCCACCCTGCTAGCCCAGGCTGCCGACCAAGAACCTATCCCAAGATCGACGAAGGGGAAGAAGCAGAAGAAGAACTCCAAAAGCAAATGCGCATCGCTCTCACGTCAAATCATCGCGTTACCTGTACCTGCATCTGTTGTTATAGTAATCTATGAGCCACGAGGACTCAGCAATCCCATAACCATGGGTAGTAAGACTATCAAAGCTTAATGGGTATGGAAGGGTAAGGTGGTGAGGTTGCAGCAAGCACTAAGCATTGTATGGTGGCTAACTTACGAGTACAAGAATAAGAAGAGTAACTACGCATAACGGTCGCAAACTCATAATGATCAAGAAGTGATCCTGAACACCTACTTACGAGTGCAAACATAACCCCACCGTGTTCTCTTCCCGAACTCCCTCGAAAAGAGACGATCACGGTTACGCACGCAATTGGTGTATTTTAATTAGATTTAGTGTCAAGTTCTCTACAACCGGAGGTTATAAATTTCCAAGTCGCCACATAACCGCGGGCACGGCTCTCGAAAAGATCTAACCCTGCAGGGGTGTCCCAACTTAGTCCATCATAAACTCTCACGATCAGCTTTGGAAAGACCTCAACCTCAAGATAGCCCGATCAACCTCGAGACAGCCCGAAGTATCCTCGGAATCCCGGTGCACAAGACATTTCGACAATGGTAAAACAAATCCAGCAAGACCTCCCGGCGTGGCGACACCCTGATAGTAGCCGCGCATATCTCGTCTTAGGCCACGACCGGATGAGCAGTCCGTACAACTAAAACCAGTGCCTTGAGTTTCCTCGTGGTGGCGCTGCAAGGGGCTCTAGTTTGGACCAACACCATCAGCACTGGCCCACCTATATTATGTTGAATTAAGAACCCCCTATGCAAATTAATTAATTAATTCAGTATTATTATGTTGGCAAATGTCAAAACCAAAGTTGGGCCTTGCTGGAAGAGTTTTATTCGAAGCGAACTGTCAAGGGGGGCCCATAAACCCCGACCGTGTAAGGAACGCAAATCAAGGAACATAACACCGGTATTATGGAAACTAGGACGGCATGAGTGGAACAAAACACCAGGAAAAAGGCCGAGCCTTCCACACACAACCAAGTATATAGATGCATTAATAAAATAAGAGATATTGTGATATCCCATGATATCCATGTCCCAACATGGAACAACCTGCAACTGCACCTGCAACTAGCAACGCTATAAGGAAGGGGCTGAGCAAGCGGTAACATAGCCAAACAACGGTTTGCTAGGTAAGGGTGGTTAGGGGCTGTATCATGGCATATGGGAGGCTGACATATATGTGGTAGGAAACGCGACATAGCGATAGCAACGAGATAACTAGCAAGCAAAGATAGTAGAGATATCCAAGGTCATGATCATCTTGCCTGGAATCCCGCTCGAAAGAAGATCGAGTCCAAGAAGAAGACGAACAAGCGTAGTCGAACGAATCCTCACAATCACAACGAAACCGGAACTATCGAGAAGAAGCATAACCGAAAAGAAGCAAACAACATGGTAAACACACAAGCATAAGCATGGCATGATGCACAACCAAATAAGATGCATGACAAGTTTAAATGTTTTTAAACATGGCAAGAGATGAAGCATAAGCAATCCATACAACTAGGCAAGTTTAAATGAGGCCGGAAACACAAACAACAATTCCGGAAGGTCCCCATATGCAAATTTCAAAATTGGTACTGATCTGAGTTAAACACAATGTTAAAGTTGTTAAACAGCAAGTTAACATGCATCATGATGATCTACATGTTTTTCTAATCAAGTCACATATGTAGAACATTTAATTCGGAGCTACGGTCTAGAAGATATGAGCTAAACAAGTTTAACATGGCAACAATGCAAAATGCATGCAAACATCAACCACAAACACTTAAATCTAGGATGCAACATGACAATATGAAACTACACACAATTCTAAGCAAGTTTCATATAGGACATGATCAAAACGGAGCAACGGTTCAACAATTACAATCAACACAAGTTATAATAACAATCTGCCCAAAACAACAACATAGCACTTTACAAGCATCAAAACAGCAAGCTACAGGATCACAATGTGCACAAACTTGATATGCACTTAAAGTAGACATAACATACTTCAATTTGTCTTTAAGGTTCAGGTTCATAGGCATCAAGGTTAAGTCAATATGATCCATGCAAAATGCAATGTTCTGCTACAGATTATGACAGTGGAAAACAGAGCATATACATGAGCAGAGATAATATGATGGCATGTTAGAGGCAAGAAATCAATATGCTACAGAGCTAGAACATGGCATCAAATGGAACAGCATGGTAGTATATAACATGGAGCTCAAATCATTCAACATGGGCATAATCATAGGAGCAACAGATTCATGGCAATCATCAATACAATATGCAACTATGAAACATGCTGATTCTAGAAAGTCTGGGATTGCAACAGTTATATCATGATGCTGACTTGAGAAGCACATAACAGCAAGCAAATCAATTTTAATATTTATGAAATTGATATGAGCATGCTGTAGCCATGGCAATCTTCAAATTACTCCATTGGCACAAAGTCATAGGATGCACAGATTAATTGCTATGATTTTTACAAAATGGAACATTCTGTTAACAGGTTGACAGTTTTATCATGATAGCAACTTGAGAGCAACAAAGAGACATGCTACATGAACTTTACATGGCAACCAAAGGCATGGAATCAAAGTACACATTACATAGACCAAATCAGATGAAGGAATCACATGCATATGAGCTCTAGATTAGTGGCAACCATCAAGCAAAGTTGGCAAGTTTTATTTCAGACAATTTTTACTTAAAACAGCAACATTGACTAGGCATGTTTACAAGCTCGTGGCAGTCACATCATGGCATGAAATAAATACTAACAGCAAGCAGACATGAAAATGCTCCAAAGACATGTTGACAAGATGCTCATATGACATTTTCATTAATTCACAAAAAAAAACAAAGTGGCAAGTCTTAACAGTTTTCTGCAGTTAACAGCATGATGCACTTTTCGAACAGAGATTTAGGCATGTGGATGAGCCCTAATACGCATGCAACAGCAACCAACATGTAGAGCACGAAGAGTAGATCATTTTACATATAAGGATCATCACCATGCACAAAGATAGGGCCCACACAAAATGCACATATGCTGTTGAAAATCCGAGGACTTGGTGAAAATTACCCAGTGCGAAAACGGGATGGCGCGGTTCCGAATTGTGTTTGGTTTGCGGGATCCGGGATGAGGCAGATCTGGGACGGGAGTGGACGGAGGGATCCAGGTCGAAGGTTGAAGAAGGCCATGCCATTTTGTGGCGCTTGGGCTCCGGCAACGCGGGGAGATGACGAGGAGGCACGGATCCAGACGTGGGGAATCCATTCCCGGTGACGAGGAGGCCTGGGGCGGCGCGGACGTGGAGATCGGGGCGGCCATGGAGCTCCTACGAGGTTCGTTCCGGAGAGAGAGAGAGAGAGAGAGAGATCATGAGGGAGAGAGAGAAGCACGGGGAGGATGGGAGGAGCAGGGAGAAGAGGGCGGCGGTCCTGGGGTCGTGGTCGCTGGCGGGAGGCGCTCCGACGACGGAATCCGGCGGGGTGGAGCGAGGCGCTCAGGGTCGGGGTCGAGCGGGAGCTCCCTCGATCCAGATCGGGCGCGGCGGCGAGATCCGGTCCCGGACGGGCCTCGCGTGGGTTCTGCGGGCCACGGCGGCGTCGCTGCGCTAGTGGAACTGCTCGGGCGGCGCGGTGCGTTGGATCTAGATCCAGCGATCCAGATCGCGGCGGCGGGTGGCGGCGAGGGGCTGGCCGGCGCGGAAAACGAGGGTGGAGGTGGCAGCTGGCTGCGCTGGTGGACAAGGGGCTAGGGCTTTCGTCCCAAAATGGCAGGGGAGAGCGTCCATATATAGTAAGGGGGCTAGGGTTGGGGGTTTGAGACCGTTTTCGAGCCGTTCGATCTCGATCGGACGGCTCCGGTCGAGGGGGGTAGGTTGGGCTAGGTGGGCTGTGTAGGAGGGTGTGGGCTGAGAAGAGAGGGAGGATGGCAGCCCGGCATGGTTTTCGGAACACCGAAAACTTCCGATGATTTGACCGGCTATAGTGCCGCTATAGTTATCCGTTGGGGCATCAAACGACCTCCGAATGCGACGAAATTTGGCAGGCGGTCTACCTACAATATAATAAGACCGCACGCCAACTTTTAACCCATTCCGAGAACATTTTATTCCCACTTATAAAATAATATTCCAGAGGTGCCGCGGGTGCATGCGAGTGTGGTTGGACTCAGAACGGTCAACGGAAGGGACGGGGAGAATGACAACTACGAACGGATGCAAGTTTTATGAAAAACATGCGGATGCAATGCACATGATGCCATGAGGAAGTGCAACAAGCAAAAGAATCACACGACAACGATGGAAATAAATGGAAGGCATCTGGAGCATCGGTCTCGGGGCGTCACACTTTCGTTAATTATTGGTTCCTTTTCCTTTAAAGTTTTCAAAGCAATTCCCACCTTAGAACCAAATTGAGTGATATGATTATGGATCTTTTTATCTAAATTTTCGAGATGTTCAATAGTAGGCATCTTATTTTCAATAGTTTCTAGCCTTTGCATAACATGTTCCAAAGTCAATGCCATTTCATTAATAATGATAGGGGGTGAACCCACTAAATTTCCCATAGCATTGAAAGCATCCGAAGTGGGACTCATCAAGAAATTCCCTCCGGTAATAGTGTCAAGCACAAATCTATACCAAGTAGTAATTCCCACATAAAAATTTCGAAGAAGAACGGTAGTGGATTGCTTACGAGTTGATCTATTTTGAGCATCGCAAATCCTATATCAAGTATCTTTTAAATTCTCTCCTCCCCTTTGTTTAAAATTAAGCACTTCATTTTCTGGGGTAATAGTAACAAGCGAAGAACTAGCCATAATGGTGAAGCAAACAAGCAACTAA
Source organism: Elymus sibiricus (assembly GCA_039707655.1). Classification (NCBI taxonomy): domain Eukaryota; kingdom Viridiplantae; phylum Streptophyta; class Magnoliopsida; order Poales; family Poaceae; genus Elymus; species Elymus sibiricus. The sequence goes on from CM077676.1 coordinate 440,461,801, forward strand.
AAATATTTTTGTGTTTTTGTAAAAAAAAATATAAGTGGGGGAGATGAAAACTAGAGGCAAATGCAAATAAAAGGCAAATAAAGTAAATGCAAGTGGATGATAGTTTCTGCGAAGGTACTTGGTAATTTTGAAGATGTCTCCCCGGCAACGGCGCCAGAAATTCTTCCTGCTACTTGTAGACTGCGTTGGTATTTCCCCGAAGAGGAGATGATGATGCAGTATAGTAGAGATAAGTATTTCCCTCGGTTAAGAACCAAGGTTATCAATCCAGTAGGAGAACCAAGCAAAATTCCGTTTAGCGCACCTGCACACACAAGAGCAAACACTTCCACTCAACACAAATAAGAGGGTGGTCAATCCTCTTAGCGGTTATTTGCAAGGATTAAATCTTATAGAGATAAATAGATAAACTAAAATACTAATTAAAATAAAAGTAAATAAATTGCAGCAAGGTATTTTTAGGTTTTATATATATGATAAAGTAGACCCGGGGGCCATAGTTTTCACTAGAGGCTTCTCTCTTGAACACATAGCATACGGTGGGTAAACAAATTACTGTTGGGCAATTGATAGAAAAGAAAATAATTATGACGGATTCATGGCAATGATCATGTATATAGGCATCACGTCCGAGACAAGTAGACCGACTCCTGCCTGCATCTACTACTATTACTCCACCCATCGACCGCTATGCAGCATGCATCGAGGGTATTAAGTATGAAACAGAGTAATGCCTTAAGCAAGATGACATGATGTAGACAAAGTAAACTCAAGCAATATAATTAAAACCCATCTTTTTATCCTTAATGGCAACAATACAAATTCGTGTCATGTCCCCTTCTGTCACTGGGATTGAGCACCGCAAGATTGAACCCATCACAAAGCACCTCTCCCATTGCAAGACAAATCAATCTAGTAAGCCAAACCAAATTGATAGATCGGAGATAAATACAAAGCTATAATAAGCATGCATAAAATAGTTCAGAGAAGACTCAAATATTTCTCATGAATAATCTGATCATAAACTCACAATTCATCGGATCCCAACAAACACACCGCAAAAGAAGATTACATCGGATAGAACTCCGAGAACATCGAGGAGAACATGGTATTGAAGATCAAAGAGAGAGAAGAAGCCATCTAGCTACTAGCTATGGACCCTTAGGTCCGGGGTAAACTACTCACACATCATCGGAAGGGCAGCAAGGTTGATGAAGAAGCCCTCCGTGATCGCTTCCCCCTCCGGCAGAGTACCGGAAAAGGCCTCCAGATGGGATCACGGAAGAACAGAGGCTTGCGGCGGCGGAAAGGTTTTCTCTTCTATCTCCCTGGTATATTGGGAATATTTGGGAATTTATATCGCTAGAATTAGGTCAGGAGGGGCAACGAGGGGCCCACAAGCATGGGGGACGCGCCCTACCCCCCTGGGCGCGCCCTCCAGGCTTGTCGCCTCCTCGTGGCTCTTCTGGTCTTCTCCCGAAGCTTTGTGGGTCTCTTCTGATCCAAAAAAAATTAATCCAAAGTTTTTTCTCATTTGGACACTTTTTGATAATGATTCTCCGAAAAGGCAAAAAAGCAGAAAACAGCAACTGGCACTGGGCACTGGGTTAATAGGTTAGTCCCAAAAAATGATATATAATGGCATATAATTGCATATAAAACATCCAAGATTGATACTATAATAGCATGGAACAATCAAAAATTATAGATACGTTGGAGACGTATCAACCCCGTTGCCACGGGAGGGTAGGACAAAAGATGTCATGCAAGTTCTTATTATAAGCACGTATGACTATATACGGAATACATGCCTATATTACATTGATGAATTGGAGCTATTGTGTATCGCCCTAGGTTGTGACTGTTATATGATGAATGTCATCCAACATAATGATCCATCACCGATCCAATGCCTACGCTTTTCACATATTGATCTTTGCTAAATTACTTTCGTTGTTGCTGCTGTTACAATCACTACAAAACTGCTACTGCTACTGTTACTGTTGCTACTGTTACTACTGCTATTGAAACTATCATACTACTGTGCTACTAAACACTTTGCTGCAGATATTTAGTTCTCCCGGTGTGGTTGAATTGACAACTCAACTGCTAATGCTCGCAAATATTCTTTGGCTCCCCTTGTGTCGAATCAATAAATCTGGGTGAAATACTACCTGCGAAAACTATTGCGATCCCCTATACTTGTGGGTTATCAAGACCTTTTTCTGGCGCCGTTGCCGGGGAGCATAGCTCTATCTGTTGAGTCACTTGGGATTTATATCTGTTGATCACTATGAAGAATCTGAAAGACGCTAAGACCAAGATCATTCCCTCTAAGACGAGGGGAGGTAAGGAACTGCCATCTAGCTCCGCACTTGATTCACCTTCTGTTTTGAGTAGGCTTGCGACGCCACCACCTGCTATTCATTCTGATATGTCGCAAGTTATTGATGATACTACTTATGCTATGAATGAAACTATTGATGATGCTAGTACTATGCTTGATAATACTGTGCCACTTGGTGAATTTCTTGATGAACAAATTGCTAAAGCTAAAGGAATTGAAAATGTTGAAACTCTTGAAAACTATGATTCACCTATTATGACTAGCTCTCCTACTAGAGTTGAAATGCCTGAGACATCTGATGGTTATGTTTTTGATAGAGAGATAGCTCGGGCTATTCTTGCTTGTAATGATAGAGATGAAGTCAGAAAATTGCTTGCTGAGTTGAAAGAAAAATCTATGAGGGAGAGAATGAAATATGATCCTAAGTTTGCTACCTCTCCCATATTTGTTACCGATAAGGATTATGAATTTTCTGTCGATCCTGAGTTAATTACTTTGGTTGAATCTGATCCTTTTCATGGTTATGAATCTGAAACTGTTGTGGCACACCTTACTAAGTTGAATGATATTGCCACCCTATTTGCTCATGAGGAAAAAATTCGCTACTATTATATTCTTAAGTTGTTTCCTTTCTCATTAAAGGGTGATGCTAAGAAATGGTTTAATACTCTTGCTCCTGGTTGTGTGCGTAGTCCCCAGGATATGATATATTACTTCTCTGAGAAATATTTTCCTGCTCATAAGAAACAAGCTGCCTTACAGGAAATATTTAACTTTGTGAAAATTGAAGAAGAGAATCTCCCTCAAGCTTGGGGGAGGCTTCTCCAATTACTTAATGATTTGCCTGATCATCCTCTTAAGAAGAATATAATACTTGATATCTTTTATAATGGACTAACCGATGCTTCTAGGGACTACCTAGATAGTTGTGCTGGTTCTATTTTCAGGGAACGAACTGTTAGACAGGCTGAAGAACTATTGAATAATATATTGAGAAATGCCGATGATTGGACACTTCCTGAACCACCACCTAAGCCAACTCCGAAGAAAAGAGGTATTCTATTCCTCAGTCCAGAAGATATGCAAGAAGCTAAGAAATCTATGGAAGAAAAAGGTATTAAAGCTGAAGATGTTAAAAATTTACCACCTATTGAAGAAATACATGGACTTGATATCCCGACACAGGTAGTGGAGGTAAACTCTCTCACTAGATTTGATGAAAGTGATATTCCTTATTGAAAGGGCATGTAGCCCCTAAGTGTGGTTTTGGTAATTAATGACAATCTCTATGGACTAATGTTTTCAGTGAGATATATTTGAAGGTTTTGTCCATAGATGGTGCCTCAAGGATATTGGATGGAATCAAGGATGAAGTCCATATATATGAAGATATATTTGCTCTAAGCTTTGGAATTAAATGACAATTCCTATGGAGCATCAAGTGCATTGAATCTTATATGAAGATATGTTCCATAGTGATGCTTGAAGTGCTTTGGGTTGTTTTGTGAAGAATGCCATCAAAGCATCCGAAGAAGTCCTTATGGTATCCCTCTCTGGATACCCCGTGCTCACGGGCTTGTACCGTGTGCACGGGGTCGAGTGTCAACTCTCTGGATACCCCGTGTTAACGGTGCCTAGGTTTTTGGCTTTCGAGATCCCATGTCCAGTGAGGTTTCAAGTTGGTCCTCGAGAATTTCTATTGAAGCCATCAAGATTGATTTCAATGCCTAATCTATTTATGTTCATGGCGGAGTTCATTGGAGGATCTCAAAGATTGACATATTTGGGCTTTTAAGGATCAAGGGCTTGAGAGAATAATCAAAGAGAAGAATTCAAGTTATGGTTTCAAGACAAGATCATGGTGAGCTCATGTGTTGGGTTTCGGTTGATCAAGTCTTGAAGCAAGCAACTAGAGTGAAGAATTCATTGTGCCTCTCAAGAGCTTGTGATGGAGTTTTTAGAAGGGCAAGTGGTGACCAAGATGATATTCATAGTGGAACTTGATATGGTCATGAAAGAGTCTTTGGTGATATAGTCTTGAAGCAATGAAGGGAAATGAAGAGTTCATTGTGGCTTTCAAGAAACCAAGATGGAGCTTAAAGTAAAGATGTTGGTTGACCAAGATGAAGCTCGAAGATTATATCTAAGTGGTCAACTCTCAAAGCACAAACATTGTACCACATGAGATCAAGTGATCTAGTGGTATGGTAAGTAATTGTGAATTGTGCTTTGTTACCTAACCCATGCTATGTGTTTGTTATGTCTATGTGGGTTAGGTGTTTCTCATGGGCTTGCATCAAAAGGAAAGATTTCAAGTAGCCTATGTGTGGATGACATCAAGTGGTGATGGTCATCGGGTTCGAGGAGTCCAAGTGCAAGATGAGAAGTCGGAGGTTATATGCTTTGAAGCTTGCGGTCCACATCATGATAATGTACTTGTGAAGATGGGCTTGAGTTAAGGCTTCCCTCATTGCAACATGAGGAAGCAATTCGAGTATCTTCACCAAGTGGTTGTGGACAAGAAAATGATTCCATTGTGAAGGAAGCTTTAACGTCTTCAACAAGCTCAAGTGGAATGTGCAAGGCAAAGGTATAACTTAGCTAGGTTTTCCTAGTTTTGCCGGTCTCATAGTGCTTGGTGGGAGACCGGATTATAGGTTTGATAGCCGTACTATCAAGAGGGACTTTTGGACGAGTAGCTTGATCACGTCGCATGTAGAGAGCTCAAACCTTTGCATAATTTGCATCATTCTTTCTTGTTTATCTTGGGTGGTTCTCTATGTGAGGACCTTGGGCTTTTCCATAGCTTCAAAACGAGCCCAAGATCATCAAATTCGGAGTTCGTATGCCAAAGTTGTGCATGTTTCAGTGGGCTGCTGCAGGCTGTTCTGGGTACCCCATGCGCACGGGGTTGTTTGGCCTTGTACCGTGCACACGGGACCCCGTGGGCACGGGGTGTCCAGAATCAGCCCGTTGAGCCCCAACAGCTAGTTTCTGAGTTTGGCTATTTAAGGGCTCTTTCCTCCCACCGGTTGGGGGTTGGTTCTTACACTTTCTAAACACCATTTTGAGCCTCTTACCACCTCTCCCAAACCCCTATCTCCCCTCTATGTGAAGGGGGATTTGTGGATGGTTCTTGGAGTCATTCGTTGATTTCTTCCATTGCATCTTCTCTCTTCAATCTCCTACTTTCTTGAGTTGCATCTTGTGAGGTTGAGAGAGTGAGTTGAGCATTTGTTGCTTGACCTTGCATTGCATTTGTTGCAATAGTTTGAGCTCCCCGCATCGATTAGTTTGAGTGAGAATTCGTGAGTTTATTACTCTTGGAGGTTTCCGCCTCCTAGATGGTTTGGTGATATTCTTGAGAAGATTGTGAAGAGGCCTAGGTGGCCGTGGTTTCCCCGGAAGCTTCCTTTTGTGGTGTGCTCCGGGGAAGGGTGTGAAGTGGCCTAGGTGGTCAAGGTTCCTCCGGAAGCTTCCTTGCTTGTGGTGTGCTCCGGAGAAGTTTGTAAAGGTGTGGTGGTCGCCTTCAAGACCAACCCCGAGTGAATTGAGGCTCATCCGTTGGGGGTGACTCGAAAGGGAGAATACGGTGAGTCACTTGGTGGCGCCCCGAAGCTTTGGCTTCGGCACCGCTCTAACGGAGATTAGCACTCTCATGAGTGTGAACTTCGGGATAAATCCGCGTCCCCGACTCACTTGTGGTTATCTCATACCCACACCCTTTACTTTCCGCAATTCGTACTTGCTCAAATTGATATATCTTGTTCTAGTTGAATTGCTTAGTTGTTCCTACATTTCAATATCTTGTGATATAGTTTGTGCTTGCTAGTTTCCTTAAGTGCCTATCTTGTTTAGCATAGGTTGTTGGTGCACTTAGTCGAGCCTAGCATATTTAGGATTTGTGCTTGAAAAGTATCCGTTTAGTTTAATTCCGCATTAGGATAAAGCCAAATCCGTAAAAGTTTTAAAACGCCTATTCACCCCCCCTCTAGTCGTCATCTAGATCCTTTCACTTATAATAAATCTGCTAGTCAATGCTTGGATGAATTTGATAATTACATCATTAAGCAAGAACATTTCAATTTATATGTTAGTAATCAATTAAAACAAAATGCCATCATGATTGAACGCTTGAGTGATTTGATGTTTAGAACTGCTAATGATGTTAAATGCTTGAGTAAACATGTTTCTATGGTTCAGACTCAGTTAGAACAAATAGCTAAGTCACAAAATGATTTGCTTGATGAGATGAATAATAAAATGAATGATCATGTTGTTAGAGTTGTTACTAGAGGGGGTAGAATGACTCGGGATCCTCTATATCCTGAGGGGTATCCTAAAAGAATTGAACAAGATTCTCAGAGAAATAATATTGATGCACCTAGTCCATATAAGAAGGAAAAGAAAAAGAAAAATGATAGGACTTTGCATGCTTCTAGTGAACCTGAGGTAGAAAAGCCTCCTGAGAATCATAATAATGTTTCCATTTCTGATGCTGAGACACAATCTGGTAATGAACATACACCTAGTGATAATGATAATGATAATGACAATGATCATGATAATGAAGATGTTCATGTTGATGCTCAACCAGATAATGATGTAGAAATAGAACCTGTTGTTGATCTTGATAACCCACCTCCTAAGAATAAAAGATATGATAAAAGAGACTTTGTTGCTAGAAAACATGGAAAGGAAAGAGATCCATGGGTTCAAAAACCTATGCCTTTCCCTACTAAACCATCTAAAAACAAGGATGAGGAAGATTTTGAGCGCTTTGTTGAAATGCTTAGACCTGTCTTTTTGCGCACTCGCTTGATTGATATGTTGAAAATGTCTCCCTATGCTAAATACATGAAAGATATTGTCACTAATAAAAGAAAGATACCTGAAGCTGAAATTTCCACCATGCTTGCAAATTATTCTTTTAAGGGTGGAGTACCTAAAAAGTTAGGAGATCCCGGAATACCTACTATACCATGCTCCATTAAAAGAAGTTATGTTAAAACTGCTCTATGTGATTTGCGAGCCGGTGTTAGTGTTATGCTTTTCTCTTTATATAGACGACTTGATTTGAATAAGCTCACACCTACTGAAATATCTTTGCAAATGGCTGAAAAATCAACTGCTATACCTATTGGAATTTGCGAGGATGTGCCTGTTGTTGTTGCAAATGTTACTATCTTAACGGACTTTGTTATACTTGATATGCCCGAGGACGACAACATGTTGATTATCCTTGGAAGACCCTTTTTGAATACTGCAGGGGCTGTTATTGATTGCAATAAAAGCAAGGTCACTTTTCATGTCAATGGTAATGAGCATACGGTTTATTTCCTGAAGAAGCAAACTTCGGTGAATGGTATCAATTGTATTGAGAAGGTTTCGACAATCACTATTGGGGGATTCAAATTTCCTCTTCCTACTGTCAAAAAGAAATATGAAATTCTTATTGTTGGGGAGATGCATATCCCCGTTGAGGTAACTTAGTGTTATACGAAAATTCTTTGGTTTCATGTCACTCTGAAATAGTTTGTTAACAAGACTTGATCAACCTTATTAATAGATTCATTTTGAAGAGCATGTGGTCGATGAATTTAGTAAGCACAACTTTCTGTAATCTTAGTTTGCTCTTTGTTATTTATAGTTTAATAAAGTAGAATGCTATGATATCCTGTCGTGGCACCCCGGCTCAGAGAACCGGTTTACCAGTGTTTCCAGCCCAGAGATCATGTCCTCTGGAAACACCCAACAACTTGGAACAGAATAGAACTGAACTTTATTAAAATATCTCGAGTACAAGCTCATAATTTACATCGATAGCGAGGCCGGAAGCACTGCAAGTGCTGAGAACAATATCCACATTATTTATGGAACATGGCAGGGCCTCGATACTACTGGGTAGTCTACGGCGTAGCGGAACATAGCGCGGAAAACTCCATCCACAGGGACACTGCTGTGGACACGGCCTAGTTAGCGTAGCACGAACCTTCGGGACCTCCGTCCTCGGCTTCTCCTGCATCTGGCATGATACGCCAGGTGAGTACTTGGAATGTACTCGCAAGCTCATGGCAACCAAAACAATGCAGCAAACAATAGCATGGCAATTAACAGATTAAGAGATTAGGTTGCTTACTTACTGGTACCCAGTACCAACTTACTCTCATCTGGGTTGTCCCACAACCCTCGGAATGCTCACAAGCCACAGAGCACTTCCAGACATAAGACAATTCTTCCATCATTATTATCATTATGGTTGATCATCCTAGAGAGGCCTAAACGGACTGTCCAATACCGTGGACGCGGCTATTCGAATAGGTTTTAACACTCTGCAGAGGTTGCGCACTTTACCCACACCATGGAGTACCTCGCCTCGTGATCCCATTCGGGTGGACCGGTGGTGTTCCAACGAAACCTGCCTGACCCGTGACCCCTCTATCGTACCACCGACAATTGAAAATGTCACATACTACTGTTCTGAGCACCAGAAATTCTGTGAACATGGGAAAAATACCAAATTTGGCAAGCAAATAGAGGAGCTCAAGACAAACCAGATGCAAAAAAGAATCAATTGATTTGGACCTATGGTTTAAAAGTTATGGAGGGTCAAAGTTCTGGTTGAAATCTGGATTTTAAATAGAAATTAGAAAATCTGCCAGGGGGCCACGTCGAAGGCGTAAATTGGAGGGGCGCCTCCACTTACCGCTTCGGCGTGTCGCTGACAGGCGGGCCCCATCGTCAGATTTAAAAGGGGGAGGAGGGAAACAGAGAGAGGGCGGGACTCCGGCGATCGTCGCCGGCGATATGGACGGCGGCGAGGTCGGGAGAGATGGGGAATTGATCGAGCTCAACGAGACGAACTCACCCGTACACGTGGCTTCGCGAGAGACGGCCGGACGACGTCGCCCCCTTCCTCTCCGGCGGCGGCGGTGCTCGGGTGTCGTCGGCGACGGCGACTCTGGCAGCGATTCGGCTCGGGAGGGGCTTAGGCGAGATCAGTGGAATGAGCTGAGCTCGATGGCGTGGTCAGTCGAGCTCGGGGAGGAGTGGAACGACGGGGAGGCAGAGCTCGGGTGGCGGCGATGCTCCGGCAAGATTCGAGGCCAGAGGGCCTCTCGGTCGTGGCTCGTTGCTCGGGGGCTCGATAGGAGGCGGAGTGGGGTGGGTGATGAGCTCGGGAGAGGCCGGGGATGGCTATTTATAGGAGGGGGAGGAGCTCAGGGGAGGTCTCTGGAAGCGGCGGGATTCGGCCACGTTTCCGGCGCAAGGACGTCTAGCTGGCTGGCTGCTTGCGGGCGACGAGACGGGAGAAGGCAGGGGGGAGTTAATGCGCGGCGGCAGCTAGCGGAGGAAGAAGACGCACCGCTAAGCCACTATGTCCGCACGGGCGGCACAGTGCGCGCGTGCGTGGCGGCCGGCGAGGGCGATTCCGACGAGGGCCACGCTCCAGGACGGCTAGGTGGACGCAGGGGAGGATGTCGGCGCACGGAGACGAGCTGCTGCGGTGCGGGGCAGGCAGACGCGACGGATCCAACACAGGCGCGATGCAGAGCGCAAGCAGTGACATGCCAGTGTCGTGCTCACCACGGGCAAGGGTGTCTAGAGGCCTCGCGAGCCTGGCATTTCTTGTCTGGCAGGTCGACCCTCGACCCCTTAGTCTCTCCATGCCTCTGGTTCGACCAGGTTCACTCTGAACCGAAGTGTAGCTTCAGCTACAGTCTCTGACAGCCAACTTGAGAGTGATCTAGAGGAGTGGTGAGATGGAGATGGACCAATGGAGATGTCTGGGGTGTTCTTCTTTGGAAGGACTATGATCTGGCAAAGTTTGAGAATATTTGATCAAGAATTGAATATAGTTCATGTACAAGGGCTGTACTGAACCAGAAATAGAGATGAGCTTGATGCACTCATCTGGTTGATCTCCTGGGGCTGAAATTTGGTGTGGCATGATTATTTGGTGAGGAGAAGATGCCATAAAAATTTCAGCTCAATTGGAAACCTCTAGCTGGTACTTCCTTCACAGAGGTTCCAACTGAACAGAAACTTGGCAGAATATTGGTGGTGAAAATTTGTACTGGACAAGATGATATTTTTGGATATTGTGGAAAGATTGGTTCCCTAATATCTCAGGGAATTTTCTGGGAATTAATTGAGTAGGGAAAATATGAGCTCCTTCACAAATGACCAGTACTGTCCAGAGAGCAAATGGAGTTTTCTGGAATAAACTTTGTACTGGACCATGAGATGTTTTTGAAGATTGTGGGTGTAGATGATGTCAATAAGGTCTGGGATTAATTTGGGATTTTTCTGATCACCAGAACTATAGGTTGCTTTGTAACCCATAGTGATGACAGGTTTTCCCAAAAGAAGAAAATGGATAATTGAGAAGAATAAAGAATTGGAAATTGATCCAGATGGTGAGTGAAAAGGTTTTGGCAAGATGCTGATGGCTTTGGATCACTGAGAGGAATTCATAAGTCCAAAGTCAACTGAAAAGGTTCAAAATCCAACCAAATTGCAAATAAAGCCAGAAAGATTTCGAAAAGAAAAAGTTGCCAAAAACCAGGGTGTCACAAACCTAACCCCTTAAAATGAATCTCGTCCTCGAGATTCGGTTGCTCAGGGAACATGTGTGGATATGCTGATCTCAGAAAATCCTCTCTTTCCCAGGTAACCTCTTCCTCAGTATGGTGATCCCACAATACCTTGAAAAACTTAATTGTCTTACTCCTAGTAGTTCTTTCCATCTCATCCAATATTCTGACAGGTCTTTCCTTGTAGGTCAAATCCTTGGTCAATTCCAGCTCACTCATATCTGCCTGCTTAATCGGAGGTGCAAGGCACTTTCTCAGCTGTGATATATGGAAGACGTCGTGAACGTCCGACAATTCTGGTGGTAACTGTAGCTGATATGCCACTCTGCCTCTTCTAGCCATGACTGGAAAGGGACCGATATATCTCGGTGCAAGCTTTCCTCGGGTGTGAAACCTTTTTATTCCTTTCATGGGGGTTACTCGGAGATAGGCATATTCTCCGGGCTCAAAAGTTACTTCTCGATGCTTTGGGTCATAGTAACTCTTTTGACGGGACTTGGCTGCTCGAAGACACTCCTGGATATCCTTGACTTGTCTCTTAGCCTCGAGCATCAAATCCGTGCCGAAGATACGGCTGTCTCCTGTCTGAGACGAATTTAAAGGAGTGCGGCATTTCCGTCCGTACAAAGCCTCGAACGGTGACATCTTGAGACTTGACTGATAACTGTTATTGTAGGAGAATTCTGCATAAGGTAGGCTATCCTCCCATTTGGGTCCATGGGCAAGAGCACAGGACCGAAGCATATCTTCCAATATCTGATTCACACGTTCTGTCTGTCCATCTGTCTGTGGGTGATATGCCGTACTATGCCTTAGCACAGTTCCCAGGGCTTGATGCAGTCGCAACCAAAATGCTAAGGTAAACAGGGAGCCTCTATCTGAGGTGATAGACTTGGGTACTCCATGAAGGCTGACTATCCGGGACATATAGAGATGTGCGAGCTGATTCGTGTTGAAAGTGGTCTTTACTAGAAGGAAGTGAACCACTTTCGTAAGTATATCCACGATGACCCAGATAGCATCATGGTCTCTTGTGGACTTGGGTAGTCCGACAATGAAGTCCATGCATATGTCATCCCATTTCCACTGGGGAACTGGTAAAGGTTGCAGTAGCCCAGCGGGTTTCTGATGTTCAGCCTTGACTCTGTTGCAGATGTCACAACATGCGACATAGTATGCTATGTCTCTTCTCATGCCTGGCCACCAAAAGGTTTCTCGCAAGTCCTGGTACATTTTTGTTCCTCCCGGATGGATAGAATATGCAGATTCATGTGCCTCTCTGAGTATTTGCTGTCTCAAGCTGTCTTGATCGGACACACATACTCGGTTCTCAAACCATACTGTGTCCTGGCCATCAATTCGGAAGGACTTGGCCTTCCCTAGCGGAATGCGCTCTCTGATCTCTTGTATTTCTTGGTCTGATTTTTGAGTTGCTTTAATTTCTTCCATAAGTGTCGGGGTAATTTCCATCGTATCCGGGCTGATTGGGCCGCATAACACCATATTCAGCTTGGCAAACTCTTCCTGCAGCCTTGGGTGCATTCCCTCCATGAGTGCATTGAGGGTACCTTGCTTTCTGCTAAGGGCATCGGCGACCACATTGGCTTTTCCCGGATGATAATTTATCCCAAGGTCATAATCCTTGACCAATTCAAGCCATCTTCTCTGTCTGAGATTGAGATCAGACTGAGTGAAAATATACTTGAGACTCTTGTGGTCCGTGTATATTTCACATCGCTGCCCAATGAGATAGTGCCTCCAAATCTTCAATGCATGAATTACGGCTGCCAGTTCCAAATCACGAGTGGGGTAGTTCTCTTCATGGGGTCGTAGCTGTCTAGATGCATATGCTACAACCTTTCCATCTTGCATTAGCACGCAGCCGATTCCACGCCTGGAAGCATCGCAATATATATCGAAGCTCTTGTGGATGTCTGGAAGAACTAAGATAGGGGCGGTGGTTAGCCTTGTCTTTAGCTCCATGAAACTGCTGTCACATTCTTCTGTCCAGACAAATTTGTGGTTCTTCTTCAACAATTCTGTCAATGGCTTGGCTATTTTGGAGAAGCCTTCGATGAAGCGACGGTAGTAGCCTGCCAATCCCAGAAAGCTACGGACTTCCGTTACCGTGGCTGGGGTCTTCCAGTTTAATACAGCGGTCACTTTGCTGGGGTCGACAGCCACACCTTGCTCTGACAGAATATGCCCCAGAAATCCCACCTCTCTTAGCCAAAATTCACATTTGCTGAATTTGGCATACAAGCGATGGGTCCTTAGTCTTTCCAGGATAGTACGGAGATGTTGCGTGTGCTCCTCTTCATCTTTGGAGTAGATGAGAATATCATCGATGAATACCACCACAAATTTGTCCAAAAAGTCCATAAAGACTTTATTCATCATGCTCATGAAATATGCTGGAGCATTTGTCAGCCCAAATGACATGACTATAAATTCATACAGACCGTATCTGGTAGTAAAGGCTGTCTTGGGGATATCCTCTTTTCTGATCTTTAGCTGATGATACCCCATTCGGAGGTCAATCTTGGAGAATACCCGGGCTCCGGTCAACTGATCAAACAGATCATCAATGCGGGGGAGCGGGTATTTGTTTTTGATGGTGACCTCATTTAATTGGCGATAGTCTACGCACATTCGTAGGCTGCCATCCTTCTTCTTGACAAACAGCACGGGTGATCCCCACGGTGAAGTGCTTGGACGAATATACCCTTTTTGCAATAATTCATCCAACTGTTTCTTCAATTCCACCAGCTCTGGGGAAGGCATGCGGTAGTACTTCTTGTAGATTGGAGCAGTTCCGGGAACAACCTCAATGGCAAATTCTAGTTCCCGATCAGGTGGCATTCCCGGTATCTCTTCTAGAAATACGTCCGGAAATTCACTGACTACCGGAATCAGACTTATGTCTGTAGCTGTGGCTTTGAATGCCATTCCTTTCTTTGACATTACTCTGCTGGCAATGAATTGCACCGTTTGGCCTGCCGGGTTAACCAGTGTCACCTTCCTGGTGGCACAGTTGATACACACCTGGTGTGGTACCAACCAATCCATTCCCAGTATTATATCCAGTCCCGGGGATTCAATGGCAACCAGAGTTGCCAGAAACTTCACATCGTGTATCAAAATTTCCAGATTCTTGTATATCACATTTGTTCTGAGCATGGAGCCAGGGGATTGTACCACCATGATTTTGTCCAAAAGGGAAGGAGAAAATTTGTGCAAGGTGGCAAAACTCCGCGAAATAAACGAATGAGAAGCCCCAGAGTCAAATAAAATTATTGCGGGTATGTTGTTAACAGAAAACATACCAAGGACCACATCTGGTGCTTCGCGGGCTTCTTCAGCGGAGATATGAAGGACTTGGCCGCGATAGAAGTTCGGATTGGGGCGGCATCCAACACTGTTGACTTGTGGCTGGAAGTCGGATGGTGGCTTCCCATTTCTTGCGGGGCATTGCTTGGAGTAGTGCCCGCTCTGGCCGCAAGTGAAGCACGTGTTGTTGCGGCGGCAGTCCTCTAGCACTGGCTGTTTGCCGAAGGTCTTGTCCTGGCTGACAAGCTTGTTGTTGTTGTTGCCATTGTTCCATGCAGGCTTGTATTCAGATGAACTTGGTTGCCAGATACGCGGCTTCTGCACAAACTGCTCACGGTTGTCCTTCTTGGGGTTCAAACTTCCGCTTGTGATCATTATATCCTGACTTATGCTCTCGTTCAGCTATGAAGGCCTTGTTTACCAGAGTCTGGAAGTCTGGAAAGTCCAGCATACAAAGCTGACAGCGGAGGGTATGGTTCAGCCCTCCGAGGAATCAGTCAATCTTCCTTTCCTCTGTGGACACATCATGGGTAGAGTACCGTGCCAGATTATTGAACTTGTTCAGATACTCACCTACTGACATATTCCCTTGAGTAAGAGCCAGAAATTCCCTTTGCTTCACCTTCATTATGCCAGTAGGAATATGATACTTGCGGAATACCTCTTTGAATTTTTCCCAAGAAATATCCTCTCCAGAAGGCCATAACATTTTGGTATTGTCCCACCATATAGCTGCTGGTCCCTCCAGGTAGTGAGTAACGAAAGGAACCTTATCTGCCTCATCACAGCGGGCTATGTCCAATTTCTTTTCCATAGTCCTCAGCCAGTCATCAGCTTCCATAGGATCCACGGCTTGACCAAAACTGGGTGGCTTGGTCCGCTGAAAATCAGACAGCTTAGAGTGTGTCCCATTGTGGTTGTTCTGACGCACCATAGTCTGCATACTTTTCAGAAATTCCATAAGATCTTGGTTTCTTTTTTCTTCGAACATCCTCATAATCTGATCAGTGGTTGGTGACTGTGGGGGTGGAGGTGGCAAATCTTCTGGTGGCTGTCCTGCCTGTCTGGCGGATCGACGAATGGGAGTTCCATCGCCGCCTTGAGTACTACACCTCTTCATCCTAAATTTTGTTCCCATTGCAAAATACCGAATCGATGAGGAAAAGCAGGGTAGTGTGACACCAGAAAAGAAGCCAAATAAAAAGAGCGAATAAAGAAAGCAACATAATTATACAAGGCAACCCAACATCATACATGACAAGCTAGTAGGGGGAATGATCATGACTAGACTGCTCAGACGGCAGTTGACACATGCAGGGATGCTATGATGCATGCACTGAAACTCAAGCCTCTGCTCTAGTGACGCCGGTGGCACGAACACTGGTACACTGAAGACTCCTCGTCGTCTGACTCTGACTCGGAATCTGAGCTGATGATGTGCACCTCGGCCTCCGGATCAAAGGAAACACGACGACGCTGACGGGAAGGTTCTCCCTCAGAAGGAGAAGAAGCACGACGCCGCAGCATCGGAGCAGCTGGAGTAGCTAGGAGTGAGGCCCACTCTGACGGGGTCTCACGTCGGCTACCGGACGAAATGCCTGGCGGTCCGAACGAACTAGAAGGAGTGTCGGAAGGTGGAGCGGGTGGAGTGTATATAGGTGAAAACGGAGGGGGAGGAGGAGACTGTGTTGCCGCAACAGTAGCGAGTGCCTCGCGGGCAGAAGTCAGCTCCTCGGCTAGAGAAGTGATCATACAGTAACTGGCTTGCAGATAGCGAGATAAAACACCAGTAGCACGATCACTCACCGGATCAAATGGTGCGAAAAGGACTCGCCCTGTCGTAGGCGACAGGGTGGGGTAGTGAAAGAAACCTGGATGAGTCTGCATCTCGACCTCGTGAAAGCGCAGGTCGGTGAGAGCCTCCATCGCAGCAAACTGGATCGCCAACTCCAGAGTAGAAGCAGTTCCGCCCTTGGAAGAACGGGAGTAGCTGCCGATGTCTGAACTCGTAGTGAGAAAGGCTTCTGCGCGATACTCGAATACTGAACCAGCGAGTTTCTCTCGAAACACCTGGAACACTGGGTCTTCGCCGTTGGGATACAGCCGAAGCCAGACGTTACGAAGCAGTACTGGAAAAGTGAACGGTGCCGGCTCATGGTTGTAGTGGTACGGAACCGGTGCCATCTACACTCATCAAACCAGTGGTTAGCACAATAAAACTATATGCATGCCATGCAATGCAAGCACTCAAATGCAACAATCAGATGCAGCAGGCAAGACACACCAAGACTCTAAACTACTTGCGGTTCTAGCGCAGGGTTAACTAGGGTGTCCTACAATCAGCGCGGCTCTGATACCAAGCGTTGTGGCACCCCGGCTCAGAGAACCGGTTTACCAGTGTTTCCAGCCCAGAGATCATGTCCTCTGGAAACACCCAACAACTTGGAACAGAACAGAACTGAACTTTATTAAAATATCTCGAGTACAAGCTCATAATTTACATCGATAGCGAGGCCGGAAGCACTGCAAGTGCTGAGAACAATATCCACATTATTTATGGAACATGGCAGGGCCTCGATACTACTGGGTAGTCTACGGCGTAGCGGAACATAGCGCGGAAAACTCCATCCACAGGGACACTGCTGTGGACACGGCCTAGTTAGCGTAGCACGAACCTTCGGGACCTCCGTCCTCGGCTTCTCCTGCATCTGGCATGATACGCCAGGTGAATACTTGGAATGTACTCGCAAGCTCATGGCAACCAAAACAATGCAGCAAACAATAGCATGGCAATTAACAGATTAAGAGATTAGGTTGCTCACTTACTGGTACCCAGTACCAACTTACTCTCATCTGGGTTGTCCCACAACCCTCGGAATGCTCACAAGCCACAGAGCACTTCCAGACATAAGACAATTCTTCCATCATTATTATCATTATGGTTGATCATCCTAGAGAGGCCTAAACGGACTGTCCAATACCGTGGACACGGCTATTCGAATAGGTTTTAACACTCTGCAGAGGTTGCGCACTTTACCCACACCATGGAGTACCTGGCCTCGTGATCCCATTCGGGTGGACCGGTGGTGCTCCAACGAAACCTGCCTGACCCGTGACCCCTCTATCGTACCACCGACAATCATACCCTCCCATGGTCATGTCCTGGGTGGCCCCTGTGTCACCCCGTGACACCTGCCACCGTCATGGCCAAACAAACTGTCCCAAACGGGGACGCCGGCTAAATAACTCAACTGGGCTCACAGGATTATGGTCGTCTACCTGATCAGGGCAGCACGCACGCATAACCCTCCCTAGTTTGGTGGTACCGATAAAAGAGCACAAAGCCAGACCAAGTCAAGGCCGTCCCATGCCGGCAAATGTGGCTGCACGGAAAAGTCCGGGTAGGTGGCTCTTGATCAACCAACTAGGTTTAATATAGCCAAGCATTTACCAGCATGGATATTTAATTGCAAGTAAAATTATCATGGCAGTAGCTATGTATTTAAATAAATTACTATGGATTATCACATATTAAAATAATGCATGAAATTAAATTAAATAACCAACACTATTGAAATGTTGTATGCAATGGATGACATGGCTTGCCTTGCTCTGTTGGGTTGTCCACAAACTCCTAGGCTTCAAATCCAAAATTATTTCCCTCTAAAAATAATTTTAAAAAGCAATTGAAAATGTCACATACTACTGTTCTGAGCACCAGAAATTCTGTGAACATGGGAAAAATACCAAATTTGGCAAGCAAATAGAGGAGCTCAAGACAAACCAGATGCAAAAAGAATCAATTGATTTGGACCTATGGTTTAAAAGTTATGGAGGGTCAAAGTTCTGGTCAAAATCTGGATTTTAAATAGAAATTAGAAAATCTGCCAGGGGGCCACGTCGAAGGCGTAAAGTGGAGGGGCGCCTCCACTTACCGCTTCGGCGTGTCGCTGACAGGCGGGCCCCATCGTCAGATTTAAAAGGGGGAGGAGGGAAACAGAGAGAGGGCGGGACTCCGGCGATCGTCGCCGGCGATATGGACGGCGGCGAGGTCGGGAGAGATGGGGAATGGATCGAGCTCAACGGGACGAACTCACCCGTACCCGTGGCTTCGCGAGAGATGGCCGGACGACGTTGCCCCCTTCCTCTCTGGCGGCGGCGGCGCTCGGGTGTCGTCGGCGACGGCAACTCCGGTAGCGATTCGGCTTGGGAGGGGCTCAGGCATGGTCAGTGGAATGAGCTGAGCTCGATGGCGTGGTCAGTCGAGCTCGGAGAGGAGTGGAACGGCGGGGAGGCAGAGCTCGGGTGGCGGCGATACTCCGGCGAGATTCGAGGCCAGAGGGCCTCTCGACCATGGCTCGTTGCTCGGGGGCTCGATAGGAGGCGGAGTGAGGTGGGTGATGAGCTCAGGAGAGGCCGGGGATGGCTATTTATAGGAGGGGGAGGAGCTCGGGGGAGGTCTCTGGAAGCGGCGGGATTCGGCCACGTCACCGGCGCCAGGACGGCGAGCTGGCTGGCTGCTTGCGGGCGACGAGACGGGAGAAGGCAGGGGGAGTTAATGCGCGGCGGCAGCTAGCGGAGGAAGAAGACGCGCCGCTAAGCCACTGTGTCCGCACGGGCGGCACAGTGCGCACGTGCGTGGCGGCCGGCGAGGGCGATTCCGACGAGGGCCACGCTCCAGGACGGCCAGGTGGACGCATGGGAGGATGTCGGCGTACGGAGACAAGCTGCTGCGGCGCGGGGCAGGCGGACGCGACGGATCCAACACGGGCGCGATGCAGAGCGCGCGCAGTGACATGCCAGTGTCGTGCTCACCACGGGCAAGGGTGTCTAGAGGCCTCGCGAGCCTGGCATTTCTTGTCTGGCACGTCGACCCTCGACCCCTTAGTCTCTCCATGCCTCTGGTTCGACCAGGTTCACTCTGAACCGAAGTGTAGCTTCAGCTACAGTCTCTGACAGCAAACTTGAGAGTGATCTAGAGGAGTGGTGAGATGGAGATGGAGCCAATGGAGATGTCTGGGGTGTTCTGCTTTGGAAGGACTATGATCTGGCAAAGTTTGAGAAGATTTGATCAAGAATTGAATATAGTTCATGTACAAGGGCTGTACTGAACCAGAAACAGAGATGAGCTTGATTCACTCATCTGGTTGATCTCCTGGGGCTGAAATTTGGTGTGGCATGATTATTTGGTGAGGAGAAGATGCCATAAAAATTTCAGCTCAATTGGAAACCTCTAGCTGGTACTTCCTCCACAGAGGTTCCAACTGAACAGAAACTTGGCAGAATATTGGTGGTGAAAATTTGTACTGGACAAGATGATATTTTTGGATATTGTGGAAATATTGGTTCCCTAATATCTCAGGGAATTTTCTGGGAATTAATTGAGTAGGGAAAATATGAGCTCCTTCACAAATGACCAGTACTGTCCAGAGAGCAAATGGAGTTTTCTGGAATAAACTTTGTACTGGACCATGAGATGTTTTTGAAGATTGTGGGTGTAGATGATGTCAATAAGGTCTGGGATTAATTTGGAATTTTTCTGATCACCGGAACTATAGGTTGCTTTGTAACCCATAGTGATGACAGATTTTCCCAAAAGAAGAAAATGGATAATTGAGAAGAATAAAGAATTGGAAATTGATCCAGATGGTGAGTGACAAGGTTTTGGCAAGATGCTGATGGCTTTGGATCACTGAGAGGAATTCATAAGTCCAAAGTCAACTGAAAAGGTTCAAAATCCAACCAAATTGCAAATAAAGCCAGAAAGATTTCGAAAAGAAAAAGTTGCCAAAAACCAGGGTGTCACACCTGTTTTCTGAATTATCCGTACAATAAAAAAGGCCCAAAAATAAAAGTGTTCAGGATGCAATAAAATTTTAACATGATTTTTTCTGGAATATTTAATAATTTTTGGCACTGAAAACAACCCAGGGGGGTGCACCAGTTGCTCACAAGGCAACAAGGCGCGGCCACCCCCCAGGGCGCGCCAAGATGCCTTGTGGGCGCCACAGGGACCCACTCACTTATCTATTCAGCCCACATCATCTCCTACCTCCAGAAAAAAATCGTGGTAGCTCTCTCTCTCTCTCTCTCTCTCTCTCTCTCTCTCGTGTTCTTGCTCCCAAACCTGAGATTTTCGATCTCTTTGCTCGGAGCTCCGTTTCCAAAACTGTTTTGAGGGATTGCTCCTTGGTATGTGACTCTCCCATTGCTCCAATTAGTTTTTGCTTTAGTGGATTATATTTTGCATAAATTACTGCTATTGGTGCTATTGAAAATGAGCTTGCATGTTAAATTCTTTGAGTTCTAAGTAGTTTGAATGCTTGATATAGCCTCTAGGCACTTGTATGAGTAGTTGCTATCAATTTGGTGAAGTTTTGTTAACATCTTTTTGTGGTCCAAATATTTTCAGAAATTTGTTCGTAGGAATATGAACATTTTCAGGAGGAGTTCTTTAAGGAGGAGGTCCTCTGAAGCATCATCGAGTGAAAGCCCAGCATGCCAATCATATGTTGAACCAAGGGCAAGTTCGGTGGGAGGTGCCGAAGCAAAATCGTGCCGGTGGCCGTGCAACGAGTTCATGCTAGGTGCAGGCATGAAGGAAGAATTTGACCAGTATATTCACAACACCGAGCTCTCCGCCTTCATCGCAGATAAGCCGCCGCAACACTACAGCCTCACTCATTCATTCACTCAAAAATTTGAGTATCATTCTCGCACTTCTAGAGTTTCATTTCATCTCTATGATAGATCTTATAGTATGCCTCTAGAAGAATTCTGTGATGCGTGCAAAATTCCATTTTGGGGTTCACTTAGCGAACCGCAGCAATCTGATTATGAACTGTTCCTCAATACTCTTTGCAATGGTGAGGATAGGGGAGTTACGCAAGCTAGAATAAAAAGCATTCACTTTCCCTCTATTCGGTATTTTGCACTCTTTAATGGCAAATGCATTGTTGGTAAACAAGACTGTAGTGCACTTTGTGCTCTTGACCTGAGCCTTATTCACGCTGCCCTAACAGGTAGCCGACATTATAATCTTGGGGCAATTGTTGCACGTAGGTTGCACCGCAACTCGGGTAATGGTGAATTGTATGGAGGAATTTATGCCTCCCGGGTAGCTGCAAGGCTAGGGGCCTCGCCCAGGCCTAATGATCCTCTGTTACCTGATAAATATTTGAATTTTGAGGCAATGCAGAACCATGAGTTTATTAAGTGCAACACTCGCAGATATGACTATAACTTAATATTCGATAAATATCGTTCTGTGTTTGTTGTTTTGCCTGCACCTGTCCTCTTTGATTTCCAGAACAAACAGAGATATTTTCTTCATGAGAATGAGGTGCACGAGTACAACGTGGCAGTTGAGGCTGCCGTCTGGCTGAGGAGGCGGCACAGAACGCCTCCACGAGCTACCACTTCGATTATTATCCTGGACAACCATGGCAGTAGACCAAGCTAGGCCAAAAGCCTAAGCTTGGGGGAGTACGTATTTCTCACCGACTTTACATTCATGTTCACACATTCATTTCAGTTGTCGGTGTTCATCCTTTATCATTGTATTATCCATGTTAGTTTTATTTTCGCTTTCTTCTTGTGTGTTTGAAAAACTTTGAAAATCCAAAAATATTTCTCGCTTCTTTTCGGTTTTTCTTTCTTGTTTGCTAGTTTGTAGTATTAAAACAAAACCCAAAAAGATTTATCGTTTCTTCTTTTGCTTGTTGGGAGCTCTCCCGTGTAAATAGTTTTTTTCTCGCTTTTCGTTTTTCTTCTTTAATTTGCTTTCCTTCAGAAAAACTAAAAACTCCAAAAATATTTCAGTGTGTTTCTCTGAATTTCTTTTCTTTTCGTTGAGTCGTCGTAAGGAGAAGACCACAATGAAAATGTTGAGTGGCTCTCATATGCTTTATTGTTGATCTAACGAAGAGCCAATATTACCCTGTCTTCTCCCTTGAATAAAATGTTTGCAGATTCCAGCTTAGTCCATGGCACACTTGCACTATTATTATTTTCACATCATTTGGTCGTGCAAGTGAAAGGAATAATGATGATGATTTGTTGAAGTGACCGTGGCAAGGAAAGGCTGGTATGAACTCTTCTTGTTTTTGTTTTTGTAAATATGTTTGACTCAGTATCCATGATTCAGCATATTATGAGTAAACATGTTTGTGATGACAATTAGAGATTATAATTGGTCATGCCATTCTTAAGTAGCTAGGAGTGGATAATGATTTATCTTGGATGTCAACATGCATTAAAATGGTTATGATGTAGTATGTTAATATGGTATCCTCCTCTGAATGTTTCAAGTGGCTTGACTTGGCACATGTTCATATATGTAGTTGATTCAAAACCAACATAGCCTCCACGATATTTATGTTCAGGGTGTCTATATCCTACTCATGCTAGTATTCAATGTTAATTATTCTCAATGCATGATCATGAACGTTTTCGCTCTCTAGTTGGTCGCTTCTCAACCTATTGCTAGCCTTCGCCTGTACTAAGCGGGAATACTGCTTGTGCATCCAAAATCCCTAAACCAAAGTTGTTCCAGATGAGTCCACTATATCTACCTATATGCGGTATTACTCTGCCGTTCCAAGTAAATTTGCATGTGCCACCTCTAATCATTCAAATAAATATCCGTTTTGTGTGCCCGTACCGCTCATGGAGCGACAGGGGGCGGTCAGTATCTTCCATGCTAAGCGGGTTATTCTTGAGATGAGTATTTATTCACTTGTCATTGCACGAGAGAGGCTGGGTTTGGGATGCCCAGTCCTATGCTCAAAATCGAAATTAAATAATGCAAACAAACTCCCCCGGAAAGTTGTTGGTATGGAGGGCACCCGAGGATTTGGCAAGCCATGGCTTGTGTTGGTATGGTGGAGGGGGAGTAAACTTTACCTTTCCGCTTGGGAACCGCCTATATTGTGTTTAGCATGGAAGATATTGAAAATTCTCGGTCGTGACGTTGACAGGAAAAGTACACCTCCCAAAATTATTTTTCATCTCTGATTTAAGCTTCGAGCTCTGACACCTCTCAAAATCCATGCTTCCCTCTGTGAAGGGCCTATCTATTTACTTTTATGTCATTTTACTTTTATTGTTGAGTCTCACCTTCTCATTATAAGCACCAATCCTGAGAGCACTATTGTCATCCTTATGCATTGAGTATAGTTAATGTTGTGTGCATCATGACTGGATCTCTTCTACCCTAAATTACAATGTTTAGTCACTGCTTGAACTTTGGAGGTGCTCTGCATTTATGTTTTGCGGTCTCAGAAAGGGCTAGCGAGATACCATGTTATCATATTATATCATGATTGTTTTGACAAATTGTTGGCATTTGAGATATGTTATTATTGCTCGCTAGTTGATTAGGCCATTGATGTGAGTAAAGATAATTTCTAAGTGTTATTATGAGCGTCGTTAGTTCATGATCTTTGCTGAAAACTTGGGTACTATTTAAGCTTATGTAAGGATACAAGAACAAAAGAGTTCGTAAAAGTTTTTTCTTTATCACTTTCAATTTGTCAACTGAATTGCTTGAGGACAAGCAATGAGTTAAGCTTCGGGGAGTTGATACGTCTCCATCGTATCTACTTTTCCAAACACTTTTGCTCTTGTTTGGGACTCTAATTTGCATGATTTGATTGAAACTAACCCCGGACTGACGTTGTTTTCAACAGAACTACCATGGTGTTGTTTTTGTGCAGAAATCAAAGTTCTCGGAATTGGACGAAACTTTTTGGAGATTTTTTATGGAATAAATAAAATTACTGGCGCAAGAATCAACAGAAGAGGGGCCACCTGTTGCCCACGAGGCAACAGGGCGCGACCCCCCCTAGGGCGTGCCCTGATGCCTTGTGGGGCCCATAGGCGGTCGTATGACCTAATTCCAATGCTATAAATTCACTTTCCCCGAGAAAAAAATAAGAGAAGAAGTTTCATCACGTTTTACGATACGGAGCCGCCGCCACCTCCTGTTCTTCATCGGTTGGGCTGATATGGAGTCCGTTCGGGGCTCCGGAGAGGGGGATTCGACGCCGTCGTCATCATCAACCATCCTGCATCACCAATTTCATGATGCTCATCACCGTTTGTGAGTAATTTCTCCATAGGCTTGCTGGACGATGATGGGTTGGATGAGATTTATCATATAATCGAGTCAATTTGTTAGGGCTTTGATCCCTAGTATCCACTATGTTCTGAGATTGATGTTGCTATGACTTTGCTATGCTTAATGCTTGTCACTAGGGCCCGAGTGCCATGATTTCAGATCTGAACCCTTTATGTTTTCATGAATATATTTGAGTTCTTGATCCTATCTTGCAAGTTATATGCACCTATTACGTGTTATGATCCGCATACCCCAAGGTGACAATAATTGGGATTCTTTCCGGTGATTACCGTAGTTTGAGGAGTTCATGTATTCACTGTGTGTTAATGCTTTGTTCCGGTTCTCTATTAAAAGGAGGCCTTAATATCCATTAGATTTCCTTATGGACCCCGCTGCCACGGGAGGGTAGGACAAAAGATGTCATGCAAGTTCTTATTATAAGCACATATGACTATATACGGAATACATGCCTACATTACATTGATGAATTAAAGCTATTGTGTATCGCCCTTGGTTGTGACTGTTATATGATGAATGTCATCCAACATAATGATCCATCACCGATCCAATGCCTACGCTTTTCGCATATTGATCTTTGCTAAGTTACTTTCGTTGCTGCTGCTGTTACAATCACTACAAAACAGCTACTACTACTGTTACTGTTACTGTTACTGTTGCTACTATTACTACTGCTATTGAAACTATCATACTACTGTGCTACTAAACACTTTGCTGCAGATATTTAGTTCTCCGGGTGTGGTTGAATTGACAACTCAACTGCTAATACTCGCAAATATTCTTTGGCTCCCCTTGTGTGGAATCAATAAATCTGGGTGAAATACTACCCGCGAAAACTGTTGCGATCCCCTATACTTGTGGGTTATCATGACCCTATTGCCACATTATAGATTGCACTCGTTACAATTACTCTAGCAATGTTTTAAAATAAGTGACTTAGATGCTATTATATTTTAAGAAAATACACCCATATGGCATATTATTGCTAATAATTGTTAAGGAAGGGTACATACTAGCTTTGCCACAATTTTTGAAGAAAAAACTCTTAATTTCATTGTGACAATCATATAGAACAACCAATGATTGCTTACACTGATCGAATCTAGATGTACCATGAAAGAAAACAAAACTTATATTGACATCAGCTACAAGGGTATGCCCTCTCCGTCTACCAGGACAAAATCTCATCACTGCCTCAACCCATCGATCGGCGGGAGCTCCAACTATGCGCCACCAAGTGGAGATGGCGACGCTCCCACAAGGGACCCGCTAGACAACCAGACGCTCTGACAAGATCGTGGTCCCCGTCCATTTGGCTTCGGCTGTCCATCAATGACCTTGTGCTCATACTCACCTATCTTGAGACCGAGGGGGAGAATACCAGGGAAAACCGGTGGGGCCTAGGAGTGTTTCGAAAACCGATTACAAGTGTAATTTTGGAACTGAGCAAAACAAGATCCCCCCCCCCACACACACACCCCTTCAACTGACGTAGCTAGTATCAATGGGGCACATCGACCGGTCATCTTGTGCTCCTCGAACCCTAGAACTAGTGCATGTCATCTACATCGTCTATTCGCCGAGGCAGGTCGTGGGATCTTAGCACCCTTGAGGAAGTCCCCTCTAATAGAATAGTTATTTATTTATAGCAGTGACTCAAGATCTTATATCACGAAATAAAATTATACATGTGAAAATGACTAAAGGAAAACTTTTATGCCTCCTTATACCTATTGACAAAATGAGTTGTGCTTGACTAGAATGAATTTTCTCGAGATGAAATAATCCAAGGTATACTGGATCTACGCTTTTACTCCATCTATGTTACCTTGACCATAAAAGTTACTCAGAAATATTCATTGTGCTCTATTTTTTCATGTTTCCATCACAACTCACGCATATGCTACTCATAGTGTGCAAGATATTTATTGTCTTACCAACCTCATTCTCTTAAATGGCAATCGGAACAAACAAGACAACATCTAAACAAAACACAATTATGTTCCCAAGATTTATTAGTTTTCCCACAAGCACAAGAAAATAAACACTACTAAATCACGAAACAAAGAATTGTAAATTGTGATAATGAACAATCAAGCATTACATAGGTTTTGTGATAATTATGAAGGGAAGAAGATAGCAATGGTGCAACAGAAATTCTACCACTTGATACTGTTCGTGATAAAGCTTGAAAAAAATATATTACCTCTCCTTACTTAAAAAATGAGTAAGGTTCCGCCAGTTTATTTTTGTCCACCACTTTTTTTCCTCCATTCCTCCCACAGACGTTCGTGCCACACGCACGGCCCGATCCCCCCCCCCCCGAGGCACACACACGGCCCGGCCGACCCAGAAAGAAATTATGTCCTGCCCGCACGCGGTCTCATCCAACCCCCCCCCCCACTGACCTGCCTCTCCTAGCTGCCGACCTGCCGTCATGTTGACTCCCTCATCCCCGCACCGCCCGCGGACGATGTAGGCCTCACGCAGCAGCTGCTCTATGTCGCTCTGTGTACCTCGACTGTCGTCACGCCACTTTCCACCACTCCACCTCCCTCGGCTGAACGATACAAGGTCGACATGTTTTTGGTTTTGTGCTTAACACTTCTTGTATGCTCTAATAGTATTTACAAATACTATCTTTGATATATTGGAAGCTATTTACAGTCCAACTACACTAGTTGCAGGTCTAGTTTCCTAGGCGAGCAACCAAGTTGGATGAATTTAATTCTAGTTTCTCTAGGTTTTCCCAATTACAAAGTTAAACAATATTAATATTGGATGTGTGACAACAGCTTGCTGTAGACATTAGTAGAGAACAAACACTAATAGATTTGTTTGATAGTCAGTTAGGATATCCCATAATAAATAGCTTAAGGCGACAGCACAATACATACGTACAAGGCAAGTTTGGGCAAATTGGATAAGAAAGATAGCTCTAGGTATGTTCTTATTATTGCTCATCAGATTCGATAACTGCTACTTGTAGCTTGCATTGGTATTTTCCCCGAAGAGGAAGGGATGATGTAGCACAGTAGAGATAAGTATTTCCCTCAGTTATGAAACCAAGGTTATCGAACCAGTAGGAGAATCACGCAACACATCGTTAGCAGTACCTGCACACAAACAACAAACCCTTGCACCCAACGGAAATGAGGGGTTGTCAATCCCTCGGCGGTAAATTGCAAGATTAAATTGTATGTGATAGATTGTTAGATTGAAACAAAAATACAAAATAAAATAAATAAAGAAAAAGTGCAGCAAGGTTTTTAGGGTTTTAGTAAATGATAAAGTAGACCCCAGGGGCCATAGTTTTCACTAGAGGCTTCTCTCAAGAAAATAGCATATGGTGGGTAGACAAATTACAGTTGGGCAATTGATAGAAAAGCAAATAATCATGACGATATCCAAGGCAATGATCATGTATATAGGCATCACGTCCGAGACAAGTAGACTGACTCCTGCCTGCATCTACTACTATTACTCCACACATCAACCGCTATCCAGCATGCATCTACTGTATTAAGTCCATAAAAGAACGGAGTAACGCCTTAAGAACGATGACATGATGTAGACAAGATAAACTCACGTATGAATAAACCCCATCTTTTTACCCTTAATAGCAATGATACATACATGTCATGTCCCTTTCTGTCACTGGGATTGAGCACCGCAAGATCGAACCCGTTACAAAGCACCTCTTCCCATGGCAAGATAAATCAACTCAGTTGGCCAAACCAAATCAATAGATCGGAGAAGAAATACAAGGCTATAATAATCATGCATAAAAGAGTGCAGCAAAGACTCAAATAATATTCATGGATAATCTGATCATAAACTCACAATTCATCGGATCCCAACAAACACACCGCAAAAAAGTGATTACATTGGATAGAACTCCAAGAACATCGAGGAGAACATTGTATTGAAGATCAAAAAGAGAGAAGAAGCCATCTAGCTACTAACTATGGACCCGTAGGTCTGTGGTAAACTACCCACGCGTCATCGGAAGGGCAACAAGGATGATGTAGAGCCCCTCCGTGATCGATTCCCCCTCCGGCAGATTACCGGAGAAGGCCTCCAGATGGGATCTCTCTGGAACAGAAGCTTACGGCGGCGGAAAAAGTATTTCGTGGACTCCCCTGAGGGTTTCTGGCGTCTGGTCTTCTCCCAAAGCTTCTAGTGTTGGTATTACCCAATAAAAAATCTCCAAAAAGTTTCGTGGCATTTGGAATTCATTTGGTATTGATTTTCTGTAAAACAAAAACAGGGCAGAAAACAGCAACTGGCACTGGGCACTAAGTTAATAGGTTACTCTCCAAAAATGATATATAATTGCTGTAAATGCTTATAAAAACATCCAAGATTGATAATATAACAGCATGGAACAATCAAAAATTATAGATACGTTGGAGACGTATCAGCATCCCCAAGCTTAATTCCTTCTCGTCCTCGAGTAGGTAAATGATAAAAACAGAATTTTTGATGTGGAATGCTGCCTAACATATTCATCACATATTATTTTCTTTTGTAGCATGGACATCTGACTTGTATGATTCAAAGCAATAGTTAATAGTTTGAGATGAAAATATAAATACTCAAGCATACTTACAAGCAACCATGTCTTTCAAAATATCAACGCTAAAGAAAGTTATCCCTAGCCATTATGCTCAATCATTGATCCATTCATGAAACACACTCGAATATTAGCTGCATCCAATGCACAAGTATGACAATGATGCTCTCTAGTTGGTGCTTTATAAGAGAAGATGGGGACTCAAATAAAAATAAAAATTGCATAAAAGTAAATAGATAGGCCCTTCGCAGAGGGAAGCAGAGATTTGTCAAATGTGCCAGAGCTCAAAGCTTAAATTAGAGAGATAAAAATATTTTTAGAGGCATGCTTTTCCTGTCAACGAAAACGACCGAGAATTCCCAATATCTTCCATGCTAGACACATCATAGGCGGTTCCCAAACAGAAAGTAAAGTTTATTTCCTTTCCACCATTTCTTTCACAATCCATGGCTAGCCGTATCCACTGGTGCCCTCCATACCACCACTTTCCAAGGAATTTTGTTGTTATTAATTTTGATTTCATGTGGGACTGGGCATCCCTATTAACAACCATCCTCTCGTGCAATGACAAGTGAATAAACACTCATCGTGAGAATAACACACCTAACATGGAAAATATTGGCCACCCCCTGCCGCTTCATGAGCGGTACGGGCACACAAAACGGAAAAATTATTTTGAAAATTAGAGTTGGCACACGCAAATTTACTTGGAACGACATTGAAATACCGCATATAGGTAGATATAGTGGACTCATTTGGCACAACTTGGGTTTAAGGATTTTGGATGCACAAGCAGTATTTCCGCTTAGTACAAATGAAGGCTAGCAAAAGATTGAGAAGCAACCAACCAAAAAACGAAAACGGTCATAAACATGCATTGAACATAACTGACACCGAATAATGCACCATAAGTAGGATATAATTTCTTTGCATAACTATTGACTTAATGTGCATGCATAGGGAATCACAAACCTTAACACGAATATTTTTACTAAATCACAATTACTCACTAACATGACTCACATATCATCATTTCCATATCGCAAAACTATTAAAAGGAATCACACTCATCATATCCAATGATCTATATGAAAGTTTTTATTATATCCCTCTTGAATATTCATCACTTTGGGACCAAATGCCTATCTTGTGCAAATTACCGTTACTTTCATCAACTCTCAAAAAGATTTAAGTGAAGCACGAGAGTACAAATATTTCTTCAAAATTTCAATCTTATCAATTCTCAAAATAATATAAGTGAAGCATGAGAATTTATTTCTTCAAAATTTCATCAACTCTCAAAGTAATATAAGTGAAGCATGAGAGTTCAATTTCTTCAAAAATTTATCACGACCACGCTCAAAAAGATTTAAGTGAAGCACTAGAGCAACTGCCTAGCTCAAAAAATTTAAGTGAAGCACACGGAGTATTCTAACAAATCATGATAATGTGTGGCTCTCTCAAGATAGGTGTGTTCAGCAAGGATGATTGTGACAAACTAAAAAGCAAACAAAGCAAAGACTCATATAATACAAGACGCTCCAAGCAAAACACATATCATGTGACGAATAAAAATATAGCTCCAAGTAAAATTACCGATGGTTGGTAGAAGAAAGA
Source organism: Elymus sibiricus (assembly GCA_039707655.1). Classification (NCBI taxonomy): domain Eukaryota; kingdom Viridiplantae; phylum Streptophyta; class Magnoliopsida; order Poales; family Poaceae; genus Elymus; species Elymus sibiricus. The sequence goes on from CM077676.1 coordinate 440,492,406, forward strand.
GGGGGCATCCCCAAGCTTAGACGCTTGAGTCTTCCTTGAATATTACCTTGGGGTGCCTCGGGCATCCCCAAGCTTAGGCTTTTGCTACTCCTTATTCCTTCATCCATCGTGATCTCACCCAAAACTTGAAAACTTCAATCACACAAAACTCAACAAAACCTTCATGAGATCCGTTAGTATAACAAAATAAATCACTACTTTAGGTACTGTTGCAAACCCATTCATATTTTATTTTTGCATTATACCTACTGTATTCTAACTTCTCCATGGCTTATACCCCCCGATACAATCCATAGTTCCATCAAAACAAGCAAGCAACACATCAAAAATAGAATCTGTCAAAAACAAAACAGTCTGTAGCAACTTATTTAAAAGACATACTTCTGTAACTCCAAAAATTCTGAAAAATTAGGACAACGTGGGAAATTCATATACCAATACTGTGTAAAAATTTCAGATTTTTCTGATTCTCCAGTACAGAACCAAATTTTCTGCACTCGACGCAAAACTTTCTGTTTTTCAAACAGCATCAATTATATTATCTTCCAAATCATCCTAAAGGTTTTACTTTGCACAAACACTAATTAAAAACACAAAAGCACAATCATAACAGTAGCATAATTGTGAAAACACACAATAACAGAAACAAAAGATAAAAATTTATTTTATTCATTGGGTTGCCTCCCAACAAGCTCTTTCTTTATAGCCATTAAGATAGGCTTGGGATATTAATGATGCTCACATAAAAGACAAGAATTGAAGCACAAAGAGAGCATCATGAAACATGCGACAAACACATTTAAGTCTAACTCTCTTCCTATGCATAGGCATTTTATAGGCAAACAAATTATCTAGACAAGCAAAACCTAGCATATGCAAGGAAGAGGAAAGAAACAATAACAATCTCAACATGAAGAGAGGTAATTTAGTAACATGAAAATTTCTACAACCATATTTTCCTCTCTCATAATAATTACATGTAGGATCATATTCAAATTCAACGATATAGCTATCATAAACAATATTCTCTTTACGATCCACATGCATAAAATTCTTATAGTCTTCCAAAATAGTGGGATTATTTTTACCTAGAGTTGACACTCTTCCAAACCCACTTTCAATATTATTGCAAACATTATTATCAATATCATATTCATCATGAGGCTTAAATAAATTTTCAAGATCATAAGAAACATTATCACCCCAATCATGATCATTGCAATAAGTAGTAGACATAACAAAATTATCGTCCCCAAGCTTGTAGTTTTGCATATTATTAGCACAATTGACATTAATAGAATTTATAATAACATTATTGCAATCATGCTTTTCATTGAAGGAGCTATCATGAATCACTTTATAAATTTCTTCTTTCAACACTTCATCATAATTTTCCGGTTCATGATTTTCAAGCAAAACTTCATAGAGATAATCAGGTGCACTCAACTCACTAGCAATTGGTTCATCATAATTGGATCTTTTGAAAAGATTAGCAAGTGGATGAGGATCCATATCAATAGATTTCTAGCAAGCGAAGATGCAAGCAAATAGAAGGCACATGGCACACAAGCAAAGATAGCAAACGAGCAAAAAGGCAAACGGAAAATATTTTTGTATTTTTGTAAAAACTTTTTAGAAGTGGGGGAGATGAAAACGAGAGGCAAATAAAGTAAATACAAGGAGATGAGAGTTTATGCAAAGGTACTTGATAGATGTTGATGATGTCTCCCCGGCAACGGCGCCAGAAATTCTTCCTGCTACTAGTAGCTTGCATTGGTATTTTCCCCGAAGAGGAAGGGATGATGCAGCACAGTAGAGATAAGTATTTCCCTCAGTTATGAAACCAAGGTTATCGAACCAGTAGGAGAATCACGCAACACCTCGTTAGCAATACCTGCACACAAACAACAAACCCTTGCACCCAACGCAAACGAGGGGTTGTCAATCCCTCGGCGGTAAATTGCAAGATTAAATTGTATGTGATAGATTGATAGATTGAAACAAAAATAAAAAATAAAATAAAGAAAGAAAAAGTGCAGCAAGGTTTTTAGGGTTTTAGTAAATTATAAAGTAGACCCCAGGGGGCCATAGTTTTCACTAGAGGCTTTTCTCAAGAAAATAGCATACGGTGGATAGACAAATTACTGTTGGGCAATTGATAGAAAAGCAAATAATCATGACGATATCCAAGGCAATGATCATGTATATGGGCATCACGTCCGAGACAAGTAGACTGACTCCTGCCTGCATCTACTACTATTACTCCACACATCGACCGCTATCTAGCATGCATCTAGTGTATTAAGTCCACAAAAGAACGGAGTAACGCCTTAAGAACGATGACATGATGTAGACAAGATAAACTAACGTATGAATAAACCCCATCTTTTTACCCTTAATAGCAACGATACATACGTGTCATGTCCCTTTCTGTCACTGGGATTGAGCACCGCAAGATCGAACCCATTACAAAGCACCTCTTCCCATGGCAAGATAAATCAACTTAGTTGGCCAAACCAAATCAATTGATCGGAGAAGAAATACAAGGCTATAATAATCATGCATAAAAGAGTGCAGCAAAGACTCAAATAATATTCATGGATAATCTGATCATAAACTCACAATTCATCGGATCCGAACAAACACACTGCAAAAAGTGATTACATCGCATAGAACTCCAAGAACATCGAGGAGAACATTGTATTGAAGATCAAAAAGAGAGAAGAAGCCATCTAGCTACTAACTATGGACCCGTAGGTCTGTGGTAAACTACTCACGCATCATCGGAAGGGCAGCAAGGATGATGTAGAGTCCCTCCGTGATCGATTCCCCCTCCGGCAGATTACCGGAGAAGGCCTCCAGATGGGATCTCTCTGGAACAGAAGCTTGCGGCGGCGGAAAAAGTATTTCATGGACTCCCCTGAGGGTTTCTGATTTTTTGGGAATTTATAGTGCTGGAATTAGGTCAAACGGAGCTAAGGGGGGCCCACGAGGCAACCAGGGCGCGCCTGCCCCCCAGGCGCGCACTGGTGGCTCGTGGCCACCCCCTCCGGCGTCTGGTCTTCTCCCAAAGCTTCAAGTGTTGGTATTGCCCAATAAAAAATCTCCAAAAAGTTTCGTGGCATTTGGACTTCATTTGGTATTGATTTTCTGTAAAACAAAAACAGGGCAGAAAACAGCAACTGGCACTGGGCACTAAGTTAATAGGTTAGTCTCCAAAAATGATATATAATTGTTGTAAATGCTTATAAAAACATACAAGATTGATAATATAACAGCATGGAACAATAAAAAATTATAGATACGTTGGAGACGTATCAATAACCAGTGCGGAATGTATTGTAATTTTGGTTGTTGTCTCATAAGTAGAGGCATGCTTTACTGAATTTTTGACCACAATCTTTAATTGCCTTACCCCAACAACAAAAATCATGATAACCACACACTACTAGGGAAAACCTTATAGGTAGAGGCTTAACAGTAGCGCGGGTCAGAGACCAGCGCTACTGCTAATTTACAGTAGCGCGGGCCCTGGTTACGCACTACTGCTATCTATTTAGCAGTAGCGTGTATGGGCTATCCGGCGCTGCTGATAAGTGGGCCCCACCATACACAACATGCTACGTATAGTAGCAGCGCGGGCTGGGGAACACGCGCTACTGCTAAGAAAATAGCAGTAGCGCGGGTCGTAGACCCCCCCGCTGCAACTAGTGCTGCACTGTCCCACGCGGTGGGTCCCGCTTAGCAGCCGCGCTGGGTCCCGTCCCGCGCTACTGCTAATGCACTTAGCAGTAGCGCCGTTTGCTAACCCGCGTTGCTGCTAAGGGGCAGCTGCCACCTTTTCCAACCCCCTTCCCCCCTCCCCTCCTCTATCCCTCACTTCTTCTCCCTCACTTGCTTCCCCCATTACTACTAGCTAGCTTTGTTCTCTCTTCCTTCTCCTATCTCTCTTCTCTCTCATTTAATGCCCCCCTCTACCATCTCCATTTATGCACCCCTTTCTCTCTTCCTCACTTTTCACTCTCCCCTCCACTAGTTATTAGAGGCATCTCCTTCCCAACTAGCTAGACCTACCCATTTAATGAAGTGACCTATCTACCTTCCCAACTAGATCTATCCATTTCATGAAGTAAAGCCATCTTTCTTGTCCACTTTCGATCCCTCCTAGGTGTGTAGCGACACACCGACCTCATCACCGTGCTCGATCTCTCTCGAGATAGGCCGGTGAGTAAAAAATTGTGCTTTGCATGAATGGAAATATGTGTGTGTGCGACATGACCGATTCGGGCGATATGATGGAAATTGTGCGTGTGGCATGAGTTGCCGCCTATATGTGTGTTTGCCGAATTGTGCATGACATGACATGATCGAGTTGCTTATGTTTTGCCGAAATATCGATTTATTTCCATTTCGGCGAATTTCGGGCAAACTCTATTTGTCCCTATTTTTAGGGAAGGTCATGCCGAATTTTTGTATGACTTTGATGCATGCATGCATGCATTTATAATCCTTTTGCTTACTATACCACGCAGGTGATCATGAAGGTCAGTGGAAGGTTGGTGGAAAGATGGTTGTGATCCGTGGTGCACGACATGCATGAAAATAACCGGAAGGAGATTTTATGTCTGTGTCGAAGATGCAAAGGAGGAGTTTGGCTCGACCCCTTTAAGGAAGGCTGTTTGAAGGAGCACCTGCTCATGACTGGTTTCATGGATGGCTATACTCGGTGGATAAGTGAAGAAGATGATGATGATGATGACGTCGATGGGGCAGCCAATGACGACATGGGGCCAGACGAAGAGATGACCGATAATGGCAGCGGAGAAGAGGCCGGACATGGCGGCGGAGAAGAGGCCGGACATAGGGGCGGAGAAGAGGCCGGACATGGGGGCGGAGAAGAGGCCGGACATGACGGAGAAGACGAGGACACGCCGGAGCCTTCGTCGCTACTAAGTTCAGTCGTGCGGGACCCTCATGTTCGTGACCTGCTTCGTAAGAAGACGACTAATGACAGAGCTCCTTGTAGAGAGGAGGCAAAGCTGGAGCAACTGGAGGTAGACTCTCAGACTCCATTGTATGATGGTTGCGATCCCGAGGTGACCCGCTTGAGTTTCACGCTTGAACTTCTAAAGACAAAGGCTAAAAACAAATGGACCGACAGAAGCCTCGATGAGCATTTGAAGTACCTACAAAAAGTTCTTCCCGCGGGGAACGTGTGTCCTACTAGTGTCGATGATGCCAAGAAGATCGTGTGCCCTCTTGATCTGCCGCACATTAGATACCATGCATGCATCAACGATTGCATCATTTATCAAAATGAGCACGCGGAAAAAACCAGCTGTCCGGTGTGCAATGCTTCTCGATACAAGAAGGCCGGAAAGAAATCTTCCCAGAAAGTTGTATGGTACTTACCGATCACTCCCCGTCTGCAGCGTTATTTCGTAGATCCTAAGGAAGCAAAGCTCATGCGCTGGCACGCGGAGAGGGTGAAGCCCGACGATGGAGATGATCCAAAGTTGAGACACCTCGCGGATGCAAGCCAGTGGAGAGTGTTCAACACCAAATATCGATTTTTCGCAGGTGATCCAAGGAACATCGTGCTTGGCGCGAGTACCGATGGCATGAATCCATTTGGCAACCAGAACACCAACCATAGCACATGGCCCGTGTTTGTATGGATGTACAACCTTCCCCCCTGGAAGTGCATGAAAACAAAGTACATACACATGAGCATGCTGATTCAAGGGCCGAAACAACCGGGAAATAATATTAATCTGTATCTGGGGCTACTGAAAGAGGAGCTAGACACGTTATGGACAGCACCGGTCAAGACATGGGACGCCAGCAAAGGACAGTATTTCGATATGAGAGTCGCGCTGATGACGACGGTGCACGACTATCTCGGTTACGGATATGTATCAAGCCAGGTGTGCCACGGATATTGCGGATGCACCAGGTGCATGGATGATACAACGTCTCAGCAGCTAACGAAGGATGGCGGGTCTGGGAAAATCGTGTACATGGGGCATCGAAGATGGCTTGAGAAGGATGGCCCATGGAGAAACCGTGGAGATCTATTCAATGGTGAGGCTGAGCATCGAGGACCTCCACGTAAGAGGAGCGGCGCCGAAATCTATGAGTTGTTGAAAAACTGGGAAGAGTGCCCCATGCCTGGAAAGATGAAAAAAGCGCCGGAGCCGCCGCTGAAGGTATGGAAAACGAGGTCTGTTTTCTGGGACTTGGAGTACTGGCCCAAACTCTAGACGCCTCATTGCCTTGATCAAATGCATATCACGAAGAATGTCCTCGAGAGCTTGCTTGCCACACTGATGAACATGCCGAAGAAGACCAAGGATGGGCTGAAGGCAAGAAGAGACTTGGAAGATTTGAAAATTAGGGCAGATCTCCACATGCTCCGTAAAAAGTCATCCGAGGAAACGGAGACGGAGACGGAGGAGGGGGACAAAAAAGTCAACAAGAAGGAAGAGAAATATTGCCCCCCTTCTTGCTTCACCTTAAGTCCGAAGGAGGTTGATCAATTATTTAAGTGCCTTACCGAGATCAAAGTTAGTTCCGGTTACTGTGGGAAGATAAGCAGATTTCTAGACACCAAGAAGAAAAGGTTCAGCGGGATGAAGTCTCATGATTGTCACGTGATGATGACTTAGATACTCCCGGTTGCCCTTAGAGGGGTAATGGACAAGCACGTCCGTGACACGCTTACTGGTCTCTATAACTTTTTTGACGTTATCTCTCGAAAGTCGATCAGTGTGAAGAAGCTCCGAAGGCTACAGGAAGAGATCGTTGTCATACTAAATGAGCTTGAGATGTACTTCCCGCCCGCGTTCTTTGACATCATGGTGCATCTGTGTGTCCATGATACGTCTCCAACGTATCTATAATTTTTTATTGTTCCATGCTGTTATATTATCAATCTTGGATATTTTTATAATCATTTATAGCAATTATATATCATTTTTGGAGACTAACCTATTAACTTAGTGCCCAGTGCCAGTTGCTGTTTTCTGCCCTGTTTTTGTTTTATAGGAAATCAATACCAAACGAAGTCCAAATGCCACGAAACTTTTTGGAGATTTTTCATTCGCCAAGATAACACTAGAAGCTTTGGGAGGAGGCCAGAAGACCCTGGTGGGGCCCACGAGCCACCAGAGCGCGCCTGGGCGGGGGGGGGGGGGGGGCAGGCGTGCCCTGGTGCCTCGTGGGGCCCAACAACCTCCGTTTGACCTAATTCCAGCACTATAAATTCAGAAAAAAATCAGAAACCCTCAGGGGAGTCCACGAAATACTTTTTCTGCCGCCGCAAGTTTCTGTTCCAAAGAGATCCCATCTGGAGGCCTTCTCCGGTACTCCGCCGGAGGGGGAATCGATCACGAAGGGGCTCTACATCAACCTTGCTGCCCTTCCGATGATGTGTGAGTAGTTTACCACAGACCTTCGGGTCCATAGTTAGTAGCTAGATGGCTTCTTCTCTCTTTTTGATCTTCAATACAATGTTCTCCTCGATGTTCTTGGAGTTCTATCCGATGTAATCACTTTTTGCGGTGTGTTTGTTGGGATCTGATGAATTGTGAGTTTATGATCAGATTATCCATGAAATTATTTGAGTCTTTGCTGCACTCTTTTATGCATGATTATTATAGCCTCGTATTTCTTCTCCGATCTATTGATTTGGTTTGGCCAACTGAGTTGATTTATCTTGCCATGGGAAGAGGTGCTTTGTAATGGGTTCGATCTTGCGGTGCTCAATCCCGGTGACAGAAAGGGACATGACACGTATGTATCATTGCTATTAAGAGTAAAAAGATGGGGTTTATTCATACGTGAGTTTATATTGTCTACATCATGTCATTGTTCTTAATGCATTACTCCATTCTTTATTGGACTTAATACACTAGATGCATGCTGGATAGCGGTCGATGTGTGGAGTAATAGTAGTAGATGCAGGCAGGAGTCGATCTACTAATCTTGGACGTGATGCCTATATACATGATCATTGCCTTGGATATCGTCATGATTATTTGCTTTTCTATCAATTGCCCAACAGTAATTTGTCTACCCACCGTATGCTATTTTCTCGAGAGAAGCCTCTAGTGAAAACTATGGCCCCGGGGTCTATCTAAATCATATTACTAAAACCCTAAAAATATTGCTGCCATTTTCTTTTATTTATTTTATTTTGTATTTTTGTTTCAATCTATCAATCTATCACATACAATTTAATCTTGCAATTTACCGCCGAGGGATTGACAACCCCTCGTTTGCGTTGGGTGCAAGGGTTTGCTGTTTGTGTGCAGGTACTGCTAACGAGGTGTTGTGCGATTCTCCTACTGGTTTGATAACCTTGGTTTCATAACTGAGGGAAATACTTATCTCTATTGTGCTGCATCATCCCTTCCTCTTCGGGGAAATACCAACGCAAGCTACAAGTAGCAAGAAGAATTTCTGGCGCCGTTGCCGGGGAGACATCATCAACATCTATCAAGTACCTTCGCATAAACTCTCATCTCCTTGCATTTACTTTATTTGCCATTTGCCTCTCGTTTTCATCTCCCCCACTTCTAAAACATTTTTACAAAAATACAAAAATATTTTCCGTTTGCCTTTTTCTTGTTTGCTTGTTTGCTTGATTGTTTGCTCGCTTTACCATTATGGCTAGTTCTTCACTCATTACTATTACCCCTAAAAATGAAGTACTTAATTTTAAACAAAGGGGAGGAGAGAATTTAAAAGATGCTTGGTATAGGATTTGCGATGCTCATAATAGATCAACTCGTAAGCAATCCTCCACTATTCTTCTTCGCAATTTTTATGTGGGAATTACTACTTGGTATAGATTTGTGCTTGATACTATTACTGGAGGTAATTTCTTGATGTGTCCCTCTACGGATGCTTTTAATGCGATGGGAAATTTAGTGGGATCACCACCTATCACTATTAATGAAACAACTCTGACTTTGGAACATGTTATGCAAAGGTTAGAGGCTATTGAAAGTAAAATGTCTACTATTGAACACCTTGAGAATTTGGATAAAAAATTTCATAATCTTATCATTCAATTTGGTTCTAAGGTAGGAATCGCATTGAAAACCTTAAAAGAAAAGGAACCGGTAGTTAATGAAAGAATAGAACAAAGCCCCGCTAGGATCGATAAGATAGAAGAAATTATTACCAATTTGGGGTCGGCTTTTTCCTCCGTTAAGAATATTGATAAAACTCCTCCTAATAAAAATTGCAAGTTCGTATATGTTCCTAAAACCAATGGTGCTACTTCCAGTAAGGGAAATGAGGATCTTAAAATGATTAGCGTGCATCCCAATTTCATTGATATAATCAAGGAACCTATTCACAAAAGTAAAATTCTTGATTTTGTGCCTAGAAGTGCTATGGTGAGAAACACTTATGTTAAATCCATTAGAAAAAATGGATGTGTGATTGAGGAGTTGGAAACTAAAGATGACAATACTTGAAATTATGCATTATGCCTAGCTAGGGGCATAAAACAATAGCGCTTGTTGGGAGGCAACCCAATGAATAAAATAATTTTTTGTTATAAGTTTCTGTTATTGTGTGTTTTAACTGTCATGCTACTGGTATGATTGTGTTTTTGTGTTTTTAATTAGTGTTTGTGCCAAGTAAAGCCTTTAGGGTGATTTGGAAGATAATATAATTGATGCTGTTTGGAAAACAGAAAGTTTTGCGTCCAGTGCCCGAATTTTGTTTCTATACTGGAGCGTCGAAAAAATCTGAAATTTTTACACAGTATTGGTATATGAATTTCCCACGTTTTCCTATTTTTTAATATTTTTTGGAGTTACATAAGTATGGCTTTTAAATAGGTTTCTACAGACTGTTCTGTTTTTGACAGATTCTGTTTTTGATGCACTACTTGCTTGTTTTGATGAATCTATGGATTGTATCGGGGGGTATAAGCCATGGTGAAGTTAGAGTACAGTAGGTATAATGCAGAAATAAAATATGAATGGGTTTGCAACAGTACCTAAGTAGTTATTTATTTTGTTATACTAACGGAGCTCACGAAGGTTTTGTTGAGTTTTGTGTGATTGAAGTTTTCAAGTTTTGGGTGAGATCATGATGGATGAAGGAATAAGGAGTAGCAAAAGCCTAAGCTTGGGGATGCCCGAGGCACCCCAAGGTAATATTCTAGGAAGACTCAAGTGTCTAAGCTTGGGAATGCCCCGGAAGGCATCCCCTCTTTCTTCTACCAACCATCGGTAATTTTACTTGGAGCTATATTTTTATTCGTCACATGATATGTGTTTTGCTTGGAGCGTCGTGTATTATATGAGTCTTTGCTTTGCTTTCTTTTTAGTTTGTCACAATCATCTTTGCTGAACACACCTATCTTGAGAGAGCCACACGTTTATCATCATAATTTGTTAGAATACTCTATGTGCTTCACTTAAAAAAATTGAGCTAGGCAGTTGCTCTAATGCTTCACTTAAATATTTTTGAGCACGCTGGTGGCTATATTTTGAAGAAATAAACTCTCATGCTTCACTTATATTATTTTGAGAGTTGATTAAAATTTTGAAGAAATGAATTCTCATGCTTCACTTATATTATTTTGAGAATCGACAAGATTGAAATTTTGAAGAAATATTTGCACTATCATGCTTCACTTAAATCTTTTTGAGAGTTGACAATAGTAACGGTAATTTGCACAAGATATGAATTTGGTCCAAAGTGATGAATATTCAAGAGGGATATAATAAAAACTTTCATATAGATCATTGGATATGATAAGTGTGATTCCTTGCAATAGTTTTGCGTTATGGAGATGATGATATGTGAGTCATGTTAGTGAGTAATTGTGGCTTAGTAAAAATATTAGTGTTAAGGTTTGTGATTCCCTATGCATGCACGTTAAGTCAATAGTTATGCAATGAAATTATATCCTACTTATGGTGCATTATTCGGTGTTAGTTGTGTTCAATGCATGTTTATGACCGTTTTCGTTTTTTGGTTCGTTGCTTCTCAATCTTTTGCCCAGTGCCTGTTGATGTTTTCTGCCCTGTTTTTGTTTTACAGAAAATCAATACCAAACGAAGTCCAAATGCCATGAAACTTTTTGGAGATTTTTTACGGGTGAAGATAAACATTAGAAGCTTCGGGAGGAGGCCAGAAGACCCTGGTGGGGCCCACAAGCCACCAGGGCGCGCCTGGGGGGGGGGGCAGGTGCGCCCTGGTGCCTCGTGGGGCCCACAGAGCTCCGTTTGACCTAATTCCTCCACTATAAATTCAGAAAAAATTAGAAACCCTCAGGGGAGTCCATGAAATACTTGTTCCGCCGCCGCAAGTTTCTGTTCCAGAGAGATCCCATCTGGAGGCCTTTTCTGGTACTCCGCCGGAGGGGGAATCGATCACGGAGGGGCTCTACATCAACCTTGCTGCCCTTCCAATGATGCGTGAGTAGTTTACCACAGACCTTCGGGTCCATAGTTAGTAGCTAGATGGCTTCTTCTCTCTTTTTGATCTTCAATACAATGTTCTCCTCGATGTTCTTGGAGTTCTATCCGATGTAATCACTTTTTGCGGTGTGTTTGTTGGGATCCGATGAATTGTGAGTTTATGATCAGATTATCCATGACATTATTTGAGTCTTTGCTGCACTCTTTTATGCATGATTATTATAGCCTCGTATTTCTTCTCCGATCTATTGATTTGGTTTGGCCAACTGAGTTGATTTATCTTGCCATGGGAAGAGGTGCTTTGTAATGGGTTCGATCTTGCGGTGCTCAATCCCAGTGACAGAAAGGGACATGACACGTATGTATCATTGCTATTAAGGGTAAAAAGATGGGGTTTATTCATACATGAGTTTATCTTGTCTACATCATGTCATCGTTCTTAAGGCATTACTCCGTTCTTTATTGGACTTAATACACTAGATGCATGCTGGATAGCGGTCGATGTGTGGAGTAATAGTTGTAGATGCAGGCAGGAGTTGGTCTACTAATCTTGGACGTGATGCCTATATACATGATCATTTCCTTGGATATCGTCATGATTATTTGCTTTTCTATCAATTGCCCAACAGTAATTTGTCTACCCACCGTATGCTATTTTCTCGAGAGAAGCCTCTAGTGAAAACTATGGCCCCCGGGTCTATCTAAATCATATTACTAAAACCCTAAAACTGTTGCTGCCATTTTATTTTATTTATTTTATTTTGTATTTTTGTTTCAATCTATCAATCTATCACATACAATTTAATCTTGCAATTTACCGCCGAGGGATTGACAACCCCTCGTTTGCGTTGGGTGCAAGGGATTGTTGTTTGTGTGCAGGTACTGCTAACGAGGTGTTGTGTGATTCTCCTACTGGTTCGATAACCTTGGTTTCATAACTGAGGGAAATACGTATCTCTACTGTGCTGCATCATCCCTTCCTCTTCGGGGAAATACCAACGCAAGCTACAAGTAGCAGTCCACATTGTGGATGACATCAGCGACCTCAGGCCGACATTCCTGCACAGCATGATGCCGTTCGAGAGGATGAATGGGGTCATCAAAGGATTCGTTCGTAACATGTCCTGTCCAGATGGAAGCATCGTCCAGGGCTATCTGATCAAAGAGTGCATCTCCTTCTGCGAGAATTATCTATACGACGGAGAACAGGTTGTTGGTTTGCCCGTTAACAAGCACCTTGGGAGGCTCGGAGGAGATGGTCACACCAACGGCCGGAGGGAACTGCATGTGGACCACTCGGATGGACGCAACGACTTTGACAGAGCAAACTTAGTAGTGCTACAGCACCTAGACGTGGTAGATCCTTTTGCGACACTGCACAAAGAAACCATCGCAAAGAAGTACCGTGACCGGGGGCTACGCAAGACGGACGCCGAAGTTATTAGAGAGCACAACTCCACTTTCTTGCCTTGGTTCAAAGAGCATGTTCTTGCTAATCCCCCAGAAGAGGGCTCTACGAACGGATTGCTCATATACGCCTTAGCACATGGCCCTGCGGCCAACCTCGCGACCTATCAGGCATACGATATCAACGGATACACATTCTACACGGAGGCCAAAGATATAAACAGTGATTTCCTGAACTCAGGGGTGACGATGGAATGCATGACCGATGACAACGGCGCAACTGAAAGATTCTATGGAAAGGTCGAAGACATCTGGGAGCTTGACTACTCTGGACTGCACAATGCGACGATGTTCCGTGTTAGATGGGCTAAGAACGTCGAAAGAGAAAACCGGCATTTCACTACCATGTCTATACCCGACGCCAAGAGCGCTACCGTGAACGTCATCGCCAAAAATGAGCCATGGGTACACGCTAAGCACGTCACACAATGCTTCTTCATAACCGACCCGAGCAATCCCAGCCGTGTTGTCATGAAGAGAGGCAAAAGGAACATCGTCGGAATGGATGGAGTCGCCAACGAGGAAGACTACGACCAGTACAGCAACCTGATTAGGCAAGATGACGATGACGATGAAGCATAGTTCAAAAGAAGAATCAAGACTACATTACCTAAGAAAGATCGTACTCCATGGAAAAGGAAAAGTCACAACGAGGGGCTCAATTATTCGACAACGAACAAGAAAGGAAATAAGCTCACTCTAAAACGTCGTCGACCCTGAGAAACCATCATTTATATATATGTATCTATTTTGTGTACGCACTTAACCGTTATCGGTCAAATGATGTAATATATATACATTGTATATATCCCTTCTTCCCACCATGTGCATGGTTCCGGCTCGGTCATCTTTCGAAAAAGAAAAAGGAGTAAGGAAAAAAGAAAATGAAAAGAAAATGAAAATTAAAAGGAGAAAGGAAAAAATAGAAAAGAAATAGAAAAGAAAATGAAAATGAAAAAGAAAAAGAAAATGAAAAAGGAGTAAGGAAAAAAGAAAATGAAAAGAAAAATGAAAGGAATAGAGAAGAAAATGAAAAAGGAGAAAGGAAAAAAATAGAAAAGAAAAAGAAAATGAAAATGAAAAGAAAAAGAAAATGAAAAGAAAAAATAATGAAAAGAAAAAGAAAATAAAAATAAAAATGAAAGGAATAGCAGTAGCGCGGGTCTGTAACCCGCGCTATAGCTAACTTAGCTATAGCGTGGGTTTGTGTAACCCGCGCAACTACTAAGTTAGCTATAGCGCGGGGTAGGACCCCGCGCTACTGCTATTTTGACTTAACCCCCGCGCGCGCGGGCCTCCCTCCTTTCTTCCCCAATTCCCCATTCTCCCTCTCCATTCCACTCCTCTGTCACTGTCGCGGCCATCGCACCCCCGCCGTTGTGGACCTCGCGCCCCCACTCTTCCTCGTCCGCGCCCCTGCCAAGGCCGCCGGAGAAGATCCGGGCCCCTCCGCCGCCCGCGCCATCGTCATCGTCGTGCTCCTCCTCCACCTCCATCGACCTCACCACTGCCTTCTCCGAGCCCGCCGTCATTGCCGCGCCCCCGTAAACCCCTCCTCTCACCTCCCCTGTTCTCTCTCTCTCTCTCTCTGCCACTAACCCTAGGTGCCATATGAACCCTAGGTGCGATATGAACCCTAAAATTTAAAATCTTTCCAGTGCTAGATTATGAACCCTAGGGTTAGTGCTAGATTATGAACCCTAGAAATATTTTCTAGGGTTATTTTATTTGTGCTAGATTTAGAAGTTTGAATTGTTGTTATTCAAAAGAAAAAGAAAAAGAAAATTGTTGCTGTAAACATTATCTTTAATTGTTGCTATTTAAGAACTTAGTTAAAGCAATTGTTGCTATTTAAACAAAAAAAGAATTGTTACTATTTAAAAAAACTTAGTTAAAGCAATTGTTGCTATTTAAAGAAAAAACAGAATTGTTACTATTTAAAAAAACTTAGTTAAAGCAATTGTTGCTATTTAAGGAAAAAACAGAATTGTTGCTATATAAAAAAAACTTAGTTAAAGCAATTCTTGCTATTTAAAGAAAAAATAGAAGTGTTACTATTTAAAAAAAACTTAGTTAGAGCAATTGTTGCTATTTAAGGAAAAAATAGAATTGTTGGTATATAAAAAAAACTTAGTTAAAGCAATTCTTGCTATTTAAAGAAAAAACAGAATTGTTGCTTTTTAGAAAGTAGAAATTTTGTTTATGCAGTAATCAAGTCAATTATTATTTTCACTTCTTGCACTCCACTAGCTAGCTTGCAGCAAATGTTTTCATTTGATGGTGAACATATATATTTTGGAAAAGTGAAGTGCCAAATGATGTTGTTGCCATATATGATGTGCCATATGAGCATTTCTTTCTACTTTAGTACATCTTTGCAGGGAAAATGATCCGAGTGGCCTATGTTTTGCCGGAATGTTGATTCATTTCCGTTCCGGTGAATTTCAGGCGTTCGATATGTCCACTTTTTAGCAAAGGTCATGCCGAAATTTCCCGTGAATTTTGGCATGACTTGTGCTAGAAAGTATGACATATCCAGTGCCCGGGATTTGCCGGGACGGGAATGAAACGGCATTCTGGCAAAACACATGCCTTTTTTATGTCATTATTCATTTTATTATAGTTTGAGAATTAAACTAGCAGACTTAATCGTAGGAAACATGTCGAGCAACGACGAAGCCGGGGCTTCTGCCCACGCTGACGAGGATTGCAGGGTACTCTTACAATATGAGCAAAATTGCCTCGACTTCTTGTCAAGTCAGCAAAGCCAAGGTTTGCATGACCCCCTTGTCATAGCGGACGATGGTACTGCCGTGGACGCCGACACCGAGACCGGCACCGGCACCGATGGCACCGACACCGGCGCGGATGGTAGCGGCGCCGAAGCCGCTAACGAAGTGAAGAAGAAGTTGAGGACACGACGCCCAAACAAGCTCGGCACCGGAAGACTGCTGGTCACAGCGATGCACCCTGGCAAATTCGAGCCAACAGAGCCGGAGGAAGCTTGCAAATGCTACGGCAACCAAGTCGGATGCATCCTACGGGAAACCGCGAGCATCAACGACTCAGACTTAAGGAGTAAACCAAATATGGAGCACTTCCTCCTAACGAAGCTGCACAACAGATTCCAGTTCCCCGACCGGGATGACGAAAAACACCGCCATGGGCAAGTTCAGCAACGCGTTGGCCGCTTGGAAAGGCAGGGTGAAACGAGCGATTGATAAAAAACAACCCTACTCCAAGATTTCGGAGGAGAATCCGACACTTTCGGAAGAGGAGTTTGAAAAATTCAAGGAGACTTGCGCTACTGATGAAACCAAGCGTAAGTCGGAGAAATTCAAGGGGATGCAGGAAAAGAACACGGGGACCCACCGCCTGGGAAGCCGTGGTTACATTGGCAAGAGGCCCATATGGGATAAGGAGGATGCGGAACATGAAGCCGCGGGGATCCCAGACCCCTTTGAAGAGTTCACCGACCCGCGGGAGCGTGATTTCATCAGGTCCCGCTACAAGTGGGACAAGGAGAAAAAGGTTTATTACACGGACGCGCCCACGAGGAAATTGATTAGATTACTGGTAATTATTATTTTTCCACCTTATATTAGCTTCTGATCAAGTCGACTACATGTTGTAGTAACATTTGTGAACGGTTCACGTTTCTTTCGCGGAAAGAGCAACACAAGCTTGCGGCCGAAAGCGACTCGTCGTCTCAGTCGTCGGCGAGGCCCAAGTGGGACACCCCTCTCAACCGGGCCTTGAACATACTGAAGCTACTCCCTTTGGACAACCGGCCGCAGTATGGACGTGTGCACGGCGCCGGAGATGGGGCCACGTGGAAGTTCTACTACCATGAGGACCCGGAGGCCAAAAGGCAGAGAAGGAAGTTTAGTCAGGTGAACATCGACGAGAAGGTGAAGCTTGCGGTCGAGAAAAATGCAGCTGAGACCGCTCTAGTGACAAGAGATGAGGTGATCTAGCAGGCAGTCAGTGCAGCTTTAGCTGCCTGCAGAAGTGATTTCGTAGATTCGGTTAATACCTTAATTCCGACTGTTATCGACTAGACGAGGCAAAATCCAGGCAAATCTGCAGTGGATTATCCCCGTCCCAGCTTCGTCAGGAGCAACTCAGTGAACATCGCACCATCGCCTGCTCTCGGAACCGCACCTGCTCCTGCACCGGCTCATAGCATCCCGTCCTCGGTCTCTGGCATGCTCGGCGGGGCTTCCACATTGGCTGAGCTCGACGCCCTCATGGTAATTACGCGTCGCACCCTCATCAACATATCTATAATCTTCCATTTCCGTTGCCTTTCGGATGTCTGACACACCGCACACATGTCTTCGCAGGCCGAGGAAAATCCATGCACCCTACTGTACCACATCAACGGTCAGTTGGTGGATGTGGGAAAGGGT
Source organism: Elymus sibiricus (assembly GCA_039707655.1). Lineage (NCBI taxonomy): Eukaryota > Viridiplantae > Streptophyta > Magnoliopsida > Poales > Poaceae > Elymus > Elymus sibiricus. Next base: position 440,509,735 of record CM077676.1, read on the forward strand.
ACGATAACAAAGCCCAAGGAGCGCTTGTTCCACGGCCGGCGGATGGCCAAACGTCTTCAGGGTTTCCATGGCAAGTGTGAAAACTGCCTACGAGAATTTGCCTCCACCGCTACGAACCGGGGGAGAGGACGACGAGAGCCTGACGCAGCTGGGCCAATGCAAGAATTGGCCGTTGCTATGGCCGAAGAATCTTCTTCGTGTGGAGGCGGTCGGGAGCATCCTCGGGTTGAGTGCAAGAAGTCTTTGTTCATGCAATCCTCGCAGGACACGCCTCCGGATGCCGCCTCAACCCAGGGTCAACTACCCGAGGGTCGTGCAGTGCTTAGCCCGACAACACTTGTGGCGGGGGTCAGGAAGGGTCTGGAAGGCTCAGTAGCTCAACCCAAGAAGAAGCTGAGGAAGAGACCTGCGAAGAAAGGTTGTGCTGCCGCCAAAGCTGCTTCTAGCAGCCAGTCGCCTCCGGTGAACAGGGTTGCGAACAATGTACCGATAAGAGATTCGCCGTTACTCCATGTCGCGGGCAAGCCAATGCTACCGCCGGACGGTCTCATGGCCATAGATGGGGATCTCAGGGGACTCCATGACCATGTGCTGTTGACAGAGAAGAGCCTTCTCGCCTCAGAGGATCCTGGATACCCGCTATACACGGTTTGTGTGCCGATGGGCAAGGGCTACGTCGCTACATGCCCGGCGGATATCTTCTTCCTGCGGTTTGATCACATCTATGATATGTATCTCCAGAGGCGGTTGGACTTTACGCTCGTCCGCCTTTTTGCACTACATATGAGCTACATCATCAGGAAAGAGCAAATCTTGCTAATCGCCGTAGCAGACCCCTACTACATGCATGAGGGCTTCCTGGGAATCAGCGATGTGGAACGTCTAGCTGCGACTAACTACATCGAAGATTTCATGGTAATGAATAAGGACAAGGAAAGGATTTTGCTGCCTTATCATCCCATGTAAGTCATTCCCGGATAGCCACTTTAACACATCCTTTGGTACATTTCAATCATTCCTTCGAACGTAGGGAAGCTAATTTGAGGTGTATTTATTTTGCGCAGCGAGGGGCGCGCCGTCCTTATCATTCTTTACCCGCGAGTCTCCTACGCTCTCTATTTGGACTCGTCCAAAAACACGGTGAAGAAAGACTACACAAACATTAAGAGTGTTCTGGATCGTGCCCTCCTTGGCTTCAGCACGAGGGGTGGCCACATTCAAATCAAGAAACAAAGGAGGAACGCGCCGGCTTTCTTACATAAAACTGAGTTCGGCTGCATCCAGCAACCGGTAGCAAGTACGAACGATGGATTCTACGTCATCCATCACATGATGGAATTCAGAAGGGATCGTCAATAACTTGGCATCACATCTTCACCCGATGCCCATATCCGCAAATGGGCCGAAGCCATAGGAGCCGAACCAGATCATAAACTGAGGAATGACTTCTATCGCATCCAGCAGGACATTGCGATGATCATCGTGAAAGACGTCGTCGAAAAGAATGGGATGTTCCACGGCGGCCCTGTATCGCGGGCTGATGTCCGAGCTCGCATAGGCCTACAGCGTATGGACATGACGCCTTTTACGAAGCTAGGGTGCACCCTTCCGGACATGGACGAATGGAAGTTCCCGTGATTGACGATCACAATGATGGCGTGTCCGTTGAATTTGAACTTTATGTATTCGACGCAACTTTGAAAATTTGTGATGTAAACGGTCCTGCTGAATTTGCGTAGCGCTAGTTAATTAGTTACGATGAACTTCGTTAATTATGTTTACTATATGTTGCTTCTATTTACTTACTCTTTCTGTTCATGTTGCTCAAGTATATATATTATGTGTTGCATATTATATATCGTTGAATGCATCTCTAACAGGTACATAGATCATCGATGACGAAGAAGTGCTATGCCGTGTACATAGGGAGGGTTCCAGGAGTGTACGATGAGTGGCCAGAGTGTCAGGCCCAAGTGTACCGGTTCCCGGGCGGCAGCCAGAGAGGGTTCGATAGCAGAGGGGAAGCGGAATCTAGTTACTTGAGGTTCACGCTAGCGCGAGAGAGGGATCAGAACCGCCGCCTCATGAGCTACTACATAATTCCGCTATTTCTCATAGTGATCGCTCTTCTCTTCTATATCATAGTTTAGATGGATGATGAAACATGTGCATGTGATGACCATGTAGTTGCATGTATTCGAGACATGTGACAACTTCTATCGCTATTTCGAGATGATGACTAGAGACATCATTTGTGTTCGATCATGATGTTGCTGATGACATGAGATATATATGATGTGACTATTGTATGTGTATGATATGATGAGATTTGTATGTGTATAATATGATGAGACTATTGTGTGTATCATATGATAGAGACTATTGTATAAAACCTGTATAAATATGGAGAAAATACGTAGGAAAAAAATACAGAAAATAATACGTAGAAAAAAAAGTAAATAATAACAGTAGCGCGGGGTATGTGCGTAGCAGCAGCGCGTGATAAATAGGCGCGCTACTGCTTTTAGCAGTAGCGATGGTCCTACAACGCGCTACTGCTATCTTTGAGTAGCAGCAGCGTGGGTCAGAAAACACGCTACTGCTAAAAGTTAGCTGTAACGTCGTATCAATAGCGCGGGGACCCGCGCTACTGATAGGCCTTTAAACCGTGCTACTGCTACGGTTTTCCCTAGTAGTGACAGTTGATTCATTTTATGTTGTACATAGAGCTATCGGTCCTTAAAGATGCATGAGATGTTGACAAGTTATAGAAACATTCTTTGGTACAAATATTTTTAACTCTTCACTTTTTTATTATGGTTGTAGATGTTTTTCACATTTGCAGTGACACGTAGAATGTCATCTTCTAGGTACTGATGGTTTTATCGAAAGATGGTATAGAGAAACATGTTTTGTAAATTGATTGTACTATTTCATGACACCTTTTTCCTTACATGTAAAGATGAATCATTTGACTTTTAAAATTTTAAATGTGAAAACATCTTATTTTCTATAAAAAGATCATGTGATTCAAATAATTAGATTTTACTCTGTGATGTTATTTGGCCTTCAATTCTTATGATAAAGTTGTCATAAGTTTTACGCATCATAACTAAAACATAGTCTCCTTTTGGTTATTTGATTTGCATTGGCATTTGTCCCTATATATGCTCTAATTGGGTTACAATTGCCACGGGCACAGACCTAGTTACTAGAAGTAGAAGAAAGCAGATCAACGAAAAAGATGTGGGGAGGGGGGTGAGAGCTATGTCTCACATTAAGCAGGACGGTAGCAGCTCTCGCTCAAGGATTTTTCGCCGGCCCACTCAATAAGAGAAAAGGTGGAGAAAAAGCGAGCGAAATCGGGGTTCAAACCCAGCTCTCCTGGATAGGAGCTAGCGACGCTAGCCACAGCCACAGGGTCTGGTTTATGATGAACTGTAGGGCACGACCTCCTTTAAGGTAAAACAGCCGATTTTCTCCACCGTTTTTCTGTTTTATTCAGTTTTCCGGTTTTTTTTTCTTTTCTTTTCATTTTCTTTTGTTTCTTTTCCTTTTTCTTCTTCGTTTTTTTATTCTTTTTGCATTTGTTTCTTCATTTTCTATTTTTATTTTCTTCTTTATTTGGTCTATTTTGCTTTCTATTTTGGATTTAATTTTTTTCTTTCATTCTACATTTTTTGTATATGTCAACAGCATTTTTCTAATACACGTATACATTTTTCCAATACAAATTTAATAATTTTTAATATATGGTCAACATTCTTTCTATACACAGTTTTAAACATTTTTCAAATGCTTGATTAACATTTTCCATAGACAAGATTAACATTTTTTTAATACATGGTCAACATTTTTTCTATACCTTTTTTTACATGTTTGATTAAAAAAAATCAAATAAAAAGATAACATTTTTTCACTACATGGTCAACATTTTTTCTATACACATTTAACATATTCCAAACGCTTGATTAACATTATTCAAACACTTGTTCAACATTTTTTTCAAATGTTTGATTAACATTTTTATAAACATGATCAAATTTTTCATTATTTTTTAGTACGTGGTCAACATTTTTTCTATACACATTTAACATTTCCCAAATACTTGATTAACATTTTTCAAATACTCCCTCCGTCCCAAAATAAGTGACTCAAGTTTGTACTAACTTTGTACTAAAACTTCGTCACTTTTTTAATACATGATCAACAATTTTTGTAATACATGATCAACATTTTCCGAATGCTTGATTAACATTTTTTTGAAATACTTGTTCAACATTTTTCAAATACTTGTTCAACATTTTCCGAATGCTTGATTAACATTTTTCAAATACTTGTTCAACATTTCTAAATGTTCGTTGTAATATATATACTTAGAATATTTTAAAGTATAAATAAAAGTAAAAAAAATAAATCAAAAAACAAAAATAGAAATCGTAAAAAGAAAACAGGGCGCGTGGGCTGACCCACCTCGCTCGCCCCCTTCAGCGAGTCAGAACCGGCAATTCGTAACGTCGAGGAAACGCCAGCAGCGCCCGCGGGTGGTCCGGCCCCACTTCACGGCAGCGCGTGCTACGCGTTGCTGCTTCAGTTTTTTCGTCCGTTATTGTTTTTTCTCTCTTCGGTTTTTCTTTTGTGGTCTTTTTTTATTTTCGTTTTTATTTTTCATTTCTGTTTCTGTTTATATTTCTATTCTTTTACCTTTTTTCCTTTTTATGATTTCTTTTTTATTTTTACTGTTTCTTTTTCCTATATTATACAAAGTTCATTGCGTGTTACCAAAATGTTCATTTTATATTTAGGAAATGTTCACGGTATATTACAATAAGCTCATCGTGCATTATAAAATGTTCATCGTATATTAGAAATTGTTCAGTGAACATAAATTATTCCCTATGTTTTTGGAATTTGTTCTGTGGTATATTACACAAATGTTCAATGTGTATTCGAAATTGTTCAACGTATATTATAAATGTTCAATGCATATTCGAAAATTGTTCAACGCATATATTTATATTTTTTTCCAAAATGTTCATCGTATATTAAAAAAATGTTCATCATGTATACTTTAAAATGTTCAACGGATATTAAAAAAAATTCAATGCGTATTTGTCGAAAATTTTCAAAAGAAGTTCGAAACTTAATGTTTCGCGCCGTTAATCTATCAGTCGAACTCAGTAGTTCGGTTGGCTAGTTCCACTAGCTAACGAGAAAGAGGTCGCGAGTTCTAGTCGCTCGCGCAGCACTTTTTCCGAATTTTTTTGCGCGCCTGGAGTTCAATAGCTCCAAATGGGCCGGCCCATTCGTGGCTGCCTTTAGCGAAGGCGGGCGGCAAATAGGAGCTCTCGTCAGAACCTAGACTCGGGCCGGCCCAAGTGGCGTAAGAGGGTGGTGCGAGCGGGCCGCCCGGACCACAAGCTTCCGTTTCCTCCGTCATAGTCCACAGCGGCGGCGAGGGAAGACCACCGGCACAGATGGCTCCGATGCTGTTCGGCGGCGGCGGGGATTCGATCCGGCGGCCGGAGGCGGTTCGCCGTCAGAAACTCGAGCCATCTACGGCGACGCCGCTTACACAGGTCTCCGGCAGGTCAGCGCAGTTCTCGGACTCGGACAATCCTTCCATTCCCGTTTGCTTTACTTCTGAATTAGTTATCAATTCTCACATTTTTGAGAGGCCTTCGAATTCCATCAGGGTGGAGGTGTATATCGACCGGATCCTTTTTCTCAGAAACTGTATCTGTCTCGTTCTTGTACTGATTAGTTTAGGAGTAAATTTAGCTCGAGCTTTTTCATTGGTTGGAATAAGGCAGACCGGCAGAGTTAGTAGATGTAGATAGATAGTATACCTGATTATCATTCGTTCTTACCAAGACTGTACCGTGTTGCGTGGTCAGCATTAATTCTCAGACCAATGATAAGATGATGAAACTGACCCGTCCTGTAAGAACCTGGCAGGAAACTTCCTACCGTCTCTGTCTTCAAGGTCAACTATCCTAGCATATACGTACACTATTGTGCATGTTGGTTATAAGATAAAGCAAACCAGTGGGCACCAGAGTGTTAGGTCAGATACCTCTGTAGGAGGAATTGCTTGGGAAACGGATTTTGTTGATACTGGATGACGTCTGGTACAACAGTAGGAATTCGGAAGACCATGAAGAACTACAAAGGTTAATTTCTCCGCTAAATGTTGGAAAGGCAGGAAGCAGAATCTTGGCGACTAGTCGAACTGAAGATGCATTATTAGCTCTGGGTGCTGTTCAAGAGAGATGTATTCCAATATCTGACCTGGATGATGAAGTGTTCTTCCTTGAAATGTTCATGTATTATGCACTTGGAGATGCAAGGGTAGGTGGCCATGATCGAAGAAAACTTGAAATGATTGGAGAGGACATTGCAAAAAAGCTTAAAAGGTCACCTCTAGCAGCCAGAACAGTGGGTGCACGGCTCCGTAAAAACCCAAAAGTTGAGATTTGGATGAGGGAGAAGGATCGGGGCCTTATGAAAGAGACAATGGGAGCTCTGTGGTGGAGCTACCAGTATCTTGATGAGCAGGTCAGGTGATGCTTCGCTTACTGCAGTATTTTTCCCAGACGACATCAGTTGACACGTGATGAGTTAGTTAGCTTGTGGGTGGCAGAAGGGTTTATAAAGACTAGTGAGCCTGAAGAGGAAATGGAAGATGTTGCTCGGGAATACTTTGATGAATTGCTATCAGCCTCATTTCTGCAATTAGGAGGGAAAGAAATTGTACGTGGACGTGCGGTTGATTACTTTACAATCCATGACCTCCTGTGTGATTTAGAAGAGGAGGTTGCCGGAAGAGATTGCTTCAGGATCGAGAAAGGCTTCACAGGAGAAGTTCCTCAAGATGTTCGCTATCTTTTTGTTGGGACTTACGATAGGGAGATGCTTACTGAGAAGATATCTGGACTGCAGAATTTACGCACTCTCATCATCAGTGACGTAATACGTGTTAAATCAAATGAGTGTGAATTTTTCGCGTGTATGTTCACTATGTTGACGGGGTTGCGGAAAGTGCGGGTACTGAATATAAAAGTACAGGTCACTGAACCTCACTGTATCTCAGTCCCTGATTCTATTGGTCAGTTGAAACATCTGCGTTGTTTTGTTTTCATGGTGGGCACATTAACCAGGGTAACTTTACCAGGCGCTTTTACCAAGCTTTACCACATGCAGGTGGCAGATTTTGGTTACTGCATGGGATTAACGTTTTCTAGTGAAGATATGATGAACCTCGTCAACTTGCGCTGTCTGATCAGCAAGACAGATCTGGAATTTCCAAACGTTGGCAGGTTGACATGGCAAATGTTATCGTTCTGCACAATTAGGAAGAAACAGGGCTACGAGTCACATCAGCTGAAGCACCTAACAAACTTCAAGACAAGATAGAGATCCGCGGTCTTGAGAATGTTCAGACCAAGGAGGAGGCTGTTCAAGTTAATCTTGCTGGCAAGGAAAAACTCACAGAACTGGTACTAAAATGGGATAATGGGGGCTGCAGTCCAGAAGTTGAAGCACAGGTACTTGAGGGTCTTTGCCCTTCGAAGTATCTTGAAAGACTTGAGATCAGCCAGTACCACGGTATGACGTTACCAAGTTGGATGATTGGTAAACATAGCAGTGGCCCAAAGAACCTACAAGAACTTCGATTAATGGGATGGAGGCAACTGGGACCTGCTCCTGACCTTGGGACTTTCGTTCATCTTCATTCGCTATATCTTTTTAGCTGCAGTTGGGATGCCTTACCAGGCAACATGGAACACCTCACATCGCTCAGGAAATTGGAGATCTGGACTTGCGAGAATATGCGGTCGCTGCCAACACTGCCCAAGTCTCTTGAGGAGTTTAAAGTTGTGGGCTGCAGCTGGAATGCCTTACCAGGCAATATTGAGCACCTCGCATCACTGAAGGAACTGGATATACAGTCATGTGTGAATATATGGTCGCTTCCAACACTGCCCAATTCTCTTAAGGGGATTACCAGGTACTGCAATCACGAGTTCATGCGATCTTGTATGACAATTGATGATCCAAATTGGCAAAAGATAGAGCACATTCCAAAGAAAACAATTACATTTTGATGAATGAAAAAGGTCCATACGGAAGGTACGTAGTCAGATTCCTTTGATGTCTTATTTTCCATTTTGTGTTCGATAAATGTTACTGCGCTATTAGCCATTGAGATTGCTGCCATGTTTCTTATTCGTTTGCTAATTGTCAGATTTGTGCCCTTCTGCTGTGGACGGGAGCCGGAGGATATGGAGTGGAAACCGTTAAAACTTCCTGCCAAACCTACTGGGTAGCCATTTCCGGGAGCTTGTATGTGTCTTCGTTCAGTTCTATATACTTTGGTTTGCTTGCGTGTTTTCGGGCGATGTATAGACAATGCAAAATTTCATGTCTGCATGCAGTGAACACTGAATTTAGTAGTTTACTGTGGTATGTACTCCCTGCTAGATATTTCCGTTTGAGCGTCAACTAATTCCGGACGGAGGAAGTAATAATGCAGAGTGATGGAACACCAGATTGATTTACTTCGTATCTATATGATTTGTAAGACTGTCGAATGCACAATGAACCCCAAACAACAGTATGATTCCTGTCGTTCGTAATGCTTACTAGGGAATGAACGCCAAGTTATTGATTTGATTGCTAGGAAGGAATTAGGGGCTGGCTACCATGGTGTGGTACCACCTCCGTCCTGGTTTATTGGCGTTCTTCGTATTTTGTGTCAAAATTTGATCATAAATTTAACTGACAAAATGTTAATGCATGTCATAAAAAATTATATTGTTGGATTCGTATTTGATCATAGTTTTCAATGATACTATTTTTTGTGACATGCATTAACATTTTGTTAATTAAATCCGTTGTCAAAATTTGGCACAAAATACTAAGGGGGTAGTATGAGGTTACCAAACTGGGTGGCCTGGGCTGTTTTTTCCTCTCTGCCCTTTTCCTTTTCTCTTACTATATACATCATCTGTAAACTTTTATAAGACGTTTTGGAGAGGTAGTATATTGCATGGAGCTTCGTGTGTTCATTTTAAACTGAACAAACCAGAAGTCGATCTTGCATAGTTTATGTCAGGCACGTTGCTCCACACTTCATAGAGCAGAGAGGGAAAACACAGATACGAGGTTTGCTTAAGTCAAACAGGCAAGTCCCTCTGGTTTGTGGTGTCCGAATCAGCGTGTTCTGTATTCAGCCTCAACCAGATCACAAACTCTAAAAAATACTCCTACCTGCATCAGCTAGCTTCTACCACACTTGTTGGTTGATTGAAACTGTTAAATTCATGGCCACATTCACTCTTACGCAGGGAGCAGCAGCCACAATAACGTTTACGCAGGGAGCAGCAGCCACATCAACGAGATCATTACTCTTAACAGCTAAGAACAAACGTGACAGGGAAATAAACTTCAGCTACATCTAATACCACAGTTGTCGACTGATTCAAAGTGTCTATTCCTTTTGTCACATCCTTATTCATGTTAACTGAATCTACAAGTAGCATGGAAACAAGAACAACATAGATTGACATGACAACAGCCAGGTGAAATTCTGTAGATTGTCATACGACATCTTGCCAGCAAGGTGATCACATCCGCGACAACTCTGCTTTCGAAAACCGCGCTCGCTTTGAACTCAGAAAGCTGAATTATTCCACTCACTCTGGACAAACGAGGCAAAAAAAAGCTCAGACAACACACAAGATTTTCCAACCAATATGTGCATATCTATTCAAGAGTTGTACGACCTTAAAGGAGCAAATTTTCAGTATTTAGGTAGGAAAAAGGCAGAATAGCAAAATATTGATCTCAACTGAATATGTACGTAGGTAGTATCACAGGAAGTTGCGGAATAGCATAATATTGATCTTTAACTGAATTTCAAACATGTTCTTGCAGGCACATACCCACTTCAGTGTGCTTAGCATTATAAGTTGGGATACATACAGTCAGACACTAACTTCAGATAGAGGCACACTAAAAGGAATCACTCCTGAAAAACTCGTGCAAAAATAAACAATGCAAACTAGTACTATAACAGAACTTCTAACTAAAGGAAAGAAAGAAACTGGGTCTGTTGGTAGCGAGAAAAACTAAGATTCAGCCAATCATCTCAACCAATACCATTTGCTTTGAGATTAGGAACACAACCATGATATGAGGATCTAAGAGTGCTGGAGAGATTGACTGCAATAAAGAACAATTTCAGTAGCTCGTGCTGACAAGCACTCCCGTTGATCCAATGAGGTTGATTTCAGATTTAAAAAAAATCACAGGATATGTTTTCAGTTGTCTGTGAGCACAAGCACTTGACATTTAGAGCAGTGACTCAGAATTTTATTTGTGACCATACCAGTTATGCAGGTCTATCCCGAAACAGCACCACAAGATAAAATTATACATCTGAAGATGAGTAAAAGAACTTTTATGCATCCTTGCATATATGTGTACTCCTTGTACGTTTACCTTGACCACCAAAAGTACCTCTCAAAAATAATTATCATGATTTAGTGTTTTTAGTGACTCCAACAGGACTCCAGCCAAAAGAAGGAAAGAAACAAGGGGTATTGGTAGCACTAACCAACACACCAGGTGCCGTATACCATCCCAGAACAGAAAGGATACACAAAAAACAAAAGAAAGACAAATCTGGGTGCCAGCCTTGAATTCATGTATCAGAGCTGCTAATTCACAGTCACCTGTCACCTTAAGATCATCTCACTCACATGTTTTGTTTTGAAATTAGGAGAACGGCCATGACATGAGGATCTAAGAGTGGTGGAGATTAACCGAAATAGACAAGAATTTTAGTTGCCTGTGCGCACCGGCAAGCTGTTTTTATATAGAGCAGTCACTCAGGATTTTGTTTGTGACTACCAGTTATGCATATTTATTTCAGAATAACATTAGGAGATGAAATTATACATGTGAAGATGGCTAAAAAGAAAACTTTCTATCTCTTTATATATATCTACAAAATGAGTTGTGCATGACTCGAATGAAATTTTTCTTGGTGAACAATCCAAGGTAAACTGAATCTACACTTGTATTCCTTCTACGTTACCTTGACCATCAAAACTAGTACTAAAATAGTTGCCTCGACCTAGTGTTTTTCTGATTCCATGAGGATTTATGCACAAGATACTCATAGTGTGCAAGATTTTATTTTCACTTACTAATCTCATTCTCTTAAAATGGCAACTGGCAGAAACAAACAATAAATCAGGATTATGTTCCCGAGCTTGCTTATTTTTCCCACGAGCACAAGAAAACAAATACTAATAAATCATCCAAACAAGAATGATCAATTGCAATAAAAACATTCAAGCATTAGACATGTTGTGTGATAATTATGAAGGGAAGGAATAAACATGGTGCAATAAAAAAAGTTTACCACTTCATACTGTCCGTGGAGGCAACAATGATGATGGGAAGTTGGTATATATCCCGGTTTGAAAAAGGTAGGCATGTATGCTTGTCTCGGATAGCATAAGCTTGCATCGTTTCGCACAAACCCTCTGAAGCTGCAATGTCTTGATGTCCATTGAGAAATACTCGAGGAGTGGCTTCCCTAGAGGTGAGCCTAGCCACGACTCTGTCCTCATCAATAGCAAACACCTCTCTGTTGCAGTTTTGATATAATATCGGTACCCAGGATCTAGTGAGATTGTCTTCTCCATCAGCCACTGGCTGGGACTCTCGCCTCTGTTTCGCAAAATGGTATAATTGAGATCAGATGCAAATTCATTTTCACCATGGAGACCAAACATCCCAAGCCCGCGTTCCCCTGCCTCAACAATGGCTACACCTTTTGTACTCCATTCTCCCGGTGGGAGGGCAGCAATGGAGAACTCCATCCTCCTGGTGTCAAGCACGAGCAACAGGTTCCGCTTGATGACTAGCCAGTCCCAGTAGAAGCAGCCATAAGCATAATGGCACCTGAGAGGGTGGATCTGTGAGACCTTGGCCGAGTCACCTGTGTCAAGGCCCAAATCACTGCAGGCCTTGGATGCAGCGGCTTGCCATTGTCCGGTGCTCGAAGAGAAGACGAAGGCAGCCAGCTTAGTTTTGCCACGTACCAAACAGATCACCCTGAATGAAGTCTCTTCCGCAGCCGCCGCGTCCTGCTCGCTGAGGGGAGCGAGGAAAGGGTGGGTGAGCGGGTGCTCGACCGAAGCAGCTAGGTCGTCCGGTACCGGGGGAAGCAGGATGTACCGGCGGCGCAAGGGGTCGCAAACCGCGAGCTCCTGGAAGATTGGGTTCTCATAACCATAACCCTCGGTGGCGCGGCTGAGGAGGACGCGGCCGTCGCGGATGTCCCGTTTCATCCAGTGGCGGTGGGAGGCGGGGAGGAAGGAGAAGGAGAAGTCGGCCTCGAAGGCGAAGGCGCGGGCGGCGGGCGCGGAGGGGTGAGGCGGGAGGGCTGGGTGGAACCCATTGATGTTGAGGATCCCGAGGTGGAGCGGGGCGTGGAGGCGGCGGAAGGCCAGCGTGGATCGGGAAGACCAGCGTGGGGGGATCGGGGCAGAGGAGGCCAGCGCTAGGGTTGGATAGGTGGGCTTAGTGGGCCGGCCTGGCCGTGTTGGGCTGTGTGCTGCGCTGCGTTCCTCCTCCTCCTCCTCCTCCTCCTCCTCTCTCTCTCTGTCTCTCTTCTTTCTCTTTTTCCATTTATAAATAAAAAACCCCTCAATTTTTTTTTATAAATATAAACTTTGTCTCAAAAAAAAATTATAAATATAAACAGAACTTTGAAGAGTAGAACAGAGGGCTAGGAGTAGATTTTGGGACAGAAAACACATCCCTGGAAACCTTAAATTAAGCCTGATATTAAGAAACTGGTTTGGGAATTTTTAGAGAAAGTAAAATTCAAACAAGTTGAATTTAGTCCAAACTGTTTGAATTTTGAAACCCATTCATATGTACTCAAAATGGGTTGAAATTGAATATGGTAACACAGCATATTAAATGTGATTTGTGGGCAAAACTTGAGCATTTATTGTGGAAGTAAAATTGCAACTCAAATTTTAATAAAAGGGTTTGAGAAGGTTGAAAGTTGAGTTTGGGGAAAAGGAAAGTTGTGCATTGGTGAAAGGGTCTGTATGGTCGACTAGAGGGGGTGATTAGGCGATTAATAATATTGTGATCTCTTTTGCAAATTTTAGGCTCAACAATAAAGTAGGTTGTCTAGATATGCAACTAGGTGGACAACCTATATGACAAGCTTAATAAGAAACAAGTGCAAGCAAGAGTAAACGCAAAATATAAACTTGCACAAACACTACTGCAGGAATGCCTAGCAGTGGCGGGCGGCAAATGCCCAATAGTGGCGGTCAAGGCTCTCAGGGGCGCCCGCCGATGACCTCCTGCCACTGCTAACATGGCATCAGTGGCGGGCGCGTGTTCGCCACTGGTACCAACCCTTTAGTGGCGGGCCTCCCTAGATGCCCGCCACTGGTGAAAGTTGAAGTAGTGGCGGGCATATTACAGCGCCCGCCACTGAAAGCTAAGGCGTGCAAGTTTAAAAAAAAATTGCACACTCGCCAATATTTGTGTTGTCATGGCTGCGTTTTGCATAAAACCCACATCAAAAATTGCAATACACTGCAACATTACAGTGATTGCGATAAGAAATTACGATACATTGCATCATACACTAACCACTAGCTAATTATTATCAAGCATCACTAAAAATGCACCAACTAATTGCTATCATCTTAGCTAGCTAGTTACCCAGCACATAGTAGTCAAAACACGATCGACGGTATCCACTAGTTAATTAGTACCGATCATGAGGTACTAGGACCTACTCCTCTCTTTTAGGAAAAACTGAAAAGAATAGGAAAACCCCTGCATCTCCATGATGGAGCACAGAGATCCACCGGTTTGTCGTCAATACTCAAAAACCAATAAGGGGTGGCACTAGATGCACATACAGAAGAGTAGGAGGAAGCGAGGCCGCTAGAGGCAGAGGAAAAGAGGGAATCGAGTGCTTCTCGCCTACGCAGCATGCCTGGGGAGGTACGTGATTCCCCTCGAGGCAGAGGGTGGCTTGGAGAGGGAGAAGCCGGAGGACAAGGTGATGAGCTCAAAAGAGTAGGAGGAAGCGAGGCCGCCGGAGGCAGAGGATAAGATGAAGCGGCGGGGCAGGGCGTGGTGGTGGCGGGAGCTCCGACATGCTCACCATTGGGGAGTGGAAGCGGTCAGAGCTAGCCAGGTGCGGCAAGTCCCGATGAGGGGTTCACCGTTCAGACTTCAGGTGATTCATTTCCTACAGGTTGGTCACGTCGACTGATTCTCTCCTCTCGGGCTTCACCAAAGCCGTGCAGGTACCTATACACCCAAGTGCTACAACTCCATGTGTCTAATCCCCCTTTTTTCTGGTAACTGCAATTCTCACACCATGTCAGCCAGCGGTTCGACATGGAATGTTGTGTGCTTCATCAAGAACTTCTGCATCTCGTGAGCTTGACAAAGATGGTCGCCATGCTCTTTCTTCCTCTGTCAAGGCAGTGGCGGCGCTGGGGGTCTTCCTGGAAATTCCCTGGAATACCTAAGATTTTGGCCCCCAAAAAATTTAATACATATGTTTATACGTAAACACTTGGCCCACTGAGTCCAGCCCAAACAGGCACCTACGGGAGCGGCCGAACGACGCACCAAACCTAGCGGTAGTGGCGGCGGCGGCGATTCCAAGTCCGGCGGTCGCCCTCTACCTCGGTCCCTCCCCTCCCCTCCGGCCGGCCCTCTCCCTGACTCCCTCCCCTCCCCTCCCCTCGGCCTCTGGCCCTCGCCGCCCTCGGCCCTCCCCTCCGCGAGTCTGTGACTCTGCGACCGGTCCGGCATCCGCCTTTGCCCTCTGGCCCCTCCCCGGCTCGGCTCGCCCTGCAGGGCTTCAGGTGCCCTCCCCCTCCACGGCCCGGCTCTGCTACCTCCGGCAGTCTAGCCTCTGTGGCTCCGTCGAAGGTATTTTTCCCCTCTGTTTCTAAACAGATCTGAAGATTTTTTGTAAATGCCATTGCCTTCGTAGAAGACAGTCACTGATTGCTTGTAAACCAGTGAAATTGAACTGCTTATTATATGATTCATTTGCTACCTATGTGATTCACTGATTGCTAGATGGACATAATGAACCCGGTGACCACTACCTCTCTTGATCATTTTCACTAATTGGCTGTACACCGAAATTGTTTGTCCAATGACCAATGTCCATGCCACATTGCCAATGCCACTGATTTCTACTTTGTTTATTTGATTGTGCTGTAGATGAGGATGTCATCAATCTCTTCCAAAAATGGGATCATAAAGTTATATTGTAATTTCCTTTGTCGTTTGTAATCTTTCTTAATTGTTAAGAGATATTGCCACAATAATATTTTACTACTATTATCGATGTATGGTCATTGGATTATTGATATTGCCATTTTACAGTACATTTGTTGCTATATTATATTGCTTTGGCAAAAAAAAAAATTACGGGAATACCCAGGAGCAAATTCCTGGCTCCGCCACTGTGTCAAGGTAAGCTACATCAACAGAAACACACAAATGTATATACGTCTACGCATGCTTACATTACATATCATATAATACATGCAGTCCTATTGTTCATTGTTGATATGTGATAGAACACCAGCAGAAGAGGTGTGAATTTGTTCTTTTTTGCAGTACCTATTTTTTCGTGGTTCTCATGTAACAATACAGTGGCAACTAAATATATGTTTTTGCCATGGCTAATTATATACATGCAGCTTTCTCTCACTAGAGTTTTTCTTTTGCTAATTCATAAACTAATACATAGACCGGATGATATGTGTGAAAATGATATTTACAAAATGATATGTTATGTTTATATCGGTAAAGCCCCAAAACTGATATGTCGGCCTATATATCGGTCATATCGGCCTAGATTTAAAAGCTTGGTTCCCACAACAATGATGCCAAAGTAATTAAAAAACTTCGTTCAAGAACAGAAGACTTCACCGTGACCTGGAAAACAGCCGTGGAGATTTCTGAAACTTGCCTGGGAAAATGTGTCTAAAGATCATGAATATCCCGTGCAATCCTCTATAACACTATGCTCCCTAGTTTTAAAGAGAACACATTCAACTGAGATCTCTAATTGGAATTGGGTCATCCGATTTTGACCGAGCTACCGATTTTTCAAATCAATCAGCAGCAAACATATAACCCCGCGCCCTCTCTCAGCACCTAGAAAAAGAAACGCCACCATGTGATACTGTAGCACCAATATTGTTCATGCAGCCATCGATGCAGAAACTTCCCCACATAAATATATGTTGGTTAGCGGATAATATAGAATCACATCATGAAAGGCCCGCCAAATCATCACATTATAAATAAAAATAAAATACACTCCATCATCCCCCCCCCCCCCCCACCCGTCAAGCTAAATGTTTCATTAGTTCCAAAATATAAGGGGTATTAGTTTTTTGGAAAGTCAAATTTCTTTAACTTTGACCAAGTTCAGAGCAAAAAATATCAACATCCACAATATTAAACAAAAAAACTATGGAAATTCAATTCATGATGAATCTAATCATACCGATTTGATATTATGGATTTGGATATATTTCTCTACAAATTTGATCAAACTTAAAAGCTTTAACCTTTCAAAAAAGTAATACACCATATATTTTGAAACAGAGTGAATAATTTTTCTTTAAGAAACCCAACAACACTAACGGCACAGCAAAGCGCGTCCAGCCCTTCTGGTTAGGATCTAAACTGGAGGCTATTGTGTGAAATCCTACAAACTACAGTATACCACACATTATTTTCCTAACATGACAGCCGGACAATGGCTATAAAGCAGGTAGTTTCAGAAATCTGGAGGCTGATTCAAAACCAACACATAGAAGTTCATAGATAAAGTCGTCGGCCCAATCTGGGGACCAAGTCCTTGAGGGCCAAGGAAAAAAGGCAAAATGCATTCAGTTTTAGTCCTGAAGCAAGTATACACTTGGCTATAGAAAGTTCATCAATTTTTCTTCAGTCCACAACACCAAAAGAAATTCTAGCGATAAATGCCAATCTTATGTTAGTTAATAACAATGCATAAGCTTGAAATTATCATCAGTGTCTTAAATCAATAGTACAGGAGCACCATGTAAATTAGTGGAATATATTGAAACATACCAGGCATTGTTATATCAACAACAGGGACATACAAAGGTGTTTCTAAATTCAGTAATCACTGAAACAAATCAGCGTCGCTCGTACTCTTAAATTAAGAATATTGAATAACATACTACATATTTAGCTTCTACCTCTGAGCAGCAAAAAAGGAGTGCAAATATTAGCATGAACCCAGAACTCGCTGAAAATTATAACACACCTTAACTGAGCAAAATCAAATGGCAGAGGAAGATATAATATGTACATATAAAATTTCTATTATGGGCATCTGCAAAGGCAGAAGATCAATACCCACACATGATGCTACTGAAACAAATTCATGTAACCTCGTCGAAGAATGTTAGCTTAAGCATACCGTGATAATCACAAATCTGACGGTCGTTGGCTCTAGTCCAATATTGGCACCTGCAAATGCAGAAGATCAATTCTCACACATGATGGTACTGAAACAAATTGGCAAACCAAAGAAAATACATGTTGCATGTACAGAAGCCGGGGATAGTTTATTCTCCAGGAGACGCTTGACAAAAGTTGTTTTCCCCATACTTTGTACCAAATAGATTTCAGACAAAATCTGCCCTGCTGCTGAAGAATGTAAAGCCATGTCATTTAATTTGTTGTCAATTGATCCTAATGGTAAATACAAATACATGTCACTTAAAAAGATTATGCCATGCTGATAGGTTTCCGAAACATGAATACGCCATAATAGCATAGTGCCAGCTGCCAGAATTATTTCAGCCTAGTGTCCTAGCTATACAGTCTGGTGCGATTCACGTGCATGATATTCTAATGAGTAGGCAACTCGAGATAGTATAAGGCAAGGAGAAGGAAGAGGAACCAGGAGTGGTGATGCTGTGCTCATCTATACCATCGCTTGTGAGCTATGAAGTGGCAGCCGCCCTACAACGAGGAACGGTTGTGGCCCGGGAACATGGCGCCTCGAAAACGATGTTATATGCTGTTGAGGAAGGGCGCCTCTGATGGTCGCGCTGCGTCACAGTGTCATCGCCAGTGCCGACAACGGACAAACGCTGGGAGGGAGGCGGCGGTGCGAGGCGCCGCGGGGACAACAGGGAGGGGAGGCGGGGGGGGGGGGGGGGGGGGGGGTACCAAACCCTCCCGCCCTGGTCACCCTGATCCACCATCCTGCACATGTCGTTGCCGTCCTACGCCGCTACTACGCCAACGCCTCCTTCAGGCACTGCACATCGGCCGCTCCACCTCCCATCTCGTTGCGCCTCCACCTCGCGCCGAGCAGGGCGGAGCGATAGGGTGTTGGAGCACCTCCTCGTATCTCCTTCAGCGCCCGCTTAGCCAAGGCGGCAACTCCCGACAACGACGTGGGCGGGACGGCTCTGATGGCATGCGACGGCGGGCGTCGGCGATCTGGCGGGCTGAAGGTTGAGGCGCGGGGTGGCTCGCGGCGTCGAGCATGTGGCACGCTTGAACGACGGGGATGAGGTTACTATGGTATCTTGAAATACTAGTCCCTCCGTCCTATAATTTAAGAGCCCCCACTTTCTTGGGATCGGCTTTGTAAGAGGGCTACCTCACCATCTTGTATCGTTCGCCCGTGTACTTTCTGTGATTGTTGCTTTATATATAAAGCGGGGCGAAAGCTTGTTTCGAGATAATTTAAGAGCATTTTTTACACTAGTGTAGTGTCAAAAATGCTCTTAAATTATGAGACGGAGAGAGTATATATTAGCGAGCACCATGGTATGAGGTTGCCGAATTGGATGATGGGTAAGCATAACGGCGGGCCAAAGAACCTGCAAGAACTTGAATTGGCCGGATGGGTCCAACTGGCTTTCATTCATCTCCATTCGCTACATCTTTTGTACTGCAGCTGGGATTCCCTACCAGGCAATTTGGAGCACCTCACATCGCTCAGGAAACTGCACCTGACGGGATGAATGAATATGCAGTCGCTTGGAACACTGCCAAAGTCTCTCGAGGAGTTTCCTGTCTACGGCTGCAATAACGAGTTCATGCGATCTTGTATAACAATTGATGATCCGAATTGGCAAAAGATTGAGCGCATTCCAAAGAAATCGTTTTACATTGACCGTTACGGATGGTACGTATTTAAATTCCTTTGATGTCTTTTTACAGTTTGTGTTCAATAAATGTTACTGCAACTGTTAGCCCCGTTAGGATTGCTGGCTGCTATGTTTCTGGTTCGTTTGCCAACTGTGAGTTGGGCGACCTTTCACTGAGGATGGGAGCTGAAGGAGATGGATCCGAAGCCATTTAGATTCCTCTCAAATCTACATGCTCTTACTGGGTAGCCTCTTCGTTGGGTTTTGGTCTGTTGATTCTTGCGTGTTTGCAAGTGAAGTGGTGATGTGCTCAAGTGAAGCCATGTTAGCTGTTGGACGGACAATGCAAGATGCCATGGCTGCGTGCAGCGACCAACACTGTATTTAGTTGTTCACTGTGGTGGTATGTAATAATGTGGAACGATGGAACGCCGTCTTTTTTTTTTTTTTTTTTTGCGGATGAACGCCGGATTGATTTGCTTCATGTATGTGGTCTGGAACACTCTGTCGAATGCATGATGAACTGAACCCCAAACTGTCTGATTCCTATCCTTTGTACTAGTAGTACTACTTTACTAGGGAATGATGCTTGGTACATTGCCGTCAAACCACTCCAAATTATTGGCTTGATTGCTAGGAATTAATTAGGGGCTAGACAACCGGGGGGCCCTGAGGCTTTCATTCATCTTGGGGGATTCAGGGCAAGTGCTTGACGGCTGACAACTTGGCAATGCAAACCGTGGTTGGCCTGTCTTCTTTGCCGATCAAGTTCCACACATGGCTGCTGCCCTTTCGCTCATCAGGTTTGGTTTGGCAAAGCTGCTTGGGCAGATAAAGTTTTCATGTTCCGCTTGGGCCTGAGAACACGATTCATACCCTTTGGTGTTGCAGGAATGATGGAAGAGAGGGAAGCAATTCTTCATCCTTGGTACAGTAATAGCCATCTGGGTGAAACTCTGCAAGGCAAGGGTGGAGCCAATCGAGGGAGCTGCTCCTGACCCTGAGGTTTTCATCCATCTTGGGGGATTTAGGGCAAGTGCTTAGTGCCGGCTGACAACGAGGGACCTGCTTGGTTGCTGATACAAGTTTGATGTTCCACTTAGGCCTGCAAACACGACATCCTTTGGTCTTGGATGAATGATGGAATAGTAGCTCGTGCCAAAGTTTAGACACCAGCCATGTGGAATTCCATAGATTGCCACGCGCCATCTTGTCAGCAAAGGTGATCACATCTGGTTCTGGTGACAACTCCACGCTATTGAAACAGCAATCACCCTGAAGTGAACTCAGAAAGCTGATCTCTTGTCGACTCTACTAAATCTGAATCTGAACAAACAAAAAGACAGAAGTTTAGACACCAGAGAAGGATCTTAGCTCCAATTTGTACACATATTCGAGATCTTAATTACGAGCTAAAATGAACAAATTATAGGCGCTTATGTAGTATAACAGTGGTAATATTGGTCTCAGCTGAATCTGAAATGTGTAGCGGCTCCAAACACTCACTTCAGTGTGCCTAGCATCAGAATTTGAATTGCATAACCAGTTATTCAGTGTACACTTATTCAAGATCTTCTGAGCTATTAAACAAGCAAATTATAGCCGCTTATGTAGTAGCATCACATAGGCAATATTGATCCCAGTTCAATCTGAAGTGTGTGACAGCAATTGCATAACCAGTTTTTCAGTGTACACTTATTCAAGATCTTCTGAGCTATTAAACAAGCAAATTATAGTCGCTTATGTAGTAGTATCACATAGGCAATATTGATCCCAGTTCAATCTGAAATGTGTGACAGCAAACACTCGCTTCGGTGTGCTTTGAATTGTAAGTTGAAATACAAGTTGGGATACATATCCCGAGAGAGGCACATCAACATAAATAAATGAGTCACTTAAGTCGCGCAGAATTGGTACATTCATGTTGCAGGAGTACAACAAAATTCAACTGAGAAAAGGAAACAAACTGGGTGTATTGGTAGTGTGAACCAACACACTAGGTGCTATCTGCCATCCATCCCGTGAGTCACAGAAAGGAAAGAAATGCAAAAATCATCTTACAGAATTGCTAATGCACAATCACCTGAAACCACCGCAGGACAGGAACATTTTCAGAGTCTCTCATAGTCGGGGGAAAAAACCCGAATTGCAAATGTACATCAGCTACCTCTACCACAGTTGTTGATTGACTGAAGATTTTAATTTCACTGTCACATTCTTAGGCACGGAGCAGCCACATTGATGTTACAGTAACCGAAGCTAGAAGTGGCATGAAAACAAGGACAGCATATACATGACCACAGCCAAGTGAAATCATGTAGATTGCCAGGTGCCATCTTGTCAGAAATATGATCACATCAACGAGAACTCTACGCTATATATACCTCGGTCGCTTTGAACTCAGAAAACTGATCGGATAACATCTCCACTGAATCTGAACAAACAAGACAAAAAGCTCAGACAACACACAAGACTTTCTGCCCAATTCATGAAAACTAATTCAAGAGTTTTACGAGCTTAAAGGAACAAACTTTTAGGTACTTAGCTAGTATCACAGAATAGCATAATATTGACTCGACTAAACTCGAAACATGTGATTGCAGACACTCACTTCAGTGTCTGCAATACACAGAAGGACAGCGGCATGTGAACATGGAAGGAAGCAGTCCTGAAAAACCCATACAGAATTGGTGCTTTTGTTTTGCAGAAGTTCATTTACTGCCCCCGAAGTAGACATAGCTCCACTGTTGTCAGTTAGGCAGATTTATTACAAAACAACACTGAGATAAAATTTTACATGTGAAGATGACTAAAAGAAAACTTTTGCCATGTCTTATATCTATCAAAAGAAATGTGTACAAAATGAGTTATGGACTCAATGAACTTTCTCGTGGTTCAAACAATTCAAACTGGATCAACACTTGTATTCCTGCTACATTAGCTTGACCATCAAAACTACTACTAATGAAAAATCAAGCATTAGACAAGTTGTGTGATAATTACAAAGTGAAGGACAGGATGAAATAGAAATTTTACCACTTATATTGCCCGTGAAGACAACAACGATGGTGGGAAGTCGGTATATATGTGTGTCCCATTATACATAAGCGAGCATTGTTTGGCACAAAGCCTCTGAAGCTGCAACATCTTGGCGTCCATTGAGAAATATTCAACGAGTGAATTCTCTACAAAATTCTCTAGAGAAGAGGCTGCCATCCTTACCAATAGCAAATACCTTTCCGTTGCAGCATCAATAGAATATATGTATCCAGGGTCTAGTGAGATTGTCTTCTCCATTTGCCACTGGCTCGGACTCTCGCCTGTCTTTTGCGCAATGGCATAGCTGAGATCAGATGCAATTTCACCATGGAACCCAAAAATCCCAGGCCTGCCTTCCCCTGCCTCCACAATGGCCACACGTTTATTCCATTCTCCGGGTGGGAGGTCGGCAAAGGAGAACTCCATCCTCCTGGTGTCAAGCATGAGCAACTTTTTGCTCCCGGTCACCAGCCAGTCCCAGTAGAAGCAGCCATAGGCGTAATGGCGCATGAGAAAATGAGGGTGGATCCGTGACATTATGGCCGAGTCGCCCTTGTCAAGGACCAAACCACTCGGCCCGCTCTTGGTGGCTTGCCATTCTCCGGTGCTTGAAGAGAAGACAAACGCGGCCAGCTTAGTACTGCAATGCACCATCCAGATGACTCTGAATGCTGTCTCTTCCGTCTCCTCCTCACCGAGGGGAAGGAGGAAAGGTTTGAAAGGTCTGCTGATGTAGACGTGGTGCTCAACCCAATGGGCCAGGTCGTCAGGAACTGGGGGAAGCAGGACGTATCGCCGGTGCAAGGGGTCGCACACCGCGAGCTCCCGGAAGACCGGAGGCCGGTCGTCCTTTTCAACCCTGCGACCGAGGAGAACGCGGCCGTCGCGGACGTCCTGCACGATCCAGCGGCAGTGGGAGGGGAGGAAGGGGAAGGAGAAGTCGGCGGCGAGAGCGAGGGCGCGGGCGGCGGGCGCGGAGGGGTGAGGTGGTAGGGCTGGGAAGAAGTGGTCGCGCTGGAGGAAGCCGAGGAGCGGCGGGGCGTGGAGGCGGCGGAAGCGGCGGAGGAAGGACCGGCCGGTGGCGAGTCGGCGGAGGCACGGGCGAGGTCGGCCGCGGTAGGCAAGCGGAGGAAGATCTCCTCCTGGAGGTGGTCCGGGATCGCCGTCAGCGGGGTGGCCATTTTCTGGGCGGCGGAGGTCGGTGGGATCTGGACTGAGATGGATTTGGTTGAACTAGTAAGCGTGCAAGTGCAACGCAAGTTATAACCGTAATATAAAAAGTTAGCATTCATTCAAGTTAGGAGATACATACTTCAACAAAATAAACTAATTTCCTCTTTAGGTTATATTCATAAAAATTCTCACATGTCGATTAATTGAAATATTCAGAAAATTCAATCCAATAGGTAATTGAACATTTGAGCGTACTGAGAAGGTATGTTCACATACCTCTGAAAAAGCTATGCATATCTTTTTATGCTGAATGTAAGAATGCCAAGAGCCATGACACTGCTTTTCGGTAGGAGACAGACATCCCAAAGATTATGGTGATGTTGCTTAGTTTGCCAACAACGCATGATAAAGAGAAAGCAATTGTTTAACAAGACAAAGAAAAATGCGGTAGCAAAGCGCACGTCAGCTTCTCGAGTGAAGACATTCATCTAGTCATATAAATGGAACAACCTTTTTAGTGTTGCAGCCAAAGCCGTAAACCGAGATGCATAGATTTATGCATGACTCGGTGAGTAGCTCGGTACCGAAGGTAACAAACCAAATGCAAGGGAGATCTCAGAAGTACATGTAGTATAAAAATTAGGCACAACTTTTGCCTCTTTATTGCCAATCTAATGCATGTTTAATTCGTAAAGCCTGAATCCTTCTCCACCACATCCTTACAGCACAATACCACACCATCCATCAACCCTTCTCGAAAGTTCCAGAACCACCCAGATTATAATTTACATGTACAATGTGCCAAAACAAGTCATGAATGCAGTACCACTTAGAAAGTATCTTATGGAAGAATTAGCAACTGTACCTCGTTTAGGAAAATACCATAGTATTGTGCATCTTCATGAACCCTGATTAGAGCAAGAGAAAACAAATTAAATCTATTGATAGCTGCACTGCAGATAG
The DNA here is from genome assembly GCA_039707655.1 of Elymus sibiricus. Lineage (NCBI taxonomy): Eukaryota > Viridiplantae > Streptophyta > Magnoliopsida > Poales > Poaceae > Elymus > Elymus sibiricus. Next base: position 440,534,151 of record CM077676.1, read on the forward strand.
ACAAAATCACCATATATCTTAGTCTGTTGATAGCACTCCATCACTAACAACTCAAAACTGCAGGGAACAATACATTGTCCAATACAAGAAAAATATAGAGCATGCACCTGCCTTTCCAATAATACGTTGTCAAACATCCAGTAGAATATCAAACTCTCCTACGATCTGAATTAAAACCCAATATTTGGAATAGAACATTGGTAAGATAATCACCATAAGAGCATATCGACCTATACTATAAGAGGTACAATATGTTACCACTAATATAAAGTGAAATAGAAATATTTGCAATGGAATTGCGATAGATATCAGGAGAAGAATTTAGGAAAAATAAATAAATTTGATGTGTGTAGATGTACAGACTGTAATAGAGGCATTAGAAAGGACACACTATTTGAATCTCAAATTCTCAATACATTTCTTACTACCTATGGCCAGCAACAACCTCAACTCTTGGTACTGTACATCAAGGTCATTTGCCTGCCAAAAGAAATGGCAACTACGCCCATTCTTGGTCGTAGGCGGCTGCGGCACGATTTCTTGGTCTCCGGCGGCGGCGGCGGCAGCTCTTGGTTGTCGGCGGCTGCGGCGCCAGCTCTGTTCGTCCTCGGCGGTGCGGCCGGATTGTACCTTTGAAATGGCACGGTGAGGTCCTCCATTGCTGCCCAGCCAAGCAACTAAAATCACAAAAATTGTGTTGCATCTTGTGTGAAAGAAAAACAGTTCAGATGCATATCTGATCCTCTATTTGGAAGTTTGAAGCCCTTTGTTTTATGAGAAGCAGCAACAAACGATTTGTACATCTCTGTTGTAAATTAGTTAATTATCATGTGGTACCAGATTGTTATATACTCCCTCTGTAAAGAAATATAAGAGCGTTTGGAACACTAAAGTAGTGATCTAAACGCTCTTATACAAGATAAATTTTTAGCTTACATCTGCATGAAAATTGCCAGACTGTTATATACTACAAGATAAATTTATACCTTACATCTGCATGAAAATTGCACATCTCCCTTGGTTGCCTGATGGTGTCACTTTTTTCTTGGCAGATTCATGGTGTTGTATGGCTATCGCAGAGTGTGTTAGATATATGATGAAACGGTACTGCACAAAATGCCGATCCTGATAACAGAAGCTAAGCAAGCCAATTCAGCATTATCATCCTCATATGGCTGCATGTGTATATCTTCTCAGGACATGCCATCTCAGCAAGTGCAGACTCAACCCTTCTCTGAAGTCTGAACTATTATTCCAGTCACAGTTACAAGAGAAACTTTAGTAGCTGGCATTTTGATTTGTGGACATACATAAAATTAGAAGCACGATGCTCACGAAAATGTACTCACTCCAATAGCTCTTTCCGCAGACTTAAGGTGAAACCTGGAGTTATCATTCTTAATCACAGTCTCCCATCACAGAGTCCCACAGATGAATCAACTTATGTTTCCTTGGCAATATTAATATTTCCAATATATGAATTACTCGGACTGCTACAACTCTGAATATAGCTGCCTGTAAAATAAATCAATAAAGGTGCAAGTCAATATATTTCTAAAATTGGCATTCTCAATAGCTTTGGGCATAATACGACTGGGACCTGTTTTTCCTAATTGATGACAATTATCTGCATCATTAATTTCTACAACCTCAATACAACCTGATCTGAGTATAGGTAATGCAAAGGTCATCCATGATGAGCAAGGTAGTCAACTCAACCCTGAGTATAGGTAATGCTTGAGGAGCGGATGGATGGACCTCCTTGAAAGGAATGCCTACATACAAATTCAGTAGAATATTTATTCAGTCAAACGATAAAAACCCTGGGTAGAAGAACATATCTGACGTCACAATGCCAAGAATTAGATTTGATGATTCAAGCCCAACTTCTCTCAAATCTCAATGCAGCGATGACCTTCAGATATCGGAATTAGTTTGGGACGACAGCAACGGCGCCGCGGATGGATGGACCTCCTCCTACCGAGTCCGGATGAACGACGACGGCGCCACGGATATCTCGGCCACCTCCGCGGTCCGCGCTCGTCCTCCTGCCCGGCCCCATGGGGAGGAGGCAGGCGGCGCAGAGGAGCGGTGGTCGGATGGGCAGAGACGCGGGGGCATGAGTTACAGACCCCCTCGTGCCTGTCGCCTCGCCGGGGTCGCCGTCTCGCCGGACAGGGCAGCAGCCGCAGCGGCGGAACCAGCTGCCGCAGTAGGGAATCGAAGGGGGGCTGCCCGGCGTTCCCGCTTCCGGACGGGGCTGCCTGGCTGGGTAGGCACGACGGCAGGTGGCGCTGGCGGGCAGGGACGCGACCATGCCTAGGGTTCGTCCAGTCGGGAGAAGGGGCGGCGGGCAGCCGGTTAGTTCGTCCAGTCTCGATCGCTATGACCTATGACTATGAGAGGCAGCCACAAAGTACGTTTTAACGGAACACGTATTTGCCGGACGAATTTTTGGCAGAGCACGTCGGGCGGACTAAAATTGCTAAATGCTAACCTGATGTTCGATTAGATTAATCCAGACTGTTAGATCTAATTAGGTGGAACAATCTGATGGTACTAATGAACCTGGGTACACCTAACGGGTGGATTTAGAAAAGAAAAACTTCGCTTGTTTAATAGTAGTATAGATACAGCTTTGACTCACAAGCCGTGCTATAGCTTGGGGAATTTGACACACACACACGAAAGCAAATGGGATTTAGCATTCTGTAGCTGCGAATAAAAGTCAAGATCAGACTACGTACAGATTATTTCTAAAAAAAAACAAGAAGCATCTACAGTACTACTACATGCATATTGACATATATCCTAAAAAAAAGGATGTATATTGACAGATTATTTCTAAAAAAGAAAAAAAAACAGATTTGCTGTGAAAGAACTATCTCACATCTAAGTCCTCCGTTGGATTTGTTTTGTCTTTAAAAATCACGCACAGCCTCAGCTCGCGGTTGTCCGCGTTCGAGCGCGCTCGCGCAGCGTGAAGGAGACCCCCTGTTCGACGCCCGCAGGCGTCAAAAACACGCACAAACGCACAGGGCGCGCGAACCGGGCCGGCCCAGTAAGCGGAACTGTAGCGGCACGGTTTTGTATGTTCTTCTTTGCTTTTTTCTTCCGAATTTGGTCATTTTCTCCTTTTTTGCACCTTTTCTTTTCAAATTATTTTTAATAGTATAAAAATGTTTTTAATATATGGTGAAATGTTTTTCAAAATACACACTGAACATTTCTTAATATACTGTGAACATTTTTTTAATATGGTGAACTTTTTTCTAATACACGATGAACAATTTTTAAATACACATTGAACTTTTTTGTGATATATGCTGAACATTTTTTTAAGTACACAATGAACATTTTTTTAATATGTTGAACATTTTCTTGATACATGGTGCACATTTTGTTAAATGTATGATGAAAATTATGCAATACACAATGGACACTTTTGTAATGCATGGTGAACTTTTTCATAATATACGTTGAACATTTTCTTAATATATGATGTACATTTTTGTATTATGCGGTGAAATTTTTATATAACACAAAAAAAGCAGAAGGAAAAATAGTAAAAAAATAAATGAAAAAGAAAAACAGAAAGGAAAAAGGAACCAAAACAAAAAAAACAGAACAAAACCACTGAAAACAGGAAAAATCATTGAAAAAACCGGAAGGAAAAAAACACAGAAGAAAATCGAAAAAAAAAACGCAGTGAAACAACGAACGAAGAAGCAGCGAACGAAGAGCACGTGAATCCCGTACGTGGGCTGGCCCAAGCAGAGGTTCGCCTCAGCGAAGGCACGACCTTTTGACGCTAACGAGCGTCAAATAGGATCTGCCAGCGTGAAGCCCCGCACTAGGCGTGGGTGCAGCGTGGCAGCGTGGGCTGGCCCATGTGTGTGGCAGCGTGGGCTGACTTTGCCTTTCTGTTTTTTCTTTTCTTTTTTGTCTACTTTTTGAACTGTCTCGCTATAGCCGTTGTTGCATTTTGTGAGGTTTGTTATCTTTTTTTCTCCCCCCGGAGATGCTATGATGTGCACGTACCATATGCTGTGTGCATGCATCTCCTTTGTGCATGTATATACATACGATCGTTGATGCATGTTTGTTTGTTGCTTTTTTTATTTGTGTTCATCTATGCAACATGTCCATGGAACAGTAAATCATGTATCGAATTGCTAAAACTTGTATAGATGAGTTTTAGTGATGTCTCATCTAAGTTTCAGTCCGTTTGATCCGTCGCTATAAATTTCGTGCAATTCTTTGACCGGGGTTGTTTTGTCCCGCGCGCCCGGTGTCACTCGTCCGTTGTCCATTCTGCGGCCCATCGCACCGTGTGTCTTTTTTTGTTGGGCCGTTTTTTGTGGCATGTTTTTTTTTTCTGTGTCGTAGTTGAAGAGACGAGTTGTTCGTATAAAAAGACGAGCTGACCGCTGGCTCATCAGTTCGGTTCTTCGCTCTCTCTCTCTCTCTCTCTCTCTCTCTCTCCTCTTTGTCTTTGGAGCAGAGGCGACCCATGGATTGATCTGCTTGTAAACACTACAATGACAGGCAACGACCCATTTTTTGTTTTTGTTTGCAAGTCTAACCCTAATATGTAAGAAGCCCGCCTCTTTTTGTTTTATTTTTCCTAGTTGCAAGTCGATCACAGACATGCAACTGGGTCCAACCCATTTTGGTCTCTGCTGCAAGTGTACTCCCGATATGCAACTGGGTCGGCCTCTTTATTTTCTTGTCCTACTTGCAAGTCGACCACCGACATGCAAACTCGAGCCCATCTCTTTTATTTTTCTTGTCGCAGTTGCAAGTCAACCACCGACATGCAACTAGGCCCAACATAGTTTTAGATTATGTTGCAAGTGCACCCTTGTCATGCAACTGGGCACGCCTCTCTTTTTTTTTTGTCCCAGTTGCAAGTCAACCACCGACATGCAACTAGGGTCCAACCCATTTTTTGTCCTATAGTTACACGTTGACCACTGACATGCAACTGGAGATCCGACCCTTTTTTTGTCCGCAAATTCACCCTCGACAAGCAACTAGGTGGCTCAACCAAATTTTCGCAGTTGCAAGTCCACCATTGATATGTAACTAGGCCCGATCCATTCTTTTGCCCCAGTTGCAAGTCCACCCTCGACATGCTATTGGGTTTGACTCATTTTCGTCTCAGCTGCAAGTACACACTCGACACGTAACTGGAGGACCTCACCCTTGACTCGCAACTGGGGATTTTTTTTGTAGTTTTAGTTGTCCCAGTTGCGAGTACACCATCGACTCGCAACTGAGGGGCTTGTAGTAGTTGTAGTTGCCTCAGTTGCAAGTCCACACCGACTCGCAATTGGGCTTGTAGTAGTGTAACTTCCTTAGTTGCAAGTCCATCCTCGCTCACAACTAGGGGCTTGTGGTAGTTGTAGTTGCCCTAGTTGCAATTCCACCATCGACTCGCAACTGGGGGCTTTTTTGTAATAGTAGTTGACCTAGTTGCAAGTCCACCATCGACTTGCAACTAGGGGCTTTTTTTAGTTTCAGTTGCTCTAGTTGCAAGTGCACCATCGACTTGCAAGTGGGGGCTTGTAGTAGTGTAGTTGCCCCAGTTGCAAGTCCAACCTTGACTTGCAACTGCGGGCTTTGTAGTAGTGTAGTTGCTCCAGTTGCAAGTCCAACCTCGACTCATGACTGGGGGCTTTGTAGTAGTGTAGTTGCCCCAGTTGCAAGTACAACCTCGACTCGCTACTGGGGGCTTTGTAGTAGTGTAGTTGCCCTAGTTGTAAGTCCACCCTCGACTCACAACTAGGGATTTTTGTAGTTGTAATTTTCCTAGTTGCAAGTCCACCTCGACTCGCAATTGGGGAGCTTTGTAGTCGTGTGGTTGCCCCAGTTACAAGTCCACGCTCGACTCGCAACTGGGGGCTTTGTTTTAGGTGTAGTTATCCCAGTTGCAAGTCCACCACCGACTCGCAAATGAGAAGCTTTTTGTAGTTGTAGTTTGCCCCAGTTGCAAGTCCACCCTCGCCTCATAATTGGGGGCTTTGTAGTAGTATAGTCGCCCATGTTGCAAGTTGTTGTTTCGATTTGTGTTCATCTATGCAACGTGTCCATGGAACCGTAAACCATGTATCGAAATTGCTATAACTCATATAGAAGAGTTTTAGTGATGTCTCATCTAAGATTCAGTTTATTTGATCTGTTGCTATAGATTTGAAGCAATTCTTTGATCGGGGTTGTTTTGTCCCGCGCGTCCGGCGTCGCTCGTCTGTTTTCCATTTCTATGGCCCATCGCACCGTGCGTCTTTTTTTGTTGGGCCATTTTACGTGGCCTGTTTTTTTCTGTGTTGTAGTTGAAGAGTTGCAAGCCCACCCTCGACTCGCAACTGGAGCCTATGTTTTTGTTTTTCTTCACAGTTGTAAGTCCACTCTCGACTCGCAACTAGGCACATAATTGGTTCATCCCAGTTGCAAGTCGACCCTCGTTTTTTCTTGTAGGTCGTCACTTTTTATTCTTCGCCCCAGTTGCGAGTCCACCACCGACTTGCAATTGGGCTCAAATTTTTTTTGACGCGATTACAAGTTCACATCGACCTCCGATGGTTGAGCAACCAATTTTTATCCTAGTTACAACTCCATGCCCGATACGCAACTCGGGCCCGACCCATTTTTGTCCGAGTTGCAAGTCCACCCTCAACACGCAGTTGGGCCCGACCCATTTTTATCCTAGTTGCAAGTCCCCTCTCGACATGCAACTGCATGCCCGCAACGAGATTTCAATTAGTGGTAGGAGGAGGGGTTGTCAGCCAGTTTCATCTCCACATTTAAAAAATATTCCATGGTATTTTTTCATTTTTCATTTTTTATAAAGAGTTATGGACATTTTCCAAAACTCGGATTTTCTAATTCATGTTTTAGTTTAGAAAAATAATCATGATCTTTTTTTCCAAATTCATGGACATTTTTAATTTTAAAATATTTTTTAACTTTTCTGTGTTTCCGTTCATTTTGTTTCTTTTTTCTTTCTTTCTATTTTCCCTTCTTTCTTTCCTTTTATCATTATCTTATTTCATTTTTATTTTCATAATTTTATTTTTTTTGTTTTTTCTTTTGATTGTCAGTTTTTTTGCTCATCGCTTACTTAAAAATGTTCATAGTGTATTTTTCAAAAGTATTCACCATGTTTTAAAATGTACATCACATATTTTTTAGATATGTTCAAAGCATTCTAAAAGATGTTCACCGTGTTTTAAAATATATTCACCGTGTTATATGAAATGTTTGTTGCATTTTAAGAAAATTTCATGATGTTTTACAAGTCTTTCATCGTGTGTTTCAAAAAAAATCACCACAATTTGAAAAATGTATATTGCATATTTATAATATGCTCAATTTTTTTACTTTATAAAAATGTTCATCATATTTTTTAAAAATTATTCACATCATCCTAAAAAAACTATTCACTTCGTTCTACAATTTATTCACCGATTTTTTTTAGATGAAAATGCTTACTCTGTCACTCAAGTGCTTGTTACCATGTCAAGTGATCTAGTATTGGACGTGTGTGTGCATTGAGAAAAGAAGTCAACGCACTAGTACGTCGCTGACACAGAATCCTGTAGCACACCGTGTCACTGTAGATGGCACTGTAGCGCTGTGAATCAGATCGCACCATGCATCAGCGACTCGGCGCAGCCTAGCAGCGCAGAAACTTGATTATACTCTAGCCTGGTTTGTGCATGCGTGCACCAACAAGGGGTCTACAGTTCGAACCTTAGCACTCGCGGCGCATTCTTTTTCTGCGGATTTTTGCATCGTGAACAAACAAAAAAACAACGAGAAAACGATAGAAAACAAACAAACAATATAATTGTGAGGCTTTTGTTTATCTGATGTAGGATGATGTCATGTTAGATGTGAGATATTATCTCACATCTAGATGTGATATAGTCAGACCCAACAAAAAAAGGGCGCGGGGGCTGGGTCGGGTTGCGTCGTACCCGGGCGACTCGGCTGGAAGGTCCATAACGGGTGGACTGCCCAGTGCGCCCGAGGCCATCGTCATTGGGGTCAGGTCGCTCGCTCTGCGCGGGCGAAGAGCGCCTCCGAGCCATCCGTTGCTCGGTGGCATGCGGCAGGAGCCTCTCGTGGGCGATCTGAGTCATCCGATCTGCCCGGACGGCTCGAACCCAGACGACCCAGCTGGGACGTCCATGGCGGGTGGATCGCCGGGTCCGCTCGAGGCCATCGTCATTGGGCGGCGCCTGTTGCTCCTCTCCCGCACACGAGACCCTGGCAGGGCCGACCTATGGCCAAAGCCGCGAGGCTGGGTCAGAACTCTCTCTATGAAACGAGGAAGTTCAACACGCGGAGCAGTGGCAAATTGATCAGAACTCTCTCTATGAAAGGAATCCAGATGGGGAGAATTTTTTTTGGGCAACTCTGACCGGAGGAGAAATATTAGCATATACCTTCCCTCGGTGATCCTTATCGAATCCAGTGGTGGCGGCGGCAGCCGCAATGGCAGGCGAAAACCGGAAGGAATTGGCTCGCCCCCGTTCCAGCCGGATCTCCTCGAGCTTCAGCACCAACATCGATGTGAATCTGGCCGATGTCGACACTGAGATCGTCATGAATTCCTAGCTTGGCGAAGAGTCCATCCAATTTCGCGGAACTTTCGTCGAACATCTTGCGGACTTCCCTGATGGTTGTCGTGCGCTGATCCTCAAGCTTGCGATTGATGTCGTCATCGAAGCCGCTCCGAAGCAGATCATAGATGCACCTCCCTTCTATTGTCAACTCCTTGATTGCCTCTCGTGGTCGGCCAAACTTGTGGCGAGTGTAGTGGCTGTGCCCCGGCAGCGCTAGGACACGGCTCTGAAAACCATATTGTTAGCATACTAGTTGAGCTACGGGATCATGGCAATGGTGGATCGAATTCGAGCTAGGGTTTACATTTCAGAGGAATTCCGCCCAACCTCCCTCACCTCTTTTATAAGATTACAAGCCGACCGAATGGCCTTTCTTCTCTGCCAAGTTCTCCTCTCTACGGCTAGCTAGTACCCATTCGCGGCCTACAAGCCGGGCTGGTGGACGAACGGCCCTCTTGGGCCGGGCCACTAGCCCATTTCCTTCGTTTGAATCCTTGTCCGCGGTTGGAGACCGGACAGCGCAATCCCGAGTTCCTCAAAAAAGATAAGAAAAAAAAAGACAGTGTAATCCTGTGGAAGGGTGGTTTTTACGAAACAACAAAGATGATACCGTGCATGTTCAGCGTCCGGCCGAACTCAACTTGGGGTGAATACGAAACAGGGGTGGAGGCTGAGGCCGGTCGTATAGTCTCGTTTGAATGCAACCGCGGTTCGCCCCTGTTTTTCTGAAAGAAAGGGAAGTGCAGAGGAAGATTTTTCTTAGCGCGAAAGCTCCACCCGTGAGCCGTGACAAACCGCACGGGCTGATAGTTTAGTGGAGCTGGCTCTCCTTCGCATTCGTTTGGTGTGTGCGTGGGGTTGGTTGGCTCGATATTTTTGGCTGTTCCTGCTCGCTAAGGGCATCTTCAATGCAAGGCGCCTATATGGGCGCTTAGAAAAATAAAACAAATCTTGTAAAATCAAAAGCCCATCTAAGTGCTGTTTGTTACAACGCTGAACGCTAATTAGGGGGCGCTAAGGAAACCGGCCGCTACACGCAGCCTTCCATCTCGTACGAGAAAATAGCACAAGCGCTCGATTCCTTTTCTGGCATCGATGCCGTACCTGGCGCCAGGATTGGATGGCCCAACTGCCCCATCGACCAGGAATTGGATCCTGGCGCCTACGCTAGCGCCCAGCGTTGTACATGCCCTAAGGGCATGGCCAACGCGGCGCTTAAACACAGGCGCTAGGGTCAAAATCCTGGCCAATTAGCGGTTGCTTTACCTAATCCTGGTGCTAAATGAGGCGTCGATGCAAAAGTGTGCTTCGGGCGCTAGGCCCTTTCTCTTCCCACGGTAAGCGGCTGGTCTGTTTAATTTGCACATGCAATTAGCATCTGCCGTTGGAAGCCAAGGCGCTTAGATGGCCTTTTGATTTTTTGATCTTTGTTTTTTTTTCTTCATTAGCGCCTATACAAGCGTCTGGCATTGTAGATGCCCTGATCCTTTGCAGCACCCTTTTACGCAGGTTTGCATACGCGCAGCCCACAGTGGATGGCGACGGCCGACGGGAGATGATTCCACCAAAAAAAAAAAAAGGTAATCTTCGTTCACAGTTCATCACCCAAAAGAAATTCCCGACCAAACCAATTCTTCGTCTCCGTGTACACGTATTTGTTGCCTTGCATTGAGAATCGATGGAACATTAAAATGGACTGATTGATTCTTGTATAAATATGTATAATACATGATGCTATTGCTACTCCTCGGTACGTACGTTTCCCCGGCCGTATAAATAAACTGCTTTTACAGATGTTGTGATTCAGTCTCGCTCAGAGAAGAAAAATCATAGAGCCAGAAGCTACACAACAAAAGTTAAAAAGGACGATCGCTACTACGATTCAGTACTTCAGGCGATTGCGACGGCTCGGGAGGCCGGCACCGGCTAAGGCGGCGTCCCCCGCGTCGGCGTCGCCGTCGTCGTTGCCGCCCTCGTCGTGTTAGACTAAGTATATAGTAGATATACGTGTTGTAACATAAACCTGTACCTGTACGTTCCCTCTTATAAGTATATGACAACCGTACCCGTCCAGGGTATCGAGCATTGTTCCAAACCCTAGTTTGCTTAACATGGTATCAGACGACGCGTTCGATCTGCGCCGTGCTTCCGCCTCCTCTGCCGCCGCCGCGTCGGCCTCCGCCGCCGCGCCGCCTCCTTCCACCCTGGCGACGGAATCGCCCTTCATGGCGTCCACCCCGCTCGCCTGGGCTCGTCCGGCTGCGTCGGGGTCTCGTCCACCAGCGCCGCCCCGATCGCCCGTGCCGCCTCCGCCGATCACGTCGGCCGCCCCGATCCCGCCTCATGATGCATCTCTGGCGCCGGGCTCCTATGGCGCCCCCGCACAGGCGCCCTACGGCGGGCCTCCTGCCCCGGTCCCGTCCCACGACGCACCGCCGGCGCCGGGCCCCTATGGCGCCCCCGTGCAGGTGCCCTACGGCGGGCCCTATCCCGCGCCGTACGTCACGCCGTCACCGGCGCCGTATGCGCCGCCCTCCGCGGTGCCCTGTGAGGCGCCGTATGCTGCGCCCTACGCTGCCCCAGCGTCGTACGCCGCGCCTCCCCTGCTGCCCTACGGCGTGTCTCCCACGGCGCCCTACGGTCATCACCAACACTACCGTGCGCCTCCGTCAACTGATGCGCTGATCTCATACAGTGCTCCTCTGTCGTACGACTCGCAGCTCTCCGCACCGGTGGCTGAACCAGGACCGTTTCACTTCGCTCATCTGGTGACGGTGAAGCTCTCTGCTGATAACTACCTCCTGTGGCGCGCTCAGGTGTTGCCGCTGATGCGTAGTCACTATCTTGAGGGGTATGTTGACGGTACGCTACCGTGTCCTCCGGCCATGGTTCCGGTGCCCTCGGTCAATGGTGGCTCCGTCATGGTGCCCAACCCTGCTCATCGTCGGTGGATCGCTCAGGATCGAGCCATTCTGGGTGCTATTCAGTCTTCGCTCACTCCCTCCGTGGCCGGCATGGTGGTCTTTGCCGCGACGTCGAGGGATGCATGGGCCACGCTTGACTCCAGCTTCTCCTCGCAGTCGCTGGCACGTTCATCTGCTATTCGTAATCAGCTGGGTGAGGTCAAGAAGCATGATCTCTCTGTCACGGCCTTTTTCAACAAGGTCAAAATTTTGGCTGATACACTGTCCTCCATTGGGAAGCCTCTCAGTGATGAGGAGTTCACCTCATTCATTCTCCATGGCCTTGATGAGGACTATGACTCTCTGGTGGAAAATATTAATGGACGTGACACACCAATGCCACCCCGTGATCTCTACGCGCGGCTCCTGAACACGGAACAGCGGCTTTCTGCTCGTCGCTCCGTCGGGGTGTATACTGAGGGCTCGTCAGCGAATGCTGCTCACCGTGGGGGACCTCGTGGTGCCAAGCACCCTCCGTCGCCATCCCCGACCCACCAGCCCCGCCAGTCCGCTCCCGCCCCCCCCGACGGCTGGGCGCAAGCGGCTCCACTGCCAGGCGTGTGGTGGTGGGGTTGAGTGTCAGCTCTGCGGCATCGAGGGGCACTTGGCGTCTCGCTGTCATCTTCGCTTCAAACGTGACTTCCTTGGCATTGGGAACAATGGAAAGGGCAATGAGAAACAAGCTGCTCTCGCAACACAGGAGCCTGGGTTTACTCCTTCTTATCCTGTGGATCCTGCCTGGTACATGGACACAGGCGCCACGGACCATCTGACGAACCAGCTCGACAAGTTGGCCACTCGCCAGCCCTACACTGGTCATGATCACGTCCGCACTGCCAATGGATCAGGTATGCTCATCTCACATGTTGGCCAGGCATCTCTTCTTTCACGTACCACTAAAACCTTGCGTCTCCTTGATATTCTTCATGTTCCTTCAGTCACACGTAGTTTGCTCTCGGTTCCTAAATTAACTCGTGACAACAATGTGTTTGTTGAGTTTCACCCTTTCCATTTTTTTGTTAAGGACCGGGACACGAGGGACGTTCTTCTTAGTGGTCGAGCTCGCCATGGCCTATATGCTCTTGATGTGCCACCTGTTTCTGAAGTTTTCAGCGGTGTTCGGGTGTCGTCGTCGCAGTGGCATTCTCGCCTCGGCCATCCTGCCACTCCCATTGTGCGCCATGTGCTTCATCGCCATAGTCTTCCTGTTGAGTCGAGCAATAAGGAGTTTCTAGTGTGTGATGCCTGTCAACAAGGCAAGAGTCATCAGTTACCTTTCTCTGTATCGAGTCGTGTTGTCAAGGCTCCTCTTGAACTTGTGTTTTCGGATGTGTGGGGCTATGCCCAAACTTCTGTTAGTGGTCACAACTACTATGTCAGTTTCATTGATGCTTTCAGTCGCTTTACTTGGATTTATCTTATTAAGCGCAAATCTGATGTGTTCCATGTCTTTATGCAATTTCAAGCACATGTTGAGCGGTTGCTTAAGCACAAAATTGTCCATGTTCAGTCTGATTGGGGGGGTGAGTATCGCAATCTTAATACCTTCTTTCAGAAGCTTGGCATCTCACATCATGTGTCTTGTCCTCATACACATCAGCAGAACGGTGCAGCTGAGCGCAAGCACCGTCACATAGTTGAAACTGGCTTAACACTACTTGCACATGCCTCTGTCCCTTTTCGGTTCTGGAGTGATGCATTTGTTACTGCTTGTTTTTTGATAAACAGGCTTCCCACACGACTTCTTCACATGAAATCTCCTCTAGAAGTATTACTTCATGAAACTCCAGATTACTCCCTTCTCAAAGTGTTCGGTTGTGCATGTTGGCCACATCTTCGTCCATACAATAAGCATAAACTCGAGTATCGATCTAAAAAATGTGTGTTTCTTGGGTACAGTCCTCTTCACAAAGGTTACAAGTGTCTCCACATTCCGACAAATCGTGTTTACATATCCCGTGATGTTGTGTTTGATGAGACTGTTTTCCCATTTTCCACGCTCACACCACCCACCGATACTACCACTACCGAGCTGCACTCCTTTCCAGTTTTGCCTGATCAATTTGTAGATGCTGCATACTCTCCTCTGTTGTTTCCTAACCATGGTGCAGGAACTGGACGAGGCGCTCGACTTGAGCTTCTTGACGATGACGTGGTCTCGGCTGCGCCAGCTGCTGCTGCTACGCCGGATGCCCCCAACGTCGATCGGATGTGCATGCCCCATGCACGTGGATCAGATGGGTCGGCGGCCTCGCCTAGCCCGGCTGACTGTGCGGTGCTGTCGCCCGGGCCGGCGGCCTCCCCGGTCTCCGCTTCGCGTGGGCCGTCTTCGGCTGGCCCGTCTCCGCCGGCCACCCCGGGCCCAGCGTCGGTCTTGCCCTCGCCACTGGCAGAGCCCGTGGACTCGCCCGCCGGCGTGTCTTCCTCGCCGCTACCAGACGTTGGCTTCCTGCAGTGGCGGCTTCTCCGACACCTCCGCCTGTCGTACTGCGCCCTCATACGCGCAGCAAGAGTGGCATCTTCAAGCCTTTTAAGCGCACTGATGGCACCGTCGCATGGCTTGCGGCTTGTGTTGCTCATGCTGAGGCCGACCCTACGGCTGAACCGCGACATTTTCAGGCAGCGCTTGGCATTCCACACTGGCGCGCTGCTATGGAACAGGAGATCCATGCTCTTCAGAAAAATAATACTTGGCGCCTGGTTCCACCTCCATCTGGTGTCAATATCATTGACTCTAAATGGGTGTTCAAGGTGAAGAAACATGCTGACGGCTCCATTGAGAGGTACAAGGCATGCTTGGTTGCCAAAGGGTTCAAACAAAGGTATGGCCTTGATTAGGAAGACACGTTCAGTCCTGTTATTAAACCTACGACTATCTGTGTTCTTCTTTCATTGGCTGTTACTCGAGGATGGTCGCTTCGTCAGCTTGATGTTCAGAATGCCTTTCTCCATGGAGTTTTGGAAGAAGAGGTATATATGCGTCAGCCACCAAGTTTTGTTGACCCTGCTCAGCCGCATCATCTGTGTCGTCTCGTCAAGGCCCTCTATGGTCTGAAGCAGGCTCCTCGTGCGTGGCATGCACGCATTGGCGTTGCTCTTCGTGCGCATGGGTTTGTGCCGTCTACAGCAGACACATCTCTGTTCATTCTTCAGCGACCTGAGGTGACTATGTACATTCTGGTCTATGTTGATGACATCATACTTGTCAGTTCGTCGGTCACTGCTGCAGATCGGCTCGTGTCTTCTCTGGGTGCTGATTTTGCTGTTAAGGATCTTGGGAGACTACACTATTTTCTGGGTTTGGAGGTTCTTCATTCTGACAGTGGCTTGACTCTCACTCAGCAGAAGTACTCTCAGGATCTGTTACGTCGTGCGGGTATGTTGTAGTGCAAGACTGCTATGACTCCTATGTCTGCCACAGACAAACTGTCAGCTCTTGATGGAGACTTGCTCTCCTCTGAGGATGCCACTGAGTACCGCGGCATTGTTGGTGGACTGCAGTACTTGCTCATTACTCGACCAGACATATCGTTTGCAGTTAACCGTGTGTGTCAGTACCTTCATGCACCACGTGATCCTCATTGGTCGGCTGTTAAGCGCATTTTACGCTATGTTCGTCACACTGGTTCATATGGTCTACATCTGCAACCTGCGCCTTCTGGTGTGATCTCAGCCTTTTCTGATGCTGATTGGGTTGGTAGTCCTGATGATCGGCGATCCACGGGGGGACATGCTGTGTTCTTTGGTCCTAACTTGATCGCCTGGCAAGCTCGCAAGCAAGCTACAGTGTCTCGGAGTAGTACTGAAGCTGAGTACAAAGCAGTTGCTAATGCCACAGCTGAGATCATATGGGTGCAGTCATTGCTTCGAGAGTTGAAAGTCTCTCAAGCTCAGCCGCCTGTCCTTTGGTGTGATAACATCGGTGCTACATATCTTTCATCCAATCCGGTATTTCATGCCCGAACGAAACACATCGAAGTTGATTATCACTTTGTGAGGGAACGTGTTGCACAGAAGCTTCTTCAGATCAAGTTTGTTTCTTCTAAGGATCAGCTTGCTGATATTTTCACTAAACCCTTGCCCTTACCTTCTTTTGAAGGATGCCGACGCAATCTTAACCTTCTGAGTGTTTCAGGACATAGTTAAGATTGAGGGAGGGTGTTAGACTAAGTATATAGTAGATATACGTGTTGTAACATAAACCTGTACATGTACGTTTCCTCTTATAAATATATGACAGCCGTACCCGTCCAGGGTATCGAGCATTGTTCCAAACCCTAGTTTGCTTAACACGTCGAAGTTGAGCGCGTAGTTGAGCGGGTCGTACCTGAAGTCCCCCGCGGCCGCCACGCGCCTCCTCCACCTGGTCCTGCCGCCGCTTTGCGGCCTCTCCCCGCCGCTGCCCGGCGAGCCGAAGCAGCCGCAGACGGTGGTCCGCAGCTTGTGGTGCAGCGACGGTGGCGAGTACGGCGACGAGGACTCCAACGCGTCCATGGTGCCTGCCTGCCTTGGCAGTGTGCTTGAGCTTGTAGGAGCTGGAGATGTGGAGAGAAGAGATCTCCTGTGTGAGTGAGGACTGAGGAGGTGGGGATTGGCAATGGGTGGATGGAGAGCGAAGGTCGGGGAAGGCGGGACTAAATAGGGAGAAGGGAAAAGGACGGATAAGGACAGGGCGCGGCGACGGCGAGAAGGGCGAGAGACGCGGACGCGGGGAAGCAAAAGCTGCTATCGCCGTAGCGCACGCGTGCTGTTTTTTTTTAGGGAAAGCTTTATTGCAATTCAAAGTGCTGTTTTTTTTAGGGAAAGCTTTATTGCAATTCAAACAAAGATACATCGTTCATTACAGCCAGGATAAGCGCACGCGTGCTGTTAGACAGACGTGAGGGTGGTTCCGGGATTTCGCAGGTCTCGGGGCTCCGGAGCCGTTGGGATGGGAGGGAGGTGGATGATGGCAACGGTCGGTCCTCGTGCAAGCTGTCCCGCGCACACCAGGATGCTGACCAGTAGTAACGGTAACAGTGGTCGCTTAGCTGGCAGCTGAAGCTCATAGCCTCAGCCTCAGCCCTCCGTTCAGCACACCACTTGTACTGCCAGCACCACACTCATTCTTTTTTGTTGCGGGGAGCACCACACTTATTACTACAAGCTTGTCTTTTGTTAACCATCACTGGCGGCCGTTGTCCCCTCGTCAGTCCTACGTATACCTCAGCTCAACTCTTCCGTCCGAGGTGAGCAGCACGATGACGCCGCGTCAAACACCAGCTGACACGTTTTCCTCTTCATTCCTAGATCAAACAACGGATGCCATAGCTCCATTAACTTACGTTCTCATCGTACAGGAAAAAAAAGGGATAAAAAGCATACGGCCGAAAGAAAGGGCCTCCGTGTTTTTTGTATGGGAAACGACTGGAATCGGCCGACCGGCTGAAGCTTGCGCCGGTCGCCGCGCGTCCTTCAATCCTTCTGCGATCCAGCGTCCTAGTTGTGCCACGTCGCCCCTAGTGGCCCTCGCAAACCGCCTGTTTCCCCTTATCTCCACCAGAATCGTTCTAATCCACGCAACCTTTCTCTCTCTGCTTCGGCTTCCCCCGATAAATCCCCTCCTTTTTCTCTCTCTCACGCCATTCTTCTCCCCCACCGAGCATCGGAAACCAACCCCATGCTCTTGCAAAGCGATGACCTCCCCTTGACTTCTCTCTCATCAAGCGTTTGCGGCGTCTGGGTGCTGCAAGGGACGCCCGCACCGGCCGCGTGCTGCTGCTATGGCGGGGGTCGGGGGTCTATCCCATGCTGTGATGGCGGGGGGTGGGCGCCTCGTCCTCTTCCTTGTTGGCGTTGTCTCGGGAGGGCCAACGGCTGCTTCAAAAATCATGGCGAGGGATCACATGTTGGAACCGGCCAGCGGCGATGCTGCTACCGCGGTCACCGCACGCTGGAACCGGCCGGTGGCGACACTGCGACTCCGGAGCCGCAGCTGGAACCGCGTTTCGTCGGCGATGCTACAACCGTGTATAGCGGGAGCTGGAACCGTGTATGCTGGAAGCTGGAACCGGTGACACACGGAGCTGCATCGGTGCCTACAGGATGCTGCGACCCATCGTCGACTGTGCGACAATCATGTATGCCGAGAGCTGGAACCGGCAACGTGCGGAGTTGCATCGAGCCTACATGATGCTGCGACCGGCGATGACGATTGCTGCAACCATTCATGCCGACGCCGCGACCGCGACGGCGATTTGCGGCAACCGTCGTCGATTTTTGCTACGACCGATGTGGAAGATTGCTACAACCATTCATGACAACTCCGCAACAAGCGACGGTGGCGATGACGATTTTTGCTGCAACCGTCGTCGGTGTTTGCTACTACCGGCGTTGACGATTGCTACGGCGACAGGGCTCGTCATGTGTGGCGACCGGCTCGCGACACTCCGCCCGGTGCCTGTTGGAGCTGCAACCGGAGTCTGTGGAGCTACAACCGCTGGCAGGTAGAGCTGCGAGGTCGCGACGTGCCGGACAAGTGCTTCCTATGACGGCGATGGCGGTGGATCAAAGTACATCGACGGCCGTCACTTTTTGCTGCGACGACGACGGCCAGTTGTCTGCGACCGCGTGGTGTCTTCATCAGTGGCAATTGAGGGATGCGAGCGCCAATGCTGCAACGACGACCTTGGGGTGGCGCGGCGAGCCGCGGTGCTGCAAGCGGCCGACGACGGGGACGTGCGCCGTCGTTGCTACGACGGGCGAGCACTGAGGTGCTGCGAGCTGGAGGGCGCGAGGTGATTTAGTCGGGAAGAGGAGCTTCGCTCGGGGAGGATCAATGCAGATCGGGAAAGGATCGAGGCGTGGATCCACGTTTGCCTTTTAATTCCCGTGACGGCGACGGCGACGGCGACTCTGCTCGAGTGAGCGCTCGGTCAAAACGTGCACCTCGCCAAAGCAGAAAAATAGCCTGCCTCCGTGCAACTACAAGCACCGTTGGTTTGGTTTCCCTGCTCTCGATGCAGCCTGCAGACGCGACAACACGCACGAGACATTCCGTGTTCCATGCGCACAATGCAGCTAATTTTTTTTAAATAATACATTTTTTTTTATAAATTACAGAAATAATATACAAATTTGAAAATTTTCAAAAATATGACCCAGTCGGCTGGGGCTAAGCCGACTGGGTCCAGTCGGCTTAGGCTAAGCTGATAGGGTCCAGTCGGCTTAGCCTAAGCCGACTGGATGCTAATCCCTGCTGTTGAGGTGGATTAGGCACTAATCGGCTTAGCCTAAGCCGATTGGATCCAGTCGGCTTAGCCTAAGCCGACAGGTCCCGCTGCTACAGTAAAATCGAAAAAAAAAATAGAAAAAAAGTCAAAAAAATCTGAATTTTTTTTGTGTGAAACATTAATGTTTTCCCCACATGCCTGCAAAATTTCATCACCAGATGACATTCGTGGAAAACGTGGCAAAAACAAACATTGTAGAACCCCACGAAATTGAACTGCAAATCACCGCACACATAAACTTATTAGATAAATAAATGTAATGCTCCTTGGATATTCATTCAAACTTTAAATTTGTCTGCTAATATACATGGTTACATGGCTTAGAAGAAAATATTGGTATGCAGTTGGAAAAAAAAATCCCTACTAGTTTGCCAAACAATAACGAATTTGTTAATTACCATCTAGATGAGAACTAAGAAAGTCTCATCTAACTTCTACATAATTTAATTAATCAAAGAAAAAAAAGAAAAACCCTGCACAAATCTTCATGTAAAATCAAATGATGTAGGAGTTAAATGTGACTTGGTCATTTCTCACACCAAAATATATCAGTGAGGGCCTACGGTGAAATTCCTGGCAGTAACAGTGAATTTTTTTTGGTGGGGTTTGGTTTGGAGGGGTGGTTGGGGGTGGTTAGTAATCCAATCTCCAGTAAGTTTAGCATTTTACCACCTCCGTCCGGGTTTACTAGTCCACTCATATTTTAGGTCATATTTTAGCCGTGACTTAAAAAATAAATTATAAGTTATACGTAGCAAAAATATTATCATTGAAAACTACATTCAAATACGAATTCAACAATATAATTTAGAGAGAGAGAGAGAGAGAGAGAGGATCACACATGTCGTTCTGGGTCGTCCATGTACATAAACTTACCTCATGCAGTCATTATCCTTTCATACATGGTTCCATACCTTTATATATGGACGTCGTCAATTTGTTGGTCTTTACTTATTTACTTGATTATAGTTATTATAAACACGCCACATGTTTGTACATAGTAAATTTATTTTGTGACTCAAATTAAATCAAGTTCAGCTAAACTGAAGTCGATCATCAGCTTGGCGTCGTGCACATGTACACATATTCGTCTCAATTTGTGTTATGCTCCCATTTCAAGTTGATAGTGCATGAGTTAGTTAGGATCAAGATGGTTAATATATGTGAATACGTACATCTGATGATGTTCCATACGATGCCGAGCAGGCCTCCGTTGAGGGCGAAGAAGTTGAGGAGGAGCTCGACGATGGCACCGATTATCTTTGCCGGGTAGTAGGCAGCAGCGAGGGCCTTCTGGATGATCTCGGTGAGCGTGATGAAGATGTCGCCCGGCGTGATGCCGACATCACGGGTCGTCTGGTCGCCGGATGATCAGCTTCTAGTACGTCCGATATGTCTATGTCTGAATCCAACTGGGATAGTGACCATGATGATGGGCATAACGCAGTTCTGCTCCCGAGCTCACATGCTCCCGCTGCTACAGTAAAAACGAAAAAAACAGCAAAAAAAATTCGAAAAATTCTGAATTTTTTTTGTGAGAAAAATTGATGTTTTCCCCACATGCCTGCAAAATTTCATCACCGGATGACATTCGTGAAAAATGTGGCAAAAAAAAACAAAATCGATGCTCCAAAAAGTAGCATCGATTTTGTTTTTTTTGCCACGTTTTCCACGAATGTCATCTGGTGATGAAATTTTGCAGGCATGTGGGGAAAACATCAATGTTTCACACAAAAAAAAATTCAGATTTTTTTGACTTTTTTTCTATTTTTTTTTTCGATTTTACTGTAGCAGCAGGACCTGTCGGCTTAGGCTAAGCCGACTGGATCCAATCGGCTTAGGCTAAGCCGATTAGTGCCTAATCCACCTCAACAGCAGGGATTAGCATCCAGTCGGCTTAGGCTAAGCCGACTGGACCCTATCAGCTTAGCCTAAGCCGACTGGATCCAGTCGGCTTAGCCCCAGCCGACTGGGTCATATTTTTGAAAATTTTCAAATTTGTATATTATTTCTGTAATTTATAAAAAAAAAATGTATTATTTAAAAAAAATTAGCCACAATGCACATCTCATAATACAGTACTAGTACACAGTAGGACAGCGCTACATTCAGCATAGCCTCAGGCATCAGGACGTGAAGGTTTTCTGCACGCGCGGTGGCGCTATCCATTCATTTTCCAGCAGATGATCTGAGCTGATCTGATCAGTCCACCACTGATAGTGCTATGCCCATTTAATCAATCCCTCCACGCTCTAGTAAAGCCGGAGCAAATTTTTACGTAATAAGCTATATACTATTACCTCCGTCCCAAATTACTTGTATTAGATTTATGTAAATACGGATGTATCTAACACATGTCTAAATATATCCGTATCTAGACAAATCTAAAACAAATAATTCGGGACTGAGGGAGTATTAAGCTCGGGCTCAGCCATGCCTTGTTTTTCAGACTCGTGAGTGCTACTAGTGGTATGCCCGGTTGCCCCATGATCTATCTATCTATCGGCTTCGGCGGCTGGGGTAAGGATCGATTCGTCACACCATCAACAAAGCCTACTACTACTTGACAGATAATCTACTACTCCCCCCGATCCAAATTAATTGACGCACACTTAGTACGACTTTAAGGTAATATCATCCGGAGTCATAAAACTTGCGTCGCATGTTCAGTTTGGTGCCAAAACTTTAAAAATACGATTTTGTGGTCATCTAACTTGACTCAAGTGTGCAGATACGGTCATAACTTGACTCAAGCGTGCAGATACGGTCACAGTACACATATGCAGGCGCAGTGGCGGAGCTAGGAGAGAATCCAAGGGGGGGGGGGGGGGGGGGGAGGAGAAAATACACATGTTTGAGGGGGCCAAATGAATGAAATCTTCTTAATCTATGCCTTTCTTTTTATTTTCCTTCACTAAATATCGAAGGGCTGGGGGGCAACGCCCCCCTCAGCAGTGCATGTAGCTCCGCCACTGTGCAGGCGTATCCATGTGTATGGCCCCACCTATCAGTGAGTGGTGGCACCGGGCGCGACGTAGTTTTACAGAAAACACCCTCATATTTTTTTAGTTGCAAAAAACATCAACCACTGCGACGCATATTTGCACAAAACCCCCTCACTTTTTTATTTACAGAAAACACGACCACGGTACTGCCAATTGCCAACAAAAAAAGGTCCGCCGGTACTCAAACCCGCAACCAACAGTCTTAACAAGGGACGGTCACGCCACTACACGATCCAGGTTCGTTTGTCTAATACCGATAACAAACTTATATGTACTCAAAGGGAACGCATGTGGAGCTTAAATGGGTTGCATATACTCCGGCCCATTTTGCACGCGCTATTTTTTAAGATATTTGTAAAACGTAAGTAATAAACTTATGTTCAAATATTTGTGTGTTAAATATATTATACATACATACGATGATTAGTAAATAAAAACATTTAAATATAAGCCTATGTATTATATATGAAATATTTAGTAAAACATAAGTAATAAATACATTTAAGATATTTGTAACACATAAGTAATAAAACTATGTTCAAATATTTGCGTGTTAAAAATACTATACATACAAACCATGATTAGTAAATAAAAACATTTAAATATAAAGCTGTGTATTATATAAAATATATTTAGTTAATACAAACATTGAAAATGTTTATTAAATAAATATGTTTAATGAATCCAAAAAATATACACTTGCGGCTTATATTTAAATTATACAAAATAATGAATACAAACATTAACTAAATATTTATGAATATTCACTTGTGTATAATTTTTCCTCATGACTTATATTCAAAACAGTTATATAAATTAAATATTAGCCAAGATTTAATGTCCATATTAACAGTTTAAATTTTAAATTATGAATATTTTTAATTATATAAACATTGAACTATACAAATGTGCATATAATTATTAAAATGTTTGTATAATTAAAATAATATTTTTGAATTATAATTTTGAAAACCAAATATGTACTACACACATTTATATAACACACTGGTTTATATAATACTCAGGTTTATAAAATATTTTCTAACTAATTTTATCTTAAAAAACATGTGCAAAAATATGTAATACACACATTTATATAACACACAGGTTTTACAAACATCTTAAAAAAATAGCAGATGTGTCTCTTTGAGTACATATAATTTCGTTATCGAAATTAGACGTACTGACCTTTAGGTTGCAGCGGCTAGAGCGTTTGGTGTAAATAAAAAATTAGCGACATGTCAGTAGTTGACTTTTCTGGAAATAAAAAAATTTGAGGTTGTTTTCTGTAAAAATATGTTGTGCCCAGCTGCATCACTCACTGACAGGTGGGTCCATACACATGGATACACTCGCATACGCGTATTATGACCGTATCTGCATGCTTGAGTCAAGTTAGATGACCACAAAACCGTATTTTCAAAGTTCTAGCACCAAACCGAACATACAACGCAAGTTTTATGACTCCGGGTGATATTACCTCTACAACTTTAGTACAAAGTTGTACTAAATGTGCGTCAATTAATATAGATCGGAGGGAGTACAAATAAATCAACGAGCGGTCCACGGCAAAACCACACACGAGAGGAATGGTATCAATCAATCCATCCATCGACCTCACATGCTAAATCTTTCTTTAATTCCTACTTGGTGCATATCTAATCGCGCACATTAGTTAACTTAGACTTTCTCTTCTCCTAAAAAAAAAAACTTACGCTTTCTCCGTGCCTCACCAACGGGCCACGTTAACACCATTCACTGATGTATAATAATCCTGCATACTGGCAGACAGAACAGGAATAAGCAGGCCCTAGCGGAGCCCTGTCACACAAGTGTCAACAATCCTCTCACTGTCATAGCCAAAACAAGCTTCTGAAAATTGCTAATATATCATGACCCCCCCCCCCCCCCCCCCCCCCCCTTTATTTTTTGCCTCGTATCATTTCGTCTTTGTAAAGCCCGTGAGGGGACGAGGGGAAGAGAGGTAGCTGGGGCGAGACAGCCGGCACCGGCGTAGGAAGTTAGTCTCCACACCCAATTTCATCTATTTTTTTGTCAGCAAGTGGTGCCGCTGTTGTCTTAATTTCGTGCACGGGAGCTCCATGGTTGGAGGGAGTTGAGATCTGTGGGTTCATCAGTGTTTAACTTCACTTCACCTGGATAGAGAGAGGGATGGTATGGCTGATTGCGTTCTCTTGTGTGTGGAGGAGAGAGCATCGGGTGAGTAATAGACAGGGGGCTTTTTCCAACCGATTTGCTCGTAGGGTTTTCAAAAGAAAAAATCTAGCGTCAGTTGTCATTTGCACACCTGCGTCTTGTTAATTGTCGGTGTGGTTACGTTTGCCATTGTCTACGAACACCTCTGGCCCTCGGTCTTCAGTAATTTCTTGCTGCTACCAGTTTGCAGTTAATTCTTGTCTCTTTTTGCGAGAGTTTTCAGTTAATTTCTGACACCCGTTTCTGACACAAATCTTTGGCATCCATTCTTTTTAGGAACCTTGCATTTTTACATCGTTGATCTCTGGTCTATCCTTCATTCCAGAATCTCCAAGATGGCTGGTGTGTATATGCTCAAGTTCAGCATGTGAAGTAGCCCATCACTCTGAGTGAAATCTGTATATGACATGTCTGTCTCCCGGCAAAGATGAACTTGATAGATGATTTCGAGACTCCTCTGCAAGTTTTGAGGGGATTCGAGACTGACACTAAATGGAAGCACTTTCACTCATTTTTCCCCCTTATTGACATGGAAATCCTTGTGGACTATTTTTCAGTCTGGTATATTTTTGTTTAGGTCATTCTTGAAGTAACATCATCAAGTTTAGTATTGAACTTTTGATTGACGCTGTGCAGAGAGCAGTAGCATCAGCAAACAAAAAGTCCACAGTCCATTTTCAAGAGCTAAATCAACAGAAGTATAGAACTCCACTAATAGTAATTTCTGTATCCACTTTCATCTTTTTGGTCAATTCTGTGCCAGAATCACTACATTTTGTAATTTGTAAACAATAATCATGCTACAGGAGGGCAGTTAGGAACTGGCATTCTAGTACTTCAAAATCTCGGCATACTGTATATATGCAAGTAAAAACTTCAGAGCTGCAGGTGAGTTATTTTTTGTTTCAAGTGTTTTTTATTGTTTAGGCATATTAAGTTCTAGGCGTGTCGTTCTCATTCCTATTATCTATTTCACTCTCTTCTCTTTGTATATATTCATGAATCTTTTGTATGTCTGTTCATCGCCCAAGTCTATATCATCAGTTCGGTATATACATCTTTTTCATGTCAGTTTAAAAGTGATACTAACTTCTCTCTTTCTTCGGTCCCTTAGTGTTGTTCAGTCACTAATCTCTGTCCTCAGTCTCTTTAGTCTCTCTTTCTTTAGTTTTTGCTCTCTCTTCAATGTTTACTCTGTTTCTTCATTTTTCTTTCATCAGTCACCTTTTTTATGTCTTCTCATTTTTAGTTATCTTGTCATCAGTCTCTCATTTGATGTCTTTCATTATTTATTTTTGTCCCTCAATCTTCAGTCTACTTCTCTTCTTCAGTACGTCTTTTCCCTATGTCATTCTCAGTAACTGTTTAGTCTTAGCTATTGCGGTTATTATGAAGAGATAAGGGTTGCGTGTTCAGTTTTCATTCAGTCAGTCCGCTCATTCTATTTTTTTCCATTGTAATTCTTCATTTTAATTCATTTTCTTTATTGTTTTTCTCATTATTCAGTCTTTTTTAAACCTTTCTTTATTATCTATTCTTCTATCTCTCTTTCTTGACTGAAGAGATAAATGACCAGAACAAGACTTTATTCAGTGTTGGGACTTTTCCTCATTTCCTCCAGTCTAGGGACCTTTATTCATTTGTTTTCTTTCATTATTATTTTTTGTCCCTCAATCTTCAGTCTCATTTTCTTCTCCTGTACATCTTTTTCCTATGTCATTCTCAGCATTTGTTTAGTCTTAGCTATTCTGGTTATTACTCAGAGACAAGGGGTGTGTGTTCAATCTTTCATTCAGTCAGTTCGATATAAGGCTCTAATAAGTTTGATCATTCTTCAGTTTGTGAGCTACAATCATTTTTTTCTTCAGTTTGAGTAAAACTAACCAATTACAACCTTACTTCAGTGAATGTTTAGTCATAGTTAGTTCTCCACCATGTTCTGGTTTTCATTCCTTTTTACTTCAGTTTTTCTATGACCTAGCTAAACTATCAGGTTTTGATTTATTTAGTGTGTTGTTCAATCCTTCATTTTTTTTTTGCTTTCTTCTATAAGGCTTATGCATTCTTTAGTGTGCCGTTCCAGCTCGTCATTTTTCTTCTTTCTTCAGTCATCATTTTTGTGAATTTTCGGTGTTCATTTAGTATGCATTGCTCAGTCCTAACACCATCGAAGCCTACACCCTACAGGTTTTATTATAAGTTAGTTCTTGTTCAATGTTCAGACCTATAGTATTTTATTCTTCAATTTCATTATATTTACTGCTTTATTTTTTATTTTTTCCTAGGAAAGAGGTCTTTCAGTCTTTCATTGATGATATTTTTATTTTATTTCTCTGACATTCTTTCTGTGTATCTATCTTTCAGGTCTTTCCTAACAAGTATCTAACTGAGCTTGCTCATCTATTTACCTTAGGATCCAGTTTATCAGTCTAGATAGTTAAACTTATCTATCGGTGCATAGACTTTCAGTTATATAATATCAAGGCAAAGAATAGTAGTAGCTGACATTGACTATACATGTCCATTTTTTAATTTTTTTTCTTGACAGATGCCATGCTCAGTCTGCTACGGCTATGAAGACTCTAATAAGGATGTCAAGAATCAGTCCCTCTTCGCATCTCTATCAAATCACGTCAAAACATCATTGGTACATGTTGCAGCCGTAATGCGCCGTGCAGCAGGTTCCTCAATCTTTTGGCCCTGTTAGTCTTTCATTAATTATTAATATTTCATCAGCCTTTGTTCCCCAGTCTGCAAAATTGCACAACTCTTTGTAGGACGACAATCCTTTATATGTAGTAGTACTTATCATCTAGCATTATCTCGCAGCCGAGATTGAGTATGCATGTTCAGTCCTTCAGTTAGTTTTCATTCTAGGAATTGTTCAGTTGTCAACATTTGATGATGGATATCGATAGACCCTGCCCCATAGGGAGAGGCTGGGGGAATCAGAAAAGACTTCTCTCTGTCCAGAATTCTACGTATTTTTATTTCATGTAAGTGACTAAGTTTATACTTGTTATTCCTTGATTCAAATTTAAACAAGAAAATATTGTATTTCCAGAGGAGTTATAAATTACATCCTTGTGTTCATATAGCATTATTCAGATTTCATCTTTTTCTTCAGTTTAAGGCTGTTTTAGATGAACTTGGTTTTAGCTACTTTCTAATTTCAGGTGCTTCAAGAAAGACATGCAAAAAATTGTGTCAAGGGCTGAGGTCGAGATCGGGCTGTTCGTGCTTGCAACCTTCCATTAAAACGAATGCCATTTTGTTATTATCTCATATTGTGTCATCCGCTAGCAATTGTTTTAGGGAAGTTGTTGTTCGTAGCACACTGAAATCTGTCTTGCATATTTTCCTTTTGTTGAGCCTGCTTTTTTGTGTTATTTCTTTTGCATCACACCTTGGAATGAAGAACCTTGCTGGAGCTTTCCCCAGCAACCTTCTTGTTACTTTAGGCGTTCTACAACCTAGTCTACTTTTATTGGAGGTAAACAGCCTAGTGTACTTGAAATACGAAACAAAGAAAAAACTGGACAGCCCAAATTTGTTTGTTTTAGTTTCGCAATGCCCAAACCCATTAAGGTATATGGGGCCGATAGGGGGGGGGGGGGGGGGGGGGGGGGGACTAGTGGACCTCGGCGTTGGAAAATACAAAGCGTTTTCACTGCCAAAACGAAGATTTCAAGGTCAACGCCACAAACCATGGCGTCGAGCTATTAGAGGTCAACACTACAGTCCATGGCGCTGAGCTCATGATGGGGGTCAATGCAATGGACTATGTTGTTGAGTTCTAACAGCTCCATGACGTTGACCCTGAAACCTTCGTTTTGATCGCGAGAACGCTAAATCTTTTCCAACGTCGAGGTACGTGGCGCAGGAAAGTCCAACGCCGGAGAGGTTGGAGTTCAGCAAAAGGGGCGTCACCTCCCACCCCACCCCTAGGTTTCTTCCTGGCCCACGCCTCGCAGTCAGCCGCATCATCGCTGGCTCATCATGCATGCCCTGTCTTCGCCGTGGCAGGCCGGAGCGTCGTCGGCTCCGGCTTGATCTTCCCAATCACCGCCGTTCTGCTTCTCCTTGTTTTCTTTTCCACCCTGTGTCGCAGTCCTTGTTACCGTAGTTGTCGTGGCGGCGTACAAAGGGCACGCAGGAGGCACTCGTTGCTGGAGTTATTGCTGGCTCTGGTTGCTGGCGTGGATACGGGAGACATAAGGCGGAGGCGGCAATTTTTGTGGAGATGGGAGAAGATAAGAAGACATTACTGGAAAGTTCATGGCGAGGCCCTATTTGTCGGCTGCAGCAATTTTTTGGCATGTGAACCGGCCGCGCGACACAGAGATTAATGCTTATATTTGGCATGCATTGGCATGGGAGACTCCGAAAGAGGCAGGTGAAATGTTCAAACTATTATCAAAAAGGAAGAAAAGAATCAGTGTCCCGCCTATAGGGCATCCAGCACAAGCTTATGTTAAAATTGCTTGAATTCAATTACAAGATTGAATATAAAAAAAAGAAAACAAGGTTGCAGATGCTTTGAGCAGAAGAGATTCTTGTGAGGCTGATTCGAATCAAACGGCTATATAGACCATAGCAGTTAAGCATATTTATTTTGAAACAGCATCGAAGATAAAATCATAGATGTGAACATGAACACTTTTCTGCCTCCTTGTACTTATTAAAAAAAGGCAACAAGATGAGCCGTGCTTGAATGACGCACTTTCGTGAGGTGGGTGAAACACTCAAAGGTAAACTGGATCTATCGATCCTTCTACACCTTGACCACAAAATATTCCTCGAAAATAATTGTTGATTTCATAAGGCCTAATGTAATAGTGGATGCATAAGCTATGCGAAAGATCTTTTCTCTTGTCTGATTATCTGAAAATGGCAATTTGAACAAACAAACAAGACAAGACAAGACAACGAATCGCAATTATGTACCTGTGCTTCTCCACAAGCACAATATAAATAAGGCGCGTGCTAGGCGCCCGTCGGCTGTAGGGTAGAAAACTACAGCCGCTTTCCAGCCGTTTGATACGAGTAAGGCCAACCGTCTGATGTGGCTGCATCTTTCTCAATTGCTCTCACGCACCGCTCGCTCCCGCTGTCAGCACACATCTCTCCTCCGTCTCGTTAGCGTCGACTCGCAGCACCGTCACCGCTGCTTCCAGGCTCGCAGCACCGACCCGCAGCACCATCGTCGATAGTCGTAGGTCCATGGTCACCGTCGCAGCTCACCTCAGCAGCTTCCGGTTGCAGCCATCACAACGTCCTATGGTCGCCATCGTCGCAACAACCACCATTGCTGTAGCCGGCTCCACGCCGACCACCGCTGCTACAAGCCCCCGTCGCACCAGCTAGCCTTGCTGCAGCCGGCTCGCCGCCGACCACTGTTGCTGCAACCCCCTTATCGCAACAGCCGGCGTTGCGGCCACCCCCTCATCGCAGTAGACGGCGTTGCTGCAGCCGGCTCGTCGCCGACCACCGCTGTTGTCACCCCCTCGTCGTAGCAGCCGGTGTTGCTGCAGCCGGCTCGCCGCTGACCACCGCTGCAACTCCGTCGTCGCAGCACTGGCGCAACCTCTCCGTACCTGCTGCTGACCTTGCAACTACGACGCCGGGCTAGCAACACCGGAGAACTTCGTAGCGTCTCTTCCAGCTGCGACTGCCCGCTCCGCAGCAGACGCGACACCGACACCCTCACCCCGCACTCCAGCGAGCTGCAGCCGTCGGCCGGCTCACAGCACCGACGGCCCTTTGCAGCACCCGCAGCCCCTTGCAGCACTGGCTCGCAGTAGCAGTTGCAGGCTCGCAGCTCCGCCGCCCCCCATGTCTCGCAGCTGCGGGCCGAGCCTCTTCTCCGGTGAGATGCGAAAGGAGAGAGAGATAGAGGAGAAGACGTGACAGACGAGAGCGATTTGATAGAAGAATGAGTGGAGAAGGGTGCTTCGGCTGGAGATAAGAGGATAAGCAGTAGATGGGCCCCACTGGACACGCGTCCCACGCGCTGGGCGGCTGTTGCTTTCCAGTTTACAGCCGGCTGGATTAGATCAGTTTCCCTTTAATATTATTAGGTATAGATATATATATATAGATATTTTTTTTTTTACTATTACTAGCACATATGCCCGTGCGTTGCAACGGAAGGTGCACGCTGAGGTCTAGAAGAAATGCATAGCATTCACATATTAATCAGAAACGAGCCTTAACACCGTGGTAACGAACACTTGGTTCTCTCAAATCCTAAAATCTACACTTAGTTAGTTTTATAGCTTTGCACATCCAACTTCCAGCAACACCGATTGACCTCGCAACGACACGCGTCCGGCTAACAATAACGTTGGTCATCCTTGCAGTGTTCACGTGGTCGGCTTTGCACGCTCGTCCATCAGCACCGTCGACCGTCCTTGCAGCGTCTGTGTAGTTGGCTTTGTAACACGGTGGTTTGACTTTCCAGTAAAAAGAACAGCGACGACGGGTGTTGAAGCGTCGCGTTCCGCTTGCAACAGTATTGCTCGGGCTTGCAGTGTCGCGTGTAATGAAAAATGCATGTAGATCAAGCAGGCATTTTTATGAAAAATTAAGGCATGTAGCAGCAGCATATCCCACGAGCCAACCAATGCAAACCGGCCATGCAGCAGGCCACAATCCGAGGCATGTCATCTCCAAAGGGTCTTGTCTTTCTTACTCCATACCATGCAGCAGCCCAATCTGAGTCATGCAGGAGCCGTGCATGTCCTCTCCCCCAAGGGTCTTTCTCTCTTTTTTATTGGCATGTACTTCATCCGTCCTTTAAAGAGTGTACTTCCAACTTTGTTTGGAAAGTCAAACTTTTTTATTTTTGACCGTATTTATATAATAATACACCAACATTTATGCTATCAAATTAGTAGCATTAGGTGTTCAAAAAAAATAAAATTAGTAGCATTAGATTCATGATAAAATATATTTTCATCATATACCTATTTAGTTTTACAAACATTGATATATTTTTGCACAAACTCGATCAAACTTTGAAATAGTTTGACTCTCTAACAAAGTTGAAAATACACTCTTTGAAGGACGGAGGGAGTACCTCCATGCAGAGTCCACATCTTGTTTAATTAACACCAACCAGCCAAAGCCATGCATGTCGATCCCTTTATTGGATCTCTTTTTCTTATTGGCCCACACCTCACCCTCCGTCTCTTGATTCTGAGGCTGCTTCTTGATTTTCGGACAACTCATAAATGTATTTTAAGTGGTGGGATTTGACATAAAGTAGCAAGGTGGGACTAATTCAATTGATTAATAACGAGCCTCCTCATCTATCAGAAACATTAGTTCGATCCTGCACAAGCTTATATTTGTTGCTGATCCTAAAAAGCAAGTCCACGAGCAGGCCCATCAACACAGAGGTGTGGCCCAGGTTGTGACCTGAGGTGGGACGCGACCTGAAACAACAAATACGAAATGTTTTCTCGGGGCAGATTAATTATGGACTGCTACGAAACGTTTTTTTGAGGAAGATTAATTATGGCTGCGGGTTAGTTCTGAAAAAGTACAGGTATTTTTTTACAAAAGTGCGCGACGGACTAAGAATATATATATTTACCTAATCTATATATACTACTACTTTTTTTTTTTTTATTACTAATAAAAGGAGAAGCGTTTCTTACCATCGTAATTTCGTCCGTCCACCTCGCCCGTCTAGTTTCGTACGTTCTCTTGGTCCGTTTTCGTCCAACTCTTTTTTTTACGGATTTTGCCCCTGCAAATTCGAAGATATTACCCACCATGACATCCATAAGTGAGGTTTTTTCCCTTCCCGATCAATTGCTCGTACGAGCGCTGATGTGGGCTTTTTCTCTTATAGTCCCACCTCGTTCCCTTGCACATAATTAAACCAATTTAAATACGTTTGTGAGTTGAAATCAATAAGCCGCCTCGAAGCAAGGAGAGTTGCCCTGAGAATCAACAAGCCGCATCAGAAAAAGGAGGGGAACGGAACGAACAAACTCCACAAGGGGAAGGGAGCGAAGAAAAGGGAGCGAAACTAAGGAATTAACTCCAAAGTGGGAAAGAAGCAGAAGGAAAGGGAACGGAACGAGCGAAGGAATTAACTCCAAAGTGGGAAAGGAGGCAAACCTGCATTTGCTGCTTGCAGGCTAGCTTGCAGATGGGGGGACATGAGAAAGGAGCGAAGGAAAGGGAACGAAACGAGCGAAGAAAGGCTGGGCCGGCGCGGCTGGTGGCCCACGCGCGTCCGCTCGCTCGGCTCCACGCGAGCACGGGCGCGACGCAGGGGCAACGGCTTCTGCTCGATCCCGTCGAGCTGCTCGACCAAGACGGCGAGGAGGCAGCGGACGGCGGAACGGAGGCGCTAGGCGGCGGCGACGGAGCTTCCACGTCTCTGCCGTCGGGGCGGCGTGCTCGATCTGCAGAGGACGCGACGACAGAAGAAAAGAAGAACGAAGGAGAGGAAGAGAGGAAGGAGGAGAAGGCGGGTGGCGCGCAGATCAAAACGGCGGGGCGCTCGGGCGTGAGAGGAAGGGCCGGACAGGAGGTGCTTGAGCGCTGGCTGCGCTGCTCGGCTCTAGAGAAAGCTAGAGCAAGGAAGAAGCTTGCCGGTTGTTAGTATGTTGATTTTTTTTTAGAGAATAGGATGGGATAAGCTTGCCGGTTGTTACTATGTTGTTATCCTCGCTAGAACGACGAGGCGTACACGTGATACGTGTACGAGGCGGTCGGCCGTGACTACAACGAGGCGTATGGGGTCTCTTTGGCCAGCGGCGGCGGTTTACTCGAGACAACAGAGGAAAGATTTATTTTCCTGTTCGGAGTGGAGGGAGAGAAAACATAGAAAAATAAATCTGTTGCAGGGAGCTTGGAATTCGGGAACAGGACGAGATGTGTGCGTGCGGTTCTGGTCTCTCAAAGTGTGCGTCCTTTTTTTTTTTTAGAGAAAGAGCCTATCTGATGTCTACGCGAAATGCTTGTGTTTGGATCAAGTCCAAATGGTGCAAAAAGCAAGAAAGAGAATGGAATATAATCTTGCAAACCAAGCAACCAATATTCTCTAAAAAAAAAATCAACATAGTAAAAACCTGCTTGCATTCAAATATTAAAAAAATCAATATAAAAAATCCCACTTCAATGTACCACTACTCCTCCATCCGATAATAATGCGAAACTGAAGGAGGCGTCGTCGGAGTACATGAATGCGGCTTCATAATAAAAATTTAATTGCGGACGCCAAAAATCTTACCATCATCAACGAGACGACGACGTTGCGAACATTAAAAGTGGCTACATGAATGAGTCACTAGAAAAGTGCAACGATTTTTTTTCTTCCGGTGCAACGCACAGACACATTAAATTGCTGGAGGCAAAGATTAAAAG
Source organism: Elymus sibiricus (assembly GCA_039707655.1). Lineage (NCBI taxonomy): Eukaryota > Viridiplantae > Streptophyta > Magnoliopsida > Poales > Poaceae > Elymus > Elymus sibiricus. The sequence goes on from CM077676.1 coordinate 440,567,627, forward strand.
GAAAACCTTTTTTCTTTTCAAAAACACAGTACAAATGCAGACGCTCACAAGCACGTACATATATTCACCCCTATGAATACACACACACACATCCTGTCCCTATGAGCACCTTCTAGAGACTGAGCCGATGGGTCTTGACATTGATGAAGTTGCCACAAGCGTCTCGCTATCGACGGGAACGTCACCTCCCACTAAAAGAATATTCCGTCTTTATGAGACACCAAAGCATTAAACCTGGGATTAAATCCCTGGTGGGATCGAGGTACCACTGTCCTCCTAATCATCTAACCAGAGGTTGGTTCTCAGGGTTAAAGAGAAAGTAACAAATACATATAACAATTCCTACTTGTTCAGTGGCCACCCATGCATGCACCATAGTAATAGACATTAAAACATGATATGCATTTCTTCTATACCTCAACATGCGCCTCCCTGCCCGTCGTGCTGCGCTGATGGATGTTTGGTGGCCACATCAATTTTCTTCCCCGTTGCAACAAAGATTAAAAAAAAGATCCAGCACAACGGCTGGCCAAATACAAGACACAGAAAGAAACTTGTGTGTCGCCATGCTCGTGCGCTCTCCTTCGCGTTGATCGTTCGTTCACTGTGTGCGGGTGCAGCTACGTCGGCGGCGAAACTTCGGTGAGGTTTTGGATAAAGAACGACCCCTTCTGGAAGGACGCGACGCCGTTCCAGATCATCGGTAGAATTCTCTCCCGATTGGTTTTACAAATGGATGGCGTGCACTGCAATCTTTTCTTCTTCTTTTGAGCTGGATGGCACTGCAATCTGATGTAGTGGAGTGGTTCAGTCTGTAAATTGGTTTTGGCACATTCAAAATTATTAGCTAGGTAATCGTGAATTCATCTGGTTCTATACATGTTCTAGAGGTTTAGAGGTTTAGTTGCAAGGATACCATATCGTAAGATGTCACCATCTGAAGGTTAAATGTATTCAATAAATCGGGTGACCATGCGGTTGCATCGCTGTTATAGATTGGCGAATTTGGAACTTCTCTTTCAAATATTATACATGATTTTTTTTGTCATACTTGCAAAAATCTCCTCTATAATCACTATGCATCCAATGTTTATTTCTTATCGAAGATAAAACAAAATTTTGCATGCTTTTATACTGATATATTTGACATGTGAATTTTAAATTTTCTAATATTTTTAATTATAGAAAAACTAAAATATTTTGTGTTTCCCTAATTAACTAGCATGTTAAAGAAAATATAGAATCTAAATTACTATCATATGCAAATCGATGGGTTTGTTGACTATTTTTATAATAATAAAAAGGAGTAATTTTTCCCTTTGTTCCATCATTTATCGCCCTTTAAATCATTTTAGCTCTTTTTTTGTGGGGGAAATTGTTTTTTATTTGCATGTTTTATTTGGTTGTAATGACAACATGTTCAGAGTGTATTCCCGTTGCAACGCACGGGCTATTTTCCTAGTTCCCTTTAATAGTAGGTATATAGAAACGGGAGTCTGTGGTCGTGATGGTGCGTTTGGTACGTTCGCCTCCTCGCTTCTACACCATCCCCCGTTGATTTTTCCTCTGGTCCTCCCCTCTCATACGGGATTTTTCAGCCCACCGATTATTTTCCGTACGATGCCCAGCTCCTTGTTTCCCTCTTGCTTCTCCAGACCAGATCTTTCTCCCTCACCCGAACTACACCGACGCCCTCCCTCTGCGTCGACCTCAGTGCCTCCCTCTCCTTCGAGCCTCGACCTCCCCAGCGGCCTTCCCCCTGTCCGTAAATCCAGGAGAGACATGGGCATTAGGACATCGGCGACGGTGCGACCCAAGATCAGCAACTTGGCGATGAGCGTCGCGGCCCAGTATCAGCAACATGGCGATGAGTGACATGGTGGTGCGGCTGCGGACGCCTGAGGGCCACAGCTAGGCCGCCGGGCACCTCGGCTGCCATCAGATCGCCGCCTCCTGAGGTTGACGAGGAGTAGTTCCTCGCCGCCGTCCCGTGCCTCGGTGCCCAGTATGACCGTGCCTCCGAGTGCGCCCGCCTGCGGCATTCGAGAGGCAAGGAGGTCTCTGGACGATTACATTGACAAAGGTAGTATGAGATCTGCATCCCTCCTACGGACGAGCGTCTTTCCTAATCGACTCCGTCACCATCCATCTCCAAAACCATTGCATTACCCAAATTAACGCCACCACAACAAGCACATGCACAGACCGTGGATTCCGAGGCCTAGGGAATGTATCTGGTGCACCGGGGCAATTGGTGTTACCGGTGCACCGGTCCCCCGTTGTACATTCAAAAATGTTCGAAAAAATCCAGAAAAAAATTAGTGCATTGACACAACATCAATGTGTGTTGTCACAAAAATTCAAATCAAATTTCGAAACATTGCTCGAGATACAAAAATGACAAATTTGACACCAATGTGTTAATGGGCCAAAACTGAGCAATGTTTCGAATTTTGATTTGAATTTTTGTGACAACACACATTGATGTTGTGTCAATGCACTAAATTTTTTCCGGATTTTTTCAAACATTTTTGAATGTGCAACGGGGTCCGGTGCACCGGTAGCACCAATTGCCCCGGTGCACCAGATACGTTTCCCCGGGGCCTATGCCAGATACGACCTGCTCCTCCCCGTGCTCCAGGATAAGGTATCAATTCTTTGCTTGATAGTTTGAGCTGACCAGGATGAATTGTGTTGGATGGGCAGCGAGAGAAAGCTTGTGGACATGGTGAAAAGATGGTACTGTGTACTGAGGGCAGCTCGGAAAGAAAGAAGCTGGCCTACTCTCAAAGTGATAATATTAGCGAGTTCAACATGGATTGCCGGATTGGTGATATTTCTATTTGTAGTTTGTACTGTGATCCTGCAGGCTGGGTCACACTCCACACATTTGATGGATGCATGTGAGCTGAGGGGAAAGGAATCATATTTTCTTTCATTGTCACGTTCTCTTATACACATTTTCCTTTAGGTTTGTGCCTTGTTTGCTGGGATCTATTTTATTGGAAGTACTTCTTGCTACAGAGGCGGCTGGTACACAAGGTGTGTGTTTCATTCTACAGAGGCGGCTGGTACACTGGGAATTAGTGAAGCACGGTCAGAAACATCAGCCGCATATTGGTGCACCATCTGCTTATTGCATGCCCATTTGCCACTCTCTTCTGGCACACGATTCATGTGACGTTCAATTTACCTTCACCCACCAGTATTACTAATATGTTTGGTAACTGCACTAGTAGAAAAAGGGCCTTTAGTCCCGGTTCCAGAGGGCCTTTAGTCCCGGTTCTGGAACTGGGACAAAACGATCGGGACTAATGCCTAAAACCTTTAGTCCCGGTTGGCCTACGAACCGGGACCAAAGGTGCTCCACGTGGCCGCTGTGGGGCGCCCAGGCAGGAGGACCTTTAGTCCCGGTTGGTAACACCAACCGGGACTAAATGGTCTCCACGTGGCCGCTGCGCAGCACTCAGGCAGGAGGACCTTTAGTCACGGTTGGTAACACCAACCGGGACCAAAAGGCAGCCACGCGTCAGCAGCTCGCAGGCGCTGGGGTTTTTTTTTTGAAAGGGGGGGGGGGGGTTTAGGGGTTTTGGAAGGTTTAGGGGTTTCATATGGTGTTGGCTAGCTAATAGAGAGAAGTGACCTCTCTTTCTCCGTGCTTGGTCGACGCTAGCTACTACATATAGAGAGAACTCGACGCTAGCTAGTAAGCAAATGAAGGAAACCATTAATTACACAGGATCGTCATGAACATATACAGAGAGAAGTGACCTCTCTTTCTCCGTGCTTGGTCGAACAACAAGTTTTCGTAAATCTATCCGACGCTACTACATATATACAATATAACATCCCTGACATCATCAAGCGCCAAACTCCCATTGAATTTCCGTATGGTATTCTCCCTTTTCATGTATGACGTGGTCAAGAAAGAATCACGCCAATTCCTCTTGAATTGCTCGTATGCGATCATGTGGTAGGAGTTCATCCCGCATCTGCCAGATCTAATTTAAAGAAGGGGGTCAATACATATATATGAATGAAACTCAACACAATTGATGGTAATAAAATAAAATTGTGAATATTGTTTACATACTTCAAATTGTTCTTCAGATCTGCCCCGCTCAGAGGTCCTATGGCGAATGTACTCGCAAACGTAGTATCCACATAAATTATTCCCGTGTTCCTGCCACAAGAACTTTACGAGAATAGAGTTCAATCAAACTGATAATCAAGCACGATAATGGTATTGATGAAACTAGAATCAATGAGAGATGCGCGGAACTAGCTAGTACTACTTACTTTGGGGTGTGTAAATCGCAGCTCGTTCTTCAGACCCGGAACCTGTCCGGTGAACTGTTTCCAAACCCTGCCAGGCAAAGAAAATGATTACTTGATATCAGGAAATGAACGAAAGTTGCCGATATGGTCCCGGTATTGATTGAACTTACTTCTGGAGCATTGCAGTCATGTCCGCATAATCCTTGGGATCTTTACGTCTCGGGTCTAAGACAGTTACTACTCCCCCGTCAAGCTTAATGGATAGCAGAATATAGTAGAACCTGCGCACGCATAACTCATCAATTACAGTACTTAACCTCGAGTAAGCGAAACCGAATATGCAGAAGGCAGTAACACTCACTTGAAGTTGTAAGGAAAGAGTATTTCCCTTTTGTTTTGATGTCGAAGGAACGCTTTTAGCAAGTTTTCCTCGGTTTCTTTAACATTGTTTTGTACCGTCCATTCATTTACGGTATTTGGGCTAATGAACCCAATGTCATAGATTTGTCTTTTTGGGCATTCGACGATCTTCAATCTGCATAATATAGTGAGGATAATTATATATACATGCAATGAACGAGCTGAGCTAGAGACTTAATTACAGAAGTAATACTTACAGACAGTAGCAAGTCATGATTTGTTTGTCGAGGGCCTCTTGATTGAATAACTGAAATAACTCCACAAATTCAACAGGCATCAGGTCGACTCCAATGAGGTCGTGCTCATCTTTAATTCTCACCATCAAACTATCGGACCCATTCTTCCTGCAGCTTTCCAAGTACCACTCATGCAATATTCGCATCATCGTTGTTAGAGGAGGATGATCAGGTTTGACGAGAGGCTTCCCGTGCTCGTATCTAAAGATCTTTACTACCTCAGCCGTTTCAAACTGTACATCATCGCCCACGTAATCACCAAGAGTGGTACCGGGCAGTAGCCCCGGATGATTAGCGATATCGCTAGACACCTTGAGCGGGGGGCACGATTGCTTCTCCTGTTCGCCGAGCTGGGGAATTGTTTTCCCACTTCTTCGTCTTGAAGCACTGGCAGTACTTCCCGACCGCCGCGCTTCATCATATGTCTTTTCAATACAGCGGTCATAGTTGGATTGCGACGGAGGCGGTGGTGGTCGCTTAAGGGCATCCAGAGTGCGCTTCGCTTTCACCGGATCTATTGTTTCCTTCGGAGGTGGACGTTTCCGTTCAAAATGGGCCTGCACTTCGACAGCACTGATGTCCTTGTTTTCCTCGTCAGTCCTCTCATATGGTAACTTTGGAGGAACCCTGAGGCTTGGACCATATTTGAATTTCTTCCCGCCTTTTGTACTGCTAGCCACCGGAGCGGCGGCGGCTCTCTTCCGCTGTTGCTGACGCGCCGGAGCCCGCTGAGGCGACGGAGACCGCTGACGCGCCGGAGACAGCTGCGGCGGCGGAGACGGCTGACGCGCCGGAGATAGCTGAGGCGGAGGAGGATTCTGCTGAGGGGCCTCCCCCGTTAGAGTCCGCTGAGGCGGCGGAGACGGATGACGCGCCGGAGACGACTCAGGCAGCGGAGATAGCACAACTGGACTGTGAGGAGGAGTCTGCTGAGGATCCGGCTGCGTCTGCTGAGGCGGCGTCTAGTTTGGAAGCTTGATGTACTCCTTTCTCCATAGGCAGGTACTCCTTAAGGCATTTTCCAGAAGATCCTCCCCTTCACCTGTAGGGTAGTCAAGCTCCAGCCCCTCAAATCCCGCCATTATCTCATCCATCGTGACAATAGCATAGCCATGTGGAATCGGACGGCAATGGAAAGTTCCCTCAGTTCGAGGAGGTAAAACAGAGCCGACCGCCGCCTTCAAGGTCAGGTTCTGGCATTTCGCCATTAGCACACAATGTTCAGCCTGCGTGATACTATCCACGGGGTAGCGAGGAGCCGTGATATCAGGCTGAAGGAGCTCCGTGGAAGCCACGCTGCTTCTCCGCTGAGATGGTGGGGTAGCTTCTGGGGCAGTGTCGAAGGAAGGATCTTCGTGCCGCTGAGATGGTTGGCCGGTAGCTCGCTGGCTCTCAAGTTCCTCTAGTTTCGCTAATCTTGCATTGATCTTCTGCATTTCGCTTGCTTCCGCTTTCTTCTTTCTCTCTCGGCTTCTATAACCAGCGCTGTTGGGAAACCCATACACCCACGGAACGGAGCCTGATGTGCCTCGTGTTCGTCCAGGGTGTTCAGGATTCCCAAGGGCCTGTGTCAGCTCGTCATTCTCTCTGTCGGGATGTAACCTCCCTTCCTGCGCTGCCTGGATTGCTTCCTCAAGCTTCTTGACGGGTATTGCAAGTTGAGCTTTCGTCCAAACACACTCCCCTGTGTCTGGGTCCAAAGTTCCCCCAACCCCGAAGAACCAAGTCCTTGACCGATCTGGCCAGTGCAATGTCGCTGGTTGGACCCCTTTAGCAAGCAGGTCTTGCTCAGCTTTGTCCCACGTAGGCCGGGCTTTGCTGTAGCCACCTGACCCCGTAGCATGGTGATACTTCTTCTTTGCAGCATTTAGCTTATTTGTCGCTGACCTTTGCTTGCCCTTGTCCGATTTCTTGTAGGCCACAAATGCGGGCCAGTGATCTTTTATCTTCTCATATGCACCGGTGAATTCTGGAGTCTTGTCTTTCTCGACAAACTTTTTGTTCAAATCTTTCTTCCAGTTCTTGAATAGTTCTGCCATCTTCTTAAGAGCAAACGCCTTGACCTTATTCGGATCCGCCTCTGGTGGTAGGCTGAAATTTGTCATCAGCAAGGTCCAAAGAGCATCTTTCTGTCTATCCTGGACATAAGAAACTTCAGGGTCCTTCTTCTTATTCCATTCTTGGATGCTGATCGGGACGATGTCCCTAACAACCACTCCGCACTGATGTATAAATGTGTCCCTGCTCCGCTTGGGAGCAATCAGTTGGCCATCTCGACCGACTTCTTCGATCGTGAACCTTTCATCCTGGCGCAACCTTTTCTTCGGGCCTCGTCTCCTTACGGAAGTTTGGCTCGATCCGGAGGGCTAATTAAAAGAAGAAAGAAGCGTTAATATATGTACATACAAAACAATTAATGCATCAAGTCGGCAGAGGCTTAATTAATATATGTATATATACCTCGCCGGACTTTGCAACAGTTAAGGCTCCCTCCTCCGTTCGGTCACCGGAGCCGTCATGATCTCCTTCCTCCTCCATTGGATCACCGGAGCCGTCATCCTCTCTTTCCTGACCATCGGTGTCGTTGAGAAACGACATGGTGATATCACCTCCGTCGCGGATTATATCCCCCAACAACTCTTCTTTTTCTAAGTCTCTGTCCATAGTTTCTGCAAATACAACACTTGACATGGCAAAAAAAGACTTGCTTCACATTCGAGAGAAAATCAAAGTTATCGGGGTTATGTTTTAATGACCCCCTCTCTCATGTTTTAACGACAAGATGAATACAAGCTTTATACACAAGATGAATACAAGATTTATACACAAGATGAATACACAACTCAACAAATGAACCAACCATCATCCTATGAACAAAACTCAACATATATACAACAAATGGACACCTTTTGTTGAACAGCGGAGGGACGATAAGTGACCAACTCCACGAAGATGCAATACCACAACCTGTAATTCCACCGAGAGTGAAAATTAGCATGGCGACAAATGGCATGACATGAATGTAACACCACAACCTGATAAAAAAAGTGTAGCTAGCTAGATACCAATTTGAAAGCAAGTTTCAAACTTAGAGAAAAATAGCATGGCATGGCATCCACAATACAAAATATTGACCAAATTTTCATACATCAAAATGAACTCTAAAGACAAAATATTGACCAAGTTTTCATACATCACAATGAACATCAAAATGAACTCTAAATCAACTCTAAAGACAAAATATTGACCAAGTATATTTGTCACCAATCCTTTTAATGTGGGTTTTAAAATTTTCTCCCAATCCTTTTAATTATATTA